>OX375882.1:111171705-112402368 GCA_947359465.1 Metellina segmentata | reverse complement strand
TTAACGTACCCCAGTCACCATTAGTGAACACGACGGTCTTAAGCCTAGTCGAAGCGCCGATCTCGCAATCATCAGAATTGCAGGCTCCGCCGAGGACAGAACCCACAACCCTTCTAATGCGAGCCCGAAGCTCTACTGACTGAGCTACCGCGGCTCTCATATTTTGTAAACAATGTCTTTATTGATGCTAGCGAAGCGACCAATGAGGATTACAAAGCAATCCTCCCGGAGTTGGCGAGCGTTAGCGAGCATAGGGCGGCGCCCCTAGTTTAATTATATAGCGGTAGAAACTATTTTTTTTTAAAGAAGCAGGAGTGTAATAATTAGAGCTACTTAATTTAATTTAAATTCAATAAACGTTGATTTTTGCAATAAAAGTTGATTTTTGAAAAAGTTGGTAATTATTATTTACTTAACATAAACTGAAATACAATTGATGTGATGGGAAAGCGTCGACCAAAGGGCACAGAAAGACAATCTCTCTCTACCCTTGATCAAGGGCTAGGGCCGGCGCTGACCGTCGTGTTCAAAGGGGGCTGGTGCAGGTTAAATATGTCGGACCGTCGTATAAAACGGAATCAGTACTTCTTATAGAGTTGTCTATACGAGGTGTTGGTTTGGTCCTTGATCGTCGCCAATCACCCAGTTTGTTTCTCTTGTACGACGTTAATTAAATACCTACCTTAAAGGCGGTGATGTGATTCGTTCGTGTAACTATGGAGTTGTTGTGGGACCATGGGTTTCAAGTGCTGTCGTAGAAGTTGGAATGATTGTTTTTGTTTATAGTATGACAGTTGAAAACTGTGGCTATGTCATTATGTTCTCTTTTGCAAAATTTGTATTTTGAAGGAATTTGTCATGGAGTTCAATGAAAAATGGAACTGAATTGAAAAAAGAATTTCCTTTTGGATTATCATTGATATTTTCCCTTCAATTTCTTATCGAGTATCTATGGAAACTGATAATAAAGATGGGTGCAAAATAAAGGCGCATTTGAAATAAATAAAATTTTATTCTCGCAAATAATTGCTTTTATGAATGGGAATTCGAGGCAGCAAGATGTTCAACTTCATTGATTCCCCACTTTTTGAACTTGCCACCGTAGATTTCGGAATTCAGTGTTGCGTTTTCATTGCATCGGCGTTTCTCAAAACGGAAAAGTTTTATGACATAACTGGTATTTCACCTTTTATATTCTCGATGAGTTTATAAAGTGTATGCCTGTTTCTTTTGGGTAAATGTTTTCTTCTCATGACGTTGAAATGAGCTTTAATCGTTTTTCATTTCCTTCAAATCACTGATACATTTTCCATTTAATTAAATTTACTTTTATTAAACACAGAATGAATTGCTACAAACTTGCGGATTATTTGGTCGGTTTGCAAATCAAAGACACTGTCCAAAAACAGTTCTGAGATAACAATCTTTTTTTATTTTGACAAAAATTTATCCAATGTTTTATCCACTCCTTTTCCTTTGGAAATAAATTCTGTTAATTTGCTTAGGTTTTCATGACTTCAAACAATCGCTTGGTTTTGAGCCAAAACTCTCAAACAAACATCAACTATCTGACCTCAACCAAAAACATGTATTCGTACCTATAGTTGCTCGACCAAGCACATGTACCAAGTGTCCGAACCTGTGGTTCCTCTCGTACTGAGCAGGATTACTATAGCAAAGCCCAGTTCATCAGGAAGATAAAACTAAACTATCTTACGACGGCCTTAAATCCAGCTCACATGCCCTATTAGTCAATAAAAAATATGTAACGTTTGGAAAAAATAGATTTGAAAATTCAATGAATGTCATTTTTAAAGTTAATTTTTTTAGTTCACTCAGTTTTAAAGTTAAGAGTATTTAGGGATGAAGAATCACATACCACAAGAACCAGATTCAAGAAAAAATTCTAAATCTGGAAATGATTTTTTGTATTCAAAATTGAAATGATCAAGTTCTGTGCATTTGTTCGTTGTGCTAGTAACTTGTAAGTTTTCAATGATTCAGGTTGGATTTCTGGGTGTGTATTTCTCTTCAGAATAAAATTTTCTTTACACATGTATGTCCATTTACGTGATGTTGAGTTTGCTGACTCTTGGCCAAATATAGTTCATGTGCCGTAATATCCAACCAAACAAAATTGAAATCATTTTCAAATTACTTACTATCAAAATACCTTTGTCTGATATAATTTGATCTAGAATTCTGGGGCAAAATTTCTTTCCCCTCAAACTCCACAATTCATCCTCCATTTAAATAGAATTTCTTCCGTTAAATAGTAGGCCCTGCATGTGAAATTTAAAGCAATTTTATAACAATGGAAAATGTCAATGCATTCATTCTGGAATTTTAACAGAGTGCTATCCTTATCTTTTTTAAACTGAGGGCAATTGGCAAAGACTGAGTTGCTAAAAAAAGTAGAACCTTGATTATCCAAGATTATATAGATCGAGACCACCTCAGATGATTTGGATGTAGTAGCACAAAACAGCCTTTCCAAAATATAGAATGTATTTCTGTAGTTCATTTACTATAATGCTACTAGAATATTCATATAGCTAGGATTAAAAAATATCTACACTCGGATTTCTATCACAATATGTACTGTAGTTTTGCAAATAGCGGTATCTTTTTTAATCAAATCATCTCAAAAGCTCTTATTTAAAAAATTTTGGCAATTTTTTTTCAAAGTTCAACGAAGGTCAATGAGAATATTCTTCCTAATTAAAATAATAGTGGAATAAAAAAAAATTTGTTTTGAATTTTCTTTTAGAAGTATTCCAAGACACTCCAGTTTTTGGGAAAAGCCATTGAAAACATTAAAGAAAAACATTAGAATCTAGTAGCTAGATTGTCATAAAAAAATTTAAAAACTATTTTTTTTTTTAATTTTCTTGGCGAGATCTTCAACATTTATTGCATACTTAATTAGCACATTTTGTGCTTCAGCCAATTTATTTTGTATCTAAGAAACTAAAATAAGGTTAAAGAGGTGACTTTGGTTACTATTTTTTAAAAATAAGGCTATTTCATAAGTGCTTTGGCAGCTATTACAACATCTTTACAATACATCTGAACATGAGTTGCATACCTTTTATACTCGCTTTTAAAGTGCTTAAAAGTCTTCTGTTTCATAGCACTTTCCCACTTTTTTGGACATAGTCTGCACATCTGTGCTCAAGCTTTTAAAACTTGTCATCAAAATTGGTTAAGATAACCTGGAAGCTTTTGTAAAAAATACATATCACACATGTTACTTCCTGATTAACACCCTTTTGACAGCATATTGCTGATTGGCCACCCCATCCATTTTAGTGCTTTTGCAGGAGACAGATTTTCTCGATATGAGGAATGGGATGCTAGCTCTGGTGTTGCCTCGTCATATGACTGGTTCAAAATCACATGGTGTTATCCTCAGTTCTTTCACTTAGGGGGATTGATCCTGGACCGTCGTCAATAGCCCATTGTGCTGCTCAAGTATGACGTTTATTAAAAGTTGCTAATTGCTCAATATGAGAATGATCTATGGTAATGACTCATTACTTCACAAAGAAATATTTTTCATTTTTTCCTTCTGCCTAATCAAAGGAATCTGACTGAAAAACTGCTAGATCTAGCTATGTGAACTTTACTTATGAATTCATCTTTTCAATGGAGATTTGTGTTGATTGTTTTACTAATCTATTAAACTTCAAATGTGTTTCCAAGTTGATGAGCATTACATTTTCCTACTACGTTGTAGTGAAAGTCTTTCAGCCACACACAACCTTGAATGCGCCACTGATATAAAAAATATTTCTTTGAAATGTAAAAAAACTTGTTCTTTTAGTTAAAAATATGATTGTTCTTCGATGAAATTCTAATCTTTTTTTGGCGTAGCGTTGTCAGTGACATAAAAACCTTGTTTTGATGTAAAATCTCTACACCTATGAACATTGGATAAAATCTTGCATTTTGGAATATAGAAAATGTAGAAATTTTTTTTTCTGTAAAAACAAAGACGTAAGCTTTATTATTTCTAAATTATGCTCTTTTGTGAAGCAATTCAATTAAAACTAGGATGCAGATTAGAAAATTGGTAAATTTGATTTGTTTTGATAAGGAAGATAAATAAAATTAGCAAGTCATTGGTTTCCTAACATTTAAAAATTTTCAACAAATTATTTTCCATCTAGAATTTATTTTGAACAATTCAGTTAAACACAAAATTTTCATGCATGTTAACCCTATCTCATTCAAAACTATTTTTTCTAAAGATAGAACTTTATGTGTTGTTTAATTTTTACTGTGCACTTCTTTGAACTTTACTCCATGCAGTAAGGTACATCAAATAAGAAATAAAATCATCATTTCTTGCAAATTTTTTGGTTTTAAAAGTCCACTCACTAGAATGCACTGAAACCATCGAATTTTTGGCAAGTCGTTTAATTTCTTTCTGACATGCCCCATTATTAGATCATTCCATTTAATTTGTGTGAGTTGATTATGTAGCGGAAAAAAATTACAGAGAAAAATTAAGAATCAAGCTGGGGTTATTTTTTTTCCCTTTTTATTTTTTAAAGCCTACATTGTAACTGATTGTTTCCAAAATGTGGTGATAATGACCACCTTCAACAGTCTTTGAAAATGACAAATCTTGCATTCAAAACTACATATTACAGCAGATTTGCCTTATTGACCCTTGATTTAACCACTTGTGATTCTAATTGAGAAGACTTAACAGGCACCTCTTAAAGGTAATGCCACTGACATGACTCCAAAAAGGTCAGAACCTCAATCAGTTATACATAAAATTAAGAGTAAGAGGTCTACTGCAATTCACTAGCAACGAAAGATTATGTTAGAAATTCCCATTGCAGTCAAATCAAATTAAATGGCTTTTTTGTGTCCAGAAATATATCCTTTCTCTTTACATTCATCGGAAAGATGACTTTAGCATAAAACTTGACTTGTACATATATAATTTTCAATTCTTTCATTTGATACTGGCAAAGGTTTAGTGAAATTAAGTTAATGTTTTGTGTATAAAATGCATATTTAGTGTGTTCTCATAAAACTGAATAGAACTATACTATTACCATAAGATAGTATTAACTGTCTGAGTTGTGCTTATATATCATCATCTGCAAAAAATCATATAAAAAAATGAGTACCTATTTCAGGTTATACTTAAATTAATGCAAGAACTAGGTTAGTGTTTTGAGTATTCTATTAACGTTTAAAGTTCTATTGGATAATGAAAAATGCAGCTGCAAAGATTAGAAACTGTGTCTTCCTTTGTCTAAAAAATTCAGTTACCTAGTTCTTGCATTCATATGACAATGTAATGTTCATTGTAAATTAAATGCAGTTATATAAAATGGAATTCAATTGAAAATCTCATTGGAGTTAAAGTGATTTTTATAATTCATTGAAACCTATGATATAATTTATTTCATTTTCATAAATGAAACTGTTGATTCATAAAACATGTTGAAACATAAATGATTCCAGAACGTTCATTTTCATAAATGAAATAAATTATTGTATAAGATTCAATGACATAAAAGTCACATTAAATTCTGTAGAAATAAATTTTAATTTATCTTTAAAAAAATTATTTGTAGATATTTTTATTTTATGTAAAAATTTTTGACTAAAGTTATGGTGTGCTTTTCACTGTGTATACCCTTTTAACTACATGTACTAACTTTTATATATTTGTTATATGAAATTAATATATGCTAAAATTGTTTCTCAAATAATTATTATCTTCACATCTCATGATTTCAGGCAGTCTCACATTTATCACTCTTGCACATTTATGTACGAAATGGATTCCAGAACGTTCATTTCGACAAACAATTCAATCAGGAATGGTGCTTACATGGGCAGTGAGGTAGCATCCTTATTTCTTTTAAAATAACTTGCAATGATTTGTTTTGTATGTTTGTCTATTCCAGAGAACAGGTGTAATTTTTTATGGAGTATTTGGATTGTACGTTATAAAATTTTTATTAAAAATATGAATGAAAGTCTTATGAATGAGTTTACTTTTTAAGTTCACTGTTACTAACATTAATGCCACAAAGTCAGTCAAATATCATTGCGGTTTTCGAATTGCATGTGACTTGATATATCAACGTCATTAGCAATGAAATCAAGATATTATCCCTTTGTTAGAGCATTATTGCTATTTTTTGTTTAAAGTTTTTCAGAAGTTTAGGAAAAAAGTTTTCACATAATTTTATATCCTTTCTCATTTCTACAACATTCTGAATTTGAAATGATAAGTCATTAAACATTTCAACATGTGTCTGTTCACGATTAAATCACATTAAATATAGCTTTGTGAAATCCAAAAATTTGTGCATTTATTTAGTTTTAAATTTGTAGTTTGTACAGCATATCAAAGTATTAACGTTCTTTGTCATTGTTTTAAGGAATAATTTTAGAAATTTTTTTCTGTTAGGCTCGGTACTTTTCTCTTTATACGAATTTTGAAAAGTGGGAAGGATAGACGATTTGACAAGGTTAGAGGAAATCCTCCAGTTTTCTTCGCATATTGGATGATGCAAGGTACTTGCATATTTCTTTTCTTTGCTTATTTAAAAATCTTTTTCATAAAATGTGGGATTTTCTTGTTTATAAAACTCAATTATATATTTATTGCCACTTTCTCAACTTAAAAAAGCTGTAAAAACTTTCTGAAAACCTGTTGTATTTTGCATTTGTGCCATGGTGTATTGTCATTTAATGTAATTTTTTAAAAAATCTACCAATTTTATATTTCCTCGATTCTTTAACATGCCATGCTAAAATATAAGCATAAAGTTTCCTTTTGATCAATCCCTGTGTGTATTTCTCTGTTCTGTATCAGTTCAGTTTTCTTTTGTGTGCATGTCCATTACTTGGCATTGCCTATCTTGTGTTTGGTGCAGTTTGGCCAAATGTGGCCCTTGTGTCATAAAAGATCCAACCAATCAGAGTTGATGTGATTATCCCATTCACTTCTGGAATTCGTGTGCTATAATTACTTTTATTGATCACTTGTTCTTTTTTTGTCAGGGTGTCAAGATTTAAATCAACAATTAAAATAATAATTTTAATCAAATGATTTTTTTTTAAATCATTTATTTAAATCACGACTAATCTTACATTTTTATAACTTGAGTTAATACACCCTAAGAAAATCACAGAACTCATCAAAGGCTTCAAAAATATTCTGCACTCATGGTGATTTCAGCACTGATTCACCATGAGTACTTTCACTGATTCACCACCCAGTACTGATCAGCTTTTGAAAAAATGTTTGGCTCTGGACACTTGCAAATAATCTGAGGTGTCTATGGACTAAAACATCTGTTGAGAAAATGATTCTGCCAAACAGAAAGTAAAAAACAAGTTGACATCTATTCGAAAAAGTGCGCTATTTGACAATGTTCATGCATAATTTTATATGTTACGAACAATAAAGCATTCATTCATTCAAGTGTGAGAAGCATGGGAAAATATTGTAAATTAATGTTATACTTAGAAAAGTCTATTTATATTGTCCATGACCCCACTTTATCATTTTAATTGACTAAGGCCAATGGCTTATCTATAGTGATTTTTGAAATACTTTTTTTAATTGTCACATAAATACAAAATAACACAATTAATGTGATTAATATTTTATTAAATAAAAGATACAAGTGAGCTTTCTATTCAAAATGATAAAAGTTAAAACACTATGAACATCTTTCATTTTGCAAAATGCACCCTGAAACAGTCACTTTAAGAGTAATGACCCAACAAATATTTATCTAATCAGCCTATAATTTAGGCCTGTCACTTACACTTACTGAGAAATTTATTAACATGATGTAATTTACTGAAGAAAAACTATGTAGGATGTCAACTTGTGTTTTAAAGTTAAACAAATGTTTTACCTTTATTTTGAAAATTCACTTTTTTAATGTATTACCATGCAACAAACTATGATTTTTAGTAAAATAAATGTCACAAATTCTGATTATTTACTTAAAATAAATATTGGTTTACATGTTGTGTCCAAAACTCAATTTTGTATTATAAAAACAGTGAAAAGGGCCTTCAGAAATTTAAATTAAAAAATAAAAAAAATCGGATTTAAAACAAATGTATCCAATTACTTGATTTTTAAAAAAATCATGTGCGATTTTTTTCACCGTTTTTTGTAATGCTTCAAAGATATAGTTTGTTGGCTACAAGCAGAACCCTTTTATTTATATACATCATTCAACTGTGTTATAATAATCAGGATACTTTTATGAAAAACTTATCAGGGAATAAAGTCAATAATTTATCAGTCTCGCACATAAATAAAATTACTGCAGTGACATCTTTTGTACCAACTTGAATGGATTGGCTGTGAATAAATACAAGTGAACAGAAAAAGAATCACTCTTGAATGCATTGAAACTTTTTGTGGAGATGAAATAAAGGCCTTGTCATAGCAACATTGGATAGTATTACCTGTTCTTCCTATAATGCAACCAGAAAACTAAAGTGTTGCTATTGCTCCAATTGTCACATATGTACGATTCGGTTGAAAACAAAACCTGAAGTTTATAACTGATAAAGATTACCAAAATGTTTTGGTAATTTTTAGTTAGCAATTTTAATTTACTGGAGCAACACAACGAGCTATTGACGACGGTTCGGGATCAATCCCTTAAGGGAAAGATTCGAGGACAACACCTCGTACTTTTGAACCACAGTCAGATGACGAAGCAACACCTGAGCTGGCACCCCTCTCCAAACTTGCACACAAACCCAATGCAAGGACTTTCCGCTACGACAGATTTAAGGTGCACCAGCCGCCTCTACCCCATACCCATACAATCATCCAGACCCGGATTCGAACCAGGAACATTCCGATCTAGAGGCCAACACCTTAACCACTATAACCTTTGGTCCGCTCCAAAATGTTTTGAATATGTACGATTCAATTGTGATCAGTATTTATTTTTACTGTTTTCAATTACATCTTAGCATACCTTAAGTGTAATTGCAAGTTTCTTATACTTTTGAAAACTTAATTTGATCTATGTACATATCGCACCCCAAGAAAAAAGTGACACAAGTCAAAAAATAAAAATTTTATCATTGAAATATATGCATGAGGTGCCACTGAGTGTTATATTACTATTCTATAGAAGGTAGCACCATAAATACACACCTAAAATTTATAAAAGAAGCTTATTCTATCCTGCTATATTACTATTCTATAAATATGTACCTAAAATTGATAAAAGCTTATACTATCCTTTAAGTTGATGTTTCTCAAATTTTGAGTTGTGTCACTCTTCTTACCGCGGGGTGCGATATATTAAATCTTTACTATTCTGTTAATAAGAATAATGTAGGATGTGTGGATGCATCTGTTTTCTTCTGTCTACTTTCCTGTATCTATCAGAAAGGAATTGGGGTGACCATTCACTTGACAAAAAGTTTTGCACCAACAGACGTTTGAAGTAAAATTTGATAAAGAGATTGGACTATTGGAAGAAAAAAATACTATTTTTGTGTTTAGCTGTGTACTTATACATTATCCTTTTTTACAGGTGTTTGGATTTTGATTACCCTTTTACCTACATTGCTACTTTTGAGTCGTCCGGATTTCGTACCTTTGTCAAACAGAGATTATTTTGGTTTTGGATTGTGGGGACTAGGTTTTGGCATTGAAGTCATAGCTGATTTTCAGAAATCTGTTTTTACCAACATTCCTGAAAATAATGTAAGAATGTTTGTCCAATTCATGATATATTTTGTGTTAGATTTTTGTACTTAAGAAGTAAACAATAATTTGATTTATATTTCATTTTACAGGGAAAGTATATTAACACAGGATTATGGTCAGTTTCACGCCATCCCAACTATCTCGGAGAGATTTTGCTGTGGTTTGGCCTCTATTTCTCTGCAAGTTCTACATTTAAAGGAAAAGAAATATTATGTGTTTTGTGTCCAATCTTTGATATGTTCCTCATAACCAGAGTTAGTGGTATTCCTTTATTAGAGAAGCATGCTATGCAAAAATGGGGCAAAGATCCCAATTACATAGCATATGTCAAGAGTACTTCTTTATTGATTCCCTACTTGTGGTGACTTAACCTACTAGTTATGCAGGAGGAGCTGGGCCTTTCCTGAGTTGCACAAGGAAAAATTAGGGTGGTCAATTCCTGAAACTTTTTTTATCAATAAAGAATCATAATTGTTGAAGATCCATCAGTAGACAAAGTATTTGTAATAATTCCTCAATAAATATCAGAGTTCTGCTCTCCTTTGACCAAATGATTTGGAGATATATTGTGAAGATTTCACAGAAACAAATTATTTATACTGAATTGCATAAAACACCAATTTCTGACATGAACTAAGTCACGGTGGAACAATAAGGGTCATGCAGCCACTTGGACCTGGAGCATATATCCCAACTAATCTTTTTTCTAATGCTAGCCTATTAATTGAACACATGTACAAGGGCGGATTTGTGAATCCCTTTGTGTATTACACCTCACATTCTTACCATGCATTACAGTCACAACCCACTTAACGACTATACATTCGTTTAGGATGGACAAAAATCCATTTCTTATCTTTGGATCTAGAAGCCCTGATCACTAGATCGATTGGTGGGTCTATCAACTAAACTGGAAAATAATAAAACTTCAGAATTAATTACTGTACACTGCTTTCCAAAAGTTAAGCATGAATGATGATACATATGTGCACTACACATTTCGTACATTCAAAAAAGGTTTTGCAAGTTGTACTAACAAACAAAATTCTAATAAGGGATGTGACGACCCTTGACCTTTATATAAGCTCTGCAGCTACGTTCCATTAGGTGGGCAGTTTCCAGCTCTTTGAGATGAGGTTGAGCAAATGTGGGATCCATTTCATACTCACCCCCAGGTTTGCTCTATGCAGATGTGCATATCATCCATAAGAAATACCAGTCCAACTGCTGCAGTGTGGTCATCACAGTACCTCCTATTAAGACAGGTCGGTGCGATAGCTTCGAGAAAATCCAGTACCCACCATTACACTAGGAGGAGCCCTAAAAGCGTGATATTCAGTGACATTACTGGTCTTGTACCCATTTCTCCAGGTCCTTGCATGCATATTTTCAGAATCCAGGACTCATCTGGACAGTATGTTGCACCATTCCTCCTGCTCGGACACCACTTCAACAGTACCCTTCTGGCTTTGATGCTTAAGAGGACACAAATTGTGGAATAGTACTCTACCACACATTAGTGGCAAGCATTGACCTTCTAATTGTTGTAGTAACCGTTACACTTAGCCATGCACTTATCAGAGGGTGTGGTCTCCCAACATTTAAACTCTTAACAGAAAAAGGTGGCATTTTCAACCAATACCCAACTTGCATAAATTCCCGACTGGGCGTACGTATTCCATTCTACAACCACAGAGCGAGTTCAGAATTTGCATCGTGCTTAACTTTTAGAAAGCAGTGTACATTGCATTATACATCAGATAACTTTCTTTCGACTCTTGTCATTGGCAGATAAAATTTTTTAAATTACATTAGCTGGATTTATATTTACAAACATTTGTTTCCATCAAAAGTTATTGCTAATAAATATATCAGACCTATATTATAAGACTTGAAACCTCTATTCAACCCAAAAGGGAAAGTTTAACCAAATGTCTCAATTTATGACGGGACATGCAGGGCTGTCGCAGTCGAAGCACTTTGAAATAGAATACATTTTTTTAAATAAGCTCCTCTTAAACCTTATTTTAGTTGCTCCAGATACAATGTTCCATTGAGGATGTTTTTCTTTTAATCACCATGCTTGACACCAGCACTTTAAAATGACATCCCTTGAAAAATTTTAAAGCAACAAAATTCCATAGAATTTTAACTATCAATTTATGATTTGATTGGCATTCAAATTTACCATCTTATTAAACGAATATATTTTAATTTTCATGAAAATTGGTTTGTCTAGCCAGTATCTCAGGAATGGCCCTGATGAGAAGTGTACATTTCTTTACCATCCAACTTCTTTGTGTCATTACATCACTAGTCAATAACTTGGATAGTATCAACTACTGTAATTCTTGAAAACATCTGAAGAGATTCATGTTTAAGAACAATTCCTAAAGTTTTAGATTAAATCCTCTGATAAAATTAATATTTTATCAATTATCCAAGATTTAAATAGAATACTTTAACTGTTAAGACAAATCATGTTCCGTTCTCTGCATTGTATGGTGAACTCTTACTGGTGGTGTCTTATTGAGAGCTCCTCATTGCTAAACTTGCTTTGGAAATGCAAATTCTTTGTATGTATGTTTATGAATACTCCAGGTATGAAGCAGAATGGATTTTTAAAATTTATATATAAAATAGTTACACATGGGGTCAAAATAGAGGGTGCTATCAGCAACCCTCAGGTTTCTCAACACAAATTTTGCTGGGATTTTTTTTAATTTATCAAAATGCATACTACATACATAACATACAATATTTTCGAAAATCTCAAGGGCAATCTTTAATTTAGCAATGTTTTCAACTTTAATATTTATTGTATATAGTCAATGTTCAATATTGTTTCTGTGTATTTGTCTAATTTATATGAAAACTAGTCTAAGTGTAAATGTCATGGTATACTTGCAAAATATCAATGTACATCAAAGTTATTATTTTTTTTTTGCAAAAAGTGGCATTTATATTTTGTATAATAAAAACAATTTGAATCTTAAGATAATGCTGACTACAAAGATATAACAAGAGCAAATTATTAGATTACAAATACCCGAGTAAATCTAGTGCATATTTATACAAAACATTTAACAATTCTACATCAACTACCTTCAGAGTATTTTATATTGCAAGTGTTTATGGCCCTTGTGGCAAAAAACCCAACCAATCTATAACCTTGTACTTTCCAAGATCAAAATGTAATGTATATTTTTTTACCTCTTAATACTAATTTTAGCATAATCTAAGTTATTTGATGAAAAATTACATGTATTTTTACATTATTGATTATGTATTTGTTTCAATTTTTGAAAAGAATATCCTTTCCATAGAATATGGTGACAAGTACCTTAAACATTTCTATTCTGTGCAGACATGTTAAGAAAAAATTGATAATTCAGTCTTTGAAATAAATTTGTTTCTAGAACCCAGTTTTCCCCAAAAAAAACTGCTATTGCAAGAGAAAAGATTTTAAAAGTTTTATTACAACTTTTGGTAAACTGCCAAGTTACAACTGGCTCGTATTTCCCAAAACATTTTAGATCCCTCATGTACTCTTTGCTAGCTTATTAGAAAATTTGTCTCTCAGAATGAAGTCAGTTAATAGTACTCTACAAGTATAAGATCGTTGAAAATAATTCCCTTGGTAAACTAGATTCAAATATTTGTGACCACATAGCATCAAATTTTCCGAGCTCATAATATTGAAGAATCAAATGAAATTAAGCGTCATGCAGAATTTTCATTTCAATACAATACTTATTTGTAGTTTATGATCACCATGTATATGTATTTCATGTTAGTGACATTTCCCTTTCATTGTCATAACGAAATATTCCAAACAAGTGTTTATGGACTACTCATCTGTAAATAGCTAGAATTTCCCCCCCCTCTAAGAATAAATTTTATATTTTCTTAATCATTGTAAGTTTGTTTGATATTTGCAAAATAAAAAAGCTATTTGAATTCATGTTCAAACCATCCCTTATTTATGCTATTGATACAATGTGACCGGGAACAAGCTCTTTTCAATTTTCATTGTTATATCAAAGATCAAACAGAATACAATTAAATTAGGTATGATGTGTTTTAATTGACGTTCCACTAGAGCAACTCAGCAGGCTATTGGTGATGGTCCTGGATAAACCCTGAAGGGAAAGATCGAGGACAACACAGCGTAATCTGGAACCATGGTAATATGACAAGAATTAAATTGGGAATAAGTATGCAGACCAACGTAGACTAAGATATTTTGTTTGTTACGGTAAAAAGTAGGTGATATGCATTTCTCAAAGTAGGTATATAGTTGAATTTGCTTCACACTAGGGCGGCCAAACAATAGCTATTGGCAAAGGTTCAAGATCAATCCTGAAAAGATCCAAGGACACTTTATAATTTTGAACCAGTCAGATGACAAGGTCAACACATGAGTTGGTACTAAAGATGCAACATCGATGTCTTCAAAACATTATTTAACATCGATGTTTTATTTTTAAATGAAAAAAGTACCGTTATAAAAATTTAAAAATAACCAAGTAGCATAATTTTCATAATCAGCAAATTGAACATACTTTTAGACCAAAGTGACCAAGGATGAAGGGTCTGAAAAGTAGGGATGCGACATCGATGTTTTCTAAACATGGATGTTTTAGAAAAAAAACATCAATGTATTGGAGCCGATGTCGCATCAGTAGTTGCTAAACTAGTTTTAAGAAATGGGGAAACAAGTTTAAATACACTGAATTTTAAAAACATTGATGGTTTGCTGTCGATGTCGCATCAATAGTTGGTAAACCAGTTTTAAGAAATGGGTGGAAAAGTTTAAATACACTGAATTTCGAAAACATCGATGTTTTGGGGGCGATGTATTATCAGCATTGATGTTTTAATTTTGAACATCGATGTCGCATCCCTAGTTGGCACTCCAATTTCCAAACCACCAATTCAAATGTGGTTGGCTTTTACATTTACAACACTGGAGCAAAACAATGGGTTATTGATGGCAGTCTGGGGAAGATTTGAGATGACCTTGTGATTATGAACCATGGTCAGATGACGATTCCAGGCTGCATATTGGAGAAGATACATGAAGTTAAAGTAATTGTTTTGGTATAAACTGCTTCATTTTTGTATATGAAGATGCAAATCTCCTTAACGTGTAATTGCATACTTTCAATATTCTAAAAAATATACAACTTAAAACTCACTTTCTGCCTGATCCAGAAGAAAATCGCTCAAAATTATTAAATGCAAGAGTAAAAAGTTGTTAAACAATTTTTAGTCTTATGCAACTTTGTCTTGTATTTTCAGAATCCAGTTTTAACCAGTCTCAAACATAAAATGAGTCACCACTGCCAATTAATAAAATAAATATCAATTGGTATAAGTAATTTTGTTCAATTGATCCATCTCGAATCCTATAGTAACATGTATTTTAACTTCATATTTTGAATCGGAATAAAATTACTGTGTATCAAGATATTTCTAATTTCGAGAATCTAAACTTCTGTTCTATAGTGGTGTAGGTCCAAACTGTTTATTCTTATTTCCAAAATCTTCCTGATACAAATAAGTTTTTTTTAATTATAATACAAGGACCTAATCAAACATAAACCCAATCAAACAATACTTTTTTTAAAAACAAATTTAATAATATTTGGAAAATATGAACAGCAAATCAGGATATACTGTCAATTTTGAACTAATGAAAGTGTATTTTCACCATTTCTCTATTAGCTTTCCTGCTATGTTGAGTTCTATTGCTCATCAATTTCAAAGATGCAATTGGCAAGACAAGTTTTAACCAATAATAAATTATGCATATTGCCACGTTTCTGTGAACAAATATTTACTAACCATCCACTATAGAAAAATTAAAAAATAGGCGAATAAGAATAGAATCTTAAATTAGGACAGCCACTAAAAAATATATTGCACTTCATTGAAGGAATAAATTTTGATCCCAAACCACTGAATCAAGTGCATTTAAAACATTTTAAGGAATTTTTAACCCATTAACTCACCAAAAGAACAACAAATTCTGAAACTCAAAATCGCAGCTTTTATTACATGCATTTGAACATAGAACGCAAATAAAATCTTAAAAGTTAAAAAAGAATTAAATTTCCTATAATGCAGTAAATTACACACAGAAACACATGCAGCCATAACGTAAATTGCTACGATTCTCTCTGAACCTGCAGAAGTAAATGTATATATAAATGCTTTAACAAAACTACTTCAAGTTGGATGTAATGCAATAATGAATATGCTGCACACTTGCAAGATAAAACTATTCCAAGTTATCAAATGTTAATGTAATGTAATGCATGTGTTTGTGTAATTAATGAAGACAACACCAAATATTCCGATGCCAAGACACGAATGTTTTGCTGCTAAACTGACTAAAGTTAAAAAATTAATCTTAAGGTGTTCCATTACATTATAACTATCAATTGGTTATGAAAATTTTGCAACAAGGCATTTGTCTCATCCTTAGTAAAAACATTGCACCGACAGCAAAAACGTCTCACGAAATCATCCAGTTATTATTGAATGCTGAAACTGAAAATAATTTATATATTATTCCATTTGCAAGTGTAATAATAGGTATGACAATCTATTTTTAAGATATCAAGTTTAATTCTTTCTTTTTACCGATTTTCATAACAAATCAGCAAGGATAGTATACTGAAATTACAATCATATCTAATACAAAGGCATTTCTCCCATACATATAAATTGGGTTTTGCAAATACCATCTTCAGAATATATACACAATAACCACTGAAAATCACAGAACATGAGATAAACGTGTAGTTGAGATACTTATAAAACAGTATCTATAGTGCTTTTTCCCATACAAGATTCCAAGAAAATTGGAAGAGGAACCTTATGTGGTGGGGAGAAATTAAATGGTTCTGTAACATTATATTAAACCTTTTTTGAAAAACTGTCTACAACGTCCCAATTGATTTCGAAAAAGATGCTATGCATAAAAAATTTATTTCTTTTCTGTACACGACGACAAGTGAAACACTATTGACTTTATAACAGGCATGCCAAAAAAGTTCATTTACATCTAAATGATACACCAGAATGGTTTTGAGATTACATCAATTTGTTAGGGTAAGTAGCCAGCATGATTTTTCTTCACTGCTATACAAGACATTTTTGTCCATAGAATTTTAAATAAAACTTGCCAGGAGAGAGGATGTAAATACAAACCCACCCAAGGTACAGGTAGGTACTTTAAATACCAAGAAATTTGCACACCACAAAATGATCTAAGTTTCTTTTTTAAAATTTTAAAAAGTGTTAACACATCTCTCCATATTTAAGTTTCATACTCAGAACACAATTTACAGATTCTATGCACATCAGCCACACAAAAATACCTAAGTTCTGTTATATATAAGGTGGATATACTCGGCGAAAAGAAGAAACAGGGGGTTAAAAATTGACCAAAAAAAGTGTGCTTTTATTACATACAGAGCGAACAATAACCAGTGACCGTAAACACACCGAACCTAACAGTGAAGCAACTGCCACACAAGACACTATTATCATACTCCTGGAACAAGTTCTGAAGTTATTACAATACATATACAAGATCAGAAGATATTGTTTTTAAATAAATAAAGCAAAAAATGTAGAAAAATCTAAAATTTCTTTCGAGTCAATGCCCAACATTCACTTTAAAACTCGGGGGCACGACACTCGATACACTAAATAATACAGAATCTAAAAACAATTTCCTTCCGAAGGAAGAGACCGATCCGGATTGTGTGATGGAACCGCGAAGTTAAGAGAAAATACAGAGGCAATATCTTTCTGCTACTTTACAGGTAATGCCAAGAAAAACGAAAGAAAAGCAACGATGAAAGGAAAAGAGCTCGACGAGTTCCGCCATCAGATGGAGTAGTCTAAAAAAACCTTTTTTAATGAGTACACAAACTTTCAAAAGTGCCACCTACATCGAGAAACCACTTGAGAATTTTTTTTCTTCTACTGTGTCAGTGGAGTAGTCCAGTTCCGGCTCCTCGTGACACCCGCTCAGTTGCTGGTCCAGTAGGCGTAATTCTGTTTGCTGCTGTTTTTCTGCTGGCCGAGCCCTTGGGGTACCCTCTGTCCAGCAGTCGGGGTGCCGCCCGTCTGGCTCGTGTCTTGTTGCATGTGGTGATGCAGGAGAGCGGTCGAGTGGTGTTGACCGTGGGCCAGGACCGGTATGAATTGGGTGGCGTACGGGCCGGAGGAGGCGCCCAGGGGGCCGGCTGCCTGGTTGCCCGCCAAGTTGAAAGGAGGGGGTGTACCAGTGTGGAAACCAGGCTTGTCATTGTACTGCAAAGAAAAGACACGTACCGAGGTCAGTTGTGAAGAAACTAGCAGAGTCCAGTCTCGAAAATATCCATTTTTTAAACTAACATATTAAGATAGACGATTTTGGACTGCTCCCTTGGATAAAAACCATCGATCTTGAGTTTGGAATGCAAGTGAAATAAAATATGCAGAGAAACTAAGGCATTTAAAAAGAATTTAAGGACTTTCTGCAATTAAGGCTTATACAGGAATATCCCTGGGACAGGTTGCATTTTAGCTGCTTGCATCCAAGATGTATAAAACATTTGTTACCAACATGACGACTTGGAAATCCCAAAGTTTTAAAGAGGCACTGCTTTTCAGTTTATTTCAGTAAATTGGAATTTTTTAGCTACAGGAGTCTTAAAATTTAATCAATTCTACACCCGTCCTCGCCGAAAGAACTAGCCTTAAAAACTGATGATGTAGTCTTATTTTAAGAATGCAATCCAACATTGGGGTACAATAGGTGTAACTAAGTTTTCTATTATATTAAAACTTAAGAACCTCCAAAATGTACATCTAAAATTGCACAAATGGATATGTTCATAATTGTTATTTTAAAGGGAAATTGGTTGAAAGATAATTAGTTGGGGGGAAATTTCACACGAGTATTTCCTAGACATTTGTTTTTGCAAACATAAATTTTAAAAACATAAAAGAAAAATGTAATCATTTTTGAGTAATTACAACTCGAACAATCACTTACTTTGGCAAGCTGAGCATGAGTTTTGCTGTACACTGAGCCAGATAGATCAGGAACTGCTCCAGAGCCTGGCAAAAAAAAAAAAAATTTAATTTATGCATTTTTAGCTCTTTCTTCAAATATCAAAATGAAACAACACATTATTGCTCAATGATATTTCTTATTGGAAAAATTATTTTATTATGGTTTTTATATTAAGCATTAAACATTGTTGATCATGCTATGAACATCCTTTTAAACATTAAGGTTACTGTATGTTTTGTGAGCAGTTCTTTCATTAATACTACTTGGAATTTTATAGATAACACAACAATGTCAATGTATTTTTCATCAAAACTGATATAAAACTTTGCTTCTTAGTACAGGATTGCCAGTTAGGAAATACTAGCTTTAGCAGAGATGGGAACCTGTGACAGAAGTTTTGAGTAGTACCAAAGGGAAAAATCCAGTTTTAAGAATTTTTCAGTAGTCAAGTAAAAACTTAAGAAATCGGTTTTAATAACACATATAGGTATCATTAAATCAAATATTTAACAAATATGAAATATTTTGGCAACATATTACATTATTTATAATTAATAAGGTATATCACACATGAAAACACATACAGAACCAAAATTGTGTGTGAAAATTATATAACAATACTAAATATTGAAAATTGTGTTCATAAAAACATTTAATAATTAAATTTACGCACTTTCACATTTACAAAAACAAAAATACAACAATGAAAAAAAAAACCACAATAAGTAAATTAATTTATGTGTTGTGAAAAATAAATAAAATTATATTTTAGCGTAGAAAAAATAATCGATTCTGTAGTACCCGATTCACTTCAGTAGAAACTACAGAGAATCTGTAGTTGTTGGCATCTCTGGCTTTGGTAGCATAAATTCGTAAAAATTGTAATAAAATAATACCCAGAAAGCTTTTTATTAATGTTTAATTTGTCCCTAATAACTACATCCCTGGCATAGGGTCTTGCAAAAAATACTGTTTGTAGTAGGAAGAAGCATTAAGGCATAGTGCTTAGTTAACAGTTCAATTTTTAAAGAAAAATACTACTCTGTTACATTCATGCTTCATGTTAAAGTGATCAGAATGTTAAAATTCACCAGTTTTTGATACAATTGGAGGGCAGTACGTCTTAGTTAAAACATCCCACCAATTAGGCAGAGGCATCCATTCTCATCCAAAATATGGACTTAAGCAGTCTTGAATCTTGAGATATGGTTGACAAAAAGACATTAAAACGAAGACTGGGATTAAAAGTCATTATTCTACTTGGATTTTTTTCTACTGTCTCTAACCTTTACCCTAAGACTGGTACAGCAGTTGTACCTTGATCGCACCAAGAATTTAGTCTACGGCCAGTACAGTAGTTGTACTCTGAAAGTTACAAGAATCCCACCACCAAAGAATTTAGATCATAACAGGTACAAAAAATGCACCTTGAATGCTATAAGAATCGTCTAAGTTATGTCTATGGCCGTAGTCAAGAGGTTAATTTAACTACTGAAATATACTGTGTTACTTTTAAAATTATTTAATTTTTCTCGATTGCAAAACAGTAATTTGGCATTTGCAAGAAATGTAGTTGAGCATTATTAAAGCTAACTGCGGTTATCAGTCAAACATGCTTAAATATTCAAGAATTTTTAGTTGAAATTTGCACTTGGTGAATCATGATACCACATTTTATTGATAGACCTTTAATTTCTTTTATGAAAAAGAAAATATTCCCATACCAACAACGTCATTACCTTTTAAATTAGATGTTCACAAGAGTTTAAATTGCAAAATACTAAATATACATTGATTTAAAAAATGTTTTTACCTGATACACCTTTCACTTGATTTTGAGATGCAGCACCATAAGTACCCTTAGAGTAATCTTGCGCCTGAGTTAGACTTTCATATCCTAAAAAAGCATTACATTTTAGAAAAATTTGGCCTTATTAATACTAAAATAGCATGCTTTCAAAGCACAGATTACTGTAATTTGAATGATTACCTGAGCTGTAAGAATGGGAACCATATGCATTTGCCTTTTGAAATTGTGTGTTTGTGGTAGCTCCATGGGTATTTGTTGCAGGAGGGACCTAAGAAATAATTACATATTTTAATCACATTCCTTTTGCATACCAAACCAGTCAACATTTATCATGTGCCTTATTACAAAACATACTGTACCAAATTCTTAAAATAGCTAAATAATTTGAATTCAGTAATATAACTGCAATGTCCTATTTATAATTCTCAATTATTACAACAATAGCTGTGAAAATAAGTCAATTTAACAATCTGTTAACCAAATAAGCAATTTTGGTGTATGATGAAAGTTATGTTTTCAAATTTATTGTATTTCACATATTTTGGGGGTAAGATTTAAACTACACATCAAAATTTATCATTCTATTTGCCATTCAATAATTAAACATACAGCCTTCAAGACTAAACTTACAGGGAAAATGGGAGGGGCGTAGTGGTGAATGCCGCCAGTCATCATACCCCCAGCAAAATAGTACCCATAGCCAGGAGGAAGTGCAGGATTCAAGAAAGCTTGACCATGAGCCTGCGTGTTGGCCTGGCCCTGGGACAGAGTGGTGGCAACGGTCGAAGCATCGGTCTCGGCACGGCTGTACTTTCCATCCGCTACAACAAATTACAATAAATAATGTGCTCAGAAAAATGGTATTAATTTCAAGATTCAAAACACAGCTTTCACTTCAAACAGCAGAGCACATTTCTACGACTTTCCTATGCTCAAATTTCTACTTCAGGGTGTCTACTAAATTTCGGTCGGTCCATTTAGGGGACCTTTTAGATGCTTTCTAAAATAAAAATATGATCTGAACGATTTTATAAGATTCTATGGGTCAGTAAAATGCAATTACACTTTACAACCCCACAATTTTTTTTTATCGCTTACAATCCAAATTTCGAGAAAAGAGGACTCTAGTATCAAATTTCAGTTTTAATAAGCCGTTTCATGATAACATTTTAAATATAACGACAAAGCATAAATCATGTCAAAGTCGATGAACATTAAACAAATACTCTATATTATATTCATAATATTTATTGGCTAAAAAACTTGAAATTTTACTAAAATTAAAAAAAAAATTACTTTGTAATGTAAATTTTTATGTTTTATGCATAAAATTTGATTGGTAAAAAAAGCCAATTATGTGATTTCATCATTTGCAATTTACATTGTTTTCAAATTTCTTTTTTTTTTCTTTCTCATTTGTTTCAAGTTTAGTCACAGCCACCTTTTATTTTCAATTTTTTTAAAATTCCATCTATAAATGGACTCTTTTTCTGACTAAAAAGGAGATAAATTTTCGGGACCAGTAGACACTGTGTACTTGTTTTGTTACACAATAAACAAGTTTTCATAAAATTGATTTAATCACATGATTAATAACCAATTTATTCTTACTTGTATATGCCACGCTTCCCATTCCTGGATCCCGTCCAGTCATGCTGGTTGGAGCAGGGAACTGCATATCATAGTATCCCTTAAAAAAAGAGAAAATAACATTCCTTTTAATTTTAGGTGCAAACAAATGTTAAGAGATAAGAGCTGACCACCTATAAATTATAATTAAAAACTTATGGATTAATTTAAGCCCATTTAGTAACAACGGACATTCCAAACCATCACAAGAACCTTAATTATGTAATAATTGTTTTCAACTTTTACTCAACTTTAATATTGAAGAGTTCATTTTAGAACTACTCTTGAAGCAATAAAGCTATCATAATTCAATAATTTAGTATCAATATTATATTTTAAGTTTGAACTAGCAATGGTGCTTCCAAGCCTTTAAAGGGACCAGAATTTAAAATAAGATTAAAACTTATCAACGACAGTAATTTAATTTAAATACCCAAATCACATTATGCCACATTTCCATTGTAGCATAATTAGTCATAATTCAAACAAACATGGTCAACTTCTTAAATATCCATCCAAAACAGCTTCTGGACAGCAAAGTTTAGAATTGTTCTCAACAATCCATTTCTTATAAAAAATATTCGTCCAGATTCCATCAACCATGATGAATGAATATCCAATGTTGCAATTAATTCATAAACTTCAAGTAAAAGTACAACACAAATTTTAGTACAATAATTTCTATCCAAAGCACAATGCAGTTAGTTTCATTTTAAGATAACATCCAATCAAACCACAAACTAGGAAAAAATGTAAGACAAATATTTCTACACAGAGCAGATTAATGAAGTTGCAGAAGAGCAGATGACCATTAGTTACTGAAAGTGCAGAAAATTAAAACAAACATTAAAAATTCATTATGGTTTAATGTTTTTTTTTTACATACTACTCACAAATAATTTTAGGAATACACTAATTTTGTAGCCATTCTTACATCATAAGTTCTCATGCTAAATTTAATAGAATCTGTAATAACAAAATCGCATAGGTAATGACTTGATTAGTTAGTCCTAATACATTCTAGTGCATAAAAATCCTTTGAAACCGTAAATTTTAAAACAAAATCATGGCATGCTTTACCTCAAATCAATGATAAACATATATATATTTTATCAAAAAAGGCTTATGCAGTTACCATTTAAAAAAATCATACATACCATAGTTCATTAATCTAATCAGTTATACAAAGGCCATGCAAACTTGACCCATGTGCGAACTGATAAAAAAAACACCCCACCAATATATATATTTTTAATCCTGAAAATGTATGGAAACTAGAAAAACCAAAAATTCCCTTTTGAATTTTAGGATGACACCTGACCAAAAACGTTCACTCCGATTACATTTCTCTCAGTGCCTTCTTTACTAAACTTGTATGTTGTTTTTGGATAACAAACAATAAATGGTTCATACATACCTTCATTATGGATTAAATTACTTTTAAATCACATACAAATTAGCAAACGTTCATGTAACCCAGCATTAACTTCCAAAGAAAAAGACATTAAGCTTGAATTTATGGATACCAGAAATTTAAATGCCCTACAGAACCTTTAGGACATCTGACATAATTCACCTCAGTTTGCAATTCCGTGGTCATTTCCAAGCACAAAAAAAGTTGCAACTTAAAGAACAATCCACAAGCATATCCAGACAATTCTGTAAGAATGTTTAAATCAATCTGAGGATCGTCCGGAAATAATCAATCTATTTATCTTCCACGAAAACTATTAACGCAGCATATGCAATCAAACAAAACACTGTTAAAAAACAAAGCAATCATTCTAAAAATGAGCCTGCAAACAGTTAAACCACAATCACTTCAATGGGATGTGATAGCAAGGAAAGTAGAGTCACACAAGATGATCACTTAAAAAAATGTATCCGATGGCAGGATCAATCACACCACAATCACTCCAGCAGACAGACGTGATGGCAGTGCAGATGTCAGGAAAAAAGCAATATGAATTGTTAAAATTATGAATGATTAGGTGTGCAAGACAGATGAAAACATTCATTCAACCAACCAAGAAATGAGGATGAGCAAGGACAAAATCGGGATGAAAAGTCAATGGTATTAAAGCTGTCCAACAAAGGTGTTAGCAAAAAGACGGAAAAGCCAAAAATAAACTTTTAAAGAGGAAACAGTCAGGAGTTGGCAACGTTTTCACCTACCAAAGTAGACAGCTTCGACTGCAACATCTGCACATCTTCGTAACTATATACAGGCGACTGTAATCCCTTCAAAAAGAAACAAAACATAAAGCACAACTGCATAAACGGATAAACAACATCTGAAATTCACTTGAGGTTTTCTATTTTGCAAGAACAAATCAGTCTTGAAGTTTGTGAGAAATCCAAAAGGGCATTCAGGCACGGCGGATCGAAAATCAGCGAGTTTGAAGTGTAGACAGAGCACTTTTAAAACGCACATGAGTTAGGATATATCATCCTTTACCATAACTTCCAGTACATGTTGGAAGCATATTACCAGTTTGTCCAATGGCACAAGAAAGCTGAACCTGCAACAAACATTGCACTCAAAACAGAGAACTCGGTAAATTTCAAACCAAATTCTCTTCTAGTTGCAGCAAAATTTTACACAGCTTCACAAGAAGCATGTTTTTATCTGGCAGTGTCTTCATTAATATTGCACATGGTCACATGATTTCTCAAATTTGTTAAGAAATGGTCTATTACTCTCTTATTGCAGGTCAAGTTATGCGATAAAGCATTGTTTCAACTGTGTTTAAAAGCTAGAAATAAGGAATGAGGCTAAAGGAAGGACAGTTTGTACTAGAAAATCTGGAATACTCACTACAGTTGAAAGTTTTGATTGAAGAACTTGCATATCTTCATAACTGTACAGAGGTTGCTGTAGCCCCTTTTAAAAAGAAACAAAATATATGAGATTTGACACTACAAACAATGTCTCTATATAATGCTAGATTTCCTAGAGTATAAGTGCATACAATTTGCTTAAGAGCAATGTTATAGGCAGTTTTAAGCAATGCAAGATTTCAAATTATCTAAAACACCTTTAAGATGGTTTATCAAGTTTTCTTTAAGCACAGAATTTTAAATTTGCTTATCTAAACTTACTTTAGAAAATAATTTTACTTGTGTGTGCTTGGGTACAGAATTTTTTTATTTAAAAGTTGTACATCCTATTCTTAAGAACCTACAGTAAACTTTTAACATATTTACATGAGACTTCCAGATTTTCCAGATGAATTCCGTAATTCCAAAATGTGTATATGCAGCTTTCAAATCACATTTAATTCTTATACACAAACACAGAATACCAAATTTAATAGCTGTTTTGCAAAACATTTCATTTTTCTTTTCTAGTTTATGAATTAATATGGGATTAAAATATTTTTGCAACTGAGATGGGTTCTTAAATAATAGTGAGAGGTACATCTTAAGGCACATAAATTGCAATGTTAAACTATTAAGAAAACGAATCAACATTTTAACAAGAAAATTATTCAACACTGAATATCTATTTTTTTAATGAAGTTAAAATTTCACAGATATACTTACATAAAAGGGTAAACTTGCTTGTCCCATAATATACTGATGACCCAACATAGCAGGCATATTTTGTGGAATATTTGGTACTGCTTTACCTGCTAAAAGCAAAAAATATGGTAAGTTTAAAGCAAAAAAATATTGGTAATAAAATTTAAATAATTTAGTAAGCATCCAATTACAATGATAGAAAGGGATAAATAAATTTGTAGATCATACAAATGGAAGGCAGTAAATTGACTTGAAGATGCATGCAAGCAGTCGTATGTTTATCATGTACTAGTGATTACCGCTAAACAAATTTTTTGTCACTGAAAGGTCTGACTGCATGATCTTGGAACAGATAACTTGAATTGGTTACATTACGTTGTGTTAAAGCAAAGAAAAATATGAATTGATCGAGTATGCCATTTTTTTAAAATCTAAACTTTCACAGATAATATTCACATATTTTTTTGTTGTCGTCATATATATATTTAAATTTAAAATGCCTCTACCAGGGTGGCAACAAAATCCTTGAAAAAAAGTTCCCTGATATTTCCTGATAGTCTCACAAAAATTTCCCTGATTTAACAATTCCCTTAAGAAATGTGATCCCTGATTGGTATCAATATACAGTATCCACACAACAATAATTTTAAATACTGAGGGTCAGAGGGTGTAAAAGGAGCATTCTCCACAAATATTTTGTATTTTTTTCTCCAGATATTTTAATTGTTATTGCTTGGAACTCTTACAATAGCAATTGAAAAAACTGCAGAAAAAATTTTAAACATTTTGATTAAGGAACTTTTTACACTTGAACCTACATTGTCATACTATTCAACGAAACCAAATGCAGATATACATAAAAAATTCTACTAAAATGTAATTTCAAACAAAAACAATTAATTTAATATACAAAAAACATCATTTGATGGACAAATTTCAAATTGTATCGCTAGCCTCACGGCAACAAAACACTGCAGCCGCGAAAAAAAAAACAGCGTCGGCGGCTTCCGCGGTGTTTAAAAATTACGATACTATGGTTCTTTTTTCGAATTACAATTTCAGTGAATACAATTTATTCGATTCACAAAAGAACTCATAATCGCGCATCTCTAAATAGGACAAACAATAATAGTAGTAGCCATTAAAATTTCCCCGATTTTTTGTAAAATTTGGAAATTTTCCCTGAGATTTCCCTGATTTTTCCAGAAATAAAAAGTTCCCTGAGAATTCCCTGATTTCCCAGGTTCTGTTACCACCCTGTCTACTGTACATCCATCACAAGAAATGCTACTTGTCTTAAAACAGATTTCATTTTCAAAAGGGGTGACAATTATATTCAGTTTTTTGGAAACGTTGGCATCACTAAAGGGGTAGTATAATATATCAATCTTTTCGGAGACAAAATGAAATTTGTGACAAATATATTTCTAAATTGTCATCAGGTGCATGTTTTTTCAAGCATCCATATGGAAAACAGGATAAGGGCACATTTCTATGACAACAAATAGGCAAGACTTAGGGTCTATAGCTGTTTGCGTGAGACAATACACTTGTCAATGATAGATTGATTTGTAGGCTTTTTTATGGTGCAAGGGCCATATTTATGTCATTGATAAGAATTCAAAAACAAAACACTGGATTTCTTCAACTATTATGCATAAATTGGTTTCCACAAATAGAGTAAGGGAGTTCTTTTTACTAAATAAATAGCATAAGTAAGAAAGGGAAAAGAAAAATGCTCATATAAAACCAAATGATTAATCATCTGTTATCATTTATTTCTACGAGTTTAAGGTGTATGTACACACTAGAAATCCTAAAAATTCAACAAAAAGTTCAATTTTTTTTTATTGCTCCAAATATTCTTAGATTTTTTAGCTTTCGAGCAATGCCAAGATCTTACAAATATTCAAAATAGTTTTCTTGTTACAAGGATTTTTGTTAGATGCTGTCACCATGGACAGACGTTTCCAAAAACTTAAAACTCGATTACTGAAGGAACAAATTTTTGCAATATGATGGTTTGTTCAAACAGTGATAGCTCAACAATAAGTTAAATCTTTTTTTTTGTAATTATTTTTGTATCATTTATTGTATAATACAGTGGAAGTTTTACCCTCAATCAGAATTAGAAGTTAAGAAATAAATTTACAATGGATTTTTAAATCCTAAATTTCCTGAAAAAATCTCAATTTTTTATGCATTGTCTCTACTAACTTGATTGAGTCAAAACGTGAAGAATAAATATTGGAAATAATTTCCACCTAGAATTGTCTTTCTAGACAAATTAGAATTTGAGATATCACTGTCACTGTTCAAAAAATGTGCTAATTAGGTCATTATATCTTAATTAGCTAATTACAAATTAGTTTGATAAGATTTTTTCTCACTGAAATGGTTTTAAGCATAAACCAATGACAAGCTGTAAAAAAATTGGATTTTAAAGTTAAAATTAAGAAGAAAAAATATTTCTTGTGTGTATGTACACTTTAAGAATGAAGTCAAGCTTCTAAAGATCGAAGATAGTCTTTCAGAGAAAGATAACTGCTCAGAATGTTATTAAAACTTACTAGCAGAAAGAGAATTCTTGAGCACTGAAGTGGTGGTCGTTGAAGATGATGTTGATACAAGTCCTAATACAGAGTTCATGTTTGAGGAATTTTGTGCAGAATGGTTCGCAGAGGATGCTGGGGCCAAGCTGCTAGCAGATAAGACACTTGAACTACTCGTGGTACTTGCTACTTCGTAAGTATGCTGAAATAAAATATTAGGAATGTGTTACTGTCAATATGGGAATTAGTATTATTCTAGAACAGTATTAAAAAACTCAGGGTTCTCACTCTATTTCAGAAATAAAATTCCCCGACTTTTCCAGACAAATTTTAACCAAATTCCAGGTTATACGAAAGCAAATCATGACATTTTTAAGACAAGACATGATTTAGCATTCAATAGCCAATAATATAAAACAATTTAATAATTATACACTGTAAAAATTAATGTACCAAGTATAAGTAATTTTGCATTAAAATAACTTATTCAAATAATCCAACATTATTGGCTTTAATCAATTTGTGATTTAATGTATCATAAGCATAAAATTCTTAAATTTGAGCCAGTGGGCAAAAAAAAAAAAAGCTTTACCTGCTAAATATTAGCCGTTTCTTTAAAAACCAGTTGAAAATTCAATTCATAAAATAAAGTGATCCAAAACTGTGTATGAAACTTAATAGCTCTTTTCTCCAAAGAGTCTGAGAAGTCATGATCAATCATTTCCCTGGTCATGGAGGTAATATTTTGGTAAGGTTTTGGAAAAAAATTCGTATTTTTCCCACTTTTCCCGGATTTGTTTGGACAAAATAAAATTCCCTGACAATTTCAGGTTTTCCCTAACCTATTACCCCCTGCAAACTACACATTAAGTGATAAATTTGAGATGATTGGCTACTCCCGTCTCCTCTGTTGATCACAAGTGTTTATATTTCTTATGAAGAAAATATCTAAACCAGATGATGTATTTCATACTAATTTTAATTACAATAAAACAGTGTAAAGATATTTAATTCTAGATTGGATACTTATGGAAACAAAAGTTGAGCAAGAATTAAAATCAATCAAATTAGTTTTATGCTCGTCGGTTTCAGTGCATTGGTTCAAAGTGAAGTCTAATTTTTCTTTTAAACACAAATTAGCAAAAGCATTTTTATCTATGACAAATTTGCATCTACCTGGATCAACGCAGCTGCACATTTGCAAATTAACTATGTCCCAAACTATTCCTAGAAATTCTAAAAGCTGATAACAGAGCAAATCTCATTAAAATAAATTTTGTAAATTCAGTACTAATTGCAGCTACTATACCTAATATGCGAGACTCCTTAGTTAGAAATACTGTAGGTTAGCACAGAATGAAGTGTTGTCCATTTGGATTTGTTGACGACCTGCACTGCTTCAGTCAGTAACGAGCATTCGTTGACCATCAATCGAGTGTTGGACTTCAGAAGATCAAAACTTGGCACCGAAACGGGGGTTCAACTTTGAACCAGGGTTTGTAATTAGTTCTATGATAATCAAGATACAACTACTAATTCACGGCTGAACACGGATAAGTAAAGATAGCTGTTGTATCTGCCATCAAGAAATTATAATAAGCTGTTGTAGGTGCCAAAATATAAAATACTCCAACAACTACTGAATACCTCTCCGATCAGCTAGAATAGAAATGCACAACCTGCGGCCCGCGAATCATCGATTTGCGGCCCTCAAACTAATTTTGACCAAACTTCCATGGGGATTTAAGTTAAGAAGCAAATTGACTGACAAACATTTAGAATCCGTCTTAAGAGTTTCTACTAGCAGTATTGAACCTAACGTACCTAAATTAGTTAGTAAAACTCAGTATCAGTCATCTCATTAGCAAGGTGTAACATAATTATTGTTTATGGTTTAGAAATGTTAATATTAAATATATTTGATGCTGTAATTTTTATTTCTAATTTTACTGATATCATTAAAATTTCTGATACTCATCTTTATTGCTCATTGTACTACTACTGTTATATAGCAATTAAATTTATAACCTAAAATAATTTGCTGAAGTACATATGATGTTCTTGAGACACTTTCTTAAAAGTAATTCTGAATGATTGATCATTGCAAATGTCTGTAAATTTCTTTTTATGAACTATTCACAATATAATACACTAAGCTCTGTACCAACCTCCTAGATTTTTTGTGAAAACATTTGTAAGTTTAATCTTAAAAAAATTAGTGATTATTCTTTACTATACAAATTAAGTGTAATAACAGCTGTACATAATTGGGCAGTAACACTTTCATTGTGTCTGTACTGTAACTTCACTTGCGGCCCCCCATGTCTCAATCAACGGTGCGAGTGGCCCCTCTCCCAAAAAGGTTGTGCACCCCTAAGCTACAATAACTTGGTCCACAGGAAAAGTCGAGGATTCGTGGAGAAAGTGCCAAAATATGAAGTGCTCATGTGTGAAAGACTGTCAAGTGCAATTCAAAATGCCATTCTAGCCTTCCTTGTTGCAACAAGTAGGTTAATACTAGTCCTTTCTACTTATTTTAAAATAAAAGTCCTGTACTATGTCTTTCATTTATAACTTTTCATGATTTTCCTACTTTGCCTAACCTACTGTCATTCTGTAGAATGTCCAGGAATTATACCACGGTTCACACTCTATTTCAGAAATAAAATTTCCGGACTCCAATAAGAGCAAAGTAATAAAACAAGATTTACCTGGGATGAACTGTGCTGGGATTCTAAAAGGGATGAGTCTTTGACACCATGATTGAGAGAATTTGTCAGCTTGGAGCTTGATACTGAAGTGGAAATCATTGTTCCAGATGGTGTTGTAGTAGTGACTGATCCACTGTAAACACCTTGTTGATTGTTATACCCACTGTTGCTAGTACCATAAGAGGCAGATGCATGAGAACTATAACCTATATCGAAATAATAAAGATATATTAAAATAAATTACAACAGAACACTCCTCAGAAACACTTTAATTAAATGCGGCCAGCTCTATCTCTTGACACCCTGCATGTAGTTAGTAGTACTGGTTCTACTTCAGTGAATAATTTTGACTAAATATACACTGCACCACTTGACATAGTATTCAGACAAACCTTAAAAATATCCACATTTTATTACAAAAATCATACTAATTTTGAATTAGCCATCAATATGCTCCATTTTAATATGAACAAAGGAAAATTTTGCATCAACCTTGTGAATAATACTTAATGATTCGTTCATAAAGTTAATTTAAAAGACCATTTTTATTTGAAATTTGGTAACGCATCACGTAAATTTGCTTACAACCCTGGAAATATTTGTGCTAAAAATATTTAGTCGCTTCATCTCAATAGACGACACTACAGCCAGGTTGTCAAAACTTATTTGGACAGTTAGCTAATAATTATTGCTAGTTACTAATGTAAAGACAAAACAATACTTAACAAGATAAGTACCCACAAATATTTATTAGCACAGTAAAACCAATAATTGGAACCAGTCAATTCTTTAAAATTTGTTTTAATTCTTTTATAGTTTGAGAAAGAAGGTAATTTAAAATTTTTAATGTAAGGAATACAGAGCACAGCAAATGTTTTTTGATATAGGTGATGCTAAATTACAGGGTCCTTCAACAAGTCAGCCATAACATACGTCAAATCCATAGCATCAGTTTCACACAGAATCACAATAGATTTGGTATATGACTGTCCGGTTGATATATTTTTTGTTAGTAGACTCATGCCAAAAGTGAAAGTTACAGAATTAAGTTAAAATGTAACTTCGGAAATAATTAAATTTGTAAAACTCAAATATTATACAGCATTTAGTTTCACAATCAGGTTTAAAATTCCCGATAACAATTTTTTCCACAACAATTTGCTACAAACACTGCCTCAAATGTAAAAGATTAAAACTTGGGTCGGACATTTAAAGCTTCCAAAAAAGACTAACACCATGTCAGATCTCGTTCTTACTTCGCCATCAAGCTACTTTTACTTCTAAATTACAGTAGTATCCCTTATTATCAAAACGCAACAGAAATATTGCACCGTCAAAAAGAATTACCAGTTTGAGATGGATACGTGCTTCCACTAGTAGTAACTGGACCAGAATATGCAGTCGGCTGAAGACCATACGACGAAGCTGCCGAGACGTACGAAGAAGCATTTTGGTTTTGGCTCGCAACTTGAGCTTGGTACTTTGGTTGAGATGCCTGATTGCTAGTTAGATCACTAGATGCGCTATTCAAAGACGCAGATGTGTGGGTATAGCTCACAGTAGATGGCACGAGGTTGGACGAGTTTAGCACAGACTTTTGACTGCCATACGAATAAGCTGAAGCAGAATCATGAGATGAAGTGCTAAAAGAGTTCAGCGCACTTTGGTCTGCTTTGCTACTCATCATGGACCCTAAAATGAATTCACCTATAGATTTCAATACAATTCTCGAGTCTTCTAAATTGAGGCATGCAAAAGCATTTGCAGGTTTATAAAGCTAATAATTAAAACGCGTTAAACTATTACAGCATGGAATGCACCAAATATGATCGCTTTTTTCAAATGTAGTAATGAATCGACTAACTTAGGGAATCAAAGAAAAATTAGGGCTCTTAAAACAGTATTTTTTATTTTAAAGGTTACAATTCACATATCAGAGATGCACAAAATGTTTCAGGGCCCAATATTTCCTCATAACACAACTTGTTTTTTGTCTGAAATTTTGACGAAAACATCCCTGTATTTTCATTCCAGTTTAAGCGACTATTAGAGTACAATGTTAATGATTAAGAACTCTCTTTAAGACTATTACTTACAAATTTAAAAAAATAATAATAAATAATATTTATTCCAATACAAAAATAATTTTACATTGATGGATTATATTAGTTGTCATTAAGAAATAGCAGCCTTCCTGTCACTAGCCAAAATATTTGTTCGTCACTGATGACAATTGAATTCGTAGTTTTTTTAAATATGAACTTGGGCAAAAATTTTCCCACAGCTGCCTGAACTTCATTCGCGCGTTCGGACATATTATCCTGACATAAGATTAAACCTGTGAGTGCACACTTTCACAAGTTCTAATTTTTATCTTATGGACTCAATTTTTTTTAGCTAACACATAAATAGCATGCCACTTGATTTGGAGAAAAATTACTACCATTGGTTTTATTTTATGCAGACAAAATAAAATACCTATTGTAAAAACTTAGACTTTTCATATTTTAATACTGAAATAAAAAATCAAGCCTTCTTATAGCTAGTGGGAGCCTGAAATGCAATAACTGCAGTTAACTATTTCTACTGAATGTTGAATTTTATTTGTTTGAGGCTCACAAATGCAACACAATTCAATGGAAGAAATCTCCAAAACGACAGAAAAAATAACTTTTTAATAGAATAACATTCTATGAGCATATATAAATGAGCACTATTTTTTCCATTTGAAACATGATTTGTAAAAGGTTTACATGTAGGGAATTATATAGCTAAGTAGTTTCACTTTGATCAGTTTTCTTTTAATACTATGGAGCCCTGCCCCCAGCTCGCTAACCCCTGGGATTGCTACACAATACCATTGGGTTTGCTATGCAAACTAACACTCCTGCGGCAGACAGTGAAACTATCTTAATAATTCTGATCTTACTTTCCAGTTCATGATGTCACAGCAAGGGCTCCGCCCCTGCTCGCTTACCCCCTTGTGATTACTACGGAAACCAACACTCCTTTCGCAAGTGATTTCGCTTTTAAAAAATTAACATTTAATGTACCCTAAAATAATAGCCACATCAGTAAAAAAACTTTCTCCATCTTGTTCCCTGTACAATTTTGAATAAATCATGTTAATCTCATAATTTTACAATCTGTATTTTATAGGGGTAAAAATAGTCAAAATGTAAAAAAGAGGGAAATATATGCAGCGTTATTTTAAACTACAAAAAAAATAGATGAATAAGAATAGCATACTAATGTGTGTACAGAACACACACACACACAGGGTAGGCAAACTTAGTCTGATAAAACCCAATAAAAATAATAAAATTTGTCTTTCGAAGTAGGGAGTTTACACCCATAACCTCATATAGCTGCGCCACTAGTACAGAATGTGTTTATAATAAGAATGTATTTTTGACTATTATTTAGCTTTATAAGCTCTATAAAGTCCACTATAAACAATGAATTTGACTTAGGTGGGGGCTTTAACCCATAACCCCCTCATTGTGGCTTTACCACTGGCACAGAGAATATGTATTTATGACAAGCAAGTATTTTTATAATTAAAAAGCTATTTATTCAATTTTTCTTTTGCATCTTTTCAAACATACTCTTTATAGTTTAAGCTAGGATATTCATTTTTCTGATTTGTTTTACATTTATTCTTTGGCTGTAATTCCATGATATTGTTTAATTCTAAAGAAAAAATTGTAGCAAAACGGGAACTTCTCAGAAGAAAAAGAAAGCGGAAAAAAGAATTTTCACCCGACTTATCAGGAAACTGTCCAAGAATGGAACAAAAAAGCCTTTTTGGACTTCCTTTAGCAAGCGTCTAGCTTTCTAAAGCCAGTTAGAAGGAAGTAACAATTCCTCCGTGATACCAATTTTTTTTTTACCCTATAGCAAAATTATACTTTTTACCGCATCAAATTTATTTATAAACCAATTTCAAAAATAATTTACTGTAAGAAAGGGGATATTCTAGGGTTTCCTGTGATGTTTTCAAATTTAAAAACTAATAGTAATAAGCTATTGATATGACAGTTTTAACAAAAAATAACGAAAATAACCCAATTTTCCACAATTAAAAAGTTTCCTGATATTTCCAGAATTAAAAAGTTCCCAGAGAATTCCCCGATTCTGTTACCACCCTGTACAATGTTTTGCTATTTAATTCTTAGTTTGCAAATTCAGAGGACGGAAGACTGCTTTCTTTGCAAAGTTAAAATCAGTTTTTCCAGTCTGGTATTTTATACGGAATTACTACATGTTGCAGTCTGGAAAATATATTCAACTTTACTATGTGGTTGTATATAAAAGAGTTTCCACAGCATTCTACCACTGTTTGTCAGAATAGTATAATATATTTATACCTACATCAAAATCAATAATTTTTATTATCTTTTTAATGGCTATAAGAGCTATTATCAAATTTAAGAAATATTTGCATCTCATACTATAAAAATCTGCTATCATTTAATCACTTAATTTAAATAGTTAGTCACATGAGAACATTTTCTATGTTTGATTAGAATAAGGTTTACCACTAAAATCCCTGATCAGGATATTTTTCTTAAATTTGACAATTTAAGAAACAGAACTTTAAAAAATAATTGCATAGATTACATTTGATCAATTAGAAATAGCAAATAAAAATAATAATAAATAAATAAAATAAAAAATTTATGAATTTTTCAAATATAAATAAATGTATGGTGTAACATACCTTCAAGATTACTAGATTGATTTGTTCGATGATTTACATAAGATGAAACATTTTCAACATTTTTGTGCTCACTTTGGGATAAAAGCATACTTTCTTGATTTGCAACCTAAAGGAAAATGACATTTAGAAAAACCAAAACTGTTTTCATTCAGTAAAATTAATAAATAACATTCATTTCAGAATCTTGTTCCAAAATATACTGCAAACACTTGCATCATTTATTCACACATGCACGAGCAATATACACAGACTAATGTATTCAATAGAACTTACTGATAAAAATGAATACAAAATATATGAATAGAATGAAATATTTTAATGTTACATTTTCTAATAGTAAAAAGCATGAAACAAGTAGAGCCTTTAAAGCATTAAAAATAGTTTTACAAATACGATTCTATTTCCTTGTAGAAATATATAAATGCCAATTAAAAACATAATCTTCACATCAGAGCTACTTAATTTGCTTACAAGAAAAAATCAATAAAGTTTACCTTCTGTGACTGACTAAGATCACTAGAAATTGAATTCTGGTTTGGACTGCTGTGAGAACCAATACTGTAAGTAGAATCTTTACTCATAGTCACAGGAGATGGCAAAGGATTAGAGTAAGATTGGGAAGTAATGCTTGATGGCATAGCTTGACTATTCACATGGGTGGATCCGTTTGTACTGAAATAATAATACAATTAGTAAACCAAAATTTTAAGATGCAATTTGGGGTTCCATATCAAACAGGTCAGTTTAATTTTAAAAAAATTCGGTTTTAGTTCATCACTTAAATCTTTATCATTTATGCAATTTTGTTTATTAGGGTTTTGATTTAGCTGACATTGCCATTCTGTTACGCTGTTTGTCGGAATCAGCGAGGTTCAGCGTCAAGGCTAAGAGCAAAGAGTCAAACAAAATTTTATCTTTTATGTAATTTTGTTTACTTGCATACTTGCCAACTTAGAAACCCGTGTATCAGTAAAACTTTCGCGTGATTGCCCGTAGCCATAAAACACACAAAAATGTATGAATTAATTTGTATTAGAAATATCTGTATGTCACAATAACTAGTATTATTTGTATTTAAATATCCATGAGTAAAAAATCACATTTTTATCAGCTGCAGAAACCTTGCGAAGCAGTAGCGTTTTAATACTAAAGTGAACACTTCTATTTACAAAGTTGTTTCACTTGGTGTTCAATCCAGAAGAGAAGTTGCAGAAAAATTTAATGAAGCTGTAGAAGTTTTTTTGGTTCTTTCAATAATTCTGCACTGAATTTCTGCTTAAAACAAGGTGTTTGGGTTTTTGTGTCTTCAACACCAAAAAACCTTCCAACGTTTTGTTAGAAATGAGCGAACGGTATCGAGTTTGGTTCTTTCTGTGATGAGGCTGAAGATTCTCTCACGCTCTGGTTGCAGTGAATGATATATTCCGATTGCTCAAACAAAATGTATAAAAAAATGGAAGACTCATCTGTAAAATTAAGTGGAAATCTGTAAAAATTACAGATAATCCGTAAAGGTTGGCAAGTATGTACTTGATCTTATTAAACTGTGTTTCCCCATAGCCAATTGTATGTGGGTTGTTCAAGAGTTGGAAAAACCAAACACCTTTACATCCTAGCTTTAAATGGAAGAACATAGACAAGGATCAGTGACGCAGAATGCCTGTGTCATGTTTGGTGGTAGGACTCATTCTTAAAATTGTTTCTTTCTAACTTTTTCAGTACCAATACGGACATGGCAAGAATGCTGTCACGAGCAACGCAGTGCAAATACTGCTAGTTCAATTAAAAATCAGGCCAAAGTTAAGAAACCGAAAAAGTCAGATTGAGATATCAGACTTGCACAAAAGCTAGATCATGAGCTTGAGAAATTATTCATTCCAAGTATATAACAAAATGTGCAATAAAAATTTATCTTTGAACAAAAAACTTAGTATAAATGACTGCCTTCAACATTTTAGTTTACAGGAAAATCGAATTTGGGTCATTGTCCTTGTATATAATGGTTTTGACAGCAATGAGCAAAATTTAAATAGACAACTGAATTTTCCCCCCATTTATAATCTACTTAACGTATTGTCTTTACAAAAACAAATTTAAACCTTAGTATAAAAGTATAAGTACACTGAATATAAAATAAATAACATACTTTTGTCCAAGATCTTGGTAACTGCTATTGCTATCCCCACCGGCAGTGAAGTCAAATGATGAGGAATCAGTACCAAACTGTAAAGCTCCAAATTGCACATCAAGAGAGGTAACGGCATCGTCGGGCATAACTACTGCCGATTCTGGAATCTGAACAGAAAATGCATTCATTTAAATAGAAATAAAATGTAAACTAATTGCACATCTGATTTTTCTTCAAGATATTACAGAAAGTAGCTTCAGTAACAGCGCATAAAATGGCATGAACTTAATCAGCCCTACAGCAAAGAAATAGTAAAATAAAATACAACAGAGTTTAAAAGTTATATTTCTTTTACAACTTCCCAATATTCATAAGTTACAGTGCTTGAACTCAATTCTATCGAGAAAATAATCCCAGTAGTCTAAATGCAAAGGTTGTTGATAAAAAATAATATAAATTATGGTAGACTTTTAATTGTACAATTTCTTTAATCGTACCATTTTTCACCTTTCCATCTGAAATTTTATAAAATTGTTACTCAAAGTGAAGGTTGTATGTCAAGTATTCCATTTTTCTTTTATTATTTTGCTATTTGTGGCACTTTGTGATTTCCACCTGGTGGCAAAATCTTATGTCATCAGCTGATCCAATAAAACTAAGAAAAAACCCAAAATATAAAAAAGAATCAAAAATCGTAAGGAAAATATCAGTTATTTATTTAGCTCTCCTGAAAAATGCAGCTTTTAGACATATGACCTTTGCTCGAGTGACGACATGGAGTGGGCATTTAAAAACCAGAGATGCCAACTACTACGGATTCTCCGTAGTTTCTACAGAAGTGCGATCGGGTACTACAAATTACGGAATTGGTGATTTTTTCTACAGAAAATTTCAATTTTACCTATTTTTCACAACACATCAATTAGTTTACTTAATTCTGCTTTCTTTCATGAATATATTTTTTTGATAAATGGGAGAGAGCGCTTAAATTTAATAATTTTTATGATTTTTTATGAAAAAAAATTTTAATTTCTAGTAACGTGAAGTAATTCTTTCATACACTTACTGGTTCCATATGTTTTTTCACGTATGACATACCTTACTAATTATAAATAATATAATGTGTCGCATATATCTTTGAAATTTGTAATAAAATATTTGAATTAATGATATATGCGCTTCATTAAAGCCGATTTCTTAAAATTTTACTTGACTACGGAAAAATTATTAAAACTACTAAAAACTTTCATTGCAAGGTTGGCATCTCTGGAAAAACTATGGACATTTTATGACCCTCATTTGCACAAAAAATTGGGTGATAAATTTTTAAAGGGCATTTTCTAGCCTCAAAATCCTAGTTTGAATGACAATAAAAAATCAGAAACCTAACATTATCCAACATCCACTTACTTTTGAAGGTGGAGGCAGTCTTGCTTTGGGAGGCTTCACCCTCTGTGGCAGTGGCGCCTGAGGCTGCGACGTGGTCGTAGTCTTGGCAGTGGGGGCGCTCGCGGACTGCTGCGACGCGACCGCGGAGTGCAGGTCCCTCGACATGTGCACCGCAGACGGAGATCCGGATGAGTAGCTGGACTGGGACACGATTACCTGCTGCAGTTCATGTGGCATCTGAACATGGTGTTGATTGGTGCTGTTATTGCTCATGTTGTAATTAGACTGGTAGGTTGCATTGCTAGACTGGTAAGAATTAGCATTCACAGCAGGAGCTGCAGGGGTGGGCTGAGTTACAACCTATAACAGAAACGTCATTTGTTTACAAAACTCTGCAGAGCTTTGTCAGAAGAAAAACTAACTTTGCTCAAAAGATAATCCTAAGGTGTATGTACACACATACATGAAAAAATCTCGAGCAGAATATCAATATCTTTTTTATTAATCAAAATATTCTCCAATTTTTTTAGTTTTACAAGGGTTTTTGATAGCTACTGTCACCCTCCTATGAACAGACATGTTTCCAGAACTTTAAACTCTATTTCTGAAGAACTGCATTTTTGAAATAGGATGCTATGTTCAAAACGTGATAACTCCACATAGAATTCACCTATTATAATTGTTTTTGCATCATTATGATCTATATAATTCAGTGGATGTTTTGAACCTCAGAGTATTAAATCAAGAATTGAATTTTAAATGTTGAAATTCCTGATTTTTTTTTTACGTTTCCTTGTTTAAAAAAAAACTTTTTCCTAGCAACTTGATGGAGTTCAAAACATGAAGGATAATATTAGGAATAATTTCCAACAGGAATCATCTTTCTGAACAAATTACAATCTGATACATCATGTTTCAAAAACCATGCTAATTTGCTAATTATGTCTTAATTATTTGCACATTCTGATTTTTTTTCTCCCTGAAACAATTATCTGTGGTAAAAAAAAAACTGGATTTTTAAATTAAAGTAAAAAATTAGAAGAAAAATGTGTTTTAGTATATACATACACACCTCGAGATGTTCCCCAAGGGAAGCATTTGTTCTTTTAGAAAAGCAAGCGGAATGAGATAAAAGTTCAATTGATGTCATTTAGATTTCATTATGTTTAGCACACGATGATAAAAATGCAATCAGAATAGGAATTGAACATATGTGGATTTTTATAAACATTGGAGAAACAGTGAAAAGCAGCTAATACAATTTTGTCAATTTAAAATCCAACATTGGTAAGAATTTAAATATTCAACACTGCTATGGATTGGTATTCCTCACTTTACAACCTCTAAGAAAAAGAATCCTTAAGAATTTTAAAGACAAAGTTCAAAAGGAACAAACTATTTCCAGTACTACTCCATTATTCTGAAAATAAAATGACACAAATCAGCCTTTCCTTTGCAATTAGAATTAAATCCCGACTTCCCAAAGTCAAGTAAAGAAAGCAAACTTTCTTGGCAGTTCGCCAACTTTCAATATCATTCCTTTATGTACTGCCGTGATATGGCACTGAATGTTAATTTGACAAAATTTCTTACATTGAAAAATCCTAAGATGTTTATCCAGGGTTCTCACTCTTACAGAAATGAAATTCCCTGAATTTTAAAGGTTTTCCAGATAATTTTTTACAAAATTCCAGGTTATTATTAAGCAATTCTCGACTTTTTAAGGTCAAAAACCGAGAATTAATTTAGCATTCAATAGACAATAAAACCAATATAAGAATTATACACTGTACAAATTAATACACAAATACAAATAATTTTGCATTAAAAAAATCCAACCTATTTGACTTAAATAAATTTGTGATTTATTGTATCATAATCACGAAATTATTCAATTTAATCCAGTGGATGGAATAAAATTCTTTACTTGCTAAATATTAGCTGTTTCTTTCTCCAAAGTGTCGGAGAAGCAATGATCAATTATTTTCTAGGTTATTGAGATTTTAAAGTTTTTGCACAAAAATATGTATCCCCCCCCCGACTTTTACAGACAAAATTAAATTCCCCGACCTGTGGGAACCCTGTTATCTGTCCAGAAAATCCTGAATAGTGAGCAAGTTTGTTAAATTGTAAATTTTGGTTTGTCAGTGAAAATATCAGCCACTTACTAGATTTTAGTTACCATAACCTAGAATCCATTTGTTTGCAAGTGGCTAATATATTCCATAGGATAATAACCCAATGTCTTCAAAAGCTCATGTTGCCTCAAACAGTTGCATATCAGTGACTCCAATATTGGGTTCCATGTTTAGAACAGAGCCTTTAATAACTTAGTCAGCACATATCAACTTAAGAGAAAATTCACTCCTTGCAAAAGAAACCCTTATACTTTGGTCCAAAATCACCTCTGAAAGGAAGTTCAGATGTAATAAAATGTCGAGTAAGAAAATGAAACATCTAACAAAACTTACCCCAACTGCTGCTTTAATTTGATCCGCTGCTTCTTTTGCAAACTGCGTGAAATCAAAATGCGACTGAGATTGCAGTGGTACATTTTGTTGCATCTGAGGCATTTGCTGGGTTATCAGAGACTGTCCGGGTGGAGCCACACTGTTCGCCGCCAACGAGTTCGAATTGCTTTCGGAGTTTGCAGATGATTTTTGCAAAAAGGTGGTCAAATCAATGCTAAAAGAAATATTTGTCATCTAATAACACTAATTCAAATTCTTAGCTTTCATTTCAAATATTTTATCCTTCAATACTTCCAAGTTTTACTGGAACATTCATACACAATGCTGTGGTAGCTTTATGAATTCTTAAAATAAGTGGGATACAAACACAGTATGTTCTTATTCAATAATTGCCAAATATAGGGTTTGTACAATTAATTGTTGCAAAAACAAATTTCAAAGTTTCCCAAAGCACAAGGTTTCTACACTTGTAGACCACATTTAGTGAGACATAACCTGTGGAAAACTGTAAATTAAAAAATTATGTTTTCCGGAATAAAAAACCAATTTAATACAAAATATTCAATTTTTGTCACCAAAATCTCCAAGTGGCTCATTTACCAGTTTAAAACCCCATTTTGGTGCCCAAACTAATGTGAAAATTGGGCATTAAATAGCTAATTTTCCCTAATAAACAATTATAATCAAAATTTAAAAAATTCCAGTACATTTTAGACTCTAGGATTTTCTGAAAAGTGATGCAATAGTGTTCTTTAGAGGCAATGATTTTCTTGATGAACAAAAATTTCTCCTGAATTTTCTTGAAAATTCAGATGAAAATCACTTTTACAAGCAGTTGCAGAAAAATATGTAGAAATAATGAGAATCTAAACATGTAATTGTGTATTACCAGAACAAAATGCCAAAATTTCCAAATGGATTTACATTTCTTGTAGAGATAAACAAATAAATTAATATACGCCATCTACTCAGTCTATTGGTGTCTAGATCAAAGGGTTCCCTGTAGAGCAAGTGGTGGTAACACAAAGTGATTCGCTCTTGCAGCACTATGCTGGTACTAGCTAAATTAATTAGCAAAGAATTAGGGAAAAGGTTTTGTTGGTATACTTGTTCTAGGGCCAAATTATCCTCAATTGGCCTAGTATTAGAAATAAAATTATTTAACTGATTAATTGCTGTAGCAATGCATAGTCACAATGAGAGTACTATTTTATGAATAAATGCATAGTGTAATAAATAATTGTTAAAATGATAAATTAAAATTTCTGTATAGATTGAAAGTTACAGACTTCCCCCTTCAATTTCTCACAAGTTTTTCGACTTAGCGCTTCACTTGTAAGCTGCCAATATGACCTAATAATTAACTTGGAAAAACAGCATGGAAGTTAACTTACTTTTGGACCATAGCTGTAGCACCAGGAATGTCAAGTGCAGAAACAGCCGATGACTGTTGAGTCCCAGCACTGGGAGTGAACACTTTAGTTTCTGTCAACTAAATTAAAATTAAATATTAGTCTCACACCTTGATAAAAATTCTCTCATTTAAAACAATATGTACTTATGAAATACAGTAAAACTCCAAATAACTGGATTGCTTCGAGATAAAAAGAAATCAGCAAATTCTAAATCTCATTACATCACTCTAAAATTACATTACATACTAAAGCAAGATTCGTTTTTTTTTTTTACATCGCGAATTATCCAGATGGGGTGTGGTCCCAATTGATCTACTGCACTTCACTTTTGTACTTGTGAGGTATAATATGAAACATGTTGCGACCTTCACACAAAGTGCAAACTGAGCTATGCACAGCAAGAACTCTTATAATCTATTCCTAAACTTTGAGAGGATCTAACAGGCCATCATGTTCCTGTCCTAGATGTTGATTAAGTTCATTTATATGTAATTTATTGGTGAATCATTTTTATGGTACTGACTAGGGATGCGACATTGATGTTGATAATACATCGACCCAAAAACATCGATGTTTTTAAAATTCAGTGTATTTAAACTTTTCCCCCCATTTCTTAAAACTGGCTTAGCAAATTATCTTTTATTGTTATCTTAAAGCAATATCTTAATATTTCCTATCTTTTTTTTATAAACTTACAAGATTTCACTTTTTATTACAATTTTGTGGATGTCTTGTATCACTAAAGCATTCAGTACAATAGACTATTAGTCGCGTAGCTGGCACTCTTCGGAGTCACCCCCAAAATAAGCCATCCCTCACTCCATCAGTGTCACTTGAAAAGTCAAGTTTCCTTCACAATAAAGCAAAGATGATGTCACTTCCTTATAGAGAAAATATGACCCCACTCACCCAAAAAAAATATTATTAACGAAACAAGATTAAGACATTTCTTGTTTTTTGTAAAATATCAAAAAGAAATGCTCTAATAACGGATAAACCAATTTTAGCATTTGGAAGCATTATACAAATCAATATTTCAAAACACTAAACCATAATGGAATGTGCTCAGAGTAATGCCAATAAGATTTAAATGAATTGTGAAATGTTTAAAAGTCAATCACTGCACTTACATTCTCAGTCCAATCTTCTTCACTCCACTCTTCTGGCACTGCAACATCAGACCAATTGCCTATTGAGCAGAGAACAATTTTATACAACCACAACAAAATAAAATACAATAGTTTTTTAAATACATCACCAAGGAAAATATTCTTATATTATAAGCTAATCAAATCATTTTTATCGTTAAGAAAAAGCCACGTTCAACTGCAGAAAATGTAGGTTTAAACAACCCTCCATAAATCTCAAAGCCAGAACAGAAACATGCAGCTTGTTTGATTTTCTCATAATTCTCCAGGTTTAATATTTGCTCATCAAGTTTTAACACAAATTATCCACAACATAACAAAAACACCATCCTAAATAAACTAATTCATAAAATTATCAATCATCTTTTTTTCAAAGCGAAGAACTTCACAATATTGGATAATTTAATCTAATAAATGCATATTTTAATAATAACTTTTCTTGCTTGCAAAAAAATCTAAAAAAGATTTTATTGAATCCGAACTCTGTAATAAAATAACGAACAGGGACCAAGTAATTTAATGAAAATTACTGAAAAGGATAAAAATGTAGAGCACTGTTCTAAGTAAAACGATTATTTTTGCTATAGAATTACAATTCATCACAATGTAGTTTCTGGTATGGGTGCCATAACGAGGTGGGTTGGTTTTCGGGTTTTTTGGCACAAGGGTCGTACATGGCCAAGCTGCAGCAAACACAATGATGGAGGAAGAAAAAACAAAAAGCACAAGTGTAGGCTGGGGTAAAATGAAAGAAGGGAAAAAAAGGCCAATCAGAATCCTCAGGGTTAGGGTGATGCCAATACACACCATAAAATATGTCCCTAAGGGCCACATAACCAGGAGTTTTAAACACAAAATACACTACTCTAAAAAAATGGACCGGACGGCAAGATGTGATGGTATGAAAGAATACATGCTTTAATAGGGGGAAGGTCCCCCACGTGCTGCAATGACACTAGCAACCCTTCTGAGCATACTTTCAACAAGGTTTTGATACACAGCTACGGGTATGTGTGTCCATTCCTGCTGCAAGAATGTTGCCAGCTCAGCTGTAGATTTCGGACGGGGTTCAATGGTCTGTAAGCGTCCCTTTAACGTGTCCTACACATGTTCTATGGGATTTAGGTCGGAACTCTGAACAGGCCAGGGAAGATGTTTTACATCTATATTTTGATACCTGCTTGACAGAGGCTGAAACATAACATAGAGCGTTGTCGTCCATTCCATAAAATAGTCAGAGCGTAGGAAGAACCTGATTGTCCAAAATGTTCATGTAGGCATCGGCATTCAATTGACCATGAACAACAGGCAAAGGTCCCAGGCCATACCGCGAAAAACACCCTCAAACAAAGGAGTTGGATTTTAATCAAATCCCCTTGGTTTCCTGTCCATTATTGTAAGGTAGTGTATATTGGCACAGTAACAAAATTAGTAACAATTTATGTTCAAATATAAAAGCTACACAAAGAACATACCAACAGTCATTGTAGCATCTGCAGGATTTGCCACATTAACTTTTTCAGCCGTGCTATTCTGCCACGTGTCAATAGATTCCGGAAAGCCGTCATTGTTTTGGAGCCCTCTGTTTTGAAAGGTTCTGCTACGTCCACCTCTGCCTCTTCCACGACCTAAACAAGCATTCCACAAAAATCTCAATTAGTATACATGTATATACAGCATTTTAAATACATGACTTTTGTACAGTTAAAAAACAATTATTATATTAATTCTAATAGAGCAATTTTTTCAGTTACAAAATTTAAACGTCTTTTCTAATAAGTGATCTAATAATGCCAGCTTGCATTTTGATTTTTTTAGGGATGGAATACGAGATTTTTAGGAATGTATTCAGAACACGGCAGTACTGACCATTTCTTTTATTAGAAATGACATAATTTAACAAGATTAAAGATACTTGGTAACCATATTGCAAAACATTCTTATAATTTTAAATTTGTTGCTTCTTTGGCTACTTAAGAGAACTGTCCCATAACATAATTCAACCACCCGATACAATTTCGCTATTTTCCCACATTTTTTAGAGCAGATTTTTCTGATTCAAGTCTCTAAACAAGCACAACAGCACACCTTACATCCTTAAACTCAAAATTGTCACACTTATAATATAGTAACAGGCAAAGAATTTCTGTATAATTAAATGCAAACTTTTATGCAAGATTTTCCACAATTTTACTATTTGCCACAGCAGTGTAACAAAATGTTAAAATAGGTTGGGATCTCAGCTGCCATGCAAATAAATTGAAATAAATCACAATGCTCACCAGAAGAAAAGTTTTTTCGAGGTCCCCGAGACCTTCCTTCGGTGTTTCGTTCCCTTCGTACCTGGCCGTCTTGTATATTCCTTTCATTCTTCTCGTTTTCTTTATTTCGCCCTGGAAAACCATTCACTAATGGTTAAAAATTAAATATTAATATTTTATCATTATGCAATAAAAAGGAAGATAAGAGAGCTGTGAAAAGGTAGATTTTAAAAGTTTTAGGAATTTTTATTTGAAAAATCCAAGATATAATGCAAGGATTAAATAAAATCCAAGTACTTTTAAAGGCTGACTTTTTTTATTTAAAATACACAATTGGCACAAGGACGTCCTAAAACGTCATACACCACCAGTACGACAGATTAATAGATACGTAGAGGCTAAATACGAAAAATTAAACTGCAATTACTTCTTAACAGAGTATGCTGATTAAAATCAAATGATTTTTATTTTAAAAAAATCCCCGATTTAAATTCAAATATATTTTTTATTCTGTTATGTTTAATATTTTAAATGAAGTATCTCAACAAGATACATGTTATTTTATTCAAATAAATTAACAACTTTGCTCAAACTTTCAACCTAAATTATATTGAAAATCATTATTATCCTAATTCACCTAAGACTGTCATTTCAAAAGTTTAATTTTACAGTTAAATAGAATGAAATTAAAGAGAGGAAACATTTGGAAAACAATGAACCTTGACTGGCAGACATAAATTTTTTGTATCTAGGTTCACGCAAATGGGATGATTCAGGAACTATGGCCAACAGCAATTTCACAGAAAGTAATAGTATCTCGTTATTCATGTCTTCAGTTATCAACAATTCCATAATATGGGTTATATTTTTTTTCCTCCCTTAGCAAATGAAATTTGTTTGAGAAGAAAGTTATGAGATTTTAAAAAGCAAGCTTATAGAAAGTAATGTTTTGAATGTAAATGTATTCCAGAAAGTGCCCTAACAAATTCAGAAAGTTGACAGATGTAGTTACCTATCCAACAGGTCAGCAGTTTTTCTAAGTGATTAATATAAAAAATTACGAAGTTCTAAAAGAGCACTGGATTAATCATACATGTCTGAGTGTAACGTATTCTATGAGACATTAGGAGTTAATGGTTGATTGAAGTATCAATTATTCGAAGAAAAGGGGGAATCAAGAAAAGTACTTCAATTTAGTGGTAGGTTAAAGGCACAAAGGCCAAGCTATGCCAGACATACATAATCAAGCTATAATTTAGAGTTAAAAACATGTTTCCAGGCCGCCCACTTCAGACAAAGCACCGATTCCAAAGTCAGAATTAAAATTGTTGAGTTTCCAAAGAAATATACCATAATAGACCAAAGAAACTTACAATTGCGACCCTGGTTTCCACGGTTCAAGCGTGGAGGACCACGATATCGATATCCCCCATCTCTCTGTTTAGGCTCCCGCCTTCTGTTTGTGTTCTCGACCGGTTCTTTCTCTTTCTCTTCAACAGGAGCAGGTTCGTGGCCATTCACTTCAGGAGCCTTCTGCTGAGCTTGCCTGTTTTTCTTCTTTTTGCCACCCGAAGTTTCCCACTTGCCCTGAAATGAAAATGGTGTTCATCTCCATGCAACAAAATACAAACTGCAATCCCTAACAATAATGTTATCATTGAGTTATCATAGTAGGCAATGCATATTGCCATGCATGAGATATAGCAGGCTCAATCACTAGTAAAATAATTGGTCCAGATAATGACAAAAAAGAAAAAATTTAATTAATTGCATTGTATATATATTACAAATATTTTTTTGAACGCTGAGTATATCGCAGAACTTAACAAACTCGCACATTAAATAATATGCTATTTATACTGCTAAATCCAGCCTCCAAAATCTATTGGAAAACCGAATTATAACAACTTTTTCAGTGGGGTGTGAAAAATTTGCCATCCATCACATTTTTTTAGGTAGCCAATGAAGAGTATATAAATGAAGAAAAGATTCTAAACCCAAGCTTTGAAAAAGCAGTGGCAGTCTCAAGGACCCAGAAATTTCATGCCTTCATTCCTCTTGATTTCAATAGGGTCAAAACCAAAATCTACTTATCAGTACAATAGACTATTAGTCGCGGTTTTGGCACTCTTTGGAGTCGCCCCTTTACGAGTCAAGTCATAAAATCTATTCATTTTCTGATGAATCAGAAACACATAGGGTTCAAATCAGCCCAGGTGATGAAGACATTCCACTTTTACATCTAACCACAGCAACAGGTAGAACCAACCAAGTTCCAGCAGATGAGAAGGCCAAAGCAGCACAAGTTTTGGCAAACAGAACCCACCTTTAGTAATTGCAAGTGCTTAAAAGAAGGATATACTTGTTCCTTGAGTGTAAAGTAGGTTGAATTTGATGTTAAAATAAAATAGGGTAAATGAAATTTAAATAAAATAGAGTTGTTTAAAAGATTAATTTTTATCTAGTGTAAACAAATTAACAGAATTTCCATGTCTCAAGTCAGATAAAAAATTATTTCAATGACACGATTGGAATACTGTCATGAAACTTTGTACACACCTTACTATTTAGATTTAGTGTAAAATATATATTTTTTTTTCATCAAAATAAAAATTCCAATTTTTGTTTTTTCATTAAAAAAAAAACTTTTTAGTTTTTAAAAAAATATAAAGTGTTGTGATATACTCAAGCTATATGTCAAATTAAAGCCCTTCTAATTCTTAAGAGAATGGTGCGAATTTGAGCTTTCTAGTACAAACGGTTCTTGAGTTACGTGCTTTTAAATGTATCAAAACTTTCCTAAAACTAGTGTTCTCGAAATTTTCAAAAAATTATAACTCACGTACAAAAGGTCCAAAAAAAATTAAAACATTGTATTTTTTTTCACATTGACAAGTAAAACACAATCACTAAATATGATACATTTTGGAAACATCAAGGTTTATAGTAATTTTTGTATTGGTTGATTTGATTGGAATGACCCGTAGTAGCTTTTTTGGTCTCCTTTAATAATTCTGAACTGAACTTCTGCTCAAAACAAGGTTGGGGGTTTTGTTTCTTCAAAACCAACAAACTTTCCATTTTGTTAGAAATGAGAGAACAGTATTCTGTTCAATTGTTTCTGACGAGGCTGAAGATTTTCTCACATTCTGCATTGGAATGGAGATAAGCAGAACAGAAAGCATAATTTCGACCAATCTAGCAAATTTTAAAAGTCCAACAGTCCCTTTTATTTTACATACTTCACAAAAATGCACATCAACACGGTCATGTCCTTCTATTATCACAGATAAGTCTTCCATATGAAGACAACAAAACTTCTTCAACTCATCCATTGCTTCGTCTTTGCACTCATCAAGTTCGAAATTTTAGTGAATGGTTGCTGACTGAAATATTTCGATTGCTCGATAGAAATATTAAAAATCTGTTAAAAGGACAGACCCATCCGTAAATCTTTAAAATCAAGTGGAAATCCGTAAAAATTACAGATAATCCGTAAAAGTTGTCAAGTATGAGTTGGTCTGATGTGCTTAGTGTCATAAATTCTTAACAGTTGCAAAAACAGTCTTCTGATGAAAGATAATTTTAGTATCCATTTCAGTTGCCTAGATACAATCTGAAACAGTTAAACACAAAATGTGCTAAGTATGAAATGAAAATGCTGAACTCATCAAGAATTTTTAAATGAAACCTAAATATTTCCTAAATATAAAACCTGAATTTCCAACACCATTTGCCAGGCAAAAGCATTTATCTGTTCGTAAAAACTTTTATACCATTGTGACATTTTAATCAAGATTAAGGGAACAAGGATTTGTATTAAAATTGTAGCAGTTCAGTATGTATTTTCCATCTGAACCCTGCTGTCAGTTCTAGTCATTGGAGCTCTTGCTCTTTAATTTTTTTTAATTCAATTCCAGCTTGGATGAATTTGTTTAGCTTTAATTTCAGTGCAACTTAGAAGTGCATAAAATATGAACTGGAATTTTATATTTGTTGTAAGGCAAAAAACTTGGGAGTTTTGGTGACTGCACCATTTTACCAGTGAGTGAGATTTATGCAATTACTTCACTATTTGCCACCATCAAAGGTTGGTTCATTTGGGTGTTTATGGCTCAAAGGACATATTTGGCAAAGCTGCACTGCTCCAATCGAAGGTAAAAATATAACAATTGCAGAAAACCCACAACAGAAAGCTATCTCTGAATTCATAACAGAAACAAGGATTCATGTCATTGTTAAATAACAGGGGCACATAACTTTCATTCGCTTTCGATGAAAACAGTCCCAATCACTTTAAAATTAAGAGCTTCTGATATTTTTTATGCTACAATTTATACTGCTAGTCACAAAATTTCAAAAAGTCACCAGTGGTAGCCCAGTCATTGGAAGGTATTCATTTATATCCTCCCTATGTGATGATTTGGACAATCTTTTAAATTTCTACAGGTTCATGCACAGCAGAATTTTTTGTACCTCAGAAAGGTAAAGAAGTTGTTTGCACATGTATTTAATCATTTCAGGTTTATGAAATTAGAAATATCAATATTTGATTGAGTGTGAGTTCAATAAATGATCATATTACCTCATCTTGATTTCCTTCTAACAGCATAATTGCAGCCCTGTTGGAATCATTGTCACAATCATGCAGGGCCACAAGGGCAGCATCAGATGTTCTTCCAGTTATTTCAATAATCTGCATGTTCAAAAGCATTAAAAAAACACTAATAAAAAGTCATACAATAGTGAAATTATTCACTAAGGCTAAATGCAGACATAATGTTTCTGCTTTTGACAAGTATAAGTTCAATTAATTTATTGTATACATATCTTAATATCTTTAATTAAATGTTTCAGTATTTGAAAGTAATAAAATAGGTATCTTACTCTTTCAACTTTATCTTTCAAGTCAGGATAATCTGCTTTATTAGCATCATTGACAATCTGTGCTATTCGCAACTGTTCAGCCGTTGGCTATAAAAGAAAGAAAAAAAATTTAAAGCCTCAAAATCACAAAACAAGCTTTTATACAGCAATTTAAATAAGTTGGGTTGAGAGCATTTCGAAATGTATAAACACACCTAGATATTCTCTGGACAAGTTCTATCAGTAATTTCTCTTTATATGAAAAATACTGAGTTCCAATACAAGGCAAAAAAAAGAGGCTCTAAAGAAATCTTATTTTAATATTCCTGTTCTTACTTTTCCAGTTTTCCTTCCCACAAAAAACCTTTTCACATTATTATTATGGGGTAGTGTCATCAAACACTATAAACAACCATTAAGTCCTAATAAAAGATCACCTTCACTCAGGGAAAATTTGAAAAAGGGGTTATTATAGTAATTTTTACCTGTTTAACTATTTAATAATTTACTGCACTTGTTATACACTTTACCCTATATTGTGGCATTAAGTGGGTATACAAACATAGGTATATAAAAATAGTCACCCCAGCAAAAAAATAGATTTAAATGGAGAAAAATATGCATAAATTATGTTCTTGAATTATGTAATATATATTAAGAAAAACCACTTTCACAAAACATTGATATTTTACCTTGAAAATGGTGTTTTTATATCCACTATACCAACCTAACCCTACAATTCGATAAACTCATTATTCTTATCACGCATAAATTGTCTAAATTGCACATTTTTCTGATCAAATATTGAAACTGCCATATTGACAGGTATAATAGAAACAGGCATATCTACTGCTGGTACTTCTAGTGTTAATTACTGTTCCACACACATCAACATAAACAGTGCGTGAATGTAAAAAAAAGTTGCAACAACATAAAGCATTTTGCAAATAAAGAAAAATGTTTGGATGCCATCGATACCCTAACTTCAAACCCTGAAAGTTTTCCATCACTTGAATAACCAATCACAATGTTACAGAAGCAGAATTAGAAATCCTAAATATTGAATCAAATGAAAAAGCATCCAAGTTTCACTCAATAGAATACACGACAGATTTAAAGTAAATGAAGCCTCGTCATACCTGAATCTTTGAGACAATGCCATCGGAAGTTTTCGATGCTTCCGTGGGTGTTTTTGCTGTAGTATGGGATGGCTGTGGTTTATTCTTATCCTTCGGTGCTCTACCTGCTCTCTGTGCTGTGGCGGAACTCATCATGTACAGTACTATATACAAAATAGGGGTATTTACAAAATAACTGAAAAGAAAAACTCAATTTTAGCCTTGAATTTTCAAATTATTAAAATACAACCTAGTTTCTTGATCTATCGACAAATTTGTGGTATTTTTTTAGTTAACGTCACTGAATCAACACAACAGGCTAATGGTGACAGTCCGGGATCAACTGGGTAATTTTGAAACACCTACAAATTTGTAAAATTATAACTGAATCAAACTTTACAAGAAATGTAGAAATTAATATTAAACAAATTCTAAAAAATACTAAAGTTTTTAACGTCATGTTAAACACACAATTAAAAACAACAGATGGGTAAAAAAATTTGTTAGGCCTGTCATGTTTCTGGGAAGACAAATTGCAATTTCATAAAGACAAAATGACGTACTATAAATATTGACACAAGCTCTCCTTACATTGGTGCCACTACATACTTAACTTTTTCAAAAGTTTTCCCAAATATATTTATGACAACTTGATTATTTTTTATAAAAGCTGAACTTCAGTTACTGCATTGGAAATCCCAAAAAACTTTACTATCAATCAGTTCACATCACAAGTGAAACTTGTAAAATAGTGAATTTTTCTCGTACGACACATGGCTGTATGAAAATCCAGAACAGTAATGTTGCGAACATTGTGGAATCTTTTCAAACTACTTCTGTTTAAAAAATTTTCCAAAAACTAATGCAAGCATGTATTTATTTTGTTTGGGAAAGAAAAATATGGTTGGTAGAGGTTTTATGGCACAATCACCAAGCTGCAAATAACATCAAGTGAATGGATACAGACACAAGAAGAGTATTGCACAAAGAGTTGCTGCAAAGAAGAATTTCACCAACCTCATCTACACCATAGGTTAAAAAGGAAGGAAAATCATTGAAAGATATACAATCAAATATAATGCACCTTTGAGCCAATCAAGCAGTTTTGTTACGTCTGAATTGTTGCAAATCCACTCAGTATTCAAATTGAAGAGTAAAAAATTCCTTACCAAGTCTGATATCCATAACTCATCATCTAGTTATAAGTAGATTTTTTTCCTTTAGCTTTAATATTAAAATACTGTATTTTTAAGTAGGTTGAAAAAAGCAGAACAAGCTTTTTTGATTAGCACAATGCAATAAACCAGAAAATGATCCTATTTCATGATATTTCTTACCAACTTCACAAAACACCACTGACAAGAAATCAAAGTTATTGATTGATGTTTCTTTCTTCCCAAAACATCACCAAGAATGATTTTATGATGAAATGCCCATGTTTTGCAATTGTAACTATCCAATTATTTTTTCACAATTTTGATAACTTTATTCACATTTAAACAGATAATTGAAAGTAATTAGCTCAACATTGTTTTTTTTTTTAAACAATGTTAGTTCTGTGATTAAATATTTTTTAAAGGAATATTCTTAACCAATCATGGAAATTTAAACCAGAGAATTATTAAGTTTGTAAATTAAATTTAAAAATAATGTTTTTATCAGCTATGATGATATAAAGGTTGCTATAAGCAAATGGTAATGAATCTTGTGAAAAGAATCAAATAGTATATACTGTGGTAAATAAGCCACACCATAAATGTGCTAAAAGCTGAAATAAACAATCCTTTCACAGGAAGTTTGAGACAAAATTCTTACACCAAGGTGCGAAAAGATACAGTAAATTACAAGTTTCTCAGAATATTAGCAATTCAAGTCATAAATATGATCCGACTTATTTTGGTTTTCTTTGAATGCTACTGATAATACATCTGCACATTATTGGTGTCAATTCTAGAATATCTAATCTTTTTGCAATTTAATTTACCCATTTGCAAACTACAAGGATTATTTCCAAATTTCTGGAATTTGCTTAGTAAATTTTTAAATATAATTTTTAGTTCCTACATTCAAACTTTTCAATATCCTACACATTTCTGTTTCAACCCAATCGTTCTAGCAAGAAATTAGTATATTAAGCCATGTAAAAAATATTTTTGGTGTCAATTTTATCCACTGCTCATTTTTGTTTTGAAATATGTTATTTGAATTCCGTAAACAGACAATTGCTGGGTGCCCTCTTTCATACCATGATTACAAATTTGGCATTTAAAAACATGTCTATTCACCAAGGATCTAAGCCTTACTGATCAGCATCAACGAATAATGTTGGGGAAACTTGTCAGGACAAGCCTATACCTGATAGCAGTAGTTGTATTATTCAGCAGGTTCAGATACATCCTTCAGATTTAATTTATGCATAATAATTCCTTTTTTGCAATTATGATGTTGTAATAATTCCAATATGTAGTCTTAACAAAGCATACACAATATACACCAAGACATTATGCCAATTTTTTTAATTGAATTAGTGAGTATAGCATACCCATTAACATTTAGCTCCAAGGTTATTTATATATTTTTTTAAATACTTAACACAAACCAATATTTTTTTTATCACATGTATATTTAAATATTCATTAGAATTTTAAAAGTGTAATTTTTGTTTCTTGGCTTAAGTAAAAATTAACATTTTAACAACTGCAGAAACCTTGCAAAGCAGTTGTGTTTTAATATCAAACTGAATAGATGCACTAAAAAACATCCACTTTATGACTACACATTGCATCTGAAACTGTATATTAGATACCTTTTAAACTTGTGCCAGGATTACAGATCATTGTTCATACAGCTTATTTACAAGTAGTTGAAAGAAAAAAACAATGTTCTATTTACAAAGTCATTTCATTTAGTGTTTTATCCAGAAGAATGTGTTGCAGTATAATTCAATGAAGCTGTAGTAGCTCTTTAATAATTCTGCAATGAATTTCTGCTCAAAACAAGGTTTGGGGTTATGTTTCTTAAAAACCAACAAACTTTCCATTTTGTTAGAAATGAGAGAGGTATTCAGTTTGGTTCTTTCTGACAAGGCATAAGATTCTTTCACACTCTGCTATGGAATGGGGATGAGCAAAATAGAAAGCATAAATTTTGGCCAATGTAGAGAAATTTAGAAATCTATCAGCACCTCTTATTTTACCCATTTCAACCCACTGCACATCAATACGGTCATGTCCTTCTACTATCACAGATAAATCTTCCAGCTGAAGACAACAAAACTCCTTTTTCAACTCATCTATTGCTCGTCTTAGCACTAATACAGTCCTGATAGAAAAATTTAGAGGATGATTGCAGAGAATGAAATATTTTGATTGCTCGATCAAAGTCTTAAAATCCGTAAAAATTACAGATAATCCGTTATAAATTGGCAAGTATGCAACAGTACAGTGGAATACAAAGAGTAGATTCAGATTTTAAAGAGCTATATCGGTTCTCAATATTCGAGTATTAGGTAAATGATTCAATGTTCATGCATATTGAATAGCATTTACAACTTGTTTAGTTATCTGAAACAAAAGTACTCTAATCACCAATACTATAAACAAACCAGGGTCATTATGGAAAAAACGGACAAGAGATTTTAAAAATAAGCACCCTTTAAGAAATGATAAGAATAAGGTTTGGTACTATTAGTTACAATTTAATCGTTTCAGAATTCATTATAATTTTTAACATTCATATTGAAATTTTGATACCAAAATATCTATTTCCAATGAAATAACGGGAAAATATCAAGATAAATACTTTTTGGAATGTTGAGAAGTGTTTTGATAACTTTTTGAGAAACCACATGGTTTAACTATCACCAATATGGTATGAATATATCAATCCTCTGAAGGTTGTTTCGCACAATTTTGTGTCAATGCAGGTGAAAACATAAAAAGATATAGCCAATTTAAATTTCCATTCTCCACTAATCAACAATAAATTTTAACATCTAAAAATCAACTTTTAAAACTGGAGATTAAGTTACTTTTTAATGTTTAACATATCTAGAAATATCCAGCGAAGTAATGACTCTCATTAACGTGTAAAATCAGTCTTAGTCAATAATCGGCTATTCACAAAAAGTTGACTTAAGCAGTGCGTCACAAAATAACACTAAGGAAACAAATAAAAAGCAAAAAGTAAACATAAAAAACAATCTTTGATGGTTCTAAATCACAGCCAACTGTTAACGCAAACCGGAAGGTTCTCAGAAACGACTTTGAAGATTTCAGTTGATTTTTTTTACTATCGCGCCACATTCCTTGAGGCACTGCAGATAAATATTTGGACATTTTAGTTTTCTAACACAAATCTCAGGAAACACTAAGAAGACCACTGCAAAGCGTGAAACACAAATGAAGAACATTTTTCGCAATACTCCAAACACATACACTAATTATAAATATCTATTTCCAAAGACTCATTTGAAACATTTTTCAGTTTTGATTAGCGTGCGATTGGCCGCCAGAATGTTTGATTAACGTATAGTACACTAACTTTTCATTCTGACCACACAATAAAATCACTATTACAAAGCATCAAATCACAAAAACAAATAAATAAAGAATTTTACAATTACTATTTTGATTCACTACTAGATATGAAACATAATAGACAAAGGACGTACGCTCACTTAAGCCTACAATTTTCTCGTTTAACTAACAAAGCCTGCGCTTATCTCAACGCTTGCGACATCGCGGTTACAGAGAGCTAACTGAAACTCGAACAGTGGAGATGGCTTTGACAAATATTTAGTGGTAGGCAGGTATGTCGTTGAGGGTGGAAGTTGAATAAACGCTGAATTATAGCTACACAAAGATCACTATCGACGGTACGGGATCAATCCCGAAGTGAAATATTCGCCGACACCACCTCGAAAGTTTGAACCAAGGTGAGATTGCGAAGTCAAACATCTGATGCGACATCCCCCACTATTCGAACTTACACACGGCTGTAGTAGAATTGCCCACTCAAGAGTGAATGGACTAGGTACTGGAGGGTTCCAAGTTCAAATCCAACCAGATATCGTCGTGTACAGAGGGACATGTGAACGTAAAATCTTTCATGGCCTCAAATGTCCTCACGTTAGAGTAGTGCGGACGTTAGGGGAGTGAGGTACCAGCTCAGTTAAGACCTCGTCATTTGACCATGGTTCAAAATTACATGTTGTTGTACTCGCTTCTTTCCCTTCGAGGGTTGATCCTAGACGTCATTTTAAATTTTATTTTGGGCCTTGACGTTAAATATATAATAACCTACATACTATGCTAGGAACTTTGAGGCCTCATCAAAATTAACGTGCACCAGCTCCCACGACCATCTTTGATTGGATCGGGTTTTGAATCCCTAACACTCTGGTTACTAATCGGTGTGACTTCGTCATCCGACCGAGGTTCAAAATTACGTGGTGTTGTCCTCGGACCTTTCCCTTCGAGTTTGATACCGGACCGTCAACAATGACACGTTGTAATGCTCCAATGCGACATTAATTAAAATACCTACCATGCTAGTAACTAATTAACTACTCTACCAATTGGGTTACCATAGAGTGCCTATATAATAAGAGTGGCGACATACGGGAAACATTTTCTTATTGGCTTAGAAACCTTTTCTACCGCCTGAGGCGGTTTTTTGCAAGCTCCCGTAGACTTAACATGGGAACTTTCTGTGTGTGCGAGAAAAACGTGTGTACATTAAATTTAGAAGAAAATATCGCTTTTTCATGTTCAATTTCGTGCTCTAGAATGTTTATTTTTATTATTTTAGTGCTTTGTCAGTATAAATTTGAATACCTTTTAAGTAAATAGCTTTTTTTTTAACAACATCGTGTTTCCCGCTATTTTGGCGATGTAAACATCGAGCCAAAGGCAGTTAGCAAGTTTTAAACTTTTGATAATGCTTTGTTTTTTTTAGCTGTTCCTTTATAAAAGGTTTACAATAGCCTACGTCGTATTGAATCATCAGTAAAGCAGAGAGTAAATTGTAGCCATGCTTTATATAATAAGAATAAAATAAATGTTTATACAAAAGTGTTATTTTTGATGCAAACTTTCATTTTTATTTTGCTGCTAGGTCTCGGAACAAAACCACCACATTAACATTAATCTGTGGATTTGGAAATAAATGTGTACAAATGCTATTAACTATTTTTTATCTTGCGATTATCCTTGTATGTTTAGGCCAATATTTGCTCATAATTTAGTTTCAATCTGTTAATTCTATTTTTTCATCTGAAAATATGATAGATTTTTTAACAAATGAGTACTGATGGTGTTGACTATTTTTGAAATAAAACGTTTTTTTACTTGTATGTTACTTGTTACCAGCCGCCTCTACACCATACGTATACAAACATCCATGCTCGGACCCGGATTCGAACCACGAACCTTCCGATCAAGAGGCTAACACCTTAACCACTATACCGGTCGGTTAATGTAAGGAAAGGATTAATCACACTAAAGAAAAACTACATGTGTTGAACAGTAGGTTGAAAGAAAGTTTTATATCAAGGAACTCTCCATTAATAGTTTCGCAATGATTTGAAGAATTGTTTCATAAAAAATAAATAAAATGTACAAATCAAAACATGTTTAATTACGGTGTGTAAAGTTTTTTAAAGAAAGCACTATTACACACCGCCGAGCGCTAGCCGGCGCAGCCCGGCTAGTATATATAATTATCTTACGCGGCAAGATCACGTTGGGTTGGCGTGGAAGTTTGGAGAGTGGGGTGCCAGCTCAGGTGTTGTTTCGTCATCTGACCGTGGTTCAAAATTACGAGGTGTTGTCCTCGGATCTTTCCCTTAAGGGACTGATCCCGGACCGTCGTCAATAGCCCGTTGTGTTGTTCTAGTACGACGTTAACTAAAATTACCAATTACCATACGCGGCAAGCAAAAATGGCGTTATTTGTTATCGGCATTTGTCGGTTATTTGTGTTTGGCAACACTGTACGATTGTTTGTTTACCACGAAGCCTCGCGCCTCAATTGAATTTATAGCGTTATCGGATGAAATTTTATTGAAAAACATAAATATTAGTTGAGTTGTTGCAGCTTACAAACGACATGCTGGGTATTCGATTTCCAAACCAGCGCTCACATTTCGAATCAAAATTTGTTCAAAGTTTTCATTTTTTTCCAAATTGTTCGAGTTCTGATTCCAGAGGTACTGTATAATTTTTCTGTAGTGCAACAAATTTACATTAGAAAAATATTTTTTGGAATTTAATATTTTGTAAACAATGTCTTCATTGATGCGAGCGAAGCGATCAAGGTTCGCGTAGCGGACCAATGAGAATTGCAAAGTAATCCTCCGGGGTTGGTGAGCGTTAGTGAGCAGGGGGCGGGCCCCGGAGTATTTAATAATATCATAGTTTTGAATGTACTTACTATAACAATAACGTTCAGATATGAAAGAAGCAGTTGCAAAATTAAATTATCGGATCTATTTCTCACATTCAGCCTGACATTAAACCAAAAGGTACACTAATCAAAAAAAAAAAAAAAAAAAGACTCACCCGATGGTAATTGCACGATTTACATCGAAGAATGAAACGGAAGGTAGCAATCAATAGGGATGAATGTTTTCGACGAATATCAATATTTAAAATTTGTCTACGGGGCCGTCTTCATATTAAATTGGGTGCTTGCTCCGATAATCTCAATACGAATCCCCATCTTTTATCACACATTTGGATTCTGCACACTATTTCAGGCGGAAATAAAAAAAGATCATACATTTTATAGGATTATTCACCGATTTGTGTTCGAAATTTAGATCTCCTAATGTAAAATTGGCGTTTCACGTTTTTTGTTATATTTGCTAAAAAAGCATTACTTTTTCTTGCAAACCCAAACACAATCTATAAACATTTTAACTATCAAACTAAAGTTTACTATTTTTTATTCCAATTACTACTCTTGGTACATTGCTCCCATCTGAATCAGCGATAGCTTTTGTTGTATTGTTTATTTGACAATGATTTGAAATGTGTGAGTGATTTAAAAAAAAAAATCCTTGAAATCAGGAAGAAAATTTATTATGTACGCAGAAAGCAACTGCGAATCCACGTTATCTTTGTGACAGAATGTCCAATACTAATTAGCACGTGGAACACAATAATTGCTAAAATTTTTGGATGAGAAATTTCTATTGCATCGATGGAGCATGTCATGGGCAATGATTTCGTGCTATCCGCTATCCTGTCATCTTCGAATCGGCAAAGCTAGAGACATTTCTAAAATTTGATTTGCCTTTCTCTGAGCATGAATGGAGGAAACCATATTGTAGAATACAGGTGGGAGACATGAAATTAAAAAAAAAATAGCTCTATATTTGGCGATTCACAGTTGGCGCAAAATCATTGCACAGGAGATTCATCAGTCGAAAAATTTCTGAACCAATTACGAAGCCAGACGAGGTTTACCTTGTTGCATTCCATGAGACAATCTACTACAGTAATTCAGGACTGTATAGAGTTCGCCAAAAACAAACTTATACTTTTTACCGAGGGAATTTAGAGATCGAAGGGACAGAACCTGTACAGTTGAAAAAAATACGGCCTTTTAAAATCACTTTTTAAAGGAAGTGTTTGCCTGTGTCTCTTGTACACAGTGTCCTGACGAATCAGTGGCACTTACAATAATGAAATATGGTACACAGGTAGTCCTATTTTTTGCGATTTTTGTGCAGTGTCCGAATTTTAAAATTTAATCTAGAACATTTTTTAAGTGAATTTTTTAATTTTTTCGCCTTTTGTTCTTTTCTACGGAATGTGACGTCATCGAAATTTTGCTATCCTCGACCATTGACGGCACAAGCGATTTTCGTCCTAATACATTTGGAACCAAGCAAAGTTTTCTGATTTTGGCGTGTTTTGATTTATGTTGTCGATAATAGTCACTTCGAGGCCGGTGTTGCCTGTGGAGTTCGTTTGCGAAGCAATCCAAATGGGAATACGTAGCAATCACTGGGGGTTGACGAGCATCAGCGAGCAGTGGTTACACCTGACCCAACGAAAAGAACTGCCCCGGGCAACGCCATGCTGGCCACTCAATGACTAGTATGACATACTTTGAAAAGCAATTTACAACAATTGTGCATGCAACTTATTGGTGTTTGTATTTCAAAACTTTTTTACATTGTCTGAATTACGACTTAATCATTTGGTCCTATATATTTTAGAAATTAATAACTCTTAAACATACTAAGCTTTAATGCAATACATATTTCGCCATTCAACTTTTTTTATTAATAAAATATTTTTTTTTCTTGTAATCCCAGTGAACAAAATGGTACACACTATTGCCTAAATAGGCACGCAATGTTACGTGAATTTTGAATAGATTTCAAGTTATCTCGTGGAAAACTTGAGTGCATTTTGATTAAAAATAAATTTCCATTGTCTATATATTCATGTTCAATAAGCGTCTGAACGTCAAATCTCCAAGAAACATGAAAAACCCCGTTGTGTTGTTCAGGGCGACGTTAATTAACTACCTATTAGGAAGTACACATTCGTTTCACTCGTAATTCTCGTTTAAGGACTAAATGGCCACTTTTATTTGTTGAACGAAAGGTAACATTTTTTTGATGTTGTACAATCTTGTCTGTGTTAGAGATGAAAAAAACTAGTATTTTACGATAACCGTGTCAATGGTTATTACTATATATTAGGGGGCCCGCCCCCTGCTCGCTAACGCTCGCCAACCCCCAGAGGATTACTTCACAATCCTCATTGGTTCGCTGCGCGAACCTATGCTCGCTTCGCTCGCCTCAATGAAGACATGTGTCCTAGCAGAAGGGATTGTTTACAAAATATGCTACCAAAAAAATGTTTTTCAAATCTAAATTTGCTGTATTACAGAAAAAATATATACAGTATCTCGTTGCTTTGGAAATTGAATACCCAGCATGTTGTTTGTGTGTACATTTACCTCAGCACTCGAGCCACCCACGCTTTTTCATTGAGTTTGTGTGTGTAGGGACTGATCCCGGACCGTCGTCCGTTGTGTTGCTCTAGTACGACGTTAACTAATAGTAACCAATTACCATTGAGTTTGTTGTCGAAAGTTGTCGTGCAAGCGTCTTGTTGAACTATAATTGTTGGCCCTGAAAAGGACTGTTTTTTAAATGGCCCTGAAAAGATCCTCCTCTTTCTTTGATTTCTATTATTAACAGCAACAGCTCGACTAAAATTATTTTTTTTCAATAAAATTTCATCCGATAACGTTATAAATTCAATTGAAGCGCGAGGCTTTGTGGTAAACAAACAATCGTACAATATTGCCAAAACGCGATAACAAATAACGCCTTTTTTGCGTGCCACGTAAGAGAATTATATATATAGATTTACAACAGTAAGTACAACTTCAGTTTACGTTTATAGCGATGGGAACGGCCTTGGTGCTTTTTTGGCGCACTTCTAAAGTCGCCAAGGAAAGAAATATTTCAAATGAACCAATAAAATCAAACGACAGTTTAACCAATTTTGAAAGAACCTTCTATATAGAATATTTAAAATAAAATTTCAAACTTTCCGCTTGCCGAGGTTGCCATAAAAACCGTAATACAAATGGTTTGCCATAACTCTGTAGTAGAAGTGCGCCAAAAAAAAGCGCCAACGCCGTTGCCGTAGCTATGAATATAGTCTGAAACGGTACCCAATAATAAAAACTAATAATTGGTAATATGATTCGTTTTACTAGTAAGCAACTAACGCTAGCAGTTATCAATTTAATTTGCCATTTATTTTTAACCCTCTGACGTGTTCACTTACATGTATTCATTTTTCAATCTGAAGTTTTACCTTCGTCTAGTTCCATGCGTGACTCACTACAAGTGAGCTAAACTTGAATCTTAAAGCTACCATAAAAAAATTTATATTACAATAAAATGAGATTTGCAACTTGTTTTACTTTAGTAAAGGTTTAATTTATACATATTAGCTACTAAATTTCATTTATCTTACTGGGCATTCTCTGTACATGGGGAAAACTGAGCTGTGACTCACACTACATGAAAGGGAAGTGATACTTTGATTAAGTTCAAAAACTCTTGTTTCTTCCTCTGTTGATTGTCAAAAAATTTTGTTTTAAAAGTATTGTTACTTCAAATAATTGTACTTTAATACAGATTATTAATAGATTAATTAAATACATAATTAATTTGTAACATGTCATTTTGTTTGTGACACACAGTACATGGCAAATGTGACCCACACTACACTCTACAAAAACACTTTTACTGACAATTGAAACACTAAGAAAACATACATTAGAAACATTTTATTGACAGTTGAAACACTAAGTAAACATGCATTAGAAACATTTTTCTTAATCTTGCATAGTAAAATATAGAAAACATACTATCCCATGTTTAAGTCATTGAACTTAACATTTAAAAATGTATAGTGCATTCGTTTATCAAATGCTGGTTCAGGGAGTCTATTTACTGAATGATCACTAAAATCAATTTCAGATATGTCCTCTGTTTTAGGCCAAGCAAATTTTAAAGTGTCTTTATGAAAGCGCAAAAATTTAACTGTGAGTGTGATTAATATGAACACACTTTCTTCCATGTGGATATAAACTCTACTTTTGATTCCGGGTATTGCCAAATTCTAAAATATAAACTTTGTGTCCACTTTTGAACACAAAAGTTTGACCTATTAAGTACATAATTTTTTAGAAAAAATGAATGAAAACCTAATTTCAAAATTCTGTGTTATGGTGTACTTTGGCATGGAATTAGCCCTTCATAACTTCTAACCAGTTTGGATCTGCTTGATCATTAGAATCTTGTCTAGGATTCTTTCAACCAAAACATGCAGGTATTTAGTCAGTATGAGCATTTGTGAAATAAATACAAAACTAACTACTGGCAAATTTCGTGACGCTTAGAGAGTAGGCTGTTAGAAATTCGACATTAAACCTTTAACTTTAAGAGTTAATTACTTCTTAAATATACCAAAAATTGATTTCAAAAAATTCTCTCTCTCTCTCTCAGTACTTTCAATTTTTGTAATTTTTTTTATTAAGTATATTTATTCATTTCAATTTAATTCGATTTAAATTGCTTCACTGCTAACTCAATAACGTTCATCCATAAATGCTAAAATATGCTAATACAATTGCCTACTAATAATTTGTAACGGCGCTGTTGTTTCACACCTGCTATAGGAATTATAGCCAGTAAAAACAGTTAAATAGTTTAAGAGCTAATAGAATAAGAGAAATAGTATTTCTCTCTTTTCATTTATCATACCAATAGTAGGTACTGTCGGATGACTGTATCCTGTAACCGAATATTTGTAGAGCAAACTAACCCCAATGAGGAGAGTACCAGTGACCCAATCAATGTAGGGGATACAAGGGCAAATATTAACACAAATTCCAGCCCCCAACAAGACGCAAACACGTCGGGGAGCACAACAACAAGAAGTGATCATGTAAGTAAGAGACCTGCATACCCAAGAGACTATGAATGAGATACAGGTCTATTAAGACTATAAAAGACAGCATGTAATTAATAATTTTAAGGAACTCTTGTTAATGAAGTAAACACAAATCAAAACCATAATCCAATGGATTTTCTACATTTATATTTACACTTTACAAAAGTAAGAAACACGAAAACATGTCTGATGCTACAATATACGGAATTGAAACTAAAATGACTGATTCTTCAAATCGTTGCCATTCTGTAAAACCTTAATCTCGTTCAATAAATGTTAACACATATAAGTGGCGCTGCTTTAAATGAATCTAACAGTAACTAATTGAATCAACGTCTCCTTGGATCAACGCAACAGGCTACTGGAGACTGACCAGGATCAATCCGGAAAAAAAAGATCCAAGCACAACACCTTGTAATTTTGAGCTACGGTCAGATGACGAGGTTACCCCACTCACCAAACGTCTACACAACGCCAACGTGAGGACATGAGGCTACTACACATTGTTAACAAAGACCAACCCTCCCGTACACGGCGGTCTTTGATTGGGTTGAGTTTCCAAGGGGAAAGTGTACTGGCCGTTAAGTCAAGCAGGCTATTAGAATCTATATAAATAAGAATGGAGTGTTTGTTTGTACATTCAATATTTTCAACCCATTTCAAGTTTTCTATCCGTTTTGGACCCTTCTGATGCCGAATCCGCCTTTTTTTCGTTTGGTGTCTGTCTGTCTGTCTGTCTGTCTGTATGTTGTGCCCTATACACGTCCACGCGGTTTAAGATATTTTCATGAAAATTTGCATACAGTGAGTACTTATCTTCATTTAGTGAGTGGTATTGGTTGCGAAAGTCTGTCTGTCCGTCTTTCAGTTCTATGCTCGATTTTGTGTTTGTGTGTTTGTGTAAACATCACATGAATTGTATTCCAGATATTTGATTGCATTGTTTTTTATTTTATACATTATCTATTAGTTTAGTGAATGCAATATTAAACATTTCTTTATTGTTATATTTAGTTGAGTTTCATGCTAAAACACCTGAGTAAGTATACTTAAATCAACAATAATTTGGTAGTTTTGGAAAAATTGGAATGTCTATTGAATATTACGATTACTTCGATTGCTTTACCAGTACTGCTAAAAAAGTAATTATTCTTCAAATTTTTTTTTTTTTTTATGGAATTTCATTTCTGATACTTCATTTATTTCGAGTCTTATTTTTATTCTTTGCGTAATTAAAACGATTTCCGAATATTTGGGACAGACGATATTTTTCAATGAAACGAGAATGAACACGATCGCGCGAGCAGTGATATTTTTTCTGGTTCTTTCGCTCTGAATTAATTTCGCATTTCTAAATTTTGTACACTTTTAGTTGTAAGTTGTGGCAACTGTGCGAGATCAAGAGATAAAATTGAATCACAAATTAATATCTTTAGAACCATTTTTTGCGACATCTTTTATTTTGTTTTACTTCGCTGTTTCCAGTTTTAAATATTTATTATTTTAATAAATGTGTTTTCCTTCTCATCACACGCAACAGCACCACAAAGTATTAGACTTCAAAATGTTAGGTAAGTCAGTATAAATTTTCAGTAAATTTTAAGTGTAGTTATGCCATTATTGAAAGAATAATGCCGTTATTTAAAGAATAATGCCGTTATTTAAAGAATAATGCCGTTATTTAAAGAATAATGCCGTTATTGAAAGAATAATAATGTTTATTAATCCAAACTGGAACTTTTTCCAACATTAAAAAAATTCGTTGTAATAATGACAGGAGAAGATTGCAAAAATTCACAATGTCGCATACCGGAGGCAAGAGTGCCACAAGTAAAAAAATATTGTTTTGTTGACTATGAGTGCGAGAGCACTCGCCGTAAATCGTAATTTTAATTAATTGAGTTGAACATGAAACGAACTTAAGAAAGGGAATTCCAAATCTTCCTATAAATCGTCTTTCATAGTAGTAACCTTAGTATCACCTTTCGTCATTTTGTAGCTTTGTCATACAGGAAGGGTGCGATGTATGTGAAATGTATTACATGGATGGATATGCATGTGTAGGATTTGTGTCCAAAGTAAGTTGTAGAAAATATAAAGATGGCGAAAAGTGTTAAAATAAATTTTTATTCTACAAAAAACGTAAGTCATTATATATTTTGATTATCTCTTCAATCTAGAGTAAACGAATTCAAACCGAGTAAGGTCGGGTATTTTGCTAGTACGAAATAAAAGTGTGTGAGGCTTTTTCCCAAGATAAAGATTGTTATTATAACGTTTATACAATAAACGTTTGGTCGATTTCCAAGTGTTCTCTTTCTTTTGCCAAAAAAGAAAAAGCAAACGAGGATGGTACATTGGCGCATCCATAAGATTGGTATTTCAAAAAGGGAGAGTCACTGAATCTAAAAGAGTAGACTCAAGTGTGTTGCGTAGTGACTATAATTTAATCATACCATTGCATCTTGAAGGAAAAGGATGGATAGATTTTTATATTTGTTTCAGATCTCGATTAGAGGTAAGCGGTTTCACTATGTTTAAAAGCGTGAAGAAAACCTTTAGCACTAAGTTAGTCGACATGAAGAGTGTTACTTTGAACAGCTATGAGTATGAAAGCGATCCCAGTTTTGTGCGAGAAATTTTGCGTACAGCCGTGGAAGATAGAAAAGCCCACGAAGCAAAATATTTGTTTAGAACATGAATTCGAAATAGAGAGCTCAAATAAATGTTGAGGTAGGGTGGGGGGGAGAAAGGAAATTTTGGAACTGAGGAAAATGGATTAAAAAATGTAAAAATCATTCAAAAGTTTTTTTAAATGGTGAACTTGAGAACGAGCCATTTTAGAAAATTACCACCTCATTTGAGACGCAATAACATTAGAAAGATAATTTTAAATGACTTGACAACCAATTGGCAAATAATGTAAAATTTGTGAAAAGGATACGAATCTTACCAGATACTGAACGGAAAGAAACATAAGAATATGGAATTGGAAACGAGAGTGATAAGGGAAAGAGCCATTCCTCAAAGGAAAGGAAAGGCGACGCGGTCGTGACGGATGTTGATACCCCTTACTTGAAAACACCTTTGTTTTACAGCCACTGGAATTTGTTAATGACCTTTTAACCGAGAAACTACTCAAAGCATCGCTGAATTCAGTGTGTCAATTACCCACAATTCATTCACACTTTGCCACTGGAGTGAGTGGCCATAGGAAGATAGTTTTGGTCTCAGCCTTTGAAGAGAATTAGGGCCAATTTAACGACTTAGTCAATTTCTGCAATGAATGACCATAGGAAGGACATCTCATTTACTTTAGACGTATTAGTCACTGTGATCGATCAGTTAAACGCTAGTGTCTCCTCCCCTGTGCAGCTTACGACATGTTAAAGGGGATGTCTGGGATGATCATCCTGCGGGCGTAAACGACGCTACAGATTGTTATCTTCAACTAACGCATCCCACCCCCATCACATCAGAGATCGTAGAAAGTGTTTTCCTTCAATGGTGGTCTAAAAATGAGCAAGCGTTCTCTCTCTTTCTCCTCGAGATTTTCCCGCAAAACTTGTAGCGTCACCTCGTGACCGTGAAGAACCCATAGGAGTACAGCGACCTCAGAACCAATAAATCAGAGGCAATTAGGTTAGGATATGAACAACAGCAGAGTAAATCATTGGAGGAAGTAAGACTGGATATTAAAACTAATAAAGGGAGAGTTGATTTATCGTAGAGATACAATATTAGGAGACAAGGCATTCCAACTAGTTCTACCTGAACCTAGACGGTAAAGAGTACTTGAATTGGATCAGAATCTGTTCTTGGTGCTCATATGGGGCTTAAAAAGACCAAAGAACATATATGTTGTAATTTTTACTGGCTTCTGATGTCCAAAGAACTTTAGCGAATTTTGCAAAACATGTACTAACTGTCAGTTGAGGAGTCCAGAGAACTAGAAATAAATGGAAGTCTCGGGTAGTTTACCATGCTTCGAGGTGTGCAGGACACTCCTTTTTGACATCTGAAAGCGCTTTACACTCCCGTATTAGGGCAACCTTCACCATTCAGGCCTATGCATCGCAAATTGGTATAACCGTATTTTTTTGTATCGGGGATTCAAAGACAAAATACGTATATCCTGTATTTTATGCTAGCCAAAAGTTATCCAATGATCAGCTATCGTGATGAACAACCGAAATAGAAGCTTACACCATTGAGAGAAGCTTATAGAAATTTGAAACATGCATATTTAGTGCAGAAATTGAACATATTGATCATAACCCATTGATAATTTTGACCAAAAGTGATCCCCAGTCCTCCAGATTGCAGAGATGGGCATTCTTATTGCAAATAAAAAAAATAAGTAAAAAAAAAACCCAGTATGACTTTGTGTAAGAGACTGCCTTTTTGAAGCGGGCAAACAAGCGACAAACTTCCTTTACACTCACAAATATTTTATTAATCTAATTTACATAACGTGGACACAACATATATATTTAAAGAATCATCTTAAATAACCGACATAATGAATGCTACGACACGCACAGAGTTCACTCACACAGAGACTGAGTTTCGATTCTTCTTGAGATGTTTTCACGTGACAAGTGGATGGTATGATAGCGTCATAGGAACAATAAATAAGCTTTCCCACACGAAAAGACCAATGTCCCCATCTATAGTAGGATAGTGTTCTCAACACTGGGAAAACTAGAAGTGTCACAGCCTTTCCTCTAGTTCCGTTGACGTCCCGTAAAGGAAGCAGCAGTCCAGTAAAATCGCGGAGTCTTTAGGATTCGTGGGACTACCGGATTTACGGGGAAGACCCCTTTTCTTGAATGGAGCTCTACTGGGCTTATATCATCAGCAAAACAAGGTCGAAGAGCGGACGAATGGTCAATACTCAAAGGAGATTTTGGTGAACGTGGATCAGAGACTTCATAAGTGGTTGTCGAACGCTTAGTAGTCACAACGTACGGACCATCACGTTGTGGCATAAACTTTGAGGTCCTCTTTTTTGGAGCACTGTTAAGAAGATGAAGGGTTATCCAAACAGTCACCCTGAGAGATTTTTGATCCTGCCTGCCCTCGTTTGTACGCATAAGCCTTTCTTTGATCTCGATTCTTCATTTTACTGCGTGATAATTGTTACGTTGGGACTGATACTAGAGGATGTTTCCCTGTTTCAATGTGATATTGCTTCACCCCATAGCTGAAAAATACTTCAATACTTTCTTAATTAATAATACTTTCTTTCTTCAAGTTCTCTTTGATACTCCTTGAGGGTCTCACCTTATCCTTCACGTAAGATGAATGTATTGAAAGGTGTTGGAGCCTGGTGTCTATAATTGAATTGGCAAGCTGCTAGCTCGCCAATGAGGCGATAGCTTCACCAAAATATTTCCCGTCTCATGTGGAGACGCTAAATAACATTCGACCTCAGCAGACGCACTACTGTGCTCCCAACCTCTTGTATGGAAATGGGGATATGCCCCATAAAAAACATCATCGTGTAAATAAATTATTTGTTGCAAATAAATTTTACTTGTACCTAGTAGCTATCTCTAGTATCTCATACAGTCAACTAATTGAAACTAAAAGAATTTTCCTGCGACCAGGTCTCAATCATGTAGGCGGGACTAAGTCAACAGGAAATTTGGCCCTCTCAAAAGTCATTTGCTCTTCAACGTGAGTTGATGTGTCCTCTACTTCATCCTAGGCAAAGGTAATGGTAGTTTTAAATTAACGTCGTACTAGAGCAACACAACGGGCTATTGACGATGGTCCGGGATCAATCCCCCCCCAAATGAAAGATCTTCTTGCTTTGAGAAGCATCACAAAAACTCCAAAAGTTATTCTTGACATCTAGCACGATTCCAGCATCTCGCAGGAAATCGACGCCAAGCAAGGTTCTGTTCTTTCTGGCTTCTGGGAGAACAATTAAATATGTGGGAATATTCCTTTCCTCTATTTGGATAGGCACTTGGATGATTGAGGTCTTTGTAGTGGTCTGGAAACCATTTGCTAATGCCATTGTCAGCTCACCGAATACAATTTTACAAATGTGGCTTCTATTTAAAAATTAACGTCAAAACAGCGATAAATCAAACTAGTTCCACTCTGAGTACTCTTTTCTCTCGTATCTTTCTTTGCTAATGCTGAAAATGATTCTCACAAATGTCAAAAACACATGCAAATGTAAAAGTGGAATTGTTTAAAATTATATTTTTATTTTTAGAAGGGCGTTACTTTATATTATTGAAAAAGGTTTTCACATAATTTATGATAATTGCTTAAGAAAAACCCATTTTGTTTTATGACCTTTTGCCATCATTCTGGTAGCTGGAAAATTACTTTAAAAAGAATCATTAGGCTTATTTGTAAAGAAATTATAGAGGTGCTGTTTGACAGTCTCCGAAGAATTGAACTCCGGGCTGTTCAAAGAATTTTAAAGGGACTGAATAGGTGAAAATCTGATGGGGCAAGGTTTGGTGAATGTGGGGGGAGTGACACAAAACATAAAGAGATGAGTCTTCTGGACAATTTGGGGCCACCCCAGAGTGTTCGAATCCGTTGAGTTCTATGTTCCGGACGGATGCTGTCACTCGTTGTGGATAAGTGGATAAGTAATGTGCATGAAAAAAGAGTAACGAAGAATACAATCCAAATAAATTGTAACAGAAACACGATTTACATGAAAAGGCCAAATCTTGTAAAACGCGCCTATGAAAACGAGTTTTTTGACTAGTTTCTGTTATTCCCTTTGACAACCGATATTACTTTGACAGTTACAAAGTCATGAACATTTGCTCCTTCCAATAATTTTTATGTCTTCAAAATTCGGTTGTTTAATATTACAAATTAAGTAGAAAATAGCGAAGTAGAAATTCAGCCGCAAGTAATCGTTAAAAAACCTCAATGACAAAAATGACTTACAGAATTCACACTGAATTTAGAAGTTCACAAACTCTTGTTTTTGCTTTCTGAATTTTTTGTCCTGGAATTGATTTTATTCCACGAACCACAAAGCATTAGACTTTTCTTTGGGTGTAACAACAGGGGTCGAAAACATTTCCTAACTTTGATCCACACAGGTTTGGGCCTTGAGCTTTGACCACCTGAGTGTTCGAATCGTCGAGTTCTTTGTTCCGGACGGATGACGTCACACGTTCATCGAATGGGAGGAAAGAGTGAGATCAGGGGTGGGAGAAACAGCGAATTCTAAAGCAGTTTTTCTTCATTTCTGCACCAGTTTTTCGGAGTTCTGTATGTATAATGAAAGGTGAATATCCTGAGGCAACAGAATTAAAGAAGGACGGCCCTGGTTTTTAAGTTCTTTTCGGTGTTGATGGTTCAATTTTTTTTCAACAAGCTGTGTATAGCCACATTATTCTTTCTAAAGAAATTTTGTTGGAGTTTAAAAAGTTGAGAGTAAATAACTCCCTTTGACAGTGGCGTAAACAAAGGAATCCTTTGATTCATGACTGTCAAGAAAATTCCTGAAATACACATTATGTCTAACGATTTCTTCCTATTATCTGAGTTCAATTAGTCATGAAAAATATTTTTGAATCTTATCTTCAATGTTGCACAGTTAAAAAACGCAAACAAAAACATCACAAAAATGGATATAGTCCATGGTTTTTGAAAGTGTTTGTTAGATTTGGAGGCAAGTAAAAAAGGACGCAATGTATTCATACAGTTGCTGTCTTTAGAGCAGTTTCGGGCTCATTTTGGTATTGGAAACAATAACAGTGATTACGTGTTGGTGAAACAAATAATCAACTATCACGATTGCCAAACATGATTTTGAGTATATCAGCGCCTCTCTTGAAGTGCGGTTCTGGTGTGGTCATCTGCCTCACCAAAGCCGCATTCTACATCTACATTTTTAACATTTATGAAACAAATAATTACCATCAGGGATTGCATGCATAACTTTGTGAGTGGCAGCATTTTCCCTTGGCGAGCATTCTACAATTCTTCAAATGGACTTAACCTACGGTCATCTGCCTTCTCACCGGGGCCAAACTTAGCATCGAGACAGTGTGGCTGACGTCGTTAGAAAATGTAAAGATACACGCGCATCTAATAAATCTAGTTAGTTAGCATTTTATTATTTGTAGTTGTCGAGATGGCAACATTGTTGTAGTTTCAACGAAATGAAATGGTTTTATTAAAAGAATTATTGGAATATATATATATGTAGGAATACTAAACAACGGTAGTTGTCTACTAGTCTGGAAAGAACTCATTATAAGAGCAACGAGACTGGTAGGAGTCAGTTGCATTGTAGTAGGAATGCAAGGCAAGACTGTCACGAGCCATTCACATTCTGGTATTCAGTTACGAGAAAATTAATAGAACAGACACTTTTTCCCCTGGACGCCATTGAGAGCTGACGTATTTTTTCCGAGCAGAGACGACTGCTGCCGATAATGACGGAACTTTTTTGAAATATAACTCAACTGTACATAATAATTGTATATATTTATTCATTAAATGTCAATGTGCTGTAAGATTCGAAGTCTTTAATATAGACCTTACCAAACAGAACAACACGAATCTTACAAAAAATGAGGGTTCGGCCGCGATGTGAAAAACCGTTGACGACCGCGACGATTCTCCTCCTTCGTACGAGGGCTTGAACGACGGATTAGCAGACCCCGAAAGCAGTGACGATTGAACCGGCCGGCGGAATGTTTTGACTCCCTATGCAAACCTGGACTTGTGTTTTAATCATCTGCAAGAACAGTTTCATGACTTCTCCTGACGTGGTGCTGATGATAGACTGAAACGACAAAAAAGAAAACGCGTAGACGAAAAAACGCGTAGACGCAAAAGACGAGTTGACGGAAAAGACGGATAGAAGGAACTTTCGAAACTGTGAGTACAGAATTTTGTTTTAATTGATGACATGGCATATTTAACTAAGGCCCGAAAAGCAGATTTGCTAACATTGATTGACGAATTAGGCCTAATAGTGCCAGCGAATCCCAAAGTAGCGCAGTGCTCGAAACTTATAATAGATTCTGAAAATTATGACGAGGAGATAACAAAAAATCTGTTGAGTGTTATTAGAACTGAACGCGAAGAGAAAATTGAAGCCGAAAAACGCGCAGAGAAAATTGAAGCCGAAAAACGCGCAGAGAAAATTGAAGCCGAAAAACAAGCCCGCGCAGAGAAAATTGAAGCCGAAAAACGCGCAGAGAAAATTGAAGCCGAAAAACAAGCCCGCGAATTCGAATTAAGGAAACTCGAAATCGAAACTGCTAACGGACAAGGCAACAGTTATGGTAAAACTACCAGCCTATACAATAACGATTTATTGAAATTGATTAACCGTTACGAGACGAATAAGGATATTAGCTGTTATTTAACTTTATTTGAAAGACAGATTAGTCGTATCGAAATACCAAAAACGGAATGGGTTACACATTTGTTGGGGTTACTCCCATTGGATTTGGCTAATCTTATCACGCGTGAGCCTGACGAAAAGGCTAATGACTATGAAAATGTCAAGAGATTATTGTTGAAACGTTTTAAATTTAATCCAGAACAATTTAGGCAAAATTTCCTTTCGCATAGAAAAGAAGCGTCTTCTACTTGGAATGACTTTGCTCATGATCTGAAAAATTTCTTTGAAGAATGGACGAGTGGGTTGGAAGTATCAAATTACCAAGACCTTAAAGAACTCATGATTACCGATCAACTAAAACGAAAATTACCCAATGACGTTCGAGACCATTTTATAGACGAGCTACCGAAAATAACGAAAATAGACCAACTCGTCAATAAATTAGACGAATATGAAGCGGCTCGATGTCATTTAAAACCCAATAGAGATTCGAAAACATCAGACGATAAATATAAGAAGCGTTTCAATAGGGATTTTGACAAATTAAAGCCTCGATCTTTCGTGCGCCCTGAACAAACTAACACCAATCATATAAAATGTTACAACTGCAATGAATATGGACATAAGTCGATAAATTGTGAAAAGAAAACTGAGGGTGTGAGATGCTTTAAATGTAAAAATTATGGGCACAAGGCCGACGTGTGTCCCAAAAGAGATGTAAATAGAACTTTAATTAATAGCCCTTTTAATTCTCGTACTAAGCTAAGAAAATATGTTGAAATGTGCGGGAAAAGATCTAATGCGCTAATCGACACAGGAAGTGTTGTGTCAATGATAAAATATGAATTTTATGTTGAAATTGGATCCCCAAAATTGAGTTTTGATAATGTGACTTTAATGGGTATAGGAGGAGAACACATTTCTCCTCTAGGTTTCTTTTCTACTGAAATTATTATTGATGACTGCATTATTGTTACTGATGTTTATGTTTTAAAAAATTTACCTGATCATATTGTTCTTGGGTTCGATTGCATAAATAAGTTAAATCTTACTTTATCAGAGAGCGGAATTCATGTTTTGAGCAGACGCGATAATTTTCGAGTGAATTACGCAAGAATTGTTAATTTAGCGAACACTTCAGATTCAACTAAAATTCAAACCGAAACTCATCTCGAAGTAACTAATCGTCTGGAACCAAACACTAAGTTGGAGACAAAACGAACCATAGCAGAGGATAACAAATTTCTAAATCCAATTCCTAAAGAGGACGTTCCATTATACACTTATCACATTGATTTCATAGGTCCGTTACCTTCAACATCTAAGAACTATCAGTATATCTTCACGGTAGTAGACGCATTCACAAAATTCACTTGGTTATATCCTACCAAATCTACGACATCAGGTGACGCAACTCAAACAACAACAAAATAGTTTTGGAAATCCTGCGAGGATAATCTCGGATAGAGGATCCGCTTTTACATCTAAAGAATTTACAGATTTTTGTTGCGAAAACGGGATTGAACACCTAAAAATCACAACAGGAATCCCAAGAGGCAATGGACAAGTAGAAAGAATGCACAAAACCCTGATTCCAGTGTTATCCAAACTTTCAATTGAAGAACCGATCAAATGGTTCAAACACGTTGACGCCGTACAAAGAATACTCAATAGTACAACCTCCAGAAGCACAAGATGGACACCCTTCGAACTTTTGACAGGTGTGAAAATGCGAAACAAAGAAGATCTCAAGATAGTCCAGCTTTTAGAAGAAGAATATACTGAAGTTTTTCTAGAGAAGAGGAAGAAATTAAGAGACGATGCCAAAGAGAATATCCTAAAAATTCAGGAAGAGAATAAAAGAACGTATGATAAGAAGAGGAAGAAACCTCATCAATACAAAGAGGGCGATCTTATTGCTATTCAGCGGACTCAATTTGGTGTCGGAATGAAATTACGACCGAAATTCTTAGGACCATATCGAGTGAAGAAAGTGAAACCCCATGATCGCTATGACGTTGAGAAAGTTGGAAACCATGAAGGACCGAACTTGACGTCGACAGCAGCTGGCCATATGAAGTCGTGGTTCAATAACTAATACTGAATCAATGTATTCCCAGATACTGTTTTGTGTTTTGTTTTTTTAGGTTTGTCGTGTTCCTTTCGAGGACGAAAGATCATCAGGATGGCCGGTTGTAGGAATACTAAACAACGGTAGTTGTCTACTAGTCTGGAAAGAACTCATTAGAAGAGCAACGAGACTGGTAGGAGTCAGTTGCATTGTAGTAGGAATGCAAGGCAAGACTGTCACGAGCCATTCACATTCTGGTATTCAGTTACGAGAAAATTAATAGAACAGACACTTTTTCCCCTGGACGCCATTGAGAGCTGACGTATTTTTTCCGAGCAGAGACGACTGCTGCCGATAATGACGGAACGTTTTTGAAATATAACTCAACTGTACATAATAATTGTATATATTTATTCATTAAATGTCAATGTGCTGTATATATATATATATATATATATATATATATATATATATATATATATATATATATATATATATATATATATATATATATATATATATATATATATAATATCTTGTTGTTATTAAGAGAAAGGAGAACGTGTAGTTCTTGCGAATCTCAATATTTGGCGACCCGGACGTGATAAACCGTAAGTGGAAATAAATTTATATTTTTAATGAAAATAATTGGTAATTGGTAATTTTTTATTTACGTCGTACTAGAGCAACACAAAGGGGTATTGACGACGGTCCGGGATCAGTCCCTTAAGGGAAAGATCCGAGGACAACACCTCGTAATTTTGAACCACGGTCAGATGACGAAGCAACACCTGAGCTAGCACCCCACTCTCCAAACTTCCACGCCAACCCAACGTGAGGACTTTCGGCCACGACAGATTTAAGGTGCACCAGCCGCCTCTACACCATACGCTTACAAACATCCATGCCCGCACCCGGATTCGAACCAGGAACCTTCCGATCTAGAGGCTAACACCTTAACCACTATACCGGTTGGTCGGCTTAATGAAAATAAACTCTGTTGATGTATTAATATTCATCTGAAAATGGAAGCGGTAAAACGAACTCGGAAGTCAGTACGATCGTCGTTTACGAAAACGGTTAACTGTATTTTAGAGGAGTTACTGAAAGAAGTACGCGATAAAGAAATAATAAAAACAAAAACAGCTACTTTAGAGCGTTTATTTGCTGAATTGGATGTTCTTGATCGTCAAATTTTGAATGCGGAATTCGAAACAGATGAAGAATTCGATCTTGAATTTGCGAATATCGAAGCGTATAAGGAAAAAATGGATTTAGTGCGTGTAAAAGTAGAGATGCATTTAAATAGAGTTTTACCATTAAATACTGCTGAGTCTATCGCTTCATCTCCAACTTCAAGTAGACGTAAACTGAAATTGCCCAAAATAGAGCTTAAACAATTCGGAGGAGAAGTAAAGGATTGGTTGACTTTTTGGAGTCAATTTAAACGTATATATGATGATGTTGAAATGGAAAATGAAGACAAGTTCCATTATTTGTATCAAGCAACTGTTCCTGGGAGTAGAGCTCGTGACATTGTTGACAGTTTCCCAGCTACGGCCGAGAATTATGGAAATGTCATTGAGTGTTTAAAAAATAGATTCGGCAGGGAAGAACTATTAATTGAGTTTTACGTTCGAGAAATGCTGGGTCTTGTAATCAGAAATGTTTAGGAGCCAAGGGGAAAATGTAATGTAGCGTCGTTGTACGATAAATTGGAGTCGTATTTACGAGCATTAGAGTCCATTGGAATGACAACTGATAAATATGCTGCCATGTTGTTTCCACTTGTGGAATCATGCATTCCAGAAGATCTATTTTGAGTATGGTTGCGTAATCAATCAGCAGTTACCTCGCAAGAAAATTCTTACTGTGACAAATTAAAAATGCTGTTATTATTCTTGAGAAGTGAAGTAGAAGGGGAGCAAAGGATTTCACTTGCAAAAGCGGGATTTAAATTATTGGAAGGTGGAATACGTAGAGAGGAAAAGGGCCAAGTTGAAGTTTCGGTTCCCACAGCCAATGATCTGTTTTCGAGTGAAGCAAGGTTTAAAAAGCGAAATGAGAAGATCATTTGCATTTTCTGCGGAAAACAACATGAAAGTAAAGATTATTTTACTGCACAAAAAATGCCGTTGAGTAAAAGACATGATCTCATAAAGGACAAAAAAGCATGTTTTATCTGTTTTAAGTTAGGACACCGAGCAAAACAGTGTAGGAAAAAAGTTCAATGTTTAATTTGTTCAAAGAGACATTGGGCTATAGTATGTTCGGAGCTTGCAAATCAGAAAAGAGACGAGGCGAAAGAATGTGATGAAGAAGGAAAACAAAACGTATCTTTAGCGAATTATTGTGCCACAGAAGAAGTATTTCTGCAAACTTTGTTAGTAAATATCGAAGTCAATGGTAGAAAACAGACAGTCAGAGCTTTAATTGACACTGGTTCTCAAAGATCCTACATATTGAATGAGACGGCTCAAAGGATGAGATGTAGACCAGTTGGTTCCGAAAGCTTAGTGCATGCTCTGTTTGGAGGACTAACTTCTGGTAGGAAAACTCACAACTGCTACCAATTGACTGTCAGTAGTCTTGATGGCAAGTACTGTCGTGGTATCCAACTATTGGAGCAAAATAAAATTTGTGGCCATGTGGCAAGATTACCCCCAGAACTTTGTTCAGAGTTGAATCGAATGCATATTGTAGTCACAGATGTGGGAAAAGGCGATCTACCAATAGAAATTCTTCTCGGAGCAGACATAGCTGGACAAGTTCTAACCGGAGAACTCCGTAAATTAGACAATGGTCTAGTTGCTGTACAGACATTGTTTGGATGGGTAGTCATGGGTAAAATGTGTGGACGTTCTTCCGAGGAAAATGCATCCTCGATCGTGACCTCCATGCTAATACACGCCGATCGTCTAGAGAACTTGTGGAAGCTGGAAGCCATAGGCATAACAGATTCATGTGAAATTCAACCTATAGAAGAAATAGAAAAGGCAGTATTAAATCACTTTCACAAGACTTTGAGAAAAACGAAGAAGGGAGATATGAAGTTAGCTTGCCTTGGGTGAATGATCCAGGAAACTTACCTAGCAACAGAGAAGTTGCTGAGAAGAGATTAGTGTCAACCACAAAGAGGCTCAGATCCGGAGAACGCTTTGATCATTATAATGCAGTTTTCTTGGAATGGTTGCAGTTAGGGATGATAGAGGAAGTGCCAGAGAGTATACAAGAAAAGGGTGTACACTATTTGTCTCATCGAGCAGTATTCAAAGACAACTCCACAACGTCGGTGAGACCGGTTTTCGATGCCTCTTGTAAGCAGAAAGACTCGTTTTCCTTGAATGATTGTTTTGCAAAAGGTCCAAATTTGCTTGAACTAGTACCCACAATCTTGTTTAAATTTAGAGAAAAGAAGATAGGAATTATCTCTGATATAAAAAAGGCATTCCTACAAATATCAATCAATGACAATGATCGCGACTTTCTGAGATTCCTCTGGTGGAAGAATTCCGAACAAGAAATTAGAGAATTTCGTCACTGCCGAGTAGTTTTCGGCCTGAACTGCAGTCCTTTTTTGCTTGGAGCTGTGATGAATTTTCATCTTATGCAAAGCAAATCCTCTTACAAAACTGTTGCTGAGAAATTGGATACTTCCTTTTACGTTGACAACTGTGTGACCTCGGTTGACTCAAAAGAAGAGGCGGAGATATTTATCTCAAATGCTACTGCAATAATGGCCGAAGCCAAATTTGATCTAAGTGGTTGGGAACAAACTGATACAAATAACATGAAAATTGAAACTCATCCTACAAAGGTATTGGGACTATTATGGGACAAGCAGGAAGATTCTCAATTTTGTGATGTAAACAACATTAGTTTGGAGGGACTTCCATTGACGAGGCAGACCATTCTATCCATCGTACAGAAAGTATTTGACCCTATCGGATTTGTCTGTCCGTTCACGCTCCGTCCAAAGTTGTGGTTGCAGGAGAGCTGGAGGGAAAAGTTAAGTTGGGATTCTGAGCTGCCTGAGGAGATAAAGAAGATGTTTTCAAAGTGGATAGAGGAACTACCTTTGCTGTCAGTAGTGAAAATTCCCAGATACATGACCTTGAATGATGGTGCTTCACACAGCCTCCATATATTTGTAGATGCTTCTAAGTCTTCTTATGCAGCTGTGGTTTACCTGAGATCCGAAAACGCAATGCAAGTCAAAGTACAGCTTCTTCAAGCCAAATCGAGAGTTGCTCCGCTGAAGAAATCAACAATTCCTCGTCTTGAGTTGTTAGCTTGTTGCATTGGAGCTAGGATGGTTTCCTTTATCATTAAACGTCTTGAACTACTAGTAACAAGAACATATTTCTGGACTGATTCTTCAACTGCTTTGTGCTGGATTAAAGGAAACGAACCATGGTCGACTTTTGTCTATAACAGGGTGAAGGAGATCAGAAATTTGACCAGAACTGAAGATTGGAATCACATCCCTGGTACTGAAAACCCAGCTGATTTGCCTTCAAGGGGATGTTCTGTAACAACATTAATCACATCTAGATGGTGGGAGGGGGCCTAATTGGTTGCCACTAACAGAAGATGAATGGACTCACTCTAATCCTATTGAAAATAGAGAGGAAATTGCTGCTGAAAGAAAAAATAATATTGTAACAACATTGAGTTGTAATGTCGGACTGTCTGAATGTGTTGGTTTTGATTAGTTTGTTAACTTTAAATCAAAAGGTGGGAGAATGTAAAGATACACGCGCATCTAATAAATCTAGTTACTTAGCATTTTATTATTTGTAGTTGTCGAGATGGCAACATTGTTGTAGTTTCAACGAAATGAAATGGTTTTATTAAAATAATTCTTGGAATATATATATATATATATATATATATATATATATATATATATATATAATATCTTGTTGTTATTAGGAGAAAGGAGAACGTGTAGTTCTTGCGAATCTCAATAGAAATATCTTGGTACATAATGTTGCATGTTTTTTGAGTCTGCCCTAGTCTCATCGGTTGTCCTCATGGTATTAACTCGACAACAGTTTTCGAATTGCTCCCTAGACCGTTCGACAATGTTTGAGTATCTAAACCTCCAAAATTTATTATTTTGAGGAAACTAAGTTGCCGGTGAAAAAGGGTTATGTTTCATCTATAAATTAAAATATTCGTAGCATTTGAGCAATGAGGAACTTGCATCCGTGAGGAAAATGCTCATTTCTGTGTTTTATTAATAGAGTGATCGTCAAAATGTTCAAAAACGACACTTAAAACCCACAAAATGGACTAAATTAATTAAAACTTCAAGTTTTAAATTACTAAAAAGTACGGCAAATGACCTCAAAACGCTTCGTGACGTCATTGTTCACCCAGATATAATGTTTACGTTTGTCTAGCGCGTAAAAATTTCATATTGCTTGCTCTTTTAATTTTTAAACAATCAACTAAACTTTTTGTTTTCTTGCAATTTCAATGTCGCTATAAAAGTAAACAAACTGTCAAAGTGCATAGTCACGTCACAAGAAGCGACGTAGGAAAACTAACGTTTTTGAGATGAAGTAAATAGTGCGAACTTTACTTTTTTATTTTACCTTTTCGGGATATTAAAGTAAAAAAAAAAGGATACTTTCTATCATATTTTTTCACTTTCTATATTATAAAAATATAAACAAAAAACGTGCAACTTCTTCATTGTGTAGTGTGGCTTCGAGGGGAAAACAGTCGACGTTGACTCAGTCGATTTTTAAAAAGTTGTGAAAGCGCATTAACAGAAGGCTTTTGAAAGTGAAAAGCCATATGGAAATACATAAATGGCGATTGCTGCTAGTATTTGTCCCCCTGCTAACTCGGCATCAGTGCTGTCGTGTTCGGCACCAAACTATAAACTCAGAAGCAGAATCCGCATGAAAGACATCACTTTTGGGAACCACTTTGCTTGTTTACCAACTTATCACCTAATTAAAAGACGGATAATTAAATTTGGAATAGATACTAGATTAGGGACTTCGAACCTTTTTAAGAAGTTGGTCACAATTTTGTTCATTATTTTTTTAGTGCTAGCTCGTGGGTCACTTGGAAAAGAGGAAGTGAGCATGGTAAAAAACTACTTTTTTAAATTCTCAATTTTTAAATCCTTTAAAAAGTTAACTATTCCTTTTTGTTTTTCAATTTTTACTACTGCAAGTGAAGAGCAAAACATCCGAATTGCGAAGCAACTCATATTCCATTAGGTGTAGTAAGAAGTTTTAAAGCGAATTTTGTATGACGTCTACTGCAATATAGCATACCAATCAGTACATTGCGTTTGTGTCATGTGATAGAAACCGGATTAGAGATATCAAACCGACGCAGAAGCTAGGGAAAAAGTGAACGTAAAGTTGAAATTTTGAAGGTGAAAGATGTCATATGATAAGACATTTATTCGTCACTGCATTCGTTACGAATTTCACCAGCGCAAAAGTGTTGCAAAAGCATGTCAATAAATTTGTTCTGATTTAGGGGTGAATATCGTATCGAAAAGCACATGTGAGTATTGGTTTCGACGTTTTAAAGATGGCGATTTTGAGGTTAGTGTTCCGTTTTGGATATCGGAATCAGAAGTAATCCAGAGTGTAGTAAACTGTTCCATAAAAACGTCTTATATCACAAGTACTCAAACAGTTTATTTACAATTCTAATACGTACACTCTGCTTTAAATCACAAAATAACACTCAGCAGCATTTATGGCGTAAAAATAATATACAATTTTCTCTAGCAAAATTCTAAAATCAACTCAAAAGCCATTCTCTGCGTATATCACAAAAACTAGACTGTTGCCATTCGCAACTTAACAAATATATCAAAACAAAGATAATAATCAGGGTAGAGTATAAATCCAACATTCTCCCACCTAAGTTAACTTTCATCTTAAAATTTAACTTATAACTAATTATAGTCACAATTACAATAACAAAATTATATAAACAGTTCACAAGTCCAGCTTACGAGGCATCTTAATGATACGGCCACCTCTAGTTTTTCTTGCCTCCTCAGAAGATTCAATATTGCAGTCAACTGATTGACTGACTTCTGGTTGCTCACTTGATTTTGTACCTGGTAACTTTTCTCCTACTAGAACTGACTTTGCTGCTGACACTTCTAAAGGATAGAGGCGTTGTATCGGTCGAAGCAACTCACCCCTTGCAGTTTTTAGTCTTACAAGCCTTGTAACTCCATCTTTCCCTGGGATTACCTCCACTATTTTCCCAAGGGGCCAACTGATACGTTTCGTGTTGTCGCTTCCAATCAAGACGACGTCACCAACAGCTACTTCGGCAGCCCTTTTACGTTCTGGTCTCTGAAGCAGAGCTCCCAAGTATTCCGATCGAAATCTATTTCTTAAGGCTTTTTGCAAATTGTGTCGATACTTAACACGTTTGTTAATACTCTGATGATCAATTCTATCACAGTCAGGAACACCACTCTCTTTGATGTCTTGTAGGAACATCGAAGGAGTCAAAGGAACCAGCTCTGCGTCATTATCCGCGACGTATGTCAACGGTCGAGAATTGATTATGGATTCGCAATCACATAACACCGTCGTCATCTGTTCATAGGTTAAAGTAGATCGGCCCAGTACTCTTCTCAATAATCTTTTAAGAATACCGATCAGTCTCTCCCACCATCCACCCCACCAAGAGGCAGTCGGTGGGTTGAATTTCCACTTAATAGGATGAAGAGCAGTGTCACTCACAATAAGGTTCCAATCCACCGCACTTAGCAAATTTGAAGCACCCACAAAATTGGAGCCATTATCACAATAGATAGTGCTGCCTCGTCCTCTACGGGCTATAAACCTGCGCAAAGCCATTAAAAAGGATTGCGTAGATAAAGAATCCACTAATTCAATGTGTACTGCTCTATATACAGCGCATGTGAATAGACAAACCCAAGTTTTCTTATTATCTCTGAGAAACAGTGGTCCCGCCAGGTCAACACCGCAGATCTCAAACACAGCAGCCTCTCGTACACGGTCTTCTGGAAGAGATGCAGTGAGAGCATCAAGCTTCTTTGCAGAAAGTCTCTTACAAACAATACATTTGGATAAGATGGATCTCACTGTCTTTCTACCATGCACAATCCAGAATCGCTCTCTTAAAATGTTAAGCAGTATTTGAGTCCCAGCATGAGCATTTTTTACATGATAGTGCATCACTATACGATTTACAACTTCGTGTTTAGATGGTAAAATTGCAGGCATTCTAAAATCTTTACTATCTGGTCGATATAAAAGTTTTGTTTTCAATCGGATGATATCGTCTTTATCTTTGAAGGCTCCCACAGTTTTCAACTTTTCATCTTGTTCATTAACGAAGCTTTCTTTCTGTATTATTCTGATAACTCCATACTCAGCTACAGAAATTTCTTCGGAATCAAGGCTACCATATTTTCTAGTATTTCTCGGAATACGACTATTATTAATGAATCGAAGTAGCCAGGCAATAATTCTTATAGTTTTGCTATAGCTCGAAAACTTATAGATGAAGGAATTGTCGATATTTTGAAGGTTCACCATAGATGATACTATTTCCTTCCTCTTTTCTTTCAACACTTCTTCTTTATTTACGGAGAATTCAGATCTAGGCCATTCAGCAGATGGGTAATAGAGCCAAGTAGGTCCTTGCCACCACTCTGTCTCCAACAATTGTCGAACGGAACAACCTCTGGAGGGTAGATATGCCGGATTCATCGATCCAGGTACATAATACCAATTTTCCGGTTTACTCACTAATCTAATTTCTCGTACTCTGTTATATACAAATGGTGTCCAGTTTTCGCTGCCTTTTATCCAATACAAGGCGTTACTGGAGTCAGTCCAAAAGAAGGTTGGAATATTTCCCAAGTTCAAATCTGCTATAACTCTTTGCCACAGTCGGGTACCAATAGTGCACGCTAACAACTCCAACCGAGGAATTGTAGTAGACTTCAGCGGAGCTACCTTGCACCGTGCTTGAACTAGTTCACATGAAGTTAAGTTTTTACTTTCATTCCTTAAAAATATACAGGTAGCATAAGCTATTTTGCTCGCGTCACAAAAAACGTGTAAACTTAAACTGCAGGTATCATCAGAGTCTTTTATTAAACATCTAGGGATAGCAATTTCCTTAAGTAGATTCAACTGTTTTCTCCACTTCTCGAATTTTTTAGATATTGCTGGTGGTAACTCCGAATCCCAAGTTGTTTTCATTTTCCACAGTTCTTGTAACATTAGTTTCGGGTACAAAGTCACTGGACAGGTAAACACAATAGGGTCAAAAATTTTGTGAACTTCCGACAGTATTTTTCGTTTAGTAACAGGTCCATTATCTTCGCAAACTTCCTTTAAATTTACAGAAAGAGTATCTGAGTTTAAAACCCATTGCAGGCCTAATACCGGGATAATTTTATTTTTAACACAAGAAACCTCTTCTGTTGAGAACTGGGAACAATTGTGCTCCCACCCTCTAAGGTCAAACTTCCTTTCTGACATAATATCTGTAGCTACTTGAATGAACTCATGCAATTCTGTCTCCGTTTTTACACTAGTTAAACAATTGTCCACGTAAAAACTGTTTTTAAATTTCTGAACGATATCCACAGGATATTTTGAGTTCCCAAGTTGTGCTTCCTCCAAGATCGTTTCTAGATGATATTGAATCACAGAATTAAGTACGAAAGGGCTACTAGAAATTCCAAAGACGACCCGACAGTGTCTAAAATATTTCAGTTCATTGTTTTCATTATACCAAAGAAATCTCAAATAGTCTTTATCGTTTTCTTGTAGGCAAATTTGTAAAAATGCTTTACGGATGTCCGCCGTAACTCCAAACTTGTTCATCCGAAAACGTGTTAATATAGTGGGGATTAACTCAACAAGGTTTATTCCTTTCTCCAGGCAGTCATTCAAGCTTGGGGAAGCTCTCAGCTTCGCTGAAGCATCAAACACAGGTCTGATTCTGGTTGTGCTATTTTCTTTCACGACATGTCTGTGTGGTAAATAATGAGACGGCAATAGAATCTCATGCTTAGGAACTTCTTCGATTATTCCTTCTCTTGTCCATTCTTCAAATATTTGATTATAATCGTCATACAAATGTTCTTCTTTTAACTTTCGCACAGTACCTTCCAGTCTCTTTAAAGCCAAATTAAAATTATCAGGCAGGGGAAGGTGATCGTCAAGCCAAGGTAAATGTACCACAAAACGATTGTCTTTGTTGACCTGAACTGTGTTAAGAAAATGCTCTCTGGCTGATTCCTGAAGGTCTTCTTTAGTTTTCTTCTCAGATGGATCGGTAATGCCAAGTGTGTCAAGAGTCCACAATTCTGTTATTGTCTTAGTTGTAGAAAGCATAGAATTAGCTACAGAGATTTCATTTTCCTCTGAAGAAATCTGGTGCGTACGTCCCATAATAGTCCACCCTAAACGTGTTTCCATTGCTGTTAAACCACAAGGTAAGGATTTGTAACCCCCGGTAATGATTTTTCCAGCTACATCGGCTCCTATTAAAATTTCAATAGGACCTTTATAATCATCGTTCACATGAATACTACAGTCAGTAAGCTCTTTTAAATGAATCGCAGGCATTGTCGGTGGAACGCTTTCACAGATAACAGGTTGACTCAATACTTGGAAATGACAGTTATAAGACCCATCGCAACTTGTCAAATATAAAGTAAACACATCATGCTTACACACTCCTGTATTTTCTCCACCGAACAGAGAATGTTGAAGATATTCCCAGCTTTCCCTTTTATATTTCATCTCTTTCGCAGTATTTTTTAAAATGTAAGAGCGCTGCGAAGCAGAGTCTATGATGGCTCTTGCCTTCCGTTTTCTCCCATCACCTCTGATTAAAATCGTTAATGTTAGTAACATAACACTAGGGCTTTTGGAGACATTCGCAAGTGCTTGATCCTCATTAGGAACATTATCTAACTCTGCAGTTTCGTTTCCGGTAGGTGAGAATGCTTGTTGCTTTATGTTATGACAGAGTAAAATATGATGTCTTTTTCCACAACCCAAACAAGTTACCCTTGAGTAGCATTTACGAACTTGATGACCCGGTTTTAAGCACAGAAAACAGCACCTTGATTTCTCTACGAGATTCTCTCTATCTTTCATCGCCATTTTTCGTACCTTCAAACAGTCAGTGGAATTATGTAAACTGTGGCAAAATATGCACTGTCTCTGTTCCTTTGAAGAGGTTAAAAGATCAGCCGCACTAGCTATTTGACGAGTGTCCCCATATTTGTGCTTATTGATTCCAGCCCTCTTCTCCTTGAACAATTTAAAATTATGTTTGGTTTCAACTCCAAAATTTTGTGAGGCTAAAATTATACGCTCCTCTGCCTGTACTTCATCTTGAAGAAAATCAAGAATTGAATCGAGATCAGTCTTTGTTGTAATTTTTGTAGTATTTTGATCTTCCTCATCATGTGATCTACGACTTGTAGATCTATATCGTTCCCACGCTAGAAGCGTTTCCTCAGGTAAAGCAGACTCAACAAGTGGGAAAAGCATAGCCGCATATTTATCTCTAGTTACTCCTAATATCTCAAGCGCACGGAGCTTTGTTTCTAATAAATCATAAAGATTTCTCAAAGATTTTCTCATATTCTGCTTTTGAAGAACTAATGATAGAAGATCCCTAACATACACTTGTATAAGTAATTCTTCTCTGCCAAAACGTAATTTTAATTGTTCGATAGCTTTATCGTAACTGTTTCCCCCGGGTGGAAAACTTTTAATTAAATCTTCGGCAACACTTCCCTTCTCCATACATTGGGATAGGTATGCAAACTTATCATGCGAATCTAAATTAAGGTCTTTATCGACTTTCTCAAATTGACCCCAAAATCTAAGCCAGTTCCTTAAATCTCCATTAAATGTAGGCAACTGTATTTTAGGGTAACGTAATAATGTTTTTTGCTGAGAAACGCTACAATTCGAAACAACGTATTCTCTTTCAGAAAGCGAAAGTTGTTTCAACTTTAACTGCAAAAACCGCCAACGGTCTATATAACTTTCTGATTCATCGATCTCTTTCTCTATTACATCATCTTCAACGTCTTCAGAAAAAAGAAACTGCTTAACAATTTCTTCAGAATTTACCATTAGCGTAGCTTTTTCCTCAATAACTCTCAGTTTAATTACTTTATCGGAAATTTCTAAGTTTGCTTCTTCAGCATCAAACTCATTACATGCTTTACTAAACAGTCTCCTCTGCTGAGTTCTATTTTTCTTTGCTGCTTCCATATCAATTCCGAAAATAGTATAAACAATTCAGAAAGTAGGATAAACAAACAAAAACTCACTCATTAATCAGCAGTCGAGTCCTGTCGCGGACGCCAGATGTTCCGTTTTGGATATCGGAATCAGAAGTAATCCAGAGTGTAGTAAACTGTTCCATAAAAACGTCTTATATCACAAGTACTCAAACAGTTTATTTACAATTCTAATACGTACACTCTGCTTTAAATCACAAAATAACACTCAGCAGCATTTATGGCGTAAAAATAATATACAATTTTCTCTAGCAAAATTCTAAAATCAACTCAAAAGCCATTCTCTGCGTATATCACAAAAACTAGACTGTTGCCATTCGCAACTTAACAAATATATCAAAACAAAGATAATAATCAGGGTAGAGTATAAATCCAACAGTTAGCGATCGACAACGTAGCGGCACTCCATTGAAGGCTATCCATGACGATTTGCAAACAATTCTCGATATATATACATCTTAAACGCAAAATGAACTTGCTGAACAGTTAGGGGTATCACAAAAAACGATATACTATAATCGTTTACATGCAATGGGAAATATTCAGAAGGCAGGAAAATGGGTGCCACATGAATTGAAGACGTGTCTTGAAGTGCATGAATCTGCTAAACAGGCAACACAGAAAATCTTTCTTGTGGAAAATCGTGACAGGAGACGGAAAATGGATATGTTATGACAGTCCGAAAAGCAAAATATATTGGGTGAATCCCGGCGAAGCAACAACATCAACGCCGAAAAGAGACATTCACTGCAAAAAAGTTCTCCTATGCATCTGGTGGGATATGAAGGGAGTACTCTACTAGAAATTGCTTAAGTCGGATGTAAGTGTACCTGCTGAACGCTATAAACAACAATTGCTGCGATTACAACAGGAAATAGATATAAACGTGCGTTTACTAGCAGAGGTTTGCGGCCCGTCAAATTGCTCTATGACAATGCACGGCCGCATGTTGCAAAAGTGGTCAAAGACACGTTAGTGACACTTGGCTGGGACGTCTTGGAACACCCGGCGTATAGCCCCGACATACCCCCTTCGGACAGTTATTTGTTTCGGTCTATACAGAATGCCTTGTCTACTGTAAACTTCCGGACAGTGGACGACGTACGAAAATGGGTTGACGACTTCATTGTATCAACAGAGGAATCTTTCTACACTGCTGGCATCCGTGAACTAAATGACCGATGGCAAAAGGTATTAGATAATGATGGAGATTATTTCGATGAATAAAAGTATTATATATTATCAGCTCTAAATTACATATTCATTTCTTTGACACATGCTTTAAAACTTTTTAGTGAATTTTGAAGTGACCTGAAGAGGTGAAAGTCTGAAGAGACAAGGTCTGGTAAATATGGGGGTGACACTAAACATTCCAGTCATACTCAATAAGTCTTTGTCTGACATTCAGTGAAATGTGGGACCGAGCATTGTCATGCTGGGAGACAACACCTCGGCGATGGGTCAGTTCTGGCCTCTTTGCTTCGATTTTTGCTTTTAATACTGCCATTTGAGAACAGTACTTTTCCGAATTTATTGTCTAATTTTGTGGCAACAATTCATAATAAACAATTCCTTTTTAGTCCCACCATACAGAAAGCATTACTCTTTTGGGATGCCCTCTCGATGTTACTTGGGGAGGTTCATTTGACACACCCCATGATCTTTTCCTTGTAACATTCTTGTACAGTATCCACTTCTCATCTCCAGTAATGAGCCGTTTTGTGGCCTCAGAGACAGCACTATGTCCATATACAGCACACATTTTAGGAGCAGTCTGACTAGCATTTTTACCTTTCCTAAAATAAAAGAGCATAACATAACGAAAATGAACTTTTTGGTTCTGCGTTCATAGCACTGCAGTGAAACAAAAATTATGCCACAACACATGATTTAATAATGCAATGTAAGCAGAAAAGATCGAACTTAAATATCTGCTTCAATCACGGTCACTTATCAGCGGTAGCAACATAACAATAACAAAGCAAGCTTCGATTTGAAAACGCACGGAACTTTCCGGATGTCACATATTTGGAACTAAATCTATGTAAACACCTGCGTGGTTGTAGGCGGAGCAGGTTCGATTACTCCCTTTGTGCATTTCTCTCTACTGTGCCAGTTGAACCTTTCTTGTATGTGTATGTCCATTAGTTGAAGATGCTGTTTTGTATTTGGCACAGCTTAGCTAAATATAGCCCCTGCGCCATAAAAACCCAATCAACCAACTAAATCAAGCTAAAACCGTTAATAGCATTGACGTAAGGTTGGTTGTAATTTATGGCGCAAGGGGACCATATTGGCTAAGCTTGTGCCAGGCAAAACATACATACTAATGAACATACACACACAAGGAACATTTTAAGCTACTGTTTACTAAGAAAGCGTTGCTGTTATCTAGCGGCCGTAAATGAGCGGTGAATGACGACACTAAAACGTTGTCTATACAAACTAGATGGCGTTGGTTTCCCAGAGAGCGTTGTGTGTGAGCGTCAAATAGCAGAGCCGCTATTTGCGGGAGGACCGTCATAGCGGTGACAAACAGTCGGAGAACGTTTTTTCTCGTGTAGCAGTGAACATTTTTGAATAAAAATGAGTACAAACGTGATTTGGACCAACGAAAATGACGAAATTTTCATTGAATTTGTAAGAAATCATGAAGATTTATATAATGTGAAGAGCGAAGAATCTAGAAAAGTTTAATAAATATACAATGGGGGGGGGGTGAAAAGTCCATGACATATTTCAAAATATAATATAAAATCAACCAACTGTCATACGAGAGTGCAGTTTTCACACAATTGCTTTATATGATAGCATTCAGTTTTGTATACATTAGCATAAAAATTTTTAAAAAAATTTAAAAAAAAATATTATTATTATTATTTTAATTTAAAACGTAATTTAACGCATAGATGGCACTGTACCGAAAAACAATATAAAAAGTTGTACACAAATAATTACAATGCATATTAAATATTATTTGGGCCTATTTCAATGTGGGCACACTTTGTGGTTCGAACCACATCTAACCTAGACTCAATTTCAATCCCGTATTTGCTAACATGGATTGTGGAATAGTGATGATTACTTGCGTGGTTCGGTGTCTTCAATTCTTCAAATAATTGAACTATATTGTTTTGCCGTTTAAATAAGTAACGATATTTAGTGAAAACCACACACTAATGTGATAATTGGTTGATTTTATATTAAATTTTGAAATGCCTCATTGACTTTTCGCTCCCTCCACCCCCGAATTATAACAAAACATTACATTGTTTGTGACTCAGTATACTTACCTCACAAGTGAACACAACTTTTCTCCTGGCCATATTTTTTTTTATATCTATCATATGGTTTTGAAGTTAAGTCATCTCTTACGTGATTCCGTACATAATCAAACAATACTGATGTTAAACGAAAGTATTGACGGAATTTTTCATCATTGCAGTTCAGGTGGCAACGCACTAAAATTTGAAATGCACCTATAGCACGATTTTAAACACATACACACGATAATTTTAGTCCTCCGATGACTTCTCATCTTCCCAAATATACTAATAATGCTATGTCTTGATCGTCCATTCTCAACCGTAGTCTGTCCGTCTAAGTTGATACATCTGGTCACCGTTAAGACGGCCGCTTGTTAAGCCCGCCGCATAATGCCGTATCCCGACAGCTAGATAACAGCATCGCTTTCTTAGGAAACCGTAGCTTTACTAGCACAGAAGAGCGAAATGCATCCAGAATAAGCTACCATATTTACACCTGTACCTCCTACAACTCAAAATTTATGGCATCGGTGGTAGGTAGTTAATAAACGTCACACTGGAGCAACGCAATGTCCGTCGGAGAACGTTGAACGGAGACCGCTTGTCAGCGGTCCGAGATAAATCCCGAAGGCAAATAATCACTGTCCCACTACGGTTCCCATATGTTATCCTGGGACTAAGGTTATCAACATTAATGTACACTACCCTACAATAATGGACTGGACGCCAGCGGATTTGCATAAAATCCGACTACTTGTTTGGGGGTGTTTTTCGTGCTATGGCCTGGGACCTTTGCATATGGTTCCTGATAAATTGTACGCCGACGCCTACATGAGTATTTTGGACCATCAGGTTCTTCCTACGCTCTGGCAATTTTATGGAAGGAACGAATGTCACTTTTAGGACGACAACGTTCCGTGTCATGTTCCAGCCTCTGTCAAGCAGGTATCAAAATATGGATGTAAAACATCTTCCCTGGCCTGCTCAGAGTCCTGACCCAAACCCCATAGAACATGTGTGGGATGTGTTAGAGCGACGCTTCAGACCAGGGAACCACATCCAAAATCTACAGCTGAGCTGGCCACATTCTTGCAGCAAGAATGTACTCAAATACCCATAGCTGTGTATCAAAACCTTGTTGAAAGTATGCCCAGAAGGGTTGCTAGTGTCATTGCAGCACGTGGGGGAACATCCCCTATTAAAGCATGTATTCTTTTCCTTGTACTATCACATCTTGCTGTCCGCTCAATTATTGTAGGGTAGTGTACTTGTCACTTGAACAAAATTATTTCGTTCTAATTATTTTTAAGGGTGCACGTGAAAAGGTAAACTCGCATTATAGTAATAAACTTAATTTATCCGTAATTAGAAATTACTCGAAACTTTTATATTTATTTGAATAAATCCTTAATTGCCAACATGAAGTTTTTATTGTGAATGATAGTTTTTTAATGAAAATTAATTTGGTATTGTTTTAATGCATTTACTTTTTTACCTTTTTAAATACAGAAATTTTGTTTCGGAAGATGGGCGCCTGTCATCATCATTTCCTCTAGGTCCCTAGAAAGGCAATCTACTCCACTTGGTAATGTGCTCCCTTCTTATATAGTGGTTCTGGAGTATCCTTATTACTCTATCCTATATTATCCTACATTACTTTCTATATTCCAAGCGTCTGTCAGACATTTTAATACTCCGATCCAAATGTTTACAAAATATCCTCCAATCCAATCATCTTCAAGCAATTACAGAAAGGACAGCCAAAAAGGGATTTCGCTTCCAAGTGTCGTCGGTGGTGACATCTGTACCTGTCCCTCCCTCCCTTCATCTGTCTCAAACCTGAGATGAATTTGATTTCGACACCAGCGACCTCTGTCTCGACTCAGATCCCCGCAGGATCCAATGCAACTGGTGTTCGGGTCGATAGGAGAAGCACTCAACTGATTTGCTGGGCTGTTAGGACACAGCACGGGGAGCCACTGGAAAACTCCGAAACGATTTCATTGTGCAGAAGCGAAACTGTGGACCATCTCTATGGATACGACGGGATCGGGGTAGAACAAGTGGTAGGGGGAGGCAACAGGCCAATTAAGGGCGAATCTGGACGGTGAAGCCCCAGTAGTTGGGTTTGTTTTTGTTTCGTTTTCCTGTTCCCGTGGAGCTTTTCTAATCGAATGTATTCGTTTACTTTTTGTCGCTACTACTTGGGTAGATTGAGTGAGAGAGAGAGAGAGAGAGAGAGAGTGAAATGGTGGAAGAGAGATCATTGTGATAGAATCCTCAGGTGGGGCTTTTTTTTTGCCTGGCCCCATGGCCGGCCAACAAAAGGCTAAAGCCTGTCAAGGGAAAAACAGGGTGCTTTTATTATAAAAGGAAGGTGGACAGTTGAAGTAACGTTGTACTGGTGAAACAAACACAACGGGCTATTGGCCACCGTCCGCGATCAATCCCGATTGATTGGTTTGGTGTTTTTATGACGCACGGGACATTTTTGACCATGCCGTCCCAGACACACGAAATACAATATCAAGTAATAGACATACATACACAATGGAAGTTTTGCTGACATACCCAGGGTGGAATACATCAGCCAGGATTTGAGCAACGACGGCCCCGGGATCAATCCCGAAGGGAAAGAGCCGAAGACACCTCGTAATTTTAAACCACGGTCAGATGACGAGGTCCCACCTGAGCTGGGACCTCACTCTCCGAACTTCCTCAACATACCTATGTGAGGACATATGAGGCCTTGGCAGATTTAAAATGCACTAGGCAGCATGTACGCGTAGATCTTAGGTTTTTTTAATTTAAAAGGAATGCAATAATAATACAAGGCACATGTCATCTGGTAACAATAGAAACAAAAACAAAAATTTTAAATAGAAATCTATATTACTCTAGGATAAAATGAATCCCTCCTGTCGCTCGTAACGGTGCACCTCTACGCATTTACATATTCGACGTATGGACTTTTTGTTATGGATAACATTAATTATAATTGGTGATGCATTATCAGTGAATGTTTAAACAGATGAAATTCCTTCGAAAAAAAAACACAAGCGAACAAGTAGCGATCAGGTAGGTAGGTATTTTAATTAACATAATACTAGGGCACCACAACGGGCTATTAGTGACGATACGGTATCAATCTCCCTAGAGACAGATCAGGAGGAGAATGCCTTGTCTTAAATTACGTTCATTAAGCACACGGTAAACTATGATATTATGAAATGCACTCGCAGGTGCATTAAAGCATTTAAAACATTTAGCTCTCTGTAAACATTTTAGCATGAGGATTTTGGAGGAAATAGACTGAATTTAAGTATGGTGATTGTTAAATGAAAAGAGGTTAGGAGTAAAGAAAATTTGATAATCGTATCACCCAAAAAGTTATCAGAGAGAGCCTTCAACTCCAGGAGGAATTAAAACTGTCTCGAGGATAACAAAATCTCTTGACACTCATCGACCTTCTCATGAAATAGATAGAATATGTGAACAAAATTGCTGTCGTACGGTCTCGAAAGGGCTCACGTGAGCTTACAAATCGTCTTAGGCTGATTGGCTATCGAAGCACATATTAGTATGTTTGATCACAATGGATAATCACTTTGATCCATCAATAATTTGTCCAACACTTGGATTCATGCTTTTCCCCACAACCTCGCCACAGTTCTTCAAACCAAATTGTATAAGAGAAATCTGTGAGCACATGCTTCGTCCATTTTTTTAGAAGATCGATGGTTATCACCTTTTTTCTCTGAAGTATACAATAATCCATCGAAAGACAATGAGGAAGATCAAAGTTAAGTACAAATTGGTTACCAGTGGTTAGTTACCTCTCAATGGGTCAATAAATATGCCTCTTATTTGTTAACCTAGTCATTAGGCTGTTTTGTGTTTAAAAATTCATTAATGTGCAGCCGACCAAACGGTGTAGTGGTTCAGGTGTTAGCCTCTAGATCGAAAGGTTCCTGGTTCGAATCCGGGTCCGGGCATGGAAGTTTGTAAGCGTATGGTGTAGAGGCGGCTGGTGCACCTTAAATCTGTCGTGGCCAAAAGTCCTCACTTTGAGTTGGTGTGGAAGTTTGGAGAATGGGGTTCCAGCTCAGGTGTTGCCTCGTCATCTGACCGTGGTTCAAAATGACGAGGTGTTGTCCTCGTATCTTTCCATTAAGGGATTGATCCCGGACCGTCGTCAATAGCCTGTAGTGTTGCTCATCTACGACGTTAATTAAAAAAAATTACCAGTAACCATTAGTGTGCTTTTTGAAAGTTGAATGATTTATTTATCAGAACTGGTGACGTATTCTTCTAGTTCCCGGAAATTAGTATCCCAGAAATCCCTTTAAGCAATAGTTGAAAGAATTTATCTTCTATACTTTTTTAAAAAGAAGCACCATTGCAAAACCACTAAACTTAGCTATTAGAAAATCAGTCTTCTTAAAATAGACTTCTTTCATTTAAAAGAAACCTTAAACATATTCCCTGGAAATCAATAGTTACTCTAAAATTATTTTAGGAAAAGAAGAACATTGATTTTTTTCACAATTAGAGGAAGTTAACACAGTTATAAAGTTTTTATCTTGTCAGATATATTTATACACTACACTACAATAATAAACTGGACGCCAGCGGATTTGCATAAAATTTGACTACTTGTTTGGGGGTGTTTTTCGTGGTATGGCCGGGGATCTTTACACGTTGTTCCTGGTCAATTGAACGCCGACGCATACATGAACATTTTGGACAAACAGGTTCTTCCTACGCTCTGGCAATTTTATGGAATGGACGAATGTTACTGCCAGGATGACAACATTCCCTGTCACGTTGCAGCCTCTGTCAAGTAATGTTATCAAGATATGAATGTAAAACGTCTAGCCATGCCTGCTCAGAATCCCGATCCAAACTCCATAGAACATTTGTGGGACGCGTTAGAGCGACGCTTACGGGCCAGGGAACCACTTCCGAAATCGACAGCAGAGGTGGCGACATTCTTGCAGCAGAAATGGGCAAAATACATATATATATATATATATATATATATATATATATATATATATATATATATATATATATATATATATATATATATAATATATATATATATATATATATATATATATATATATAATATATATATATATAATATATATATATATATATATATATATATATATATATATAAAAGTTTAATGCTAACTGACTGTTGCCACAACTGACGTGTGAAAATAACAAAACAAAATAACTTCTTGGAGAGCCAAGATATCACTGTGTTCGCAAACAAGCTATTTGGCATGCGCGCACAAAGGATGGATTATTTCATTTTGCCAAGTTCAGACTGGGCGACGCTTCCGATATCGGCGATTCCATTTTTGAAATGAGGCATATATGGGAAATAAGTGCGTCAATTTTCTCTTAGAGATGTGTCATTGCCATTATGGTGAAGAATAGACTTTTAGTAAAGAAAACATAATACAGTCAGTAAAGGTTATACGGTCACCCTGTTATAAGGTCACCCCGCTTATATGGTCAGGAAGTCCCGTTTAACTTAATAGGGAACATATGTTAAATCGCACCTCCTATGTAGACATTTGTTTTCCTGGCTATCAGTGTTTTCTTTTTTCAATGAGGTTATCGGGTTTTTTTGTTGAAAAGTAGTAATTGTAACATTTCTTGAGGTGGGGAGCAAAACCAGAAGAAAAAAGGTCCTCGATAGGTATGAATCTGCCAACGTCTTCAACATTGATGAATGCGGACTTTATCGGATCTTGACAGACAGAACTTTTTGTTTCTAAGGTGAAAAATGTGTAGGGGAAAGAAAAGTAAGGAACGCTTAACCGTTGTAATGATTTCTCTGGGTAGCGTGCAGATGAAGAATCTACAGAGAACAGTCTAGCTTAATTAACATAAGAATTTTTACTTACAGTTGCTCTTGATTAATGGTATGTTATATACAAGACTCTGAAATTAGGCATAGGTCTATAATAATTAAATTGGACAGGTTGTCTGGTCTCAATTCTAATCTAACAGAAGATTTCAATTCTAATCTAGCAGCAGAAAAGTCTCCAGCGGAAGAAAGGTCTACACCAGGGATGGGCAAACTACGACCCTCTGGCCAACTCTAGCCCGTCGGAAGGTTTTATCCGGCTCGCGGATAGAATTGTAATTTGCCGGTCCGACGGAAATTAAAATAAAATATGATTTATATATTATACATCCATCTCCTTTTCTACTTTGTTTAAATATTATTATTATTATTCCTTTTTTTTCAAAGGACTGATGATTTTTTTACTTTCTCTATTTTTGTTCTACAAAACATAAATCGACGGAAATAGCAAGTACAGACAGCTTTCAATCGGTAAAGTGTTAAAAGCGGAAGTTCTTTGTTAGTTATAGCTGTACACTGGCTCCAGCCAGTGGCCTTTTCTTTTGGCGCGAGTTTTAATATTATTGATTGCGTATGGAAAGATTGCGGACATATAGCATCATTGTGAACAGTGGTGAAAGTATTAAAAGTATAGCGTAGCTAGTGCTTGTTTGGGTTATTCGTAAAATATTTCAACCCCAAAATGGCTACTAAAAAACGTAAAGTTGATTCAGAGTGCCGTGCTTTTAATGATGAATGGACTTGGAAATATTTTTTTACAGTTGTTAAAGATAAACCAGTGTGTCTCATCTGCAATGAAGCTGTAGCAGTCTTCAAAGAATATAACATTTCCCGTCTCTCTCTCACACACATTTCACATCTAAGCATAAGAATTCCAATTACAAAGCAATGTCCGAATATGAAAGAAAACAAAATGTAAAAAGTTTTTGCAAAACATTATCAGGCCGACAAAGTTTTTTCAAGAAGGTAAACACTATCCATGAAGCAACTACACAGGCAAGTTACATTGTAGCATACAATATTGCTAAAAATAATAAAGCTCTCAGTGATGGGGAGTTCGTTAAACAATGCATGCTCTAAGTTTGTGATGTTTTATGTCCAGACAAGAAAAATAATTTTGGGACTGTAAGCTTATCTCGAAAAACGGTGACTTCTAGAATCGAAGCCATCGATAAAAATTTGACATCACAATTAGAGTCAAAGATTGGCCAGTTTAAATTTTGCTCCATAGCTATGGATGAAAGCACTGATATAAATGATACTGCTAAATTATTATTTATAAGAGTACTTTGAAATTACCTAGGAACTGGCGTGCATGCGTTCTTTAAAGGGAACTACAACGGGATGTCATATTTTTCGTGAATTTCAGGAATGGCTTTTAACTTTGAAAGTGTTTATAACAAATATATGTAACATTACGACCGATGGAGCACCAAATATGACAGGAAAAAAATCTGGATTTCTTGGACTCTTTAATCAAAACTATCTCGGGAACAATATTGTTTTTTTACATTGTGTTATACATCAAGATGCTCTGTGTAAATCTGCACGGAATATGAAACCCGTGCTTGATGCAGTCGTGAATCTTGTAAATACTATTCGATCTCGTGGGCTTACTCACAGGCAATTTCGAGATTTTCTTCAGTCCGTGCAATTTGAATACTCTGATGTACTGTATCACACGAAAGTAAGGTGGCTTAGTGCAGGATGTGTTTTCGAGTGAGTTTGGCAGCTGAAAGACGACATTGTGTCGTTCTTCCATGAGAAACAGTGTTCTGCGGAGTGCGAAATATTAGAAGATACAGAACGGCTTTCGGACTTTGCGTTTTTCAGATCTTCTTTGTCATATGAGCAACTTGAATGTCAAGATGAAAGGGAAAAATAAATTTATCGACAATATCTGGGCCCATCTCAAAGCTTTTAAACTAAAACTTAATTAGTTTGCTGGGCAGCTAGCTAAGAACGTCTCATTTCTCGAGGTTAAATTCAATACCCTCAGTAAATTAAGAAAAGCTTAAGAACTATGAAGATGGCTTTAAAAAACTGCATTTTGAGTTCGAACGCATATTTCAAGATTTCAATGCCATTCAAAGAGAATTGGATATTTTTACCATGCCTTTCAACGTAAATTGTGAAGCAGTGAGGTCAGATTTGTTGCTTGAATTAATTGAGTTGCAATCTAATAGTCATCTCAAGCAGTTGTTTCTAAATATGCCAAAGTTAAAGTTTTACAAATCATTATCGAAAGTAAGTTTCCCAAATTTAATATCTCACGCCCAGAAAATCAGTGCTATGTTTGCTTCATCTTATATATGTGAACAAGTGTTTTCAACTATGAACCTTAGAAAGAATTATTTCAGAAGTAGACTGACAGATGAGCATTTAGCCTCGTTCTTTAGAATCAGTATATCTCACTTCGAACCTCAATATAAGGAACTTTTAAAAACGAAATCGCAATTTCATTCATCTCATTAACATATTTAAATTGTAATATTTGTATATTATTTTTAAAATTTTAGAAAAATTTATCTTGGCCCGCCAAACTTTTTTTTTTCGATTTTTGGCCCGCGACCAAAAAAGTTTGCCCATCCCTGGTCTACACCGAAGAACGGTTCTAGCGTAGTTATAACGACACTACGATCGGACAATTTTATCTCGGGAGGAGATCACTTCGTCGGCGACACAGATCCGCACAGGATCTCACTATAGACGTCTGGTGACGGTCTACACCAGGAACTCTAGGACGTTCCTTCTAAGTAAAGTCTCGGGGACTTATAGTGTTCAGCCTCTCAAGGCTTCTGAGTAGGTGTCCTATCAGGGCGAGGTCACACCGAACTCCAAAAATAATTTCTCAAAAGAGAAGAAATTGGTCGACCTATTTGGGTTTCTGAGTACGACGCACCTCGGGATGAGATCAAGTCAAAACTGATTTTTTTACTTCTTCCGATTCCTCGGCTCGGATTTTGGCGCGCTCCGGCCGCTGGGGTGGAGCTGGTCCTCGATTGGTCCTGGTTGATTCTGATGTCACTCCGTTGCGTCTGTCATTGCCCTCATATCTGGCGTCGGGTCGTCTAATCGCTCTTGGCTGTTTCAACCCAAGCTGATGATAGTACATCCATAAAGGCGGGATAGAACGCATTTCCTTTGTAGTTTTAGTTTTAGTGTCAATATTCTAGACAGAAAGGCGACTCTCCATTGTCCACAGTGGTTCCCACCTGTGCCTCTCGGCGAACTCCGTCGGGGGTTTAGATTTCGCATTGGGAGGATCAATGGATGGACTTCATCAATGAATCCTCACACCGTGTAGTGCAGTAGGACTCGGCCTTGAGCTTACCGTTAATTTGGTCCAAAGTCCCAGTCCTTACCAGGAGAAACACCCCCAGACCATAATTCCATCTCCGCCAAACTTTACTGTGGGCACAATGCATTCTGGCAGGAGGCATTCTCCAGGCAGACGCCATACCCTACCATCCGAACGGTAGAGGTAGAACCCGTTTAACATAATTAATTTTTTAAATGTTCTTAAAAGTTTAATTAGTATTTGTTTATTAGCACTATATTCTGATAGGTGAATATAATCCTGCCATAATTAAATAGTGTAATATTGTTCCGCATATATGGTCACCCCACTAAAATGGTCTGATTTTTCTGGACCGCTGAGTTTACCAGTCGAGACCGCATATAGCAAAGTCGCACGAAACACTGAAAATTTCTGGACCGCTGAGTTTACCAGTCGAGACCGCATATAGCAAAGTCGCACGAAACACTGAAAATTATTCGTTATATCCGATATTCGTTACATCCGATATAATAAAAAATGGACTTATCCGCATGTTCTAAAGCAAACAAATTTTCACAAGAAGGCTGAAAATTTATTTCATAAGTGAGATAAAGTCTATAACTTTCTTTTGAACAGTTGAATTTACAATACAGTTGCATAGTTCTTTTTTCAGTGTAAAAAACTAAACTAAAATTACTGAAATTATCACGGCAGACAATGTTATGCAATTCTAAGAACGCGCGCAAATTTTGAAGACTGTCCAGGGCAGATTTGGATGTCACTGATTGTCTAATTGCTTCAATTTCAATATCTTCCTCTTCGGAATCAACAGAAGTATTTTGTAACATTGCTGTAATGATGTCATCGGCTGTGTGTTGTGCTTTAAGTTCTACGTTGTAATCACTATCAACATAATCAGCAAAAGTAACATCAAAATCCAAAATTATTTTTTCCTGTAAATTTTTCCATATGGAACTTGTTTTAGGATCAGGCTCAGAAATGAAATCTGAGTCCCCAAGTCCCACTAAAAATCTTGCTGGTTTCCAGCATTTTTGGATGGTCTAAAAATTGGCAAATGTCGTCCACAATTGGTGGGGGGGGGGGAGAGAGAGAGAGAGAGAATGACCAGAAGAAAAAAGTCCGTGCGACCCGCTCCCCCCATTTCTCTTTCGCGTTGAATCTTCTTCCGCGTTACCCCCCCCCCTGAATTCTCTTAATCCCCAAAAACAACAGGTGGACATCTGTCTGTTTATTAGTTGAAGTTATCTCTCCCTGTTTGAAAAGTACGTTGAAATTGAGACGAAAAGAGTAAAGGAAAATTTTGTTTCATTTGGATCATACATGACGAATAAGAACGTTCATTTTTTCAATCACTTCCAAAAAAAAAAATTTACCATTTGTTAAAAAAAAAAAAAAAAAATGAAATGATTGAAAAATTTAAAAATTCCAATTTTTTAAAAGCTGTTTTTGCCAAAGCAAATTCGATATCCCGGATTAACTTCCCAAATTAATTTTTTTAATTTTCTTAAAAATTTAATTATTTGTTTATGAGACTATATTGTTGTTGTTGTCGTATGTTCTTCTGGGATACATATAAAAGCAAGGGATGAACAGAAACATTCAAGACAAGTACAGAAGAAGAATATTTTTTATTATTATTACAAACGATGATCCCAGCAAAGAACAGAAGGGGTGCGATGCTTTCCTTTCAAGACGGGAATCCATTTCAGGCGAAAGTCCGACTTCTTTTCCCAATTTTACATCCATGCCTTAACCGGGATTCGAATCACTCGGTGACAACCGGGGATCATAACCACCATACTGGCTGGGCGGATGCACTATATTCTGATAGAGGTAAATATAATCATGACATAATTAAACAATGTAGTATTGTTCCTCATGTATGGTAACCACGCTTATATGGTCTAATTTTTCTGGACCGCTGAGCTGACCTTATAACCGATAATGACTGTGCATGTATTGATCGCAAATTGTTACTCACATTTCATATATTATTCCACTGCATTTAAAATGAATATTGTATCCATGTTCTTATAAATGGATTCCATACTATGAACGAAATTAAATTATCCAAAAATATATTACAGTGTTTGTTTACTTTGACTGGCGTTAATTATTACTTCTTATCCAATGCATGACAAAAAGCATACATCAGTCATGTTGCCAGAATTAGATTATGAACTTCTTCAATTTCATTCCATTTCCGAGTTTGGAGAGTGGGGTGCCAGCTCAAGTGTTATTTCGCCATCTGACCATAGTTCAAGATTACGTGTTGTTGTTCCCGGTTCTTTCCCTTGTGGATTGATCCCGGATCGTCGCCAATAGCCCGTTGTGTCGCTCCGATGCGACGTTAATAAAAACACCCCCAAGCATTCCCTTTCCTACTTCAAAAGCGATTTCAACCATCTATTACCACGGAGTTCAACTTATGGCTGGTAATTTGACAAGTACATTTGATTGTTTCTTTGATATAAGCACGTCCTTTGTCTCGGAATCAGACTCCGGCCAAGTCTTCTTTCACTGGGCTAAGGCAGCCCAATATACGAGAAGAATTTTCTGCCAAGCAAAATGTAAGTGGCGGTAGTCTTACTGCGGCGATATGTATTTCGTCTAAGTATTCCGAAATCTTCGTCACTTGTCTTAGTCTTCGAATAAGATTTCAGAGCTCTTGACGAAAAAAAAATCCAAAGAGTAAAGTCCGTTTAGATATATGACAGTAGATTTGTTATCCCCAATTAGATAAAATGTTGAACGCGTCGGTACTGCAGTGATAAAATCCACTTTAAGGTAACATAATATGTATCACATGAGACCATTAGGGCAGCAGAAGTAACGTACCTTGGAGTCATTCCTCTATACTGTGCCAGTAAACCTTTCCGTTGTTTGCATGTCCATTATACACTCAGGAACATTGAAAATAGCGCACCAAGAAGGAAGAAAGGTACAATCGTGAAACTTTGCAAATAAGTACAGTGAGATCCGATATGCAAATGATCCAAGTTTGGTGCCAATGCGCATGACCCAAACACCTTGCAGTGGCGCTACAATCAGGAAGTGGGACCTACGCATAGTGAAATATTCATAAACGTGACGATCCCATTCCGACTCTAGGAGGACTTCAGTAAGGGAAGAATGCCAGGTAGTGAGAAGACATTTCTCACAGTTATGCGAGTTTGGAGGGGGTCTAATCATCGGCATGATAACAGCAGGCTGGTCGACGCGCCGTGTTGCTCGCCAGGTCGATCGTTCGGAGTGTGATCATTATGTGTATTAAATTTCATTTCAATCCGATGCTCTCTTCGTGGTGCGCTATTTTCAATGTTCCTGAGTGTATGACGTTGACTGTCTTGTGCTTGAATCAGTTTGGTCAAATATGGCCTCTGCGCCATAAGGCCCGGTGCACACATCCGATTTTTCAACACATAACCGTGAAATGACGCAAGTATTCATTCCGCGACATTTTCGATGGATATCTAAGGAAGAAAACGTGTTTATTTCGCTTACTTGGTGTACAAAAAAATATATTTTGAAACTAAATAGACATTACTCGATACATCCATTTATTGATCGCTGACTAACAAGAGGTAGATTTTACACATATTTTGCGGATTTACGCGGAAATCCAGATAATTACTTCTGAATGAGTGTTCTATCATTTGACATGCGCGTGGGAAAGATTACTGACAAGATTATGTCTCAAAATACCTGGATGCTACGCTTGTTTTAAGGCGTAGAATACCTCTGTGAGGCCGTATGGTGTATGAGAGTGAAAGAAATTTGTAATATACTGTTTTGATTTCACACACCAAATGTTCATCGCTCCGCACATACTATGTCACAATTGGTGCCCTCGCTGTTGATGTTGAAGGTTGTGGCTCAAGGACATAGTCTTTCCAAATGATTCTTATCTTAGAAAAGGATAAAACAAATAAATCTCCAAATAATTATATTCTACAGAATGGGCAAATAAAATTTCTCCAAAAGTATCTATTCCAAGAAAAGAGCCAATAGAATCCTACCAAGTAATGATTCTAATCGATGGAACGGTCCAATAAAGTGTTTCCAAATTATTCTATTTTTAGGAAATGGGCAATAAAATCTTTCCAAATAATTCCATTCTAAAAAAATGTATACAATTCTGCCAAATGATTCTTATTTAAGGAAGGACCAATAGAATTTTCCCAAAGGATTATATATTCTACAAAATGGGCCAACAAATTCCATTTAAAATATTATTGGAAAAGGCCAAGAAAATCGTTCCAACGAACAATTCTATTCCAAAGAAAGCACCAATAGAATATTTCTAAAGGATGAAAAAATTCACGTATTCTGTATAAAGATGTGCTTATTTAATCTTAATGTGTGTTAGGGAGGAGAAGCAACCCTAAACATTGCATTAAAATATCGAGACGTCAAAAGGTAAATAACCAAAAGAAGAAAGACCAATACTTTCAGAAAAACTATTTCCTCCATGCAATTTAACAGCGACAGTAAATTTTACGCAATAAATGGAATTTTTCCCACGAGTGTCCCTTTTCTTTATTTTCAATCAGCCCATAGTTGCGATAAAAAAACAAGTTATTAAAATATTTCAGCACCAATTATTCAAACAGAGTTACGTCACTGAAAGGGCAACAAATCGATATAGTCGCGGAGGCGTTGCGGTGGAGTGTTTTCCATAAAACCTGATGGAGATTTCAAGTGTCGCCTCCTTCTTAATTGGAGAGGGCTCTCCTTTTTATTGTGTGTCACACTCAAGCATCACGGGCCAATTAAGGGTTTGGCTTCAGTTTTGATCGTCGCTTTTCTTTTCATTTCCTGCCACGGAGGATTGTTTTTAATAGAGGCCAAATCGATATTCACATGTGCAGAGCAATTGGCTTCGAAGAATTATTGTCCAGACAGATGGAGGTCAATGGGCAAGATGAAGTAGCAGAAAATATCCCCCATCGAAAGTCCAATTATTTTTGTTCTTTTCCTTTCACGTGCTTCATTTTACTGATTACTTTTTTTTAAAAACATCGATGTATTTAACATCGATGTATTGGGGTCGATGTTTTTGTAACATCGATGTTTATACTTGTCGATGTTTTTACGTTGTCGATGTTTTATTTTTAAATAAAAGAAGTACTGTTATAAAAATTTAAAAAATAACCAAGTAGCATAATTTTCATAATCAGCAAATAACTTACTTTTAGACCAAAGTGACCAAGGGTGAAGGGTCTGGAAAGTAGAGATGCGACATCGATGTCGATGTTTTAAAAAAAACATCGATGTATTGGAGCCGATGTCGCATCACTAGTTACTAAACCAGTTTTAAGAAATGGGGGAAAAAGTTTAAATACACTGAATTTAAAAAACATCGATAGTTTATGAGAGATGCATTATCAATATCGGTGTTTTAATTTTAAACATCGATGTTTTGCTGTCGATGTCGTATCACTAGGTGCTATACCAATTTTAAGAAATGGGGGGAAAAGTTTAAATACACTGAATTTAAAAAGATCGATGGTTTTGGGGCGATGTATTATCAACATCGATGTTTTAATTTTGAACATCAAAGTTTCAAAACATCGATGATTTGCTGTCGATGTAGCATCACTAGTTGTTAAACCAGTTTTAAGAAATGGGGGAAAAGTTTAAATACATTGAATTTTAAAAACATTGATGTTTAAAAACATCTTTTTTTTTGGTCGATGTATTATCAACATCGATGTTTTGCTATCGATGTCGCATCCCTAGTGTCGACGCTTTAATGTTTTCCAAGGTTCGTCATTCGATGTTTTATTGTGCTGAAATAAACTAGCTATAAAGAATTTTCGCTTAAGTTGATCGTTTCAGTTTTTCGCTTCGATTCGAGGGAAACTGCTTAAAGAGGTCAAATCAATATTCGTTTGGAAATTTTCTTCGTGCCATTTTTGGGGTTAGAGGTCATCGAAGAAGATAAAATGGCACGGAAACTGTCTCCTTTAAAGAGAAAAAACCTAAATAGGCTCAGTTCCTATTGAATCGTCAGTTTGTAGGTAGTCGAAATAACGTCGTACTGGAAGAACACATTGAGCTATTGGCGACTGGGATAAATCCCGAATACCAACGGAAGTTTGGTAGCGACAGTGACTTTTTTTTAAATATCCAGTTAAAACCACTGCGAAATGTTCATATAGTTTGATAGATATTGAAACAACACCAGTGCTGCTCTCATGATTGTTTCAAGATAACTAAGGCAACTTTTTGCAACAAATGCAACTTTTTTTTTCACACGTTCATTTAAACGCTGCATTTAAAGTACTAAAATCAAAATTCCTGCTTCATGGGGTGTATTGTAAGCGAGTTATAATCGCAACATAAATGCAATTTTCTGCATAAATGCAAACACCTGCAACTTTCTAAAATTTAGCTTAACATAAATTAATATAAAATTACTATTGCAATTTTTGCCCTCTGAACCAACCCTTTGATCACGTATGTCTGATCTTGCGAATGCCGAATGCGGATCAAATACGTTCATGGTAAGAAGGTGTTCCTCCCAATACGAAAGTGAAATAAATGGCAAGAAGTACTTTAACACATGGGTTGGCACTCTTGATAATCCAGAGGCAGATAATCGACTGCAGAGTTTGCGAGGTGAGTGTCGATCATCAATATGCTGTTCGTCTTGTAGATGACGTTTTAAAATCTCTGAATGTTGAGCGAAAGGATTTTGCGCTTCTGCTATCCGATACAGCACATTATATGACTGCGGCTGGCGCAGGTTTTCATTGTTACAGAAATCACTGGCCAATGATCGGCCATTCAACGTTCTTCTGTATTTCAGTATGTATTATAACACTGTTGTACACGACTAAAATTGTCACAATATTTTGAATTTTTTCATTCTTTACGAATAATTTATTTCAGAATTTAGAGTATCAAAAACAAATTCAACTTTATTTCCATAAATGAAACTTTAGGGAATGATAAATGCAACTTTAGGAAATGATAAATGCAACTTTTCCCATTTTTACTGCAACAAAAAAGTTGCCCTAATGTTAACGTCTGAGTCAGTGGACGTCCGGTTGGAAAAATAGCGGATTCGCAACCGAAGGATTGCGAGCTCGAATCTCAAACTAACTAAAGAACGTCGTGAAGGGGGGGGGGGTATGTTAAATCTCTCGTGACATCAGATGTCCTCACGTTGGAATGGCGTGGAAGTTTGGAGAGTGGGGTGCCAGCTCAGGTGAAGTGATAATTGTCACCTCGTAATCTGATCCTGGTGCAAAATAACTCTCTTCGGGGGTTGATCCCGGATACTCACCAACAGCCCGTTGTGTTTGTTGTTTCAGTGCTACGACAATTCAACCGCCATCCAATACTTAAAAACGTGGAGTTTTCACGTGAAAAAAACCTGAAGTACAGGATTGCCGCAAAGTTTTTCTGTCTTCAGCAAGACGCGTGAAAGACAGCGGAATGTCAGTGGATCCTAAAGCACTTCATATTGGAGATAGGTTCATTGCTCCTACTACTGAAGGGAAGACAATAGTTTTATAAAGGTGGATAAGCTCTTTCTATACTCCCAGTCAAGAATTTAGATGTGGATGAATTCGATAGATGTTACTTCTAGTTGACAGATTGCCAGAGTTGCGTGAACTCGAAAGAGTATGCGTGGTCATGAAATAGATTATTGTAACCGTGGACTGTCCTGTGTTGCCTTCATCAGCCAAATGTGAAAGAGAAGGCTGAATGGCAACGAAGAGTGAAGCCGTAATAGGAATAGAAGTGGTATCTGTTATCACAGGGTTTCAGACACCTGTTATAAACCGCAATTTATGTTCACCATGGACCACCTATCAAAAGCTTATTGTTGCGAATGCCATCTAGTATTAATCAAAAGCGACATCAGGCTTGCCTTTGAAAGAAAACTTGTTTTGCATTACGTCCGCTCATCACCAATTTTATTCGACGTGTGATAAACAGTGGAACTTTGTCTTCCAACTAAAATTATTTCATGGTGATGATAAGTTACACTGATGTACAATATATACTAATGTACACGATAAGTTAATTTTTGTAATGGTGGCTCATTTCATCACATATCAATGCATTTGTTCAATTCTATTCTTTTCGCTTCGCATGTATCAACTTGCCAACTCTTTTCGAAAATTTTGAGTTGATTCAGAGAAGGATAGTTGGCGGATCTTTAGATCTCAGTAATATTTCCTAGCTATTATTCCTTTTTTCAGTGGAGACAGTTATATGATTAATCTGGAGATTTTTTTAGCCATAACCATTTTTAAATCTCAGGAACTTTAAAATAATCCTAAGAGACCGACCTGTTTTTTTACTAATTAATCTTGCTTAACTGTCACTATCATTGAAAGCTTTAACCTTACTCTTCCAATTCACTTTACTTATTTTTTTCTGACCCATAGCTCATTCAAAAGGAACCAATTAGTTGTGGCTGACACACACACATATATCCATTCTTCGCAGGGGATTATACAGATCAGTCTTGATAATACAGATAATTCTCGATTGCATAGATATATCTTGATTACGCAGATTTTGTTTAGGATCGTTATCGATCGAGCTCTGTTATCGATTATCATGTTTTATTTGTTTCGTGATAGTACGGTGAACAATTTCTGAGCTACCTACCTTCGATAAGAGAAATTGTTCATCGTGTTTTGGAGAAGCCTCGTTTATTCCTTCGTCTTGTTCGAAATCTCTTCATTTATTAGTTCTTCACTCTCTGCCATACATAAATCTACAATCTCGGAGTTACTTAATGTTTGTGATGACAAGATTAAAAAGAATCTGTTTATCCATACATTTCGAATATTTGTTCGTTTTAACGGGAGATTAGAGTATACCTAATTCTTATTGAACGAATGAGTTAACATGAATTGAATATACATTTTGATGGGGATTGGAATCTAGTTCGTATCATTAGTAATTCGTATTAAGCAAATTCGTCTTAATGAGGTTTAACTGTATGTTAATAAAAATTTAACATTTTTTTTATAGATACATTCTTAGAAAAGTATCTCTTAGAGAATATTTCACAATGAAAATTTACATACATACACTCACTGCCAAAAGTTAAGCACGGAGAGAAAATTGTTAATTTCCAGAAGTCCATCTGAATTTGAAAGGCTGCCAGATGGAAGTATGCAGACGTGTTATGTAACAGCCAATCACGGTTTCGTGTCGAGAAATATGCAAAAAAGGCAGTCGTATAAGAAGCCAGCATTGTGAAGGGTTAGAGGAGTTGCATTAAAGTTCTAATAAAAAGTGTTTAGAACTTTCGTAGGATTACTTTTCAAGACAGACGGGTCCTGGTCGTACTGTACCTCGTGAGAAAACACTGACCACAACGAAAATCAAACCACGAACGTTACCGCATTTATTATTTTTCATTTTACGTCGAAAACAAAGCTGAAGTTTTGGGTATTCTGTTGAACCAGATCATCTAATCCAGAAAGCGCATGCGTGTATATCTGTTTTATATTAAGCCATGGTCAAATAGAAAACGAAAAGAGATAAGCACTGACTAATCAAAGCCTTTGATTGGTGTTCACATGTCGCTATGTCACTTGGGCTTTCTATTTGACCGTGCATTTCATTGTCGAGCAGTTCTTGTTCCGAATCACACCGGAAATTAGATGTTTTAATCATAAATAGTGAAAGAGTTTTTTACTTGACTGAACATTTTTCCTCTGCAGGCCAAGAAATAAAACAGCGATAAATTTAATACAGTTAAAAAAATTAATTTATTTTGCGTTTAGTGGAACAAAAAATTAAATTGCACAAAATCCAATGTATTTTTTAATTAAAGATATTTGTTTGGATTAGCACCATTCAAATAAATCAGTCACATTTTCTGGTATTGGTAGTTGGTATTTTTTAATTAACGTCACACTTGAGAAAAACATTTTCTGGAGAAACCTCGAAGTAAAAAATGAATTCCTTTAAGCAGCGAAGAGGCAACATTTGAATATAGCTACTCCAAGATACTAGTTTATGTAAAAATATAAAGAGGAGAAAAAAATTTAAAAAAAAAAGAGTTGTGTGTGCAGTAAAAGAGCCGTGTTCAAATGTTCAAGTACTTTTAAGAAGTTAATTTAAATATATTCCCATGTAATATATAATTAATTTAATATACTTTAAATACAAATGTATTTTATATACTACTAGGAAACCGCCTGTACGCAAATGGTGTAACAGACCAAAGTTTGGGAAAGGCTGATAATCCTACCGCCAAAAAGACTCAATGTTTTGGAATATATTCAAGGAAGGAGGATTTTTTGAGTTGGAATCTTTTCTGCTCGAAAGCGTTGCTAATGACGCAAGAGACACGTGTAAGACCCCTAAATACGATGGTACACGGAATCCACTGTGGCGAGACAGCTATAGACGAGACGAGCAATAAGTGGGTGGTCGGGATGTGGTCAATGACTTAACGAAGCTTCTCAAAGTTGTTTTCCTTGATGGGAGCAATTTCTGGAGATTGAAAAGGACTGTTTTGATCAACTGTGGAATCAGAAATTTACAAGACTCGAAAAGTTTGTGATTAACCCAGTTAAGCAGCCAGAATGTTATTTCGTGGTGTTCAAACTTAAAAATAAAATTTCTATGCAGAATAAGATCTTATTACATTCTACTGCAAATTGCTGAAAGTCTATTTGGCCTCTGGATTGAATATTAAAGTAGGAGGAAGTTCAAACTTAAAAATACTATTTCTATGCCTAATATAAGAAGATCTTATTACATTCCATTGCAAATAACTGAAAGTCTATTTGGTCAATGGATTGAATATTAAAGTAGGAGGAAGTTCAAACTTAAAAATACAATTTCTGTGCTTTATATAAGAAGACCTTATTACATTCCACTGCAAATAGTTGGAAGTCTATTTGGCCACTGGATTGAATATTAAAGTAGGAGGAAGTCCAAACTTATAAACACAAATTTTATGCGGAATAAGAGAATATTATATTCTACTGCGAATAGCTGAAAGTCTATTTGGCCACTGGATTGACTATTAAAGTAGAAGGAAGTCAAACTTAAAAATACAATTTCTATGCCAATTATAAGAAGACCTTATTACATTAATCTGCAAATAGCTGAAAGTCTATTTGACCACAGGATGTATTAAATTAGAAGTAAGTCCAAACTAAAAAATACAATTTTTATGCCTAGGTAAACAGTTCATCAACGTCGCAGAAGAACAACATTACGATCAATTGGCAACGGTCCGGAATTAATCCTGAAGAGAACGATCCGAGGACAACACATCGTAATTTTGTACCACGGTCAGAGGACGAGGCAGCAAGAGCTGACATCCCGCTTAGGGATTGCAATCCGGCATGATTTTCAATCCTGTCGGATCCGGCCGGATTAGAATTTTGTTACTAAGTCTATCTAACCAGTATGCATTTTTCCAAAATCGGCTGAGTGAAAGTAGGTAAAAAGGATATTATTCCAAATTGACGAACAAAACGTTTATTTTAGCATTAGAGAATCAACTTTATTAATAATTATCCATAGGTAGGAAATCAGTCACCAACAATTAATTATAGTAACTATTAGTACTGGTAGTAGTAAGTATTAGACTATTGATTTATGATCAGTCTTACTAGTTCCACCACATAAAAATCAGCTTGTTTCATATGTAGTACTTTTCTATTTATCTAAAATTAAGTAGTCTCTATCTCTAATGTCGTTGAGCAAATGACATATAAATTGTACCTAACCTTGCCTCATACTAATACAAAAATCTAATGTTTTGCAGTATTTGGTCAACATAACAAACAAGGGAACTCTTAATTCTTCTTAATTGCTTAAATCGAAGTTATATAGTAATGAAAATCAATTTTAAGTTTGAAAAAACCATCTAAGGAAACAAATCGTATTAATTTTGTCATCCCCCAACCTACTTCTCAATGAACTAATAAACTAATAACGCAACTATAACCAGCGGCCGAGAAAAGGCCCTCTCAGCTTCAACACTAGTGTTTAACCGTCATTAAGTAGTGATACATACGAGATAAATATTTTCCTTTGACTCCATTTCATATGAAGTCATTTCTTTCTGTAGTATTTTCTCAAAATCTGTTTCTTTTCTAAAGTTTGTCTTTTTGCAATAGTCTTCATTTTCTTGAAGAATTTGCTTTTCTAACTCCTCTTTATTAAATAAATATTATTGATAATTTAATTTATTATTTTTGCTAGAATTCTCCAAACTGATGATTGAAAAATATAAAATCGATTCATTCACAATCGATTGTTTAATAAACGATTTTGCGACTTTAAAGTTGGGTTTGAATGATCGATTATTTAATTTTAAAAAAAATTCGGGTTTATCGGATCCGAACCGGATACGGTCGGTAGCTAAATGATGTCGGATTCGACGGATTACCGGATCGGATTACAATTTCTAATCCCGCTCTTTGTACTTCCACGCCACTCCCACATGAGTACATTTGAGAACACGGCAACTTTAACGTGCACCGAAACCACATACATGACGGTCTTTGGTTCGCAATCCTCCAATTGCTAATCCGCATTTCTTCCAACCGTCCCGAGGGTGATGTAAGAGAACAATCGCTAAGAACGAATACTAGAATTAAATAACTCCAAAGCAGAGGTGTATGATCTGTATCTTATTGCCCAACACTTAATACAATTGAACACATTATAATTAAAAATTATAGGATGATAATAATGATTATAATAAAAATTGTTTTCAATTAAAAATAATAATTATGGTTATGGTGACTGAACGAATTTTATTTTAATCTAGTTTTATTTGAAACAAAGGAGTTGCTCTGAGTAGTGGCCGTCAGCTTTTTTGAAAATCAAAAATTTTAAATTCCATCGGAAAAATAAATGTCATTTGCTTGATTTCGTACACTTTAAAATATTACTTTTCTATTTTCGACTTCGTTCTTGTTCTCCAGATCGAGAACTCTGACCTTATTTTATGTGTTCCGTTTACCACAAAAAATAAAAGAAGCAATTCTCGATTAAATGAATATTGACCAAGAGGAGCGAACCATACAAAATAATAATCTATTACTTTTTTCAGAAGGAATTCATCTTGCGAGAAAAGGTAAAAAATAAACTTATTTTCTTTGTTTGAAAATTTGTTGATCACAAATTTTTGCCGAGCTACATCAGATTTTCTCCGAATCGCGAAATTACATTCCTTTGATGGTGTCGAAATACCTGTTATTGGATCAATTGGCCTTCAAAGTTTCTGCCGAAAACGCCTTTTTCCTCCGGAAAAGTATGTCGCGTTCTTGGAAATGGAAAATTAGTACCTTTGTAAATCTATGAGAGGTTTTTTCTGTAAAGCGAAATGAAGATGGGGTGGGTTGTTTTGGCGTTTTAGTCCACAAGGGCGACGTATAGTCAGGCTGCGACAGACAGAAGCCATATATTACCGTAGAATTGGGTAAATAGAAGAGCAAGGGTAAAAGAAGAGCACTCTATAACAAAAAAATCGACGCAGTCATCCGTGTCATGTTTTTTTTCCAAGAAGGTGCAGAATTACAGTGGTGCCGGGCTCCATCCACTTGGAACGGCGCTGACTGAGGACGTATAGTCTTTAATGACGAGTCCCTTTTCCAACTGTGTCCTGACGACAACCGCAGACGCGTCTGGAGACGTCCATGGCAGCGTGGGGATCCTGCCCTGCATATCTCACGCCAAACATGCCCACAACAGGGTGTTAGAGTCTGGTGTCTCCTTTGATAGCCCTTTTTGGTAGTCATTTCTGGCACGCTAATAGCACCTAGACGACGCTTTGCTTGATCATTTGATAGTAGACTTTGGTTATTTCAACACTTTTGTCGTCACTATAGAAATTTGCGTTTACACACCTACCCTGTTATAAGATATTGCATCGCGCAAACGAGGTGATAAGATCGCAAATCGTCCAACGACGTTCATTTTCACAGAGATGTCACGTGATTACTAGTCGCCATGTTGGTCACACGTTTTGAAGCTTCTCTCTATAGCAATGCTGAGTCTCCTTATACACTCTATAACAAAACAATCGGAGCCGTGGTAGCTCAGTCAGTAGAGCGTCGGGCTCGCATCGGTAGGGTTGTGGGTTCTGTCCTCAGCGGAGCCTGCAATTCTGATGGTTGCGAGATCGGAGCTTGGAGCTGGCTAAAGACCGTCATGTTTGCTAATGGTGGCTGGGGCACGTTAAATAGGTCGTGGTCACAAAGTCCCCCATGTTCCCATACCAAATCAATACCTCTGGGGGTACCTGATCAGGGGGTTATCGGTGTTTGATTGGGATCTAAATTACGATATGTGTGAGTGAATGGATGTGTGAAAGGGACCTACCTGTAAAACGGATGTGTCATGTATGAAGAAGTCCAGTCCTCCGGGGCAATGGAACCCCCAATTGGGCCATATATGGCCCGCGCGACAACAACAACAACAAAACAATCGACACACCAAGGGTCAGAGTTACAGTGATGTTGGGCTCGATCCACTTCGAACGTCTCCGACTGGGGACGTTGTCTTTAGTGACGAGTCCCGTTTCCAACTGTGTCCTGACGACAATCGCAGACGGGTCGGGTGACGTCCAAGGCAGCGTGGGGATCCTGCCCTTACTATCGCACGCCCACAACAGGTCGTTGACTCTGCGGTGTTATATCCTTTGATAGACCCTTTGGTAGTTATTTCTGGGACAGTTAAAGCACAGCGGTACGTAGACGACATTCTACGATCGGTTGTGTTCCTTTTGCGACACCCCGGACATACTTTTCAACACGATAATGCCCGGCCGCGCACACGACAGGTGTTGCTGTGAATTGTTTTCGAGCCTCCTGATCTCTCCCCCATAGAGCAAATTTGGGACGTTATGGAAAGGTGGTTGCAACCATCCGGCATGTTGACCATTTAGCCCGACAGTTGGAGACAATTGGGCAGGACACCATCCGAGAACTTCTTCTGTCTATGCCACGCCGGGTGACGCATCCAGGTCAGAGGTGGAACCTTGCCTTATTGACTTCCTCCCTTTGTAACGGTCAAACTCTGAAATAAATCCTTCAATTGTTCTGAAATTTGAATCGTTTGTTTTTTATGTGTCTTTAAACCCACTGTAACGTCGCGAGTATAATTTACATAGCGAGTGGCTTGAAGGCAATTATTACGACTATTAAAAAGACAGCACATTTAATTAATGATTGAAGATATACTAGGGATGCGACAGCAAAACAACGATGTTTTGAAACATCGATGTTCAAAATTAAAACATCGATGTTGATAATACATCGACCCAAAAACATCGATGTTTTTAAAATTAAATGTATTTAAACTCTTTTCCCCATTTTTTAAAACTGGTTTAACAACTTGTGATGCCACATTGACAGCAAAACATCGATGTATTAAAACTTTGGTGTTCAAAATTAAAACATCGATGTTGATAATGCATCGCCCCCAAACCATCGATTTTCTTAAAATTCAGTGTATTTAAACTTTTTTCCTCATTTCTTAAAACTGGTTTAGCAACTAGTGATGTGACATTAGCTCCAATACATCGATGTTTTTTATAAATCTTCAATGTCTAGAAAAAATCGAGATCGATGTCGCATCCCTACTTTTCAGACCCTTCATCCTTGGTCACTTTGGTCTAAAAGTATGTTCAATTTGCTGATTATAAAAATTATGCTACTTGGTTATTTTTTAAATTTTTATTACGGTACTTTTTTTATTTAAAAATAAAACACATCGACACGTATAAACATCAATGTTACAAAAACATCGATGTTTTTTTAAAAACATCGATGTCGCATCCCTAATACATATAAGTTAAGGATATTTCGAGGCTAATAGATGAAAAACACAAATAGGGTTTCAGTCCTACGGCTTCATAATAGCAGTCGTTCTGCGTCCGTTCACGTTCATGCGTTCCACGATTCTCTCTTTTCCTCGAGAGAAGACCCCACACGTTCTTCCGAAACCGCTACAGTTCAAAGTCTAGGGGATACCCCCATCCGGTCATAAAATCAAGGACCACCGTGAAAGCTGTGGTCAGAGAGACCCCATACGAAGCTACACCACCCATTTTTATAGCAATCGGACAAATCCTTCAGGGTCGATTCATTTTGTTTCAAATTTATTTGCATTTATTTTGTTTTAATTCCTTGTGAACCTTTTCTAAGAATTTGTAATTACTCTACTCGTCTTTAAATTTGACATGACCCAAACAAAATAATTGAGAATCGTCTCAAACTAAATCATTCATTATTTTTTACGATTTCGCTATTACCGTTTTCTTCAACGCCTTGTGGGTTGCATAAAAATATCTGCGGGAGAATTTCTCTCTTTGAAATATGGATCCCTTTTTTATTCTGTTCCGTCTGGCGTTTGGCTGCTTTTTCAAGATGACATACAGAGACGATGGGATCAATGCTTCCGTTTTTTATTCATCTGTTAACGCAATTACATAGTCTATGGGTTGTTTACCGATGATCGATGAAGCTGTTGAGTACAATCGTTACCGTAACTAATTTATCTTCAACGTTTACGTCAAAAGCTGAACTCAAAAACAACTTTCCCGAATTCATCGCTTTCTACGAAATGAAGCGTATCAGAATTTATGACCAATAGCTGAGCCCCTGACTTGATATTACATTCAATTTTTTTTTCTTAACGAAGATTTACACTACCCTACAATAATAAACCGGACGCCAACGGATTTGCATAAAATCCGACTGTTTGTTTCTGGTGTTTTTCGTGGTATGGCCTGGGACCTTTGTATGTAGTTCCTGGTCAATTGAACGCCGACGCCTACATGAACATTTTAGTTCTTCCTACGCTCTGGCAATTTTATGGAATAGACGAATGTTACTTCCAGGACGACAACGCTCCGTGTCATGTTGCAGCCTTTGTCAAGCAGTGATATCGAGATATGGATGTAAAACGTCTTCCCTGGCCTGCTCAGTGTCACGACCTAAACCCCATAGAACATGTGTGGAACAAGTTAGAACGACGCTTACGGACCAGGGAAGCACGTCCTAAATCGACAGCTGAGCTGGCGACATTCTTGCAGCAGTACCCATAGCTGTTTATACATTTAGTCAAGAACTAATTTTTTTTATTATCTTCTCCGTTTTGACTTGTTTGGCGTTAAATTTTTACAGAAGCGACTTTTTGAACGGCATCAAGCAACCTATCAAATTACGCCACAGTTATGAAAGAAGGTCGTGATAGTTCACCACTCTCTATATTAATTGCCGACCAACCGGTATAGTGGTTAAGGTGTTAGCCTCTAGATCGGAAGGTTCCTGGTTGGAATCCGGTTCCGGGCGTGGATGTTTGTAAGTGTATGATGTAGAGGCGGCTAGTACACCTTAAATCTGTCGTGACCGAAAGTCCTCACGTTGGGTTGGTGTGGAAGTTTGGAGAGTGGGGTGCCAACTCAGGTGTTGCTTCGTTATCTGACCGTGGTTCAAAATTACGAGGTGTTGTCTTCGGATCATTCCCTTAAGGGATTGATCCCGGACCGTCGTCAATAGTCCGTTAATTAAAAATTTCCAAATTATTATTATCTCTACATTTATTTTATCGCAGCAGTAGTGTAAATTATCAGTCAGGACACATGTAGACCTATTTAACGTGCCCCAACCACAATTAGCGACACACGACGGTCTTTAGCTAGGTCTAAGCGCCGATCTCGCAACCATCAGAATTGCAGGCTCCGTTGAGGTCAGAACCCACAACCCTTCCGATGCGAGCCCGACGCTCTACTGACTGAGCTACCGCGGCTCATAAGCTCAGGAGTGACCCCGTCATCTGATCGTGGTTCAAGATTACGGGTAGTTGTCCTCGGATCTTTCCCTTTACATTTGATCTCGGATCGTTGCCAATAGCCAGTTGTATTGCTCCAGAGCAACGTTAATTCAAATACCAAATACAGCGAATAATTTTTAACCACGATCAGATGACGAGGTCAATCCCACTCTCTCCTAACTTCCACGCCACGCTAACTTGAGTATGTGAGTGAGGTTACGACATATTTACCATGAACAACCCCTCACAGAAACGAATGTTTCGGGTTGGATCGGAGTTTGATGCCGGATCGTCGCCAATTAAATGTTATGTCAGTGGCAGATTTTGGCCCCTTGTTTGGGAGGGGGCGATCTTTAGATCGAAATGTGCTCCAAGGTTTGTTCACTTAAGATTTTCTTAACGGCTTCCTATAGTTGACATTTTTGAAACAACTAGAACAAATTGATAAGTTTACAGTTCTTTGCAGCTTATGTGTAGGCCTATCATTTTTGAGACCATACCAAAACAAGGAAGAAAAAAAACTATATAAGGAAAAAAACTTACTGTTGAAATCCAAACAGAAAACTAAATGATATTCTGTATTAAACACAAAAGTACTCACAAGCAATATATTTCCATGTGAAAAGGTTAATACTAAATATGAACTAAAGAAACACATTTATATTAAGACTATCTAAGACTTCCCTCAATATGGTTAGTATAATATCAATTTAAGTCTTCTTGCTTTTTCCTTTGCAAATCGATCTAAAATTGTTACTGGTGAAATTGTAATATCAAAATGTACATGCAACAAAGTAATCCCCCTAGCCGATCTTCTCCAATTGTGTTTCAAAGCCATGTCTTCAATAGTTTTAGTGGAGATAAGCTACGCTTGGCGGTTGCTACAGTACTAATTGGTAATGTTACAAGAACTTTCAATAATACGTAGATCCCATGGTACACTGCAGGATCACAGTTTTGTAGTGCCTTAAAAGCAGACTTGGGTACTTTGCCGGTATTGGTATTTTCTCGTATCCTTAGGTTCTCCAGTTAATCACCTCAACTTTGAAGTGTGTACTGCTCATTTCTTCCTCTCCTAATTCGGCTATTCTGTGATACTTCTTGCTTATCTCTGTCCAAGATGCGAGGAGTGACTCATCGTCCGTTTTAATTTTTGGCCAAGAGTAAATGGAACTAAATCTTGTAAAAAATAAGGCATCCAGATTTTCTTGTGCGAGTCAGTCTTTTAAGTCTTCTTCACTGAGTTTAACAAAGGTAAGTAAACTTTTATTTTATAACAGTTTTTTCAGGAGTTATGGGAGGTGCATTTGATCTATGGACTTAGCGTTCAACAGTACGTGATATTTTTTTTTCATTTCCAAGACCACTATACATTCTCTCAACCTCTCTGCATATATACCCGAAATCGATTTCCGCATTTTTCTAAATTCCCTTATTATCGCGATTACGTCAGAGACAGCATCTCGAGCTTTCTTGAGGTCCAAACATTCGGTTTGTAAAAACATATCTTGATGACTTAAAACATGTTGGGTTTAAGAGTTTTGAGAGACTAAGGCAAAAATAAATTCTGAAGTGCACAATGAATAAATTAGTTTTTACTTTGGGTGCTTCATTCGGGTCGTGCCATAAGTTGATATCTGCTCTAATGCATCCACGATCTTAATGAGATCTGCTTTGAGTTGTATAACACCATAGTGTCTTTCGACCCATCGAGTTTCGAAAATTCCAGAAAGTTGTTCCCCAATGCTTTTTCAAGACGCTACTTCTATCCGCTGAACCCGTGTAAAAACTCACAACTTGTTTGATGATACCAACAGAATTGCACACGCTTGAAACGGACGAAGATTTGGATTGAGTCAAATTCAGTCGGTGGCTGAAACATGGACAGTGGATTGCATTTACAGCAATTTTTTTAACTTCCTTTACTGCATTGCAACGATTAGATGTCATCACACGTGTCACACGTACCAATACTAACCATTCTGGAAGAATCTTGTCCCAAATTCTCAACTATCTTAACAACTTTGAGACCTATCGCAACTCCATATTATTTCTTATGGCAGTATTTATGAATAGATTTAAATAATTTGTATATTTTACTATTTTGATATAGTTTTATTTTACAGAAATTTAACACTAGAAGACACTCTTTTGCTATTTGATGAATTAAACTAGAGTAGGACTTAGAAGTTATCTATATTGAACCTCCTGATGTTGCAGTTGTATCAGATGAAAACTCGGCGGAAGAAGATGAAGGAGAACTTACAGATAATTCATATGGTCGTCAGTTACGTGTAAATGTAAAAATTTCACGGAAAAAAACCACTGAAAAGATTATTTAGATTTAGATTCAGAAGATGAGAGGGTCTGACAAAATTTGCTAAGGAGTCATAAGACTTGTACAAATAAATTCAAAGGAAGTTGAGTTCAATACGTGCTGCTATAAACTACACTAGTCGAGTTCGCACTATTTGCGCAAAATGGGACGTAGAGCTTTGTATTGACTGTTTTATAGACTTTCACACAAAATTACATTGCAAATATACCACGTAATAAAGTTATTGATTATATTTCATAAAAAAATATGCCAGTATTTTTAATAACATTATTTCTATTACCATTTGTTTCTTGTGCTTTCTGGAAAGTAAAAGTTTTCTCGTCTTCTCTTATGATATTTTTTTTATGTTATTATATATTTATTAAAATACAGTTATACATTTATATTTTTGTATTCATTTCAAATCACAAAGTAGTAAAAATATATTTAAACTACTTACGTCAGTATCAATAAGAAATTGCATTACTTACAATTTGCTCCCTTAAAAGCCTAGTGGTACCATATGGTACCATGCATTTTTGACAATATTATTGAAATTTTACAACAAAAAAAAAAAGCTTTTCCTACATAAATAGCATCATATAAATAATATAGTAGAAAGAAATTGATATTGAAAAAAATAATTAATTCAGGCTTTGCCGGGTTAAGAGATTGATCCCGGACCGTCGTCAATAACCCATTGTGTTGCTCTAGTACGACGTTAACTAAAAAAATTACGAATTACCTTCGGGTTTGGTTCTGGACCGTTACTAATAAACCGTTGTGCTGAAATGCCTGCCTACCAAGGTGGCGTAAATGCCTACCTACCTACATTATATCCTTACCAACTCTTCACCAGAATACTACAGATTTAAATTTCAAAGGATAGTACAGTAATCAAAGTAGAGATGGCGCCACCTGTCAACATAAACATAGATTTTTTGTTTGAATTCTATATATTCTCTATATATATAACCAATTTTTTTTTTTTTTTTTTGCTGCCGCCAAGACTAAAGATTGTTTATTTAAATGGAGATAATGCTGGCGGCTGTGCAAATAGCTTAGTATTTGAACATCATTTTGTTGGTTGAAATTTAAAAATTGTAAAAAAAGTTACCAAGCTATAGAATTCTTTATCATTTGGGACAAGAAGAAGACACGAAGGGGAAGGAAAAGCATTTATAGTATGTAACAGCAGAAAAGTTTTTATATTAGAAATGATAGTTTTTAAAAATAGTCTTTTTCATTATTTTTAAAAGTTTAGAAAAGTTAACTTTCGTACTGTTAATCAATATAACCCGAAGAAAAAGAGTATTAACACAATATCAGTTTCATAAAATCTAAGGTGACTGGAATCAAAGAGAATATCAGTCATTGTGCTTAAAATTAAAATGTACAAGTCAATTCCTTGTTAAAAAAATAAGTATTACTAGTAACATTCTAAAGCTTAGAGAAATAAACAGTAACATATATTCTTGATTGATTGTCTGATAGGCTTTAAAAAATTGTTAACATCAGAAAAACATGTAAATCTAATAAACTTTAAGGACCTCAAAAAGAATCTGAGTCTTAATCAAGAATAAGTGGTTACGGGAAACTTATGGTATCATCATAGTTTTAGAATTCAATTTCAAAAACTACTTCTCATCTTCCTGCTAGAAGAGTAGGAAGTACGCACATTACATCATTTTTCACTACAGCACTAATGTCTTCTTTGTGCGGGGATTTAAAAGTAGCTGAGCCAAAGCTCGACGATAACCTTCTCATGTAAGGAGACCACCATTTCCAAAATATAGTACTTCCCCAACATTCGTCTGTTGTTTCAAATCTGTTAACATCTTACAAATGTAACAAAAACAAACTTGCACTTTCCCCATTGGCAACATCCTCGCTGACCACTCCAGTGAATCTTTGAGGGTTAAGTGCAGGACCTAACTCTAAAAAAACAAACAAAAAAAAAAGAGCAGATAATTGGAGTTATTCTTAAACATAAAGAAACGAGTTCCATGAAAAAGTCCAAAAAAGTGGGTATTATTGATAAATGTTTCTGAATATCAAAGATCACTTACAACTTGATACAGCAAGTGGAATGAACAGGTGTGCTTCGAAACCTTCCCTGGAAGTTATGCCAGGCTTCAGCACATTCTAGAGGCAAAAGTATAAAAGTGCAGATTGCATGATTTCGAAAAAGTTGTTTTTCAAACCTTGTTGTAGTTCCTTTTTAGAAACTAGAGGGCTCCTCCCCCTGCTCGCTTACACTCGCCAACCCCCGGGGATTGCTACGCAATCCCATTTGGTTTGCTTCGCAAATCAACACTTTTCTGCAGAGTTAATCTCCTGAGACGGCGAAACTATCTTAATTCGAATAATTCTGATTTGACTTTCCAGTCCATGACGTCACAGCGAGGGCTTCGCCCCTGTTCGCTTATGCTAGTCAACCCCGGGGATTGCTACGGAATCTCATTTGGTTTGCTTCACAGGTCCCATTTGGTTTGCATCGTAAACCAACATTCCTTTCGCAGAGACAATCTCTTGTGACTCTCGCCTAACCCCGGTGATTGCTACGCTATCCCGTTTGGTTTCCTCAGCAAACCAAGACTCATTTCGCAAGTGATTTCCCTTTTTTTTTACTTTAACACTTAATGCACCCTAAACTAATAGCCGCACCAGTAAAAAAGTTATCCGTCTTGTTCCGTGTACAATTTTAAATAAACCGTGAGAATCTCGTACTTTCTGATTTGTACTTTCTCGGAAAGCTGTATAAGAACAGAATTAAAAAACCTAGTATTTTTCATCGCCAAATAAAAAAAAGTCGTTGCTATGATAAATATGATATCTGGGAAACCTGTTAGTCAGAAAATGTACCCTAATTTCCGTGAAGATGAATGAATGCTCGATCTAAAAATTACGAAATTTGTATGATCAACTTTTGATTGCATCGAATTTATTTATGAACCAATTTAAAAAATAATTTTACCGTACGAAAGAGTGTATTCTAAGCTTTCACGTAGTGTTTTTAAATTTTAAAACTAATATTAGAAAGCTGTTCATGTGACAGTTTTAGATTTGTATTCGAAATTACGATATAAAAGATCCGAAAATTGTATGACCAACTTTTAATTCCATTGACTTTATTTATTAACCAATTTAAAAAAAAATAATTGTACCATAAAAAAGAGTACAATCTAAGGTATTCAGTTTTTTTTTTACAAATTTAGAAGAGTAGTAATATTAAGCTATAGATATTTTAGTTTTAACAAAAAGTAACGAAAATATCCCAAAATTCCGAATTTTGCATGACTATCTTTTGTTTGCATCGAATTTATTTATTAACGAATTTCAAAAATAAGTGTACCGTAAGAAAGTGTAGATTTTAAGGTATACTGCGATGTTTTCAAATTTAAAAACTAATAGTAATAAGATATAGATACGACACTTTTTAAAAAAATAACAAAAATCTCCTGATTTTTCCCAAATTGCAAAAAATATTATCAGGAACCAAATTTAAATTTCTAAAAAGCTCAACGAGCTGGAAAAATTCACATTGAGGGGTACTCTTAATAAAATCATGACGAAAGACTAAAAATTTGTACGTCTTTTGCTCACTCGAGTTAGAAATTTCGCTTTTTTAATTTGACACTTAATAAACATTAAACTAATAGCCGCATCAGAAAAAAATCTTCGCAATTGTACAGGCAACACAATGAAAAACAAACCATGTTAATTTTGTAAATTTCTGATCCGTACTTTCTCTTGAAATCGCGTAAGAATCGAGCTAAACAACATAGTTTTCAATCCAGCTGCGGCGGTAACTTTTTTTTAATGCAGAGATAATTTTGATTATTACTAATTTTCCCATCACTAATAATTCTTGGATGATTCTCATCAAAAACTATTCACACAATTTCTAATTAGAGTGGTCCAATCGCATAATTATTTTGGAGAAACAACAGATTATTATGTTTAAAAAAAAATCTTCACTATTCAAGGATATTTCATTACGAGCTATCTATATAAAATAGTGAACAAGTGTTCTATCTAGTAATCTAAATATCAACCAAATGATCTCTGGGAATAAAAGCGACAAGATTTTTCAGTGTAAATTGCTCAAACAGAATTTTTCAGTTATGTGTATAAAATTTTGTTTCAATGAATTAGTAAAGTATTTCACCAATAGATGGCAGCATGAATTAAATTTAGGATTCGACGGAACTTGGGTATGGTTGCAAATCGCTGAATTACAAATTTTCTTAAATACAAATAAAGCCGCGGTAGTGTACGGATTATCAACCGGAAGGTTGCGTGGTTGAATCCAATAAAAGACCATCGTGTACAAAATGAACTGCTGCACGTAAAATCTGTCATGGCCTCAAATGTCCTCACGTTGGCATGATGTTGAAAGTGGGGTGCCACTGCGATTGCCTCGTCATCTGACAGTTATTCTAATTTCTTGGTGTTGTCATGGGACCTATCCCTTGGGGGATTGATCGTGGATTGTCGTCAATAATCCGTTGTGTAGCTTCAGTACGACGTTAATCAATATACCTACCTTAAAATAGAAAAAAAAAACATCCATTTCTCTGTTTCAAAATTTTTTCATTTTGAACGAATGGATATGTGCTAAAAACATTAAAACCAGTGTTTCTTAATTCTGATTACTTTATAATGAATTGAATAATTGTGTATTGAATATTTTCGTTACATTCATGAAGGCTATTTTGTATTCAGAGTAGGCTATTTTGTTACGGAACGGAACAATTCAATTTTCTGTAATTGACGATTAATTTTAATCCAAGATTTTGATCATTAGATTCGATCTTTCCCTTCGGGCTTTGACGTTGTGTATAACTCGTTGTGTTGCATCAGTTGAACGTCAATTTCATGTGTTCATTCAATTTCTTTTAATAGATTCCTTTGGGAAAATTCTAGGCTCTCTTCTAAGAATAGAATTCTCTAGAAAGATTCTCCTTTTCTTAGAAGCCGACCAACCGGTACAGTGGTTAAGGTGTTAGCCTCTAGATCGGAAGGTTCCTGGTTCGAATCCGGGTCCGGGAATGGATGTTTGTAAGCGTGAGACTGACTCGCTGGTGCCTCAGGTGCGGGCCGGTAGTGTCGTACAGCACATTTGTAACAACTGGCAACGGTAACGAGGGTTCACTATTATACCGTGTGGTAACACATACAGAACCAGGGTTGAGTACAGGGCTCACATGTACCCCGCACCATCAGTGTGAAATTAGGGCTGCTGATGGAATACCAGGGGAGTGCAAATGCGTCTCTTCTTTGAGTAAAGTGTGTCTCCCATTGAAAATTTGCCTACCCATCGGTCTGGTTATTAAGGCGTTAGGGTACGTACACTACGGAACCTGGAGTGGCGCATGTAGCCTTGCTGGTCGCCTACTAGCTTATTGCTTTGTAGAATTGACCAGTGTTTCCATACGGGAGCAAACACTACCGAGCCTGGCGGGTCACCTAGATTGGCGCAGTGAGCAAAGCAGGAAGCTGGATGATTTGCCAATGCGAATGTTTACATAGTAGTGCGCGGGTCAACTGAACGATCGCCTCGATTTTTTCGTCTGTGCATTTTTTGGCGTAAACAGTGAAGTAATATTATATTGGTTTGAATTTCATTACTTTTAAAACATAGTTCCTGTTATTAAAATGGTAATAAACAAAAACATAATACATAAAGTGATTAAAAATACTGAATAATGTAGTTCTTTGTAATAAAAATATTTAGACGGTAAAAAACTAAATGCGATTTAGGTTCAAATATATATAAAATACATTACATAAAATATGTTTATGTGAAACATCCTAATATGTTAAAACAAACTACGGTCTGCAAACGTAAACAAAGAAGAAATCTATTTGCGCATGTGCAACTCCGTTGTCTGCAGGCTCTACGCGTGCAAGATCAGCTCCGTTGTGTTTATACTACACGTTTTAATACTAGGTTACCTTCTAGGCTACATGCGATCATGACTTGCGACCAGCTAGGCTACATGCGCCCATCCAGGTTCCGTAGTGTACGTACCCTTAGCCTCTAGATCGGAAGGTTCCTGGTTTCAATCCGGTGCAGTGCATGGATATTTGTGAGCGTATAGAGTAGAGGCGGCTGGTGCACCTTCTATCTGTCGTGGCCGAAAATCCTCACGTTGGGTTGGCGTGGAAGTTTGGAGAGTGGGGTGCCAGCTCAGGTGTTGCTTCGTCATCTGACCGTGGTTCAAAATGACGAGGTGTTGTCCTCGGATCTTTCCCTTAAGGGACTGATCCCGGACCGTCGTCAATAGCCCGTTGTGTAGCTCTAGTACGACGTTAACTAAATTTACCATTACCTTTTCTTAGAAGTCTGTAAGGGCTGCCGGTTACAAGTTGGAACTATAATTTCAACACCTCGGAGGGTTTCTAAGAGAGAGATATTGGACAATTGTACACGTATTATCTACGTTTAACCTGTCAAATCATTTAAGGGTAGCCCGGATGGAAAGGCAACGGAGGATTGCGAGTTCCAATCCAACCAAAGATCGTCGGGGGATGATGCACGTTAAATCTACCGTGGACTCAAATGTCCTCACGATGGCCTAGTGTGGAAGTTTGGAGAGTGGTCACGTGACCGTGGTTCAGAATGACGTGATGCCTCAGATCTCACCCTTCGGGACTGTTGCCGGACCGTCGCGAATAGCCCGTTATATTGCTCCAGTGGGATGTTAATTAAAATACCCAAATAACTACCTCGTCGGACTAGAATTTAAAATTTAAATTTCGCAATACTCTTGTCCTTCCTCATGCACGCGGAACCACCGGTCAGGTGGTTGAGGTGTTGGCCTCTAGATCGGAAGGTTCCTGGTTTGAATCCGGGTCAGTGCATGGATGTTTGTAAGCGTATGGTGCGGAGGCGGCTGGAGCACCTTCAATCTGTCGTGGTAGAAAGTCCTCACGTCGGGTGGGTGTGGAAGTTTGGAGAGTGGGGTGCCAGCTCAGCTGTTGCCTCGTCGTCTGACCGTGGTTCAAAGAGACGTGTGTTGTCCTTGGATCCTTCTCACCCTTCTTCACAGAGCATGGCCCAATCCCACCCTACCTAACGAGGTTTGTGAAAATCAAGTCCGAAACTGCTTCTTTTAATTCTCATCCCTCTGGCGAATTCATTGTGTACTATAGACTGTTTCCATGAGCCCCTTAGAATGGGAAGTCACAGATCCGTTCAGGGCTCCGTCCTCTCAATAGCCTTCACGCCAGTTATGATATTACTAGTTCGTTTTTGAATAAAGATTTTGTTAGAGAATTTATGTCTCTTTTTATGGAACCAGCACTACACTCCCCTCCAATGGATCATCCTCATCATGTTGCCTAGACCACTCTTGCCACTCCGTGTCACGACTGCAGGCTTATAATTTCTGTTATTATGACATATATATATATATATATATATATATATATATATATATATATATATATATATATATATATATATATATATATATATAATATAGTGTCTCACGACACTAGACACGGGAGTGTGTGTTGGTGTTAGTTAGTTAGGACCGTCGTCAATAGCCTGTTGTGTTGCTCTAGTACGACGTTTATTAAATTCCCCTCACCTTCCTCGAGCCGCATTTTCTGTGAATCCCTTCCCGGTCCAACTACTAGTTAGCCTCGGCAGAAGTGAGTCACGCCTCTGAACGCGTCATTAGGAGACTTCGCGCTCTGCGGCTCGTCCTGAGACTTTTCCCACCGCGTCTCCACGCGACACGCTCGCCCTGCTTCTGCTGCTCTTCTGCAGGAGGGATCACCGAACAGTGTCTACTTCATTAGAGAAGCTTTATTCGCCGCATTCCGAGCAGGTGGTGCTGCTGGTGGGAGAGTCCCTCTCTTTGGATTCCTACTCTTTTGTTGGTTGCCGCTGTGTAACTAGGTAGGCATTTTAGTAACGTCCGACTTGAGCAACACAACGGGCCACCGGTGATAACTAGGTAATTTTTAAATAAGGTCGCACTAGAGCAACACAACGGGCTATTGACGACGATCCGAGAACACCACCACGTAATTTTGAACAATGGTCAAAAGACAAGGCAACCCCTGAACTGGCACACCACTCTTCAAACTTCCACACCACGACAACGTCAGGATATTTGAGGCTACGAGAGATTTAATATATTACAGACGACAGGTATACAACCGTCTTTGGTTGAGTCGAGTTTCGAACTCGCATACCTCCGGTTGCTAACCCGATACTCTTGGAAACCGATGTCTTTTTGCGCGCCAAAGTCTTTTTGAACTATCCAAGTTTTGAAATATTTGATATAGTAACGCCTCTTGACTTGATGACGAGATATCTCGTCATTATCAAAATGGGTCAGACATTGATGGACGAGATTTCTCGTGTAAGTCACTTGGACGGTTAATAAGCATCAACTAGGTTTTAGCCCTCGTGCAGCAAAACAATAACAGGAGTACGAGACAGAAGCAAACACCTACACTACCTACAACAATGGACCGAACGCCAGTGGATTTTATGCAAATCCAGTGCTTGCACGTGACCTGTTACGGTTAAATACGATACGCGATAAGTGGTAACGTCATTAGTTCTGTGTGAAATTGTGACACTATGTCAAAACCAACGGAACTTAATGACTTTGAGAGAGGTGTAATAGTTGTTTGTCACAGTAATTGACAAGTCTATTCGCGCAATTGCGGTAGAATTATCACAGCCACGGTCAACTGTTGGTGATGTCGTGAAGAAGTGGAAGAGTACGGGAGTTGGGGACACAAACAGCACACGTGGGTCGTCCCCGTAAACTGATCGAACGGGATCGGTGTGTCCTGAAGCGTAAGAACCGCAAGACACTTCTCCAAATCATCAACAGTGAGTTTCAACAGGCAGCAGGGGTTACGGTGCACCCCAATACTTTGCGGAAAGAACTGCACGCCCTCAATATCCACGAATGTGTTGCCGCGCACAAACCAAGCATCACCCCATCCAACAAAGCCGTCAGACTCACTTGGTGTTTAGAACATCACAACTGAACTATGGAACACTGGAAAACTGTTTTATGGAGCGACGAATCACGCTACACTCTCTTACAGTCGGATGGGCGTGTTTGGGTTTGGCGAATGCCAGGCGAACGTCTGTTACAACCGTTCCAACTTTCATGTTTGGTGGTATTGGTGTACTTGTTTTAGGGTCCTTTTCGTGGTATGGCCTGGGACCTTTACATCTTGTTCCTGGTCAATTAAACTCCGACGTCAACATGAACATTTTGGACAATCGGGTTCTTCCTACGCTATGGCAATTTTATGGAATGGACGAATGTTACTTCCAGGGCGACAACGCTTCGTGTCATGTTGCAGCCTCTGTCAACCAGGGGTATCAAGATATGGATGTAAAACGTTTTCCCGGGCCTGCTCAGAGTCCCGACCTAAACCCCATAGAACATTTGAGGGACGCGTTAGAGCGACGCTTACGTACCAATCTACAGATGAGTTGGCGACATTCTTGCAGCAGGAATGGAAACAAATGCCCATAGCTGTGTATCAAAACCTCGTTGAAAGTATGCCCGGAAGAGTTGCTAGTGTAATTGCAGCAAGTGGGGGACCATCCCATATTAAAGCATTCATTCTTTCCCTTATACCATCACATCTTGCTGTCCGGTTCATTATTGTAGGGTAGTGTATATCATAAGAACCTAAGGTTTAAAGATTGGGTAATATGAGGCACATGCTGAACACTGAAAAAGGGGTTATCACAAGAAGGGCTAGACTGTGTCAAATGAATTATTTTCTATTATTATTCCCAGTAAGAAGATGATTGTTAATATAACATGGGAAATCCCGTTAGACTACTAAAATTAATGCCTACTACAAATAAATATTTTATTTGCCTAGTCTTCATGTTTACTAAGAAATTATTTCAAAAATTGGAAATATAGCAACATTTATTTTTAATGCCATTGAAAAGATTTTCCATGTCCAAATTACGCTGTACTGTTTTGTGTCAATGGAACTATAATTACAAGAGATACAAGAGAAAAACTGTTCTGGGCCCGCCTCAATATTCAGGACTTTTAAATGCAGATTTCGGAGCAGATCTTAAGTGTTTCCCCTATCTGTACTTGATTCTTCAGTATCCTGGACTTTAAGACTTAATTTCCTAAAAACAAGTGCCTATTTCAACGAGAAATTAAGAATTATTTAGAAAAATGTAGGGATTGAAATTTAAAAAAATTAACTGGATTGCAAAACAAATAACAAAGTAACTAAAAAGATAAAGTTACTTTTTTGTGATTAATCCTACAAGTGGTTTCGACGAGATATCTCGTCCTTCAATACCTGGACGGATTTTATCTAGTCGTCAAAATATTTCCTATCTTGATGATGACAATTTCAAGATCTGGTTAGTTTTCTTCAAACCACCAGATATTTCGTCCATCAAGATGTCTTTTAACTCTCTAAATAGAAAAATGAAAAGTACTTTTTTGGTTTACTTAGTAAGAAAAGTGTATCCATCTGTTCACCTTGAGATAAACTGTTGAGATGCTGACTTGGAGGACACACGACTAATTTCTGAAAAGCTTCAGCCGGATTCGTGAATTTCAATGATTTTTCTTTTTAGCAGTTCGACTCATTCACGCACTGTTATTAAGGCTACAGTGGACACTTAAAATGTCAAAAATTTACGAAATTGCAGAATTTTTTTTAAAGTTTATTTTGTTATTTTATATACTCTTCCATCAAACACAAAAAAAAAATTCCGATTTTATGCTTTTTTTGCTGAGTTATGGGGTAGTTTCGTTTTCCTCCGCCATGGCTACGCCCCTTTGTTTACGTTTTGCAGCCACATAAACACAGCTGTCAAGTCAGCGAAAATATGGATTATTTTCTTTTCTCTTCTCAAAGCCTCACACAATTATTCAGAACAGTTTATAATTTATCAAATTTGAAATGGCAACAGTAAATTTTAACTGTATCTGTGACTGAAACCGCATATCATTATTTGTATACAAACAGAGGTCGGTTGCTTGTCTGCTCCGACTTAATTTGCTTTCCAAGATTTTGGATTCGACTTCCAAGGCTTTAGGCTGCTTAGTTCTTTTGTCTTTTGATATTATTATTTCCCTAGTGAAATTTCCCTAGGGCTTTGATTTTTCTTTTTCTACTACTTGGGTAAGTAGTATTTTCTCTTATCTAACCTCTGAAACGAAAAGAATTCCACAAATGGGTGACGACCATACGTCATACCCAACGGGTACATTTGAACTTATATTGGATACAGACCTTATTAACTATTGTAGTGATGAAGGTAAAAATACTTTCACCTTCATTATTCGCCCTACTCAACCAATCCTACAAAAAAACCCATATACAATTAAAAAAGACATCTATAAGCATTTCTCATCTCACCAAAACATCCTAGAATGCAGACGAACGCGTAATAACCTTTTTATAATAACAGTAGATGGTAAACTAGCTGCCCACGAAACTTCTAAAATAAAAAACATCTTAGATGTACCAGTACACACAACACTAACGAAAGACAACCTAATTACCCAATATATAATTAACGGAATAGATACAGAAATAGCTTTAGAAGACATCATTGAAGACCTGGAAGAGCAAGACATAAAGATAGCAAGTATTACCCGATTTGAAAAAACTGTTAACCAAACTAAAATCCCGCTAAAAACTATAAAATTTGGCACCCCTACCCCTCGAATAAAAATCCGAAACAAATTGCATATAGGCATGATGATCCATCAATTAAATCTCTACTTAGAAAAACCTAGACAGTGCAAAAACTGCTGGGTATTCGGTCATGGAATCAAAGGTTGTAGATCCAACCAAAAATGTAGAATCTGCTCTGAAGACCACCCAGAAACTAAATGTACTAATCAAAATAAAAAATCCTGCAAAAACTGCAAACAACCACATACTGCGGATGACGAAAACTGCAGAACCAGAAAAGAAGAAACCGAAATATTGAAATATAAAAATGAAAACTTGGTATCCTACATTGAAGCAAAAAACAAACTAAAGACCTCATACGCAAAGACAGTGACCCAACCAATAAACAATCAATTAATGGAACAAAAAGAAACATTAAAAAATAGCGACATAAAAGAAATAATACTCGAAACTTTGAAACCAATCCTAACCATTATCGAACAAATTCAAATCAACCAAGTGTACATTCTGTCACAAATGGTTGAAAACAATATTATTCCAAAAGAAAACATCATTTATGAAACCAAAGAAAATACTACCATTAATAATGCAACAACTATACCAGAAAATAACAAAATACAACAAAATACTCAAGATCAAACTAAAGAACAACAAAAACTAGAGTGGGAAAGAAAAAATCTATTACCAAACACTACAAATACAAATCCTAACAAAATTACCTCTACTATAAAACGTTTCAGAGAAGATATAAAAACTTTGCAGTCCCAAAATAAACAAACAAAAACTTCTCATTCACAATCACAACTCGACCTATCAATCACAGACGGCAAAATGGAATACCAATAGTTCCAGCCACAACCTTCTTTCTTGAATTTCATTTCTTTATTTTTCTTACAACCATGTTTGATCTCAACTGTATTCAATGGAACTGCCAGGGTGCCAGAGCACGCCGATTTGACCTCAATCATAATAAATATTTCAGCCAAGCTAACATTTTAATCCTACAAGAAACCTTTTTAAAACCGGACATCCGATTCACCCTCTTCAAAAAAAACATTTTTCGTTTTGACAGACCTGGTCCTTTTAGAGGAGGAGGACTACTAATAGCCATCGATCAAAATATAAGTGCACAACTCGTAAAGGAAGAACAAAATCGGGATTTTGAATCCCAGGAAGTGAAAGTCCACCTCAACAATATTACTTTCCACATCATTAACATATACTGTCCCAAAGGAATAAAAAACGTAGGGATGCTTGACAACCTTAGATTGGATCCCAACAACCTTTATATTATTGCAGGTGACTTTAATTCAACACACCATAATTGGGGTTTCAAGGATAATAGCAGTGGCAGGAATCTGATAAAATGGATTAATAACCAAAATCTCATGATCCTCAACCACCAAACTGCAACTCATATCAGCAACAGTGGCACCATATCTGCAATCGACCTTACTTTAACTTCCAATAACTGTCCCCCAATAACATCTTGGAAAGCTCACCAAGATAATTTTGGGAGCGACCATTTCCCTATAAATTTTTCCTATCATAAACCAAACAACCATAGACCAAATTTTTCGATCCATTTTGATTGGAACTACTTCATCAAAACTCTAAACGACAACCAAAGAAATATAACTGATCCATATTTTCTCAATGACCTTTTCCAAAAAAAGCCATTGAAAATTCTCAATCTCTAAAAAAACTTCCCCCACCCAGAGCCCCTTGGTGGAACTCCAGATGCAGCCATCTAAGAGCCAAAGCCAGACAACACCTTACCAAAACTAAAATAAATTTAAGCACATCTGACTGGGACCAATATAAAAAATATAAAAACAAATTAAAAGTTTTAATTCAGAAACTTAAAAAAAAATTTTGGTTTACTACATGCAAAACAGTTGCCCAAGACAAAAATATTTACAAAATCTTACAAAGATTAAAAGATCCTTCCAACCAACAAAACAATTCTTATAATATCATTCAAATAAACAACACAAAAATACATTGCCCACAAGAACAGGCTAACCTTTTCAATAAACTTTACACTTCTGATGAACACCTAGATCCCCTTCCCCTTAGTTTTGTTGACTACCACAATAATTCAATCAACAACATATTTACCTGGAACGATTTCGCTAAAGCCATCACCCAAATAAGAAATTCAACCCCTGGAATGGACAAAGTCACCATTGCAATGATCAAAATATCTCCTGATAATATCCAGAAAAATATTTTAAAAATTCTGAACACCAGTTTTAACACTGGCTCTATCCCCATATCTTGGACCCACTCCCTTATCATTCCTATCCTAAAACCACACAAAAATCCACTAAACTTAACCTCTTACAGGCCTATATCCCTAACATCCACCTTTGCAAAAATTTTAGAAAGAATGATCCTCAATAGACTTGTAGAAGACATTTACTACAATAAAAAATACATAAATAAAAACAATCACGGTTTTCTTCAACATAGAAGTTGTATTACTTTATTGACCCAAATCCACACTGACATCTTAACTGCTAAAAAACAAAAAAATCATATAGTTTTCGCCTCCATCGACTTAAAGGGAGGATATGATTCAGTGTGGATAGATGGGCTCATGTCCAAACTACAAAAAAAAGGTATCACAGGAAAAATAGCCCTTTGGATTTTCAATTTTCTTAATCATAGAACTTGCCAGGTAAGATGGCGTAACACCTTTTCAAATACTAGACAAACCTCTCGAGGCCTACCTCAAGGTTGCATTCTCAGCCCTTTTCTCTTCCTTATTTTCCTTGATGATTTATTTGCACACATCCCTACACATGTCAAATGCCTAATATATGCTGACGATATTTTTATATACACCAAAAATAAATCTCTAACTGAATCTACAGAAGCAATCCAAACAACTATAAAAATCATTAATAATTGGTGTAACAAATGGAAACTAACCATCAGCTTAAACAAATGCAACATTATCAATTTTTCCCAGAATAAAAATTCCCAAAAATGCAACATAAAAATAAATAACACTATCATTCCAGAAGTAAACAAACTAAAAATCTTGGGCCTAATCTTTGACAAGAACCTGACCTGGAACAACCACTTTCAATACCTACAATCCAAATCTTCTCGTACCCTAAATGCTTTCAAATTCATTGCGTCTAAGAGATGGGGTGCTTGCACCAAGCATCTTTTGCAAATAGGTAATACTACTATCCGCAGCCAATTAGATTTTGGAGCTCCCATTCTCAGTACTGCTTCAACCTCACATTACAAAAAAATCAACCCCATTTTCAACTCCATGCTCAGAATCGCAACTGGCTTACCAAAATACACTCCTATCGAAATTCTACACTCCGAGACTCAAGCTTCATCTCTCCAACAACGACACAACTTACTAAAAACTACCTTCTACATTAAACATATCAGCCTGAGAGAATGGTCTCCAATTTACGATCTCTTTTACAACCCACCCTCTATTATTTACGCTTCTTGGACCAATAAAAAAAACCAATATCTGCAAGTATGATTAATTGCTTCGAAGATCTCTGCATCACAAAAAGTGACATTATTCCTTGGTGCCCACCCACTTCTAATTTTAATTACAAAATTTATCTCCAAAACTTCCTCTTCCAAAATAAAAATCTTCCTGATAAAATACTGCAAACCCCTCTTTTGAAAACTTTTTAAAAACTTTACCAAACCACATTATAATAGGGACAGATGGGTCAAAAACCAACTCTAATAGCTCACTTGGAATTGTCATTCCTAAATTATTTGTAGAACGAAGCTACACCGTATATAAATAACCTAAACTCAATTTTCACAATAGAAGCTATGGCAATTTTCAAAGCAATACAAGACTGGGTTGAAAAAAACCAAAATATCATTATAATAAGCGACAGTTACAGCGTTCTATCCAGCCTAAAAAACATTAACAAAAACTCAAACTGCATTATACTGCAACTTCATAAAATTCTAAGTAAAAAAAGTCAATACAACAACATCATACTAGTGTGGACCCCTGGACATAAGGGTATTCTAATTAACGAAAAAGCCGATCAGGCAGCAAAGAAGGCTGAACTTTTCAACATTGCAGAAGGTGTTTCACCTGAAGACATCATAAAACATTATAAAAAAGACAACCATAATAAAATATGTGTGTGTGTGTGTGTGTGTGTGTGTGTGTGTGTGTGTGTGTGTGTGTGTGTGTGTGTGTGTAACCTATGGAAAAGCTACCATAGAAACAATAACTTTCCACATATCAATCCTACAAATCTATGGTACGAAAAAATCTCTCTAAACAGAAACGATGAAACCCTCATTCAGAACTTTCGAGCAAATACCCTAATGACAAATTCCATTAAAAACAAAATCAAACTTACAGACGCTCCTAATTGCCTCAGATGTCACACCTATGAAGATTTGGAACATATTCTTTTCCACTGTCCAACTTTCCAAAAAGGTCGAAATAACCTAATTCAAACTCTCTCCGCTTTGAAAATTCCACACTCTTTATATGATATTTTTTCAAATTTCTCACTTAGTATTTGTAATGCCATATGCTTATTTTTAAACTCTAATCCTCGTTTCTAAATCTTTTTCATTCTTGAAGTATCATTTTTTCTTCTAGAGGCACAAGGCAAAGCAGCCAAGCCTCAAAAACCTGCTTTTTCTCCAAAGAAAGAGCATCATCATCATCATTATACAAACTTACAAAGCGTTTTTTTCCCATGTGCATATAAGCAGTAGCAATCATTTTCAAAAGCTGTTGTTATCATTTTGTTGCTATGGATCTTGTTTCAAAGAGATGGGGAGGAAGCCAAAAGGCCGACCCAGCAAGAGAAGGAAAGCAAATGCAGAAAATAGCCAGAAACGCTATGCAAAATCAGAATGTTCTGCTAACATTGTTGAAAGGCAGGAACCAGCTCCCCAGCCTGAAGCCAACTACATAATCACTCACAAAACTGTGTTTGAGGAATTGTTGGAGAAAGTTCCCTGCAAAAGCTGTAAACAATGTTCACTTGTTGTGCATCAACACCATTCTTTGGGATATTCGGTCAAGCTGGAGCTCTTGTGTGGTACATGCGATGAGAGCTATGGTACTGTGTTTTCAAGTCCTCAAGAAGAACCAAAAAGCTCTCATGACATCAATGGCAAGTTGGTGAGTGCCTTCTTGTCCATAGGAAGAGGCCATGCTGCCTTAGAAACTTTTTCTTCTATATTAAATATGCCTGTTATGGACAAAAAAACCTTTTCTAAATGTATGCTGAACTTGTCTATTAAAAATCAAGACGTCAAACGACGAATGCTGCAAGTGTCCCGTGAAGCTGCTAGAGCAGCTCATATCAAAATGGATGGCGCACTTAGTACTAGTGTCGTAATAGATGTCAGTGTTTCTTACGACGGTACGTGGCAGAAGCGAGGGCATACTTCAAAGCTTGGATTAGGTATTGTCATTGACATAATAAGTGGCCTTGTCCTCGACTTTGAAGTACTATCCAAGTACTGTCACAATTGTGTGATGACTGCCAAGGAACTGGGAATGGGTACTCCTGAATTTTGCATTTGGAAAGAAGGGCATGTTGAAGAATGCGAAAAGAACTTCGATGGATCAAGCGGAGCTATGGAAATGCATGCTGCCCTAAATATGTGGAGGAGGTCTGTGAGCGATTGCAGTATGCGATACGTGTCGGTATTGAGTGATGGGGACTCGAAGACTTTTCAGTTCTTGAATCAGAATCAAGTCTATGGGCCTGATCTTGAAATTCAAAAGGAAGAGTGCCTGAACCATGTAGCAAAAAGGTTGGGCACATCCTTAAGAAATAAAGTCAAAGAATGGCGCATGAAAAAAGTGACGCTCGGTGGTAAAAAGAAAGGCAGCTTGACTGAAAAAAAATATAGTTAAGCTGAAAAACTTTTATCGCAAAGCAATAAGAGACAATGTGCCTGACACACAAAAAATGAAGTCTGCTATATATGCTAGTTTGTTGCATTGCTCATCTAATGACAGAAAGCCACAGCATACCAAGTGTCCTGATGGGGAAACATCATGGTGTTTCTACCGAAGGGCGATTGCCAAAGGGGAAATGCCAGAATCTCACGCTGCAATGAAGACCCACCTGACGCCACAGGTAGTGGAAAAGATTATGCCAGTTTATCAGCGACTAGCATCTGATGCTATTTTAGACAGATGTGTTGCTGGGGTAAGACGCAGAACATCAACGAAAACATTCATAGCTGCATTTGGAGGAAATGTCCCAAGGAAGTGTTCGTTTCACGAAGAAGGCTGGAGTTAGCAGTAACTGATGCTATTCAAAAACATAACTTGGGATATGTGAAAGCTCTTGAATCGGAGGATAATCCCTCTTTAGATTCAAGTTTTTCTCTGATTATTGCCAAAAGACGGGACCACAGGCGTAAAACGCAGAAAAATGCTGTGGTAAAAAAAAAAAAACCAAAAAGAAAATCGGTGAAACCGGATGCAGCATATTGTGCTGGAGCATTTTAATTTTGGTTACATCAATCAAATTATATTAATTTTTTTGAGAATTACTTTTGTTTTACTTTTTATACATTTTTTATCGTGTATTATAACATACATACATCTTGTATTACAACATACGCACATCTTGTATTACAACACTACTCTACAATTATGACATACATGTTTTTCAATTCAATAGCAGCACTGTAAAATTTTATCATCTTCTTCTATCCTATATTAGTGTTTAATTAAATTTAATTTGTGTTCTTGGTTTCTTGTAGTTATTTACTAAGAAAGTTAAAGACTTTCAATTTACGTAAAGTTTTTTACCATCCATATGCGTTATGTGAATTACAATTATGTGCTTAAAAACTGCATTATAAAGAATACATGAACTATATTTGTGTTATGCTAGAGTTCTAGAGCTAAATATATTCCTAAAAATTATTTATACTCTTTTGAAATGAAAAAAGTTGTTTTTCTTCAAATCAAAACATTGCTTCGAACTAAAATTTCAAAATGCTCCGGACGTCTCAATTTTCATCCTATAACTACAAGACTCTCCATATTTTCTCCTGTTATAAGTATTAAAAGATTTTGGGATGCACATATATAATAATAATTGTGTGAAGAGAAAAATTTAACTTTTTAACTAAAAATGTCATTTTTTTTCTTAAAAATTCCTTTTAAGAGCACATTTTAATTTATTACTAATAAACTATCATATTAAACATGACATTGCTTCCCAAAATTTTTTAAATAGTGTCTTAAGATAAGAAATAAAAAAAAAATCAAAGATATTGAAAAAATTGGAACGCCCGGAGCATTTTGAACTTTTGTTAAATTGTTTTTTAAATTTCAAATATTTTAAAAATTAATAAATTTTTTTACACCAAATTTTTTTTTCAGGTTTAGTTTGACAATATATATTATCAGACAAAATTTTGAGCTTTTTTATTTAAAATTAAGAAAAAATATTTTTAGTGTCCACTGTAGCCTTAACTTTGAGAATTGGCATTTTGTAGAACACTTTACCTTTCAGTATAGTTTCAATGTAAGATTATTTAATCTTGATTCTTCTACATCTCAGTTCTATAACTGAAGATGAGTTTTCCTTCATTCTCAAAAATGATACTTTAAGGCTGTGTTTTCGATATAATGCTTTGTTGGGAAATGATTCAATCTTCCCTTTTCTACGTCACGTTACCGAAACACATGATTTTTTTCTCCCGCTTTCAAAAGTCATACTTTAAGGTTGGGTGTAGCGATGATGCTTTGACTGTACGATAAGTTAATCTTGATTCTTCTAAGTCTTGTTTCTCCGATTGAAAATTAATGTCTTCATTCAAAAATGGTACTTAAGACACTGTGTGAGGATATTGATTTGGTTGTAAGATAATTTACCACAATCTAAATAGGTTCTGATGCCTTTAAGTTGATTTGGAATAAAAACGTAATTACAGTTGTGAGATACAGCTTAGATCATGAGTTCATTGTATTCACTCTCTTCCGTGTCTTCTACGTCTTGTTTCTACAGTTGAAAACTAATGTCTTCATTCAAAAATGGTACTTAAGACACTGTGTGAGGATATTGATTTGGTTGCAAGATAATTTACCACAATCTAAATAGGTTCTGATGCCTTTAAGTTGATTTGGAATAAAAACATAATTACAGTTGTGAGATACAGCTGAGATCGTGAGGTCATTGTATACCATCTCTTCCGTTTATTTTAAGATCAATCAAAGATTAAGTTAGATCAATCAAATTCCGAAGAATAAAGGGAACTTAATTATATCTTCAACATAATTATAAAGCACGGCTAAACCATTTCTACTTAAATTTCCACAGTAATATAGTATGAATCATAACGTAGTACTTTTCTATAAACATCGATTCGGGTCAATCTTATTAATGTGTTCTTGAAAAACAAAAACCTTTGTATTAAAACCACACCAAGACGCGGAAATGGCTTCTAACAAAAGAAGCTGTTGAGCAGAGCTTATTTCTATAAATAAGCCCCAAGTCCAATTTCGTTATGACATCGAAACCAATTTAGATTTGTCTGCATCTGTAACAGTTCTCATCGGTTATTCCAGACGAAAGAAAAAAGATCCTCATGATGTTTTTATTACATCAAATCCAAAACAATAGGACAGACATCTTATTACACTGAAGATGTCTCCAGCAAGACATAGAAACAGGTTTAATACAGCTCAGAAGATCAGGTTATTATTGTTTATCCGTGAGGCTCTGAGATCTCGTGTTTGGTAGAGAATTGTTTATGTCAGTTTCAATTAAAAAGTCCTTGTCTCACGGTACCTACAACGATCTGTTTCTCAAAATAATGAATCACGGCTTAGTATTCACCTTTGCTGTGGGATAGGTGTAACGCATTCGCTGAGGTCAAACTGTCGTCCTTGAGATTCAAACGCAGTTGAAACTAGTTGCCACTAATTCAAAGGGAAATTCTGCCAATTAACTGTTCTGAACTGTCGTTATTTTGTTCCTACAGTTCGATGAAACGTTGATAAATGAATAAGGATGATCACAAATCTCAGATGGGGAAGCCGGATATGCAAAGGAGATGTGTTGTTTAAAGAGTTAAGATCTGGTCTTGGATAAAGTGGTTAAGATTAATTGGGTTTTATGGCGTAATAGGGTCAAGTTATGCCCGAATCAAGTCACGGTTGATTCGTTGATTTTGGTTTTATGGCGCGAAATTCATCGATGATTAAGTTTTGGCACACAGCACATCCCAAAGGATAGTTTAAGCAATCAAGTTATCTTATGGGATGCAGTGTGTATGTAACATTACTTTTATTCTGTATTAATCTATTGTCCTAAGTTTGTCCACTTGGCCTTAAGGATTCTGTTGATCATATAGGGCCTGACGAATGTCCACCAATCGTATAGCCTTATACCCTTAGGGTAGGCTTAGTTAAGGTCTTAAAAAATCATGGATGCGCCACGCCAAACACAAGATAATGAAATGACCATGGTTAGATGACGAAAACTGCACCTGAGCTGGCACTTCGAACTCCTAACTTCCACACCACGCCAACATGAGGACATTTGAGACCACGACAGATTTAACGCGTACCAGCTCTCGTGTTAACGACGGTCTTCGGCTGGACCGAGTTTCGAACTCGCAACCCTCCGGTGCTGCTCTTGCAACTCGGCTACCACGGCCCATATTTCCACTGGACCATCGCCCCAAGATTATTTCAGCTCCAACAGGTGGGTGGCAACAACCCTAGGAAACACTGGTTTGATATTTAAAGTTTTTAATAGATTAGTTTTCCATCCTCAACTATAAAATTGTATTTAAATTAAATTACCCTTTCAAATTATGCCATTATAGTTTTAGATACACCGTATTCCTGCGTATCATATTCCATAGATTGCAAGTGAAGACGAGGACAGTCTTACACCTTTTACAAATTGTTAACGAACAGCTTCACTGCACAGTTTCCAACGACTGGAATCAATACGGAGTCACAAAGAAAGATATTACTTCTTGTTAAATTTCCGACTCGCTCAATTACGATCCCAGGAGAATTTCGAAGGGCATAGTTAAACATCCCCTTTTGCAGAGATAACTATTAGTACTTAGAAAGGCGTGTTCGGTAATGGGTAGTTAACTTCGTCAAGTGGAGCTTTTTGAATTCGAAATTGTTTCTAATGGAGAGCCAGCTTCTTTCGGTATATTTTTAGAAAGATTCTGTTTCGGTACAAGTTGAGTCTATTATTATTCCCCAATGCTTCTGAAAAGGATTTAGTTTGGCTCTTCTGGTGGTTATCGTGACGAGGTACCTCATAATTAGCGAAACCACTTGTAGATCTTCGTGGACGAGATATATCGTTATTAGAAAACTAACCAGATCTTGATGTCGTCATCATAAAAATACCATCAATATATTGATGACGATATATTTTGCCACCATAAAAATATCAGCACTATCCAGACGATATATCTCGTCATCATAAAACTATTGGCAATATCTTGATGACGGCATATCTCGTCATTGTAAAAATCTTGCCAATATCTTGATGACGCTATATCTCGTCATGAGCAAAACTGTCCAGTTCTTGTTGGACGAGATATCTCGTCATTAGTAGGGCAACTTTTTGCAACAAATGCAACTTTTTTTCACGCGTTCTACGCTGCATGTAAAGTACTAAAACCAAAATTTCTCCTGCATGGGATGTATAGTAAGTGAGTTAAAACATAAATGCAACTTTCTGCATAAATGCAACTTTTTGCATAAATGCAACCACCTGCAAATTTTTAAAATATAGCTTAAAATTAATTAATAACAAATTGCTATTTCATTTTTTGCTCTCTGAATTAACCCTTCGATCACGCGTGTCTCATCTTGCGAATGCCGAAGTATTGCGGATCAAATACGTTCATGGTAAGAAGGTGTTCCTTCCAATACGAAAGTGAAATAAATGGCAAGAAGTACTTTAACACATGGGTTGGCACTCTTGATAATCCAGAGGCAGATAATCGACTGCAGAGTTTGCGAGGTGAGTGTCGATCATCAAAATGCTGTTCGCCTTATAGATGACGTTTTAAAATCTCTAAATGTTGAGAGAAAGGATTTTGCGCTTTTGCGATCCAATACAGCACATTATATGACTGCGGCTGGCGCAGGTTTTCAATGTTAAAGAAATTACTGGCCAAGGATCGGTCATTAAACGTTCTTTTGTATTTCAGTATGAATTATATAATACTGTTGTACACGACTAAAATTGTCAATATACTTAGAATTTGTTTCACTTTTTATGAATAATTTATTTTAGAATTTAGTATATCAAAAATAAATGCAGCTTTATTTCCAAAAATGCAACTTTAGGGAATGATAAATGCAACTTTCCCCATTTTTACTGCAACAAAAAAGTTGCCCTAGTCATTAGCAAAACTGACCAGTTTTTGATGGACGAGATGTCTCGTCAATAGTGTGACGCTGCTATCGTCACAGTGTGAATCGTTAAATTTTAAACCTAAATCCTAAATCTTTACCAAGTACATTCACCCTTTGAGTACGTGACTGTCCTGAGAAAAGGCAAGCATATCGCCCGTAGATTAGATTAACCTTTCAATTGTTTATTCCAGCTTGTTCATGTGGTCATTAGGTGTTACCCTTTGACCTTCGAAAGGTTCTATCAGAGCGTGACTGTTAATTAAGCATCATAAGTAAGGCAACTTTTTTGTTGCAGTAAAAATGGGAAAAGTTGCATTGATCATTCCCTAAAGTTGCGTTTATGGAAATAAAGCTGCAGTTATTTTTGATACACTAAAATCAAAAATAAATTATTCGTAAAAAATGAAAAATTTCAATATATATTGACAATTTTAGTGGTGTACAACAGCATTATAATACATCATTAAATACAGAAGAACGTTGAATGGCCGATCCTTGGCCAGTAATTTCTTTAATATTAAAAAAAATTCCAGCGTCAGTCATATAATGTGCTGTATCGGATAGCAAAAGCACCAAATCCTTTCGCTCAATATTCAGAGATTTTAAAACGTCATTTACAAGGCGAACAACATATTGTTGATCGACACTCACCTCACAAAGCAGTCGATTATGCAAGTTTCCTCATGATTATCAAGAGTGCCAGCCAATGTGTAAAGGTACTTGCGATTTATTTCACTTTCGTCTGTTAGGACGAACACTTTTTTTCCATGAACTTCTTGTTTAAACCGCAATACTTCGGCGTTCGCAAGATCAGACACACGTGATCGAAGGGTTTATTGAGAGGGCAAAAAATGAAATTGTAATTTCAATTTTAAGCTAAATTTTAAAAACTTGCAGGTTTATGCAAAAAGTTGCATTAATGCAGAAAGTTGCATTTATGTTGGGGTTATAGCTCACTTATAATACACCCAATGTAGGAAAAATTTTGGTTTTAGTACTTCCCATGCAGCATAGAACGTGCGAAAAAAAGTTGCATTTGTTGCAAAAAGTTGCCCTAATCATAAGACCACAAAATCAGATTAGGGATCACGAGTTCGTACCTTCTAGAACCCTAGAAACATTCTTTCGGGCCTTATAAAAACAAAAAGCGCTAGGAGTAAGAAGAGAAAAAAAAAAAAAGAGAGAGTGTGTGTTCGAAAAGAAAGTTGTGATCTCTAAAAAAACTAACTGCTGAGAGGTTCTACTATGGGTCAGCTGCTTCTGCCATATACTACTTTGGTTTACGTATTTGTACTCCTGTTAACGTTATGTATATTAATCGATATCTTAAAATAGGGCAATGTTATGATTGACCAGAAGTGTCTTCTTCCCCTCAAATAGTATGGCTAATCAAATTGAGAGATGGTATCATTAATCCATTAGACCATGGTATCTTTGAAGAATAGAGAGCGCTAAAACTGTGACATCAGCAAAACTGACCAGTTCTTGATAGACGAGATATCTCGTCATTAACAAAACTCACCAGTTCTTGATACACGCTCACATTTCGAGTCAAAATTTGCTCAAAGTTTTCATTTGAATTCTGATTCCAGAGGTACTGTATTTTTCTGTTCTAGAAAACAGCAAATTAAAAATTGAAAAATATTGTTTTGGAATATCATATTTGTAAACAATGCCTTCTACTAGGACACATGTCTTCATTGAAAAAATGCGAGCGAAGCGAGCATAGATTCTCGCAGCGAACCAATGAGGATTGCGAAGCAATCCTCAGGGAGTTGGCGAGCGTTAGCGACCAGGGGCCTGGCCCCCTAGTATGATAATAATAGATTTTCGAGATTTCACCACTTTTGTCTCCATTCTAGAAACGTGGATTCCTCCACCTCACGAGATGTCAACAAAGCGATAACATACCAAATCAGCCAACCTGGTCAATTTTTCGCATAGCAGTCACGCGACTACAAGTCGACATGTGGATTGCACTTTTTGAGGCTCCTTTTGATAGCAATGCTCAGTTTACTCATGCCTCACGTCTATGAGTAATACTTTTCTTGGGTGTACGGGTGCAGGATGAGTTCCTGAAACTTACAAAAGGTGAATTCTTCTCTTCTGAATATAAGTGTGTATGAGACTCATTTTGTCCATAGAAAATTAATATACTTTGTAACAAAAAATCGACGCACCCAGAAGGAGTTGTCCGATCGCGATAAAAATGGGTGGAGGTGAAGAACATACATAGGAAAACAAATGATTAAAATTTCAGAACAATTGAAGGATTTATTTGACCGTTACAAAGGGAGGAAGTCACTAAGGTCCACCTCTGGCCTGGATGCGTCACCCGGCGTGGCATAGACTGAAAACGTTCCCGGATGGTGTCCTACGGAATTTCTTGCCAAATGGTCTCCAACGGTCGGCCTGAAGGGTTACATTCCGGGATGGCTGCTCTTCCCATAACATCCCAAATTTGCTCTATGAGATAGATCAGAAGACCTACATGGCCAAGGAAGTGTTGGGAGAACTCGAAGACAATTCATAGCAACACGTGCTGTGTGCGGCCGGGAATTATCTCGTTTAAAAGTAATTCCGGATTGTCGCAAAAGGAACGGTAACTCAACCTGTCGTAGAATGTCGTCTACGTACCGCTGTGCTGTAAGTGTGCCAGAAATAACAACCAAAGGGGCTATCAAAAGATATGGCATCCCAGACCATAACGCCCTGTTGTGGGCATGTGTGGTGTGCAATAGTAAGTGCAGGATCCCCACGCTGCCCTGGACGTCTCCGAACTCGTCTGCGGTTGTCATCAGGACGCAGTTGGAAACGGGACTCGTAACTAATGAGTACGTCCCCAGTCGGCGCCGTTCGAAGTGGATCGAGCCCGACACCACTGTAACTCTGCCTCTTGGAGTGTCTATTGTTTTGTTATAGAGTGTATATGGATACTGAGCATTGCTATAGAGAGAAGCTTCAAAACGTGTGACCAACATGGCGACTAGTAATCACGTGACATCTCTGTGAAAATGAACGTCGTTGGACGATTTGCGATCTTATCACCTCGTTTAGACGACTTGACAGCTTATAACAGGGTAGGTGTGTAAACGCAAATTTCTATAGTGACGACAAAAGTTTTGAAATAACCAAAGTCTACTATCAAATGATCAAGCAACGCACCCATCAGATCATGAATCGATGGATAAGTGTCTTCTCCCATTCCATGGACCAATCAGACAATGTATGACAGGTTCTATGAGCCGCGGTAGCTCAGTCGGTAGAGCGTCGGGCTCGCATCAGAAGGGTTGTGGGTTCTGTCCTCGGCGGAGCCTCCAATTCTGATGATTGCGAGATCGGCGCTTCGACCTGGCTAAAGACCGTCGTGTTCACTAATGGTGACTGGGGTACGTTAAATAGGTCGTGGTCACAATGTCTCCCATGTTCCCATACCAAATCAATACCTCTGGGGGTACCTGATCAGGGGGTTATCGGCCTCTGATTGGGATCTAAATTACGATATGTGTGAGTGAATGGATGTATGAAAGGGACCTTTCTATAAAACGGATGTGTCATGTATGTCGAGCAAAGTCGGACTTCCTCCCAATGGGGCTCAATAACATGGAAAGCGCACCCCCCTAGCCTCTTGCCGTCTTCGACGGGCCTGGCACTCCTCCGGTCTGCCAAGTGTAGGCATAAGAAACAACAACAAACATGACAGGTTCTACTCAGCAGATGAAAGCACTCTGATGGTTACGTCACTAATTGTTTTGATCACATGATTCTGGGCAAATAAAAAGGTTTTTATCACTTAGTCTAATTTTAAATTTCTCAACGGTTTTCTCTCAAGCTAAATGTTTGCGTCGGTAGTGTTTGGCGATACGCGTTTCCTGTACGTATTCCGAATTTAAACCCAAGTTGGCCTGTTTTTCTCGAATACTGTTTCAGCACGATTTCAATATAAATTCCAAATAATTTATTCTGAATAGCCAACCAACGGGTCTGGTGGTTAAGATTTCAACCTCCAGATCGGAAGGTTCCTGGTTCGAATCCGGGTCCGGGCATGGATGTTTGAAAGCGTATGGTGTAGAGGCGGCTGGTGCACTTTAGATCTGTGCTGGCAGAAAGTCCTCACGTTGGGTGGTTGCGGAAGTTTGGAGAGTGGGGTGCCAGCTCAGGTGTTGCTTCGTCATCTGATCGTGGTTCAAAATTACGAGGTGTTGTCCTCGAATCTTTCCCTTAAGGGACTGATTCCGGACCGTCGTCAATAGCCCGTTGTGTTGCTCTAGTATGACGTTAACTAAAATTACCATTACCATTACCATTACGTTAATTTGGTAATGGTAATTTGAGTTAACTTCGTATTAAAGCAACACAACGGGCTATTGACGACGGTCCGGGATCAGTCCCTTAAGAGAAAGATCCGAGGACAACACCTCGTCATTTTGAACCACGATCAGATGACGAAGAAACACCTGAGCTGGCACCCCACTCTCCAAACTTCCACACCCACCCATCGTGAGGACTTTCTGCCAGCACAGATCTAAAGTGCACCAGCCGCCTCTACACCATACGCTTTCAAACATCCATGCCCGGACCCGGATTCGAACCAGGAACCTTCCGATCTAGAGGCTAACACCTTAACCACTATACCGGTTGGTCGGCAAACATTAATTCGGAATAGTTCATTGATCACAATGCCTATTAGAGAGAAAACTACAAACCCTGGGACAATGGCGATAAAGTACATCTTAAGGAAACCCCGATATGTATCATGCAAGAGCATTTTGAGTAGAGAATGAGCACTTTCCGTATGGTTTGTTTACATTGAAAATCAGTCTCACAGGCCTATAAGTTAACGTTCCGTTTCTTGCTTTTTATGACAGTCTAGGAACCACATAGTCCAATATTTTCTTTTCTAGTAGGTACCAAAACTTCAAAAGTAGCATCCATCGAAAATTTATAAATTAGTTGGATTAGATTAGTGACCAACTAATTTTCAATAAGCGACCACAGAGCAACTTTCTGAGAATTTCGCGGGATGTATAGGCCTTCGGGGATAATGCGCCGTTTCTGGATGATCCCCCCAAATCCCATAACCGGGAGTCGAGGAAATTGCAGTCTCCCTCCCTCTTTTTTTTCTTAATAGCATTCCCCATTGATCGATCAATCAACTGAAATTAGCCTCACCACCGCCCCAACAACCTCCCCCCCACCGCAGTCGCCTCGATAAAATTGCGGCATGTCGAGTGCAATTCCGTGTATCTAAGCCTCATCTACTCACACGATACTATTTGGAACTGATATGAGAAAAGCTTCAGAGCCGTCAAAAGTGAATTGTCTGGTCCCTTTAAGAGGTGATAAAATAGTAAATACCAACACACAGCAGGTATATATTAGGAATACGACATCGATAGCAAAACATCGATGTTCAAAATTAAAACATCGATGTTGATAATACATCGACCCAAAAACATCGATGTTTTTAAACATCGATGCTTTTAAAATACAGTGTATTTAAACTTTTTCCCCCATTTCTTAAAACTGGTTTAGCAAGTTGTGATGCTACATCCACAGCAAAACATCGATGTTCATAATACATCGCCCCCAAACCATCGATGTTGATAATACATCGCCCCCAAACCATCGATGTTTTTAAAGTTCAGTGTATTTAAATTTGTTTCCCCGTTTCTTATAACTGGTTTAGCAACTAGTGATGTGACATCAGCTCCAATACATCGATGTTTTTTAAAAAACATCGATGTTTTGTAAACATCGACATCGATGTCACATCCCTAGTATATATGAGCTACAGTTTATTAATAGTTGATATCATTCGATCATGGTGTCTTTATTCGCATGTTATACCCTGCTTTTTTATTCCCTTACAATCGATGACGATGTCGTTATTTACATTTCATACCCTATTTTTATTCTTTTACCATGAATAATGGTGTTATTATTCATCGCATCCGGCCCGCAAGTACGTATTCAACTAGTTCCCACCATTCTAGTCTAAGCCCATCGGTGTATCACCAGGTAATTTTGAACCACGGTCACATGACGAGGCAACATCTGAGCTGGCACCCCACTCTCCAAACTTCCACTCCAACCCAACGTGAGGACTTTCGGCCACGACAAATTGAAGGTGCCCTCGCCTCCTCTACACCGTACGCTTTCAAAAATCCATGCCCGGACCCGGATTCGAACCAGGAACCTTCCGATCTAGAGGCTAACACCTTAACCACTATACCGTTTGGTCGGTTACGCAAGTACGTATGTATGTACTATCTTTCGAGTAGATGTCCGTGGCAACCCGCTTGGAAGAGTAACGGTAATTTAGTAATTTTTAATTAACGTCCTACTAGAGCAACACAACGGGCTATTGACGACGGTACGAAATCAATCCCCTAAGACAGGGATTCCCAACCGGTGGTACGCGGCAACGTTTCAGGTGGTACGCAAGGATGATACGAGCGACCCAAATATTCTACGAAGCGTGTACCATTTTTTAGCATGTACAACCACGTTATAGGAAAAATGGGATTATATGGAATCAATTTTGTGATTAACGTTTTTATTACATTGTAATAAATAACGCTAACAGTAGCACATTATTTAAAGAGAAACTTTGTAGGTGATTATCTATTTCTATTCAATGGCTATCCTCGGCGAAAATAAGTTGATATATCTCCCTGTCAAATCGTTTTACGAAGAATTCCTTTATCTTTATGTATGAGAAATACGCACGAGATAATTATTTGCGTTTAGACCTGTGAGTAAAAAATAAAACTGCAATTTTAAATAATCGTTTTATTTTTTCCTTTATTAAAATATCCTTAATACGAAATACACGTGCGTTAATCATAAAATAGGAAGCTTTCTTAGTATTTTAATTAAAATAAAACAAGCCATTGGGCATTTTTGACATTAGATATATGTTTCTAAAAAAATATAAAACTGGTGGTACGCCAAAAATTTCTAAAAATTTCAAGTGGTACGCAGTTACTAAAAGGTTGGTAACCTCTGCCCTAAGTGAAAGGGGACACCACGTGATTTTGAACCACGGTCAGATGACGAGGCAACGCCTGAGCAAGCCCACCACTCTCCAAACTTCTTCACTAACCCAACGTGAGGACTCTCAGCCACAACAGATTTATGGTGCACCAGCCACCTCTACACCATACCCTTACACGAAATTACGAAAAACACCCCAAACAGGTAGTCAGATTTAATGCAAATCCGCTGGCATCCGGTCTATTATTGTAGAATAGTGTATGCGACACTGTACAAAGATTTGAAGGATCGGAATGCTTTTGTGGTACGATTTATTTGATATTCGTAGAAAAATATTACTTTTACATTTATGCACCTTCGTCTTTGCTAAGCAGACACTGAGAAAATCCGGATTAAATAGTTTGCAAGAAAGTAACTGAAACTCAGAAACACATGACATTGGCTTCATTCACTCCCACAAACAACAAATGTTCTCTGATATTCGATATTCCATTTACAATATTAGAATCCCAAGAAGAATGACCCCCACACACGCTAGCCATCTTCATACATCACGGCTTCAGGTCTGGGAAGGAGGGAAAAAAATCACATGCATCTGTTAGATTTTCCTGCAAGACACACTTATGAATTACCTCCGATGGAATTCCATCCATTCCCCTTTTGCTTTTTAGATGCAATACCTTGCATGTGCGCCTGGAGTGTGGGATTGATTCAGAAATTGAAATGCGTTGGCGAAATGGATGACCACCCACTTTGCATTGCAGAGTGATATGTCGCGTTATTGATGAGAATCGCGCTTCGTCTAGTCTGGTGATATATCGTGTAAGACGGATGTATGGGAGCGTATATCTTACAGTGATTGAAAGGACTCTATATATTTGAAAAAAAAACCGATTTCATTTGTTTTTATTCTTATATATCCGTGGTAACCCAGTTGGTAGTCTCTGATCGACAACTTGAGGATTACGAGTTCGAAGCTCCATTTAAACAAAGTTTGTCGGGTACGTGGGGGCTGGAGCATGCTATATCTGTCCTGACCCAAAATGTCCTCACGTTGCCGTGGTGTGAAAGTGCGGAGATTAAGGGTGTGTGTGTGACAGTTCAGGTATTGATCATAACTAGAGCAACTTTTTTGCAACAAATGCAACTTTTTTTCACGCGTTCTACGCCGCATGTAAAGTACTAAAACCAAAATTCCTCCTACATGGGGTGTAGTGTAAGCGAGATATATAATCGCAACATAAATGCAACTTTCTGCATAAATGCAACCACCTGCAACTTTTAAAAAATTAGCTTAAAGTTAATTAATATGAAATTACTATTTATTGTTTTGCCCTCTGAACCAACCCTTCGATCACGCGTGTCTGATCTTGCGAACGCCGAAGTATTGCGGATCAAACCAGAAGTTCACGGAAAGAAGCTGTTCGTCCTAACAGTCGAAAGTAAAATAAATGGCAAGAAGTACTTTTAACACATTGGTTGGCACTCTTAATAATGCAGAGGAAACTTGCGTCATCGACTGCAGAGTTGGCGAGTTGAGAGTCGATCATAAATATGTTGTTCGCCTGGTAGATGACGTTTTAAAATCTCTGAATGTGGATCGAAAGGATTTGGCGCTTCTGCTATCTGATACAGCACATTATATGACTGCGGCTGGCGCTGTTTTTTAATGTTAAAGAAATGACTGGCCAAGGATCGGCCATTCAACGTTCTTCTGTATATAAGAATGTGTAATAATACTGTTATACACGACTAAAATTGTCAATATATTTTGAATTTAATTTGAATTTACGGATAATTTATTTTTGAATTTAATGTACCAAAAATAAATGCAACTTTATTTTCATATATGCAACTTTAGGGAATGATAAATATCAACTTTTCCCATTTGTACTGCAACAAAAAAGTTGCCCTAATCATAACATCTGACCGTGGCTCAAAATTACCAGGTGGTGTCTTAGATCGTTCCCTTCGAGATTGATCCTAGACCGTTGCCTCTAGTGTAGCTGCAGTGCGACGTATATTTAACTGCCTACCTTTTCCTGCAACAAAGAATAAATCAATCACATCTATTGGTAATTGGTAATTTTAGTTAACGTCGTACTAGAGCAACACAACGGGCTATTGACGACGGTCCGGGATCAGTCCCTTAAGGGAAAGATCCGAGGACAACACCTCGTCATTTTGAACCACGGTCAGATGACGAAGCAACACCTGAGCTGGCACCCCACTCTCCAAACTTCCACGCCAACCCAACGTGAGGACTTTCGGCCACGACAGATTGAAGGTGCACCAGCCACCTCTACACCATACGATAACAAACATCCATGCCCGGACCCGGATTCGAACCAGGAACCTTCCGAACTAGAGGCTAACCAATCCTATCTATATTTCGTGCGAAGTTCAAGGGATCGAGGTAGCCCGGTTGGCAGGTTCGAGGTAGCCCGGTCGGAGGGTTGCGAGATCGAAACTCGATCCAGACAAAGACCGCCGTGAACGTTGTGGCTGGTGCACGTTAAACCTGTCGTGGTCTCGATTATCCTCACGTTTGAGTGGTATGGTTGGTTGGAGAGTGGGGTGCCAGCTCTGGTGGTGTTCGCGTCATCTGACCGTGGTTTAAAATTACGAAGTGCTGTACTAGGTTCTTATTGGTAATTTTTAATTAACGGGCTATTGACGATGGTCCTGGATCAATCCCCTAAGGGAAAGATCAGAGGACAACACCACTTAATTTTGAACCACGGTCAGATGACGAGGTCAGAAGTCAAGTAGGTAATGTAATTTTTAATTAAAGTCGTACTAGACCAACACAACGGGCTATTGACGACGGTAAGTGATAAATCCCCTAAGGGAAATATCCGAGGACAACACCACTGTCAGATGACGAGGCATCACCTGAGATGTCAACCTACTCTCCAAACTTCAACACCAACCAAAGTGAGGACATTCGGCCACGACAGATTTAAGGTGCACCAGCCGCCTCTACACCATACGCTTACAAATATCCATGCACTAACCCGGATTTGAACCAAGAACCTTCCGATGTAGAGGCTGACACCTTAACCACCAGACCGGTTGGTTGGCTCTTTCTCTTCGGAATGGATCCCTGACAGTCGCGTGTTGTGTTGGTCCGGTGTGCGACGGTAATGAACTACCAACCGATGAATAGCAAAATAAAATGCTCGAGAAAAAAAATTTCCCCTGCTCTTTAATTTCTTTTTCAAGTACAAATATATATATATATATATATATATATATATATATATATATATATATATATATATATATATATATATATATATATATATATATATATATATATATATATATATATAAAAGGGATTCTTAGTCTATAGATCAACAAGAAAATAAAAGCTTGACGCATATCCTGTTCCTTTTGTTTACTGTAGGCAAAGAATTATTTACTCTAGTATAAGTCAAATTCAAAATCGAATTGAATGCAGAACCGTAGAATAAAATCATGCCTCTGGGTCCAGTTAAAACCTGTACCACTACTAACGCAATTTAATCCTTGGTTTTCGTGATGTTATTATCTGGTAAAATCACATACAAGTGGCCATTGATATATCCACCTTCGTGGTAATTATTCCGAATTTTACCTCCTAAATTGTCTCACGATGGGCATGTTCGGTGATAAACCCATTAAAGAAGCACATTCGAATAAATAACGGTGTCTTTTTAATGGACATTTCGAACTTAATCCGAACTAAAACACGTAATCTAATAAAAGTAAACCTGCGAGCCTTATTGCTAGTAAATATGCAGAAAATAAAGAGAATCTTAACTGCATTATAGTTGATCGAGTCACACTTTTTATACCTTCATTCCGCTATTAGATAGTGTATGGATTCCGTTATTGGCTGTATGGATAATGTAGTGGATGATTACTGTTATCAAACTGTTGGTTATTGCTTTTCGATTCTACGGGGTTTCATTTCCTAGTTCGATGGACAAAGCTGAAACAGTGCGGCTCCTGGGAGTGGGCATTGGACCTTGGGTGAGTTTATTTCTAAATAGGTGTGAAAGTACGTTAGGATAAGGATGATGGGATTTTACGGCGCGAGGTCCAAAAACGGACGTGCGCAGGATTAAACAATAAAAGCAATGCAGATTAAAAGTTTAAAAAAGAAAGTGGGTGTAACAGTTAAGTGGCAGTATGTTTATACCATGGAAGGTAAAATAAGAATGTTCAGAAACATTTATGCTTTTATCCCCATAATAGGTAAGTAAACAAATTATAGACTAAACTCCATCATGGAATACAGATCCTACGATTAGGTTTACGGTAAACAAAATTTCCCACAGCGAGAAGGTTATTTCCTATTTCTATGAGGTTAAATAGGCAATTAAAGTGTTGTAGTCGAAAAGTGAACTTAAATCACTTGCTTGAGTTCAAACTCCCTGGAGGTCACAAATCGCCAAATTATATAAATTATTTATTAAATCACCACTTTGTAGCAAGGGATGAACAGCCAGGCGTTTACGCCATGCGTCGTAGAGCTGAGGTCCTGATTATTACTGATTATTAGAAACGCGATTATGAAAACCGAAAATCTTGATAAGCGTTAAAAACATGTTTCAGAAGTTTACAAAATAACCGAAAATTCAAAAGGCTTTGAATTATGCCCATTTTAATACCGGAATTACTATATATTTCGTTACGTAAAGCAAACATTTTCGTCCGTTTTCATTTCTTTGATGCTCAACTGTTTCCAATGAAGGCATCAGAGTTGAAAGAGCGAAATTTCTAATGCGAGTGAGCAAAAGACACCCAAATTTTCAGTCTTCAGCCGAGTTTTTTTTTTGGAGTACCTCTAAATGTTAAGCAGGACAGCGAGTTTTTTTAGAAATTTCAATTTGGTTCCTGATAACAATTTTTTTTTAATTCGGGAAAAATCGGGACATTTTGTTACTGTTTTTTAAATCTGTCATATCTATATCTTATTACAATTAGTTTTTAAATTTGAAAATATTGTAGGGAACCTTAGAATGTCCTCTTCCTTACGGCAGAACTATTTTTGAAATTGGTTAATTAATAAATTCGATGCAATCAAAAGTCGATCGTACAAATTTTGGAATATTGAGAAATTTTAGTTACTTTTGTTAAAACTGTCATACCTACAGCTTAATACTATTATTTTTTAAATTTGAAAACATCAACGAAAACCTTAGAATTTACTCTTTATTATGGTACAATTATTTTTGAAATTTGCTAAATAAAAGTCGATGCAATTAAAAGTTGGTCATAAAAATTTCGAAACTTTTAGATCGTAAATTCCAATACAAAACTAAAACTGCTATATCTATTATTTAATACTATTAGTTTTAAAATTTCAAAATACCACATAAAAGTTTAGAATGCACTCTTTCTTATGGTATAATTATTCTTAAAACTGGTTCATAAATAAATTCGATGTGAAAAAAGTATAATTTAGCGAAAGTGTTCAAAATTGCTGATCGCGCTCAGAGGGATCGGTGAAACGAAAGGTTGTATTTTCAACTAAAGGGTTTACCAGATATCAAATTTATAGTAGCTACACTCACCATAGCAATGATTTTTTTTAAATTTTACCATTGAAACTCGCTGTCACATCTGACCCGGAGTTCAAAAGGCTTTTGTCCCATCAATTCTCATACGGTTTCGCGAAAAAGTGCACCTCCAAAATTATCGAGATCAACATGGTTTATTCAAAATTGTACAGTGAACAAGATCGCGAAGGTTTTTTTACTGATGCGGCTGTTAGTTTAGGGTGCATTATGTGTTAAAGTTTAAAAAAAGTAAAATCACTTGCGAAAGGAGTGTTGGTTTGCGAAAGTTAGCGAGCAGGGGGCGAAGCCGTCTCTGTGACGTCATGGACCGGAAAGTAAAATGAAGATTATACGAATTAATATAGGTTAGCCGTCGCAAAATATTGACTCTGCAAAGGTACTTTTGGTTTGCGAAGCAAACCTAATTGTATCTGAAAAAAGAGTGTTGGTTTGCGTGCGTAGGCGATCAGGGGGTGGAGGTTTAGCCATCGCAGGAGATTGTCTATGTTAAAGGAGTGTTGGTTTGGGAAGCAAACCAAATGGGATTGAGTAGCAATCCCCGGGGGTTGACGAGCGAAAGCGAGCAGTGGGCGGATCCCTTAGCGTTTTAAAATATCCATGATTGAAGCCTATTGCCTAATAGGAATGCATATTTTATAAGCATTTAATTTTCAGTTTAAACAATTTTTTTTTAATTTTTTTCTTTACAATGGTATAAATTGTTCTAATTAATGTTGCACAGTTGAAACATAACGAACTATTTTCGATGGTCCGGGATCAGTCCCGAAGGGTAAGATCTGATTACAGCACGTCATTTTGAAGGCCACGACAGATTTAACGTGCATTAGTCTCCTTTGTACACGACGGTCTTTGTTTGGATTTGAACTCTCAACCCACCGTTTGCTAGTCCGCTACTCTTTCTATAGAGAGGGGTTCTGTGGCCTGTCACCGTAAGGGTGTTTGAGATCACGGAAGATTTAATGTGTTCCAATCCCCCCACGTACACGACTGTCTTTGGTTGAATTGAATTTTTAACTCACACCCATCCAATTGGCTGTTCCGCTACTACTCCAATCGGGCGGCTACCCTATTAGGAAAGGACTCAATTTAGGAGGACTTCAATCCCTATTAGACTATCCTCGAATTGTCTAGGAGTTCTCAGTTATGTGCACTTCGAGTGGAATACTCAATAATTGTAATGGCTGATTAAATTCAAAGGGTATTATTTTTATGGTTCGATGATACTAATTTTAGAGAGGAATCTAGTATATTTATGGGGGCAATTAATTATTTTTATTTTTAATAAATACACTACCCTACAATAATGGACCGGACAATAAGATGGGATGGTATAAGGGAAAGAATCATGCTTTAATAGGGGAATGGCCTCCCACGTGCTTTAATTACACCAGCAATCCTGTTGGGCATACTTACAACAAAGTTTTGATACACAGCTAAATGGGTATTTATGTCCATTCATGCTGCGATAATGTCTCCCTCTCAGCTGTAGATTTCGGACGGGGTTCCCTGGTCCGTAAGCGTCGTTCTAACTTGTTCCACACATGTTCTGTGGGGTTTAGGTCGGGACTGAGCAGGCCAGGGAAGACGTTTTACATCCATAACTCGATACCACTGCTTGACAGAGGCTGCAGCGTGACAAGGAGAGTTGTGGTCCTGGAAGGAACATTGTCCATCCCATAAAATTACCTGAGCGTAGGAAGAACATGATTGTCCAAAATGTTCACGTAGGCGTCGGCGTACAGTTGACTAGAAACAACATGCCAAGATCCCGGGCCATACCACGAAAAACACCCCCCAAAAGAAATCGGATTTTATGCAAATCCGTTGGCGTCCAGTCCATTATTGTAGGGTTGTGTAGATTTATAATTAATTTACAAGTGGTTTTAGTTCCAAACTATATTTTAGAAATTCTAAAATTACACACAGCTGCATTAATTTTTTCGCTAAATTCAAATATAGTCATAGCAATATTTTTCTAGATTTCTGATTAGTTCAGTAATTTTTTATTGGTAATTTTTAATTTACGTCGTACTAGAGCAACACAACGCACTATTGACGACGGTCCGGGATAAATCCCCTAAGGGACAGATTCGAGGACAACTTCACGTCATTTTGAACCACGGTCAGATGACGAGGTCACTCTTGAGCTGGCACCCTACTGGCCAAACCACCACACGACGCCAACGTGAAGATATTTGAGGAAACGATAGATTTAACGCGTCACAGCCCTCTTTCAAAAACCGTTTGGGAAACTAAGCCTTAGCACCCAGATTTAAGTACAGCAATGAAGTTGATGTTCAGATCTCCACGAAAGAGTTAAATAAAATTGAATTGAATATATATTTATAAATATTTTTTTAAAAGATTAAAAACATAATAAGAATACTAGAGAAAAATTAAAGAATTTTAAAATAATCTCCCGTACATATGTGTCAACTTAGTCCAACAAAAAAAGCCTAACAAATACAGATGTACCAAATTGAATGGTATCTCAGAATGTTTAAGAGATGACACAATACCGATTGTTTTCGGAAACTATTTCCACCGACATGTTTCGAAATGTAGAACATTTTGCAGCTGGAACCTCATTATAACTATTTCCTAGATTCGACATCGACGTATTTTACTATATTTTTTTGATCCACTGTTAAGCTCCTACTTTAAATTCCTATTGGAACGATTTCAATTGTTTCAGAATCATGTCATGTACGATTTGGAATCACCCCTTCCTGTTTGGCTTCGCAACTGTTGCATGAAAATAATTCGAACGTGTCTCACTGTATTGATTTTTACTGCGTGAGATGAACATCTGAAATAAAACTTAACCTAAACTACTTTTTGTGTGAGGTTTAGTTACACTTTCGGCTTAAAAGGAGAGACGAACAACTACGAACACTCACGACCAAACCGAGATTCAAACCCAGGACCTGTACAATAAAAAGCAACAGTGCTATACTACGACAAAATGGTATTTTATTTAATTCTACTTTTTAGTTGATTGAGATAGGGACAAACATGTCCAGTTTGCATAATTAAAGTGTTACTGACCCCCATAAGTTAGCCTATCATATTCATAGGGTACCAAAGTACAAGGGTACCCAATTTGGTGTGGATTGGTCAAACGGTGTAGATTTGTATAGAGAACAGACAGACAGAAAGACGTCAACTCTGTTTTATATAATTGTTACGATTTAAAAAAAAATTATTTTTCCTTGTTAATTTGATTATTCAACAATCTTTAAAAATAATTATTGTCTTTGGACTGGAGATTGGCGTGTTTAGATCTAAAATGCCGTTTCTATTTCTCTGGTACCATTGAACTATTACAAAGCATTTCCCCACAAGCCACACGCAAAGGGGAATTCGATATTCATTTTCGTCAATATAAGTGAACCTGAAATTTAAATAATCATTGGAATATTGTATACTGACATTTTTTTTCTCCCTACTGTGAGTATCATTATTGATATTGCTTGTTTACTTGCAGTTTGCACTACATTAGAACTATCAATGCCTGATTCATATTTTCGTTTCAGAAATTTGTTCATTTTGCAAATTCGAATAATTGTTTTTAATTCTTTGGAGGGTAATTAGAGCTAGTTTCATTTCTAGGAGACAAATTTGTCGTAAATGAACTCATGCTTACAATTACAAAACAATAAAAACTGACGAGCCAAAACAATATGACCATCCTCACATTTTCAATGAACTCGTCTGGATGACGTGGAGGGCACGTGATTAAGTCAGAATGGTATTTAAATGCTGCTGGAGAAGGTAAGTATCATTATTGCACTTACTTTTGCGAGTGATGGGAAAGGCTGCTGATCTAAGCAAATTGATAGAGGGCAGATCGTAATGACCCCAAGACTCGGAACGAGTATCACCGAAACTGCACGACTGGTAAGTTGTTCACGACCTGCCGTTGTTACTATTCATGCAAAGTGGATAAATGACGGTGACACCAGCAGTACACGCCAAGGTGTTGGTCGTTCACGTGTCATAAAAGATAAAAGACGTCGGAGACTGTCCCGCTTGGTAAAGCAAAATCTGCGCGAGACAGTGGCGCAGCTGACAGCCCACTACAATGCAGGTCCAAGCGCAAGTGTTTCGGAACACACAGTTCATCGGACACTGTTGGATATGGGACTGTGCAGCAGACGTCCTACTCGTGTGCCTCTGCTGACCAAGCGTCATTGTCAACTACGCCTACAGTGGGCCGGGGAACTGAGTGGAAGAGATTTGTCTGGTCAGATGAATCTCGATTTCTCATTCATCACGTCGATGATCGTGTCAGGGTACGCTGTCTGCCAGGCGAACAGTTGCTCACCTCTCGTACATCAGGTCATACACAGGCTGGTGGTGTCTGTATTATGCTTTGGGGGACGTTCTCATGGGCGACTCTGGGACCCGTAGTTGTGGTAGAACATACCATGAACGCTGTGAACTATCTGAACATCACTGCGGATCAGTTGCACCTTTACATGGCGTCTGTTTTCCCAACTGGAGATGGAATCTTCCTGTAGGACAACGCCCCATGTCACAAAGCTTGGATTGTGTTGGAGTGGTTCGAGGAGCATACTGATGAATTCCACTTAATGTCCTGGCCGCATATTACCAACCTTTATTGGAGTAGAAGACATGGGGAAATTTGAAGACCGCTGATTCGTTGGTTTCAAACTGTCGTCTATGACGTCACTACGTGACGTCATTAATAGTATGTGATACTGCACGTGGACTCGGTACGCAGTTGCTAGTGAAAGTTGGTAGCAAACGAAAGGAAAACGAAATATATTAGCCATCTTTAATTTTATAAGAAATACTATTTTCGGGTTACAATAGGGATTTTGGTATGACTAAGTATTTTGTTTTTGAAAAAAATTTGTATTGAAGTATGAATTTACCTCCTACTGATCACATTTTAAATTACTCCTATAGTGTTATGATGGATGTGATTTATTGACAACTTAAAAAATACTTAGCCCAAAAATTTTTCAAATTTTGAAATGTTTGCGAAATAAAAAAAATCTTTATACTGCTCTATTTGAACCGTAAGTACTATCAAAGCATCGTGAATAAACACATTTCTTGCTTGTTCATGTTTTCATACAATATGGGATTCTTAATTTTTTAATTTAATCCGCAATGCAAGAAAATTCTCTGTGCTATTTAATAAATATCCGATAAACAATAAAAAGGTTTTCAAGTTCTGAAAGTTCACACATCCCATACAACTCCGTGATAAGCAATTCATTGCATACGCAAGCCAAATTCAGTGAAATTCCGAAAAATGACGCTATTTTAAAATTACCTCTCTTAAAACACACATAGCAAAACCTCTGCAACATAAATAACGAATTAATCATCTGAAAGCTATCGCTTTTTTTATTAGTACTAGAGGGGGGGGGGGGTTAAAAAAAAGTAAAAAAAAATGTCCCGATTTTTCTTAAATTTCAAAAAAATATTATCAAGAACCAAATAGAAATTAAAAAAAAAAAAAAACCTCGACGAGCTACAAAAATTTACTTTAATAGGTACTCTTTAAAAAAAACTCACGGCTGAAGACTGAAAATTTGTATGTGTTTTGCTCACTCGCGGAAGAAATTTCGCTTCTTCAATTTTGACACTTAATAAACCCTAAACTAATAGCCATAATAGCTTAATTATTGTCCAGGGACTACTATGAAGAACAAACCATGTTAATTTCGTTTTTTTTCCGATCAGTACTTTCTCGGGAAATCGTCTAAGAATTAAGCTAAACAACACAGTTTTCAATCCTGCGGCGGCGGCGGCGGTAACTTTTTTTTAATATAGAGAGATTCTATTTACGGTCGAAGTTGTTGCAACTTTCGCCAGAATGTTGCGCAATCGATAACACAGAACCAAATCTACATTAGCTCATCAAACCGCGATTTCGGAATCGCACGCTCCAACATCCCACAAATTCAGACCATGTGATTCAGTGCAAATATAAACTTGCCCAAATAATATCATAAAATTGAAATTCTTCCTCATACATAGCTAAAAATCAACATAGAAAAATATTCAAAAGAAAGAGAAAACACATTACAAAATCTTGGCAATTTTATTGAATACTATGAGTTTAGTAATTTCGAACATAGGCCTGATAACGTGATGACATACCAACAAAACACAATGTCAATAGTAATAATTCTTTTGTAACTGTCGCGAGAAATGGTTGCATTTGTCAAAATATTTAAATGCCCATGAACTGTGAAATGTAAGTAATTATAATTCTGTATCTCAAGGGGTAAACTATCGTAATTGACATTTGGAAAATTTTACAGCCAAGTCATTTTAAATGGCTTTTTCTTTACATTAAGAAAGATAAATGTTTTAAAGTCAAATAAATGGTTGCTCACTTACAAATGGTTAAATTTCATTTACAATACCCTATAATCGAAAAATTTGCATATACGATATTTTTACTCTAAGGTATTGAATATTGATCTACATATATATATCTATGTTTTCGAATTACAAATTTCAATCGTAATCTTGAAAATGTGCATTGTCTACTGTATAAGGTGCTCAGAACAGTTAATTGCGAATCATTAACAAAATCTCATGATATTACGGACTGAGCACTAGACGCCATTGCAAGTAAATGTTAATGCTTGTCACGCATGCTCAGTGGTGCACTATGAGGGAGTGACGTCATAGACCCCTGCGTTAGAAACCAACGAATCAGCGGGCCTAAAATTTTCTCAAGTCTTCTACTCCATTAAAGGTTGGTCATTTGCGTCATGTCCACCTAACTCGCAGAATCTTAATTTGACATAGCATATTTGGGGTGTTATGGAGCGGCAGCCCAGAGCTCAAACACCACCATGTCCGAATATCTCGACTTTGCGTGACCGCTGCTTAGACATTTGGTTACAACCTGTCTCCAGTCATGTACCAAGACCTTGTGGCATCTATGCCCAGGCGAGTTGCAGCTGTTTTGCAGGCCAAAGGAGGCTCAACGCGTTATTGAGTAGGTGGTCATAATGTTTTGGCTCTTCAGTGTATACGAAGACACTGACAGTATGTCTACAAAGGGCATTCCATTAAAACTGAGAGTGAAATTTTTGCGTAGTGGCAACACCGCGAAACTAAAAAATAAAAGTGCAGGTGATTTTTTCAAACTGTTAACTGTACAATAATAAATATTCGAAATGAATCAGACGATTTTATTTTCCTAGTTTCGTTCTTGTTTATAGAACTGCTTTTATTTGCTCTACAGAAATGGCGGTGAGTGATTCAATGTTACAAAGCCAACTGCGTTCTGCCATAATATTTTTTATCGTTTGGGTAAAACAGCTCCAGAAACAGTTAAGTTAATGAAAGAAGCTTACAAAGACAAATTTTTTGGTGAGTCTACGATTTTTAGATGGCATGGTGATTTTATAAAAGGACGTTTGTATGCAGAAGTGGCTCCTAAGCCTGGTCGACCAGAAAATGTTGTGAATGATCGAAATGTTAACACTGTGTGGGCAATCTTGCAAGAAAATCGGCGAATGACATGTGAGGATATAGCGGCATCAACTAACATTTCAAAAACGTCGATATTTCGCATTCTACCCAACAATTTACAGCTTCGCCATGTTTGTTCCAGATGGGTGTCTCATCACCTAACTCAGGCCTCGAAATAAATTTTTTATGCAGGTGTAGAAGGTACACCTAAGTTTTTAAATTAGGTGCACAGGTTATATTTTAGGTGCATATTAAAAAAAAAACGTAATATAAGAGCATTGACATAATGTAAACTACTTTATTAATTGGGTATGTTTAGATAGGTTAGTAGTAGATAGTAAATAAAAATACTTAAACATATCTAAATTCTCTGTCGCACGGCTGTCGCGACAGTCGCTTCAACAGAGCCATCTGGAAAATGTTTCGATCATCGGAAAGTTCTGGCGGCAGTGACACAAGTAAACCTTCCTCCTGTATAAACACGTTATGGCCCAACGATTTTGTTTTCGCATAGTGTGTATTTAGGAATTTTAATTACGTTCCTTTAGAGCGAGAGAGGTCGATACTAATAGTTTGTTCAAGCATCAAATTGGCATAAAACGTTCCCTCCCCTTTTTCAAAGTTAGGTGCACGGCATGTACCTAGCGGGAAAAAATTAGATGCACAATTTTATTTTCATGTGCACAGTGAACCTGTGCACCCGAGTATTTCGAGCCCTGACCTAACTAAAGAACAAATGTAAACAAGAATTCACCAATGTTGTGAGTGGAAACAGATGCTTCAAAATGATCCGAATTTCCCAAAGACTGTAAAAACAGGTGATGAAACTTGGGTGCATCATTTTGATTCCCTTACCATGTCCGCAACAATTGTATGGAAACACACTGATTCTCAGCCTCCGAAAAAATTCCGACAAACCAAGTCTGCTGGAAAGGTTATGATGATTATTTTCTTTGATCAGAAAGGTGTAATCAATCAGCATGATGTGCTTCCAAAAACTACTGTGAATGGTGAATATTATATTTCAGTTTTGAAAATATTGCGACAACACATATCGAGAAAACGACATGAACTGGTAGGGAATCGGACATTACGTTACGATAATGCTCGCCCGCATGTCGCTACTTCTGTTCAGCAATATCTTAGTAAATGCAATATTAAAATCATTTGTTGTTCCCCCTTACAGTCCAGATCTCGCACCATGCGATTTCTGGCTGTTTCGGACGTTGAAAGAAAATTTAATACAGATTCTGAAGTTCAGCAGTGCAGGGTTCTTTGAAGCAGCTTCCAGACAGAGGCTTCTCTACTTGTTTTGAAAAGTGGGTTGAACAATGAGACCGTTGAATAACATCTGAGGGAAGGTATTTTGAAAAATAATGATGTATTTTTTTCTGTCAATATATTTCTTGATTTTTTATGATTTTACTCTCAGTTTTTATGGAACCAGTTTTTACACTGTTTTTCAGTCAGCTACACCGTTTAGCTCAGTTATTACACCGTTTGACCAATCCACACCCAATTTGATACACTAGGGTGGTCACAAAAAATCAATTTTCGAATTTCTACCCCCCCCCCTCTAAAAGTTGCCAATGAGCCAGAAAATGTGATTGGCAAAGTTTTAGCTCATTCTGATAATATTAACTCGTGCCTCATTGAGGCTAAAGTTAAGAAAAACAGCAATTTTTAGCAAATAATCGTAGTTTTTACACTTTTAAATTGAAACTATTCGTCCTAGAAACCTGGTTCTTGTCTTATTTCATAGGAAATTTTATTGTCTTGAAGTTTGATCTCATCCACTTTTTTTTTGCTAAAACTGATAGAATGGTATTTAGCATTTTTCAGGTAAGATCGTAGTGGATATCCTCAAAAGTGAATTTTTATGCAAAGCCCTAAAATCCTTACAATATTCAATTACATCTGCTTTCCAGATTTTGTTTTTGTATTTTTCATTTTTTACATTAAAAAGGCTTTAGTTAGAGGTATTTTTAAAAATAAATCCAACAACATTCAAATTCAAAATGAAGGAATTAAGGGTAAAGAAGAGGAAGCAAGGAACAAAAATGACAACAAATAGTGTTCAATTGTATTTACTAATTATAGTGTTGAATTATACATTATTATTATTTAAATATACAAATTAGGTGGTAATAACAAATTAAGGTGGTAATGTCATATATAGTAGCTTTTAAAGAGTCTTGAAAAATGTGACTACATTCAGCATTCAGATGCAACTTGTTAAAGTACTTCAGATACAATTTATGAGTGGTATTTAGCATTTTTCAGACATTAGGTCATGACCCACAGAATTGAATTCTAGGTTCATACGACTCCGCAACTGATCTCATCAAAAATAGATTTAGAAATTCCGATTTACATGGAGCTGTTGTGCACTGGGATGGGAAATTGCTTCCAGATTTGTTGAGTGAAGAAAATGTGGAGCGGATAGCGATTTTGATTACATGTGGCGATGAAGAACAGTTGATAGGTGTTCCAATCCTTGAAAATAGTACGAGGATAATTCAGGCAAAAGCTGTATTATCAGCAGTTGAGCATTGGGGGGGGGGATCCAGGCATTTTGTTTTGATACAACGGCAGTAAATACTGGTCGCCTTAGGATAACCTGCGTTTTGCTATAGGGGTTATTAGAGAAAAACTTTCTGAATTTAGCATGTCGTCATCATATTTTAGAAGTTGCTTACAAAGCAGTTTTTAATTGCAAAATGGGCACATCCACTGGTCCTCAGCCAGATATTTTTCAAAAATTCCAGACTGGGTGGTCTAAGCTAGACAAGAAGAAATACAAACAGCTATAGAAGATGAAAATATTAGAAATAAAATAAGTTATCCAGATCAAATTTCAAGTTTTATTTTTGAACAATTAAAAAACCGACAGCCCAGGGATGATTGTAAAGAATTCAACCAACTTTGCTTAATTCATTTAGGGCGTCTTCCTCAAAAAGACATTACTTTTAGAGTACCTGGTGCTATTCATCACGCCAGATGGATGGCAATTGCCATTTATTCTCTTAAAATGGTTTTTTTCAGGGATCAATTTTCGTTAACTGATTTAGAGAGAAACGGTATTGTATATATTTGTTTATTTATAATCAATGTTTATGTAAAATCATGGTTCAATGCATACAAACCCACTTTAGCCCCTAACATAGACCTACAATTATTAAAATCTTTAGTTCAATACAGGAAAATTGATAAAGAGGTTGCAGACAAGGTCCTGTCTTAAATAATAAACCATCTGTGGTATCTGAACTCGGAGCAAGTTGCATTTTCATTTTTCGATGATACGTTGGGGAAAAATGCCAAAGCATGGTTGAAAAATTAAGGTCCGAAGTAGAAAATGATGAAGATGGTTGTGATGATAGGGATGTAAAACCAAAACTCAATCTCCCACAAGTTGTTCAATTATTGGACAAAGAAATTAATTATTTTGTTTCTGCTTGAATTCTAAATTTTTTTAAAGATTTGAAATCGATACAGATTTTTTAAATACTGATCTCGATGAATGGTGTGAAAATCAACATTATTTAAGAGCTAACAAAATAGTAAACGGTTTAAGGGTTGTTAATGATACTGCTGAGAGAGAAGTATAATTAATTAGACTTTAATTCCTCTTTGTCGAAAAACGAAGAACAACGGCAGTTCCTTTTACAAGTGGTATCTGAATGTAAACAAATTTTTCCGGACTCTTCAAAAGCTACAATATCTAAGACATTACCACCTTAATTTGTAATTACCACTTAATTTGTATATTTAAATAATAATATTATAATGATGCATAATTCAACTATATAATTAATAAAATACATTTGAACACTATTTGTTGTCATTTTTACTCTTTGCTTCCTCTTCTTGACCCCTAATTCCTTCATTTTGAATTTGAATGTTGTTGAATTTATTTTTTTAAATACCTCTAACTAAAGCCTTTTTAATGTACAAAATGAAATTACAAAAGCAAAATCTGGAAAGCAGATGTAATTGAATATTGTTATGTTTTTAGGGGCTTTGCATAAAAATTCATTTTTGAGGATATCCACTACGACCTTACCTGTAAAATACTAAATACCATTCTATCAGTTTTAGCAAAAAAAGCGGATGACATTAAACTTCAAGTCAGTAAAATTTCCTATGAAATTAGACAAGAACCAGGTTTCTAGGACGAATAGTTTCGATTTTAAAACGTAAAAACTACGATTTTTTGCTAAAAATCGCTGTTTTTGTTAGCTTTAACGTCAATGAGGCACGGGTTAATATTATCAGGTTGAACTGAAACTTTGCCAATATCAGTTTCTAGCCTATTGGCAAATTTTAGGGGGGTGCCATGGAAGATTGGGCTGAAAAAAAATTTCCCCTTATACCTTGTGACCACCCTATTCATACACTTATACTTTAGACCACTGCGTAAAACATAGGCTTTTTCTTTCCTGTCTTCAGATCCATCTGTAGTCATGAAAATTGGCACAGGTAGATCTAAAAGTTTCTCTTGAAACCCCAATTTTAAAATCTAAAGTTTGTTTTTCTGCAATAAATGAACATGGACAAGGAAACACGTTCTACAGGGTTTGTGTATTTGAGCACAGGGAAATGTCGCTGTTATATTTTATCTGTCGCGGTAGGAAACACGTTCTACAGGGTTTGTGTATGTGAGTTTAACACAGGGAAATGTCACGGTCATATTTTAGCTATCGTAGTCATATTTGAAACCCGAGCTACGACGGATTATACATCTAGTCTATTCTAGATATACGTAAAATCCAAATACCACTCACTCAGAGACTGATCACGGTATTTCATGCAAAACAAGGACTAGGAAGTAGTGATGCGACATCGACAGCAAAACATCGATGTTTTGAAATATCGATGTTCAAAATTAAAACATCGATGTGGATAATACATCGCCCCAAAAACATCGATGTTTTTAAACATCGATATTTTTAAAATTCAGTGTATTTAAACTTTTTTCCTCCATTTCTTAAAACTGGTTTAGCAACTAGTGATGCTACATCTACAGCATAACATCGATGTTTTGAGACATTGATGTTCAAAATTAAAACATCTATGTTGATAATACATCGCCCCCAAATCATCGATGTTTTTAAAAGTCAGTGTATACAAACTTTTTTCCACATTTCTTAAAATTAGTTTAGCATCTAGTGATGCCCAATCGGCTCCAATACATCGATGTTTTTTATAAAACATCAATGTTTTGAAAACATAGACATCGATGTCGCATCCCTACTTTTCAGATCCTTTGCCCTTGGACACTTTGATCTAAAAGTATGTTCAATTTGCTGATTATAAAAATTATGCTACTTGGTTATTTTTTAGATTTTTATAACTTTACTTTTTTCATTTAAAAATAAAACACGACAGTGTAAAAACATCGACAAGTATAAACATCGATGTTACAAAAACATCGACTCTAATACATCGATGTTAAATACATCGAGGTTTTTCTTAAAAACATGGAGTTTTTTTTTTAAAACATCGATGTTTTGAAAACATTGACATCAATGTCGCATTCCTACTAGGAAGCTGAAATTTTGCATGGTGATTCTTCTTACACTGTAGTTGCACGAGAAAGATTTTTGAAAAATTCATCTCCTAAAAAGCCTAAAATTGGTCTAAGTCCATACATATGATGAAAAGGATTACATCAGACAAATAAACTGATAATAATACGTACAACAGCAATGTAAACACAGGAAAAAGTAACACCAGTGAGATATGACTCATTGATCCCATCTTATTCGAAGGAAATACGCAACAAAAGTTTAGCTTGGTTTTAAGATGGGAAGGAGTTGTACTCTTCCAGATTCATTTTATTCTCTGCTTTCAATATTTATAGATGTTTGACCATTAAATTGTGTCGCTGAGCACTCTCTACTGATTCTTATTTTATAACCAATTTTTTATTTTTGTCAACACCCTTATACCTAAGAATACGCAAATTATATCTCATACTAACTAGGGATGCGACATCGATGTCGATGTTTTCAATAATTCGATGTTTTTAACATCGATGTATTGGAGTCGATGTTTTTGTAACATCGATGTTTATACTTGTCGATGTTTCTACGTTGTCAATGTTTCATTTTTAAATGAAAAAAGTACCGTTATAAAAATAAAAAAAAATAACCAAGTAGCATAATTTTTATAATCAGCAAATTGAACAGATTTTAGACCCAAGTGGCCAAGGGTGAAGGGTCTGAAAAGTAGGGATGCGACATTGATGTCAATGTTTTCAAAATATTGATGTTTTATAAAAAAAACATCGATGTATTGGAGCCGATGTCGCATCACTTGTTGTTAAACCAGTTTTAAGAAATGGAGAAAAAAGTTTAAATACACTGAACTCTAAGAAAATCCATGGTTAGGGGGCGATGTATTATCAACATCGATGTTTTAATTTTGAACATCAAAGTTTCAAAAATGCTTAACCAGTTTTAAGAAATGGGGGGGGGGGGTTTAAATTCACTGAATTTTAAAAACATCGATGGTTTGCTGTCGATGTAGCATCACTAGTTGCTAAAACAGTTAGAAGAAATGGGGGAAGAAAGTTTAAATACACTGAAATTTAAAAACCTCGATGTTTTTGAGGCGATGTATTATCAACATTGATGTTTTAATTTTGAAGATCGATGTTTTGCTGTCGATGTCGCATCACTAATACTAACCTCTATTTTCCTGTTCTTTTCCCAATACATATCATTAGGCCTCATGGCTATCGACGATGTGATGGTACCTCACAGTGTTGCGCATATGAAGGGGAACGGAGCGTGTTTTTTAAATTCCCCATCATACTTCACGTTCGACACTGACTCGCTGGTGCCTCAGGTGCGGGCCAGTAGTGTCGTACAGAAAATTTGTAACAACTGGCAACGGTAACGAGAGTTCACTATGATATCATGTGGTAACATATACACAACCAGGGTTGAGAACTGGGCTCACATGTCACCCGCACCATCAGTGTGAAATTAGGGGTGCTGATGGAATACCAGGGGAGGTCAAATGCGATTCTTCTTTGAGTAAAGTGTGTCTCCCATTGAAAATTTGCCGACCCATCGGTTTGGTGGTTAAGGTGTTAGCCTCGAGATCGGAAGGTTCCTGGTTCCAATCCGGGTCAGTGCATGGATGTTTGTGAGCGTATAGAGTAGAGGCGGCTGGTGCACCTTAAATCTGTCGTGGCCGAAAGTCCTCACGTTGGGTGGGTGTGGAAGTTTGGAGAGTGGGGTGCCAGCTCAGGTATTGCCTCGTCATCTGACCGAGGTTCAAAAGGATGAAAATGAAAATGTTTCCAACGAAATTGTTCACTTATTTTCAAACTTTGGCGGAACACTTTCTCCAAGTTCACTGAGCACCAGGGTTCCACGGAACACCGGTTAAGAACCACTGTTCTAAGGTAACGTCTGTCTTCTACGAGGGGTGATCCAGACTCAAAGTTTGCCCCATCGTCGTCGTAGTAACGGGAGTTATTTTATTTCCCCATACTTTGGGGAAACAAAACGGGCCGGAAATCAAAATCGAATGGAAAGATCCGATAACAAATCAAGATTTTCACTTGACAAGATTTTCTCTAAACTATCTTTTTCCGCAGACAACATTTGCGGAAGACGAATTGAAATTACTTCATCTCCGAGATACGTAGGTATTTACTCAAAGTCGCAATGGTGAACCCCAACGGGTTATTGGTGACGGTCCAGAATCAAACTGAATAGAAAGATCCGAGGAATCCAACTAATTTTGAACATGATCTGATGACCAACTTTACCCCCTTAAGTCTCACCTATTCGAAATGAACAAGCCCTGTTGCTATAGACTTGATATCGATATCAGTTCTAGTGGTTGACTAATCTACCGAGTTAAAGGCATTGCATAACCAGAAGTACTTTTTTTTAACACTGAAATTTCTCATACTTAAATTCTGACTACAGTTCTAAAGATAGTTTTGGAGTGACGACTTTTCAGATACTGACAGTGTCCAGCTAAGCAAGCAGCACACACTCCAATGATGCCTCCACACAGCGAACATTGACCTCAAGGGAAACATGATAGCGAAACCTCCACAAAGGGGTAGCTTGGGGTTGGCGGAATTCGCGCGGAAAAAAATCCCGAACAATGAGCCCGCCGGAATGGACAGCCTGCCGTGGCTATCCTTGGGGTCCAATGGGAAAATAGCGAAAGCATCACGGGGGCTGAAGTGTGCCAAGTGAGGAAAAATAACTTTTTTTCGACAGTTGTCTCTGGGCGTCTGGAACTCAGATACTCACCATCGAAGTGCTGGGGGATGGATTGGACACCGGACAGGTCTATTGAATTTAATTTCATTCTTATTTTTATTCAATTAAAAATGCAGTGATTGTCTCTATTTTTATTTGTGATCAATTATGTAAAATTTACTTGAATTCTGTGACAATATATTTTCTTTCTTGATTACCTGATGTGTCCTGTTTCTTTTGCAAGACCTTAATTTACTTGCATGATTATCACCACAATCACGGCCTAGTCAACGTATGACAGACAGGTAAAAACTTCTTACTCCTCACTCCATTTCACTTTAAAACAAAACAAATAATAAAGAAATCTCAACAGTCTGCACTAGTGCGACAATTTCTCCAAGAATACATAATCCAGACGATATTTCCCATTTTGGAGCTCCAGGTAATCGCTCGAAATCCCCTCACCCATGAGTTCTGCTTCGAAGACCTCCATCCCATATCTTTGGGATCGGAGTATAACATTTAGATGAAGGTCTACGATAAAATACCGGGATCTTAAGTGTAATGAGCACGTATCTGTACAAGCAGGCGCAGTTTAAAGGAGAGAAAAGCTATCTTTACATCGGTAAACCCAATCGACATGCCATCGATTGTTTATCGGATAGTCCCAATCGGTATCGTACGTGAATGTGGTGTGCGCTGAACCAGATTCATGATTCAGCTGCAGACGCATCGCCTAACTAGTTGGTTATGCTTAGTAAATCGCGTCCGTCTGCGATTTATCGTGGAGATTGGGACTTATGTTCATTAAGTCATGTTCAAGCCAATGTAAATAGTGAAGTTGTGAGTAAATATATTCAGGGTGATTCTAATTATTCAACTTTCAAAAAGCTGTAAAAAAATAAACCATTGCTGAGAATGATCTGGAATTTGAACTGAAATGGTATGACTAAAAAGAAAAAAAATAGTTCCAAATTTTAAGAATTTTAGCTTTATTTTTAGTAATTTAAGCTTTAAGCGTGTGTGTCATGACTAGGGCAACTATTTTGTTGCAATAAAAATGGGAAAAGTTTCATTTATGGAAATAAAGTTGCTTTTATTTTTGATACACTAAATTCTAAAATAAATTATTCGTAAAAAATGAAAAAATTCAAAATATAATGACAATTTTAGTCGTGTACAACAATATTATAATACATTCGTAAATACAGAAGTACGTTGAATGGCCGATCCTTGGCCCGTAATTTCTTTAGCATTGAAAAACTGCTCCAGCCGAATTTTTTTCATTTTTTACGAATAATTTATTTTAGAATTTAGTGTATCAAAAATAAAAGCAACTTTATTTCCACAAATGAAACTTTAGGGAATGATAAATGCAACTTTTCCCATTTTTACTGCAACAAAAAAGTTGCCTTTGTTAAAGACATACACGTGCTGATCCAACAACCACTATTGCAGATATCCAACTGGCAGTGAGAACCTCTTTCTATCACACAATAAATGATCGTACCATGTGTCGTCGGCTAGACGACGTGGAACTAAACTCACGTAGACCGTTACGACTACTGCCACTAAGAGCATTGCTTTGCCGTCAAAGACTGGAAGGGTGTAGTGGCAGACGGACATGGGGGCGTCAAATGGCATCGAGTAGTCTTCATTGACGAATCCCACTTCTGTCTGGGTGGAGACCACCATTGAATCCGTGAGTGGATTCAACGTGGTCAGCTCCAAGATTCACGGTTTGTTGTGCAGCTCACACGTCCCGAATACCTGGTGTCATGGTGTGGGTTGCAATTGGGTATGATGCCAAATCGCCTTTGGTGTTCGTTCCGGGAATATTTGAAGTCTGCGGAAAATTTTACACAAGATAGATACCTTATACGTTTGATTTTCTTTTAATAAATAATTTTTCGATTAAATATTTATGTTTTAGCAAGAGATTGTGACGTCAAGCCGATTGGATCTCTTCGCAATTCGAATTCGGCCGCATTTGACAACGCCGTTATGGTTGTTATCCAATAGGCTACGAATTCCTATTTGGTTTGCGAAGCAAGCGAACACCTGCTGGGAACGCCGTGATGGCTGTTATCAGTTTGGCTACAAGTTCCCATTTGGACTGCGAAGTAAATCATATGGGAATTCGTAGCAATCACCGGAGGATAGCGAGCAGAGGTCATACCTGACCCCACGAAAAGAACGCCGTGCTGGCCACGCAGTGGCTAGTTTCCTCTAAGAGGCTCACCCTACCACTCTTATCTCATACATTGGTTTGCCTATAGCTCGTTGCTGAAAGTTATTTGTTGCATAAAATGATCTATTTAACGAATGTAATTTAAGTATTAAAAACTTATTAATTGGATAGTTAGGTCTTCGCTCTATACTTGCAAACGTCTCGCTTGTGGTGAATGATTTGTACATATTGTATTCTTGTATAGATTGTTATCTATACGAAAAATATAATACGACCTGTAGCTAGGTGGATCCATAATAACAGAATTTTATTTCCTTATACGATGTTGGTAATTTTCCAACTTGATGTTCCGATCAGTATTTACGAATGCAACAGGACCAACCAGTATATGTTTCACTGATTAGTCACGTGACTACTAGTCCACCTGATAGTACCACTTTCTTAAGCTTTCTAGCAAGAATCAAGTTTAGTTGTTTTTGTCAGTATTTTTTTTTACATCTCAGTTACTCCGGAAACACAGACATTTCACCGTCAAATTTGACTCCCCCCTTCTTTCTTTCCGCCTTTCCAAACAGGATTCATTTGCCAATTGATGACTCCTTTGTTATCACTACTTGCCACTCTGTTTTGATTTAAATGAGGTGGAAAAAAAGTTTTTTTTTTCGACTCAGATTTGAATCGTGACCGATGTTAGTTGAATCCGTTGCCAAACAACAAGTTCACGGGAAGTCTTGTTTTCACGCCACGCAAGAAAGTATTTGTGACTCATCCATTTCAGACCACTCTTAGGAATTTCAGTCTTTTTGATGAATTTGCGTGAGTTTGTTTTATTTGAAAGAAAACACGTGATTCTACGCGTGTATGAACGAAACAACATAGGCTGAGTGTACATACTCCGTCTGTTTCTTTAAAAGGTCGATGACAGTGTTACGGTTAGATAATTATGGACTCGAATAAAAGATCTGTTGCATATTCACGGCTTCATTATCTTTAGCCCTTTTATTTCAACTGAATTAAAGGTGAAGTGTATTCAACGGAAACTTGTATATTCAATGCACTATGACAGGCTTTTACTGTCAAGCTAAATGTATGCGAGTGATGAGATGCCGCCGAGGGACTCGAGAGTTGTACCGAGTGTGACAGATGTCACATGCGGTTCTTTTATTTCCAAATATAAGCTACCACTCAGAATGACACTTTTTCAGGGTGTTTTTCAAACATTTATTAAAGAGACGTCTATCTTCTCTACTGTTGTAGAAAGAAGTGTTTCTCTGTGTCTCTGTACACAGTGTCCTGACGAATCTATGGCACTTAGAATAATGAAATTTGGCGCACAGGTAGTCCTAATTATTTGCGATTTTTGCGTAGCGCCTGAATTTTAAAATTAATTTAATCTACACTCACTGCCAAAAGTTAAGCACGGAAGGTAAAATGCGGAAAAAACGAGTACAGCTTTGATTGACACAAAATGCGGATGGAATGTAGCAAATAGGTTTCTGCATGAAACAAAACAATGAATTAAATACAAAGATGAAAACAATATTGAATTTTCATAAATTATTAGATGAAGTCATATTGGAGTCATTAACAAAATGATGTTTAAACCCAAACCCAAAGCAAAAGACATTAATAGGGTATCTGACTACCCCTCATCCTCGCACAAAGTTTACAGCGTGTGACCATGCTTTCCATCAGGTGATCAACCACCCCAGAGTTAAGTAATCACCATTCCTCCTGTAGAGCAGTTTGCAACTCTCTTAGAGTAGCTGGGGGTGGAAAACGTGCAGACACAGCACGGCCGAGGGTATCATAAGATTTTCAATGGGATTAAGATCGGGCGAGTACGCCGGCCAAACCATACGCGCAATTCGCTCACTCTCCAGGTTGTCGTCGACTATACCAGCTCTATGGGGACGCGCATTATCATCCATTAAAACGAAAAGAGAACCAACTGCCGAAGCGTAAAATCTCACAGTGGGTTTTAAGACTTCATCCCGTTACCGGACACCCGTCACAGAACCCCGTCTATAGATGTGCAGGTTGGTGCGATATCCCAACGAAATCCCGGCCCACACTATGATGCTTCCACCTCGGAATGCGTGATGTTCTATGATGTTCTGGGGCCGATTGCGTGTGCCTTGTTCTCTCCGGACCCTTACACGTTTGTCATCTGGCTTCAGGGTATATCTCGACTCATCAGTGAACATATCGTTACCCCAATCAGACACAGTCCATTTCACAAACTCGTGGTATCCGGGCGTACAGTCCATTCATGTGTAGCTTTTGGTGCACAGTAGTGGCGGTTACCGTCTTATCAACGGACGCTGCAACCATAGATGTCACACGTGTAGAGGTTGCTCTTCGATTCCGCTTCACTATAACAGCAATATATCGATCTTCCGCGGGGGTCTTAACCCTTGTGCGGCCGGCCATTGGTCTTCCTACAACTGTTTGCCTTGTTTGGAATTGTTTACATAATCGTGAAATGACGGAATGATAAAAATTGCCAAAGAGCAACATCAGTGATTGATTGTCCTGCTTCAAGGCGTCCCACAGAACGCCAGCGCTCACTATCTGCCATTCGTCTTCTGGAAGCCATAGAAACAAGTCTGTCTTGAAAACTAATCGTACGAAAGTTCCAAACACTTTTTATCAGCACTTCCATGCAGCTCCTCTACCCCTTCACAATGCCGTTTTCTTATACGACTGCCATTTTTGCATATTTCGCGACACGAAACCGTGATTGGCTGTTACATAACACATTTGCATACTTCCATCTACCTCTACAGCAAATCGCAGCCTCTCAAATTCAGATTGGGTTGTGGAAATCAACATTTTGTTCTCCGTGCTTAACTTTTGGCAGTGAGTATAAAAATTTTTTTTAAGTAATGTGTTATTTTTTCGCCTTTTGTTCTTTTTTCCAAAATGTGACGTCATTGAAGTAGGAAAGTATTTTGCGATTTTTGACCGCTGACGCCACAAGCGTTTTTCGTCCTAATGCCTTTGGAATCATGCCAAGTTTTCCTAGTCTAGTGTATTTTGATTTACGTTGTTGATAATGGCCATTTCGAGGCCATCACGGAGTTGCCTGTGGAGTTCGTTTGAGAAGCAAACCAAAGTGGAATACGTTGCAATCACCGGGTGTTGGCGAGCGTTAGCGAGCAGTGGGCACACCTGACCCCACGAAAAGAACTGTCACGGACAACGCCTTGCTGGCCACACAGTGACAAGTCCTTATTTATTATTTATGTTCCTTCCTGGTATGTGTCCAACACTCGAGTCACTCTCTCAACCCCATGTTTTGAGATATCCCTCAATCTTTCATCAAGCCCAGAATACCTGAAAAAAAAAGCACTACTTTCCTGTGTATTTCATAAAAAGAAAATAGTAACCAAGAGTTTCTATTTCTGAACCCAAAAACACATGCACTCTGCTACAAGGAACCACTCTTGAAGTCTGGAACCTAAGAGTTCATCTTGTTTGGAGAGACCTAGGTCTCTTAAGAGCTCATTCAGTTCATTTTAATCAATCAATTGGAATGAAAAGAGATCATTCAGTTTATTTTTATCAATCAATTGGACTGAAAAGAGATAATTCAGTCATTTTTTTCAATCAATGGGATTGAAAAGAGATCGTTCAGTTAATTTTGATCAACCAATTGGAATGAAAAGAGATCATTCAGTTCATTTTGCTCAATCAATATGACTGAAAAGAGGTAGTTTAGTTCATTTTGATCAATCAATTGGACTGAAAAGATATCTTTCAGTTAATTTTTCTCAATCAATATGACTGAAAAGAGGTAGTTTAGTTCATTTTGATCAATCAGTTGGACTGAAAAGATATCATTCAGTTCATTTGATCAATCGATTGGGGCTCTTACAAGCTTTTAGAAATGTGGGATCAAGATCTTCATGTGTGCGTCTACATCTTTCTCTGTTGAATTGCAATCTGTTTATTCACAGTCCATTGGAGGTATTATGCAAGGTGTGAAGAAAAATAAGAAATTAGAAAACAAACCTTAGGTTTAGCGTCAAATTTATGTACAGTATTTTATTTCTATTCATTGAAAATAAAGCAATGGCAGTATTGTTGCAGTTACATATTCTCTACTAGCGAAAACAAATAATTGTTACCACTCATAAAATATCAGGTGGTGAAATAGGAACATAAAAAAAAACTGTAATTTTACATGAAAAGTGCTAATTATTTAATAAAATAGTATATATTAAATGCCCAATAAGAATAAAACCAGACTTGGTGGCCATGTTTAAAGGTCCCAACGGAAAGCAACACTCAAGAATTAATTAGAAACAGCTAAATGTGTTCGTTATAAAAACCACCAGTACTATCACAGAGTCAGCAATATTCAAATGAGAGGATTTATGCTGGGGGAAATGAAATGAAGGGGAAATAAAAGACGAAAATAATATAATGGTAAAAAATTTAAACAGAATAAAAAGGATACATATCTTTTAACCTGAGTGACGTCATATTCGTTGTCAATAGATGAATTGGGACGAAATATTTAAGTACTTGGACGCTTAATCACAATCTTAAAAGATTAAAACAAACAAAATGAATCAGTTTTTATCGAAAATGTCACTGATTTTGACAGTATTAAAATAACTCCGATAATCTGGAATACTGTGTTATTTTTTATGTGAATGACGTCTATACACTAAAGGTGTTATTTAAAATGAGAAAACTTCGGGAACAGTGTCTGAATCTAATGCACAGATTTACAAACTACAGAGAGAGTAGAAACTTGATTATCTGACTGTCAGTGTTATTCGAGCCGAGCTAGATACCGATGTTTTTATTTTAAGACTAGCTGAAAAAACCCGGTGTTGGTCGGGTTACAAATATGACCGCGACAGAAAAAATAGGACCACGACATTTTCCTGTGTTAACACACACACACACAGATCGTGTTTCCTACCTCTACAACCAAAATATGACAGCGACATTTCCATGTGTTAACAGATACACAAACCCTGTAGAACATGTTTCCTTGTCCATGTCCATTTATCGCAGGAACACAAACTTTAGATTTTAAAATTGGGGCTTCGAGGGGTACTTGTAGGAGCAGAGGAGTAAAATTCGCCGCCACCCCAAAATTGCAAAAAATTCGGACTACCTGTGTGTCAAATCCCATTTTGTATTGTATTGTAAATAAACTCGTAATTCTGGTAGCCTGACGAGTAAGCGGCTCCATGAGCGCCATGACTTGGCGACACCTCGTTCCGCCGTGGCGACGAAAGATAATGCCACTTTCAACGCCGTACTGGCAACTAGAAAAATACAGATTACGATAGAAAGGCAAGTTGTCTATAGGTCATGCATATACTAGCTTTTCAGGTTAAATCTCAACAGTATAAACTTATAAATCCAGATCATAGAAAAAAAAATATTCGAGTGCAGGCCCCATTTTGCTGTCGCCCTACGGAACAATATCTCTCATCGTTCACAGCAAGCAAGAAAAACCATTTTCTTTAAAGCAACGTCTGAATTCAAAATTAAAAATGCATAGTTGAGGATATTAAGATTCTATCTATGACCAATCAAAATCCAGTGAAGCGCACACGGACATGGTTCGTTATTTTCTTAACTAAATACACACAAAGATGTAAATCGAAACGATTGGAATTGTCTTCACGACTTCCATAATTAATGTTGATGTACTTAGTAAATGAGCACGCGACATTTATCAACAGATTAGTTGCAAACAAACAAAATTAACTCGCGATATCAGACACTTGCTTAAAAGGTTGTTTGTGAGATAGTGATATAATAATTTTTGTCTTTAATGAAGTGTTATTAGTTACTGTATAAAAAATCCTAAGTTACACAGTCGAAAGATAAAATGAACCATACAAAGTCGTTATGTTCGAGATTAATAATAGTCCGATCGTGGAAATCGTCTTCGGTGCTTCGCATAGAATTACGTTGTGGTTGTGTTTTCATTTCTGTTTAAACGTTGCAAAACATTGAATAATTATCCTTTCCATCTATAAAATTATGCGGTAGAAAGGATTATTTCATATTTCGTTTGGAGAGTGCGGTGCCAGCTCAGTTAGTGACCGAGGCTCAAAATTACGATTAAGAGGTGTTGTCTTCGATTCTTTCTCTTCGGGGTTGATAACGGATCGTCACCTGTATTTATGAATCCGTATCTTAATCTGCTTCGTCCTTTTGCTCAGGATAACATATCCGTACTATCATACATTACGTGAGAACATTACATGAGAATTAAAATCTTCATACCTGTATTAACCTTTACGCTGCAGCGCTTAGATTTTTTCAATCGTCAAACAGAATGGCTCTTTCGCCTGCATGTTCGACCCCCTCTTTACCTAATTACCTAACTCGAGCGACGGAGCCTTGAGTGGCATTTACGACTGACGCTTTCCTTTCATAGTATTGTGTGGCGTATCGTTTGGCGAGAGATAGATAACACCGGAGCGACCTTCTGCCTTTCCCCCAAAGCGTTCACAGCTCACGGTCGACAGGGTAAGGTACCGAACAAATGGAGGGATCCTCTAGAAGGTCAGTCACTGACAGCTCTTAAATGGTGATCGATGCCAGTGGTCACTTAAAAAGGGGGGTAACATCCACCGTACACAGATCAATACCATGCCGCTGGTGTAAACGAAATTCTTGTGGTAACAATTCTCTACCTGTCGTAGCGTAAAGGTTTAAACAAGGGTGCATCCCTGTTAATAATTTCAAAAATGTATTACAAAGGAAAATGGAAAGACAGATATGTGTAAATTGTTACAAAACGAGAAGTATATATTTAAGTTGTTTTTATGCCTTCTTATATAATACACCTCTAGGTACAGATACAGTCTACGTTTGTAGCGGTGACAACGGTCTTGGCGATTTTTTGACGCACTTAAAAAGTTGCCAAGGCAAGAATTATTTCAAAAAATATTTTTCTTTCAAAAATATTTTTCTTTTTACAATGGAAAACGAAAGCTTAAAAACACATTTGAGAAAATTTTGAAATTTTTTTTAAACACTGGCAAAAAGTAGTATGCTTAAACACATTTGTGAACCAGCAGAAAAACTAAGCTGAAAATGTTGGGTAGGAATACCCTGAAACGTATCAATTACACTAAATACAGAAGGCCTTTTGAAAAGAAAAAGATTTTTAAGCGAAAAAAAAGCAAGAAACAATACCTGATGCGTCAGAACTGTTCCGGGAAAAAATTATAATAAATGGAAATTCCACAAATGGCTCAAAAACAAAACTCAGAAACGTTTCGTGAAAAATATTATGACAAATAAAATTTCGCAACTGTAGAAACACAAATAAATGAACCAATGGAAGCAAAGAAAAAATTTCAAATGAACCAATGAAATCAAACGACTTTAACGGATTTCGGAAGAACTGTCTGGAATATTCAAAATGATAAGTGAAAGTTACCGTTTGGCGAGGTTGCCATGAAAAACATAATAACTGTAACCTTAATCTACCGTAACTCGCAACTAGAAGTGTACCAAAAAATATAACCAAAGCCTTTGCCACCGCTATAAACGTAGAGTGTAACTGTACCCACCTCTATATGGGAACCATTAGTTGCGCAAAGCACCTGAAGACGGTACTCGATTTCTTGGCATGTTCGCTGTAGCATACCCTCATCAATGGTGGAAATGGCATCAGTGATCCTCTGCTTTAGATGAGTGGTGTCCCGTACCTTTGTTCGATACACCACCTTGGGATGTGACATCGACAGCAAAACATCGATGTTTAGAAACATCTATGTTCAAAATTAAAACATCGATGTTGATAATACATCGCCCAAAAACCATCGATGTATTTAAACATCGATGTTTTTAAATGTCAATGAATTTAAACTTACCTCCCATTTCTTAAAACTGGTTTAGCAACCTCAAACATTAATGTTCGCAGGGGGAGGGGGTTAATTTGTCATTTGCCTTGTTTATTAATTTATAAATAAGACTCTTTTTAAACTGTAAAAAAAGTCAAAAAATTAATAAGAACAATTAACAAATATTTTATTTTTAAATTGAATACTATAAAAGAAAATAATATTTACAACAATTTGACATAGGTACTATTAACTATAAGTTTTATTAGGTAGGGGCATAACAATAATTATTGTTAGTTATTATTAATAATTATCAGTTTATAGGGGGAAAACAGAACAAAATTATTTTTTATTTTCTGTAAATAAAAAATATTGAGGTCTATAATTATTATACGCCCCAATATTTGTTATTTACAGTTTGTAAAAAAATAAGTTTGTTAATTTTTTCCACCTCAAGTCACTTTTTTTTTCACTCACTATCCCACCAGTTAGGACGGATGTCAACATCACTGACAAATAATTAATTGCACGGTTATTTTTAAATTTTTTTATTATGGTGCTTTTTTTTAATTCTAAAATAAAACATCGACAATGTTAAAACATATATGTTAAAAAAACATAGGTTCCAATACATTGATGGTAAATACATCGATGTTTTTTTTATAAAACATCGATGCTTTGAAAACCATCGATATCGATGTCGCAACACCAACACATTGTGGACTGCATGTCCGTGGGTTCCTAAATGAAACATTTCCCAGATCGGTGGATTGGAAGGGGTGGTACAATTCCCAGGCCACCTTGTTCACCAGATATCACCCTCCTCGACTTCTTTCTATAGGGGTTATGTTAAAGATGTCTTGGCCATTGCCACCATTGATGAGGGTATGCTACAGCGAACATGGTAAGGAATTGATTACCGTCTTCGTACAACTAATGGTGCCCATATAGAGGTGTATTAAGGCCAGGTGCACACATCCGGTTTTTCAACGTGCGGCGCCACTGCGGCACCGAAGCCCAACTATACACACATAACCGTGAAATGACGCACGAACTCATTTCGCGCCATTTGCGATACATATTCTATCGAAGAAAACGTGTTTATTTCGCTTACTTGGTGTAAAAAAAGTGCATTTTGAAAAAAAAAAGAGACGTTACTGGATACAACCATTTATTAATTATTATTTATATTCCATTTGTTTATGAAAACAAGGTACTTCAGAAAAAAAACTCATGTGCGGCGATAGTGTGGCGATGTGGGGAACTTCGTTACAAATTGCACGCAAGTTGGACATGCGTCACCCCAGCGTTGTTGGAGGCATGTGTGCACTGCTCGATTGGATCTAATGTATCTCAGACCGCACTTGCGTTGCGGCAGCGGGGCCGTACGTTGAAAAACCGGATGTGTGCACCGGGCCTACGTGAGATAAAAAAGCAACTTAACTGTATACGTCTCATTTTGTAATACTTTCCATTTATCTGTCTCTTCATTTGCCTTTGTAATGATTTTTTGAAATTGTAAAGAGACTATATGGACCCCCTGTATAGTATAAAGCACAGATATTTAAGAGTATGAGAGAGATTTTCAGTGCAAACACACACACACACAAACAAGACAGGAAACGTACATTTTACTTCATCTACCCGAATACTTTCGCATCATACAATTCGGGGTTACCTTAAAATATAGTTAATCATTTTTTTGTAGTTTATCATCATTTTGATGACATTTGGCGTTTAATCTAATTGGCGTTGACCAATCAACTCTTAATGATCAATTTGGAATTCGTTTTAAAAACACGCCAAGTAACATAACTTTCGTACGTAAAAAACGTTCCATTGCTGAAATATTACCTACTTGGCAGAAAATGCCTCTCAGATCTAATGATCATTTGTGTTATTTTTCAACACAATCGAACTTTATCTCGAGTTCGCATCCTGAATCTCGTTCGCTTTATAACTCACGGCTTCGGCAAAGCTGTTCGAACGACAAGACAGACGTTTTTAATCTCACTATGGATTTAAACGGAACGGGATTTTAAATTTAAATTCACCCGAACGTGACGGCCATTTTATTGATATCGTCTGCATTTTAAGACTTGCTAACTTTAAACCAGAATCACCGTTGCCGAGGCTATTCAACTTGGAGCGAGAAATGTGGAGAGGGGAAAAAAGGTAGTCAGAGTTTTCGGTGCTGCGGACAGAAGAATCTTGTTCTTTTTTTTGTCTGTGGTCAGTGAACGGAAACAGACGTGTAATGTTTCAGACGATACAAATTGTTCCAAAATGTGCTTCTTTAATTAACACCTTGACGCCTCGTGTGATTTCGAAGGAGGAGAGTGATCGCACCTGGCGGTGGGTACTTCCGTATCCGGAAGACATTGACCCTCGACTTGACTAGAATAGACATTTCAGGATTCTTTCGTGGAAGGCGAACTTGCTTTCGTACTGGAAGCAATAAATTGCAAATCTACCCTTTTACTAACCTACGTCGTCTTCATTTCAATTTGAAGTAGGTAATTGAATTCACATCGCAATGGAACAACGTAGCGAGCTATTGGGTGACGGTCAGGGATACTTCCCGGTTGGAAAGATCTCAGGACAACACCTTGTAATTTTGAATCACGGTCATTTGGTAGTGCCCACCCCTGAGCTGGCACCCCACCCACAAACTTCCATACCACACGCAAACGTGATTAGTAGGGCAACTTTTTTGTTGCAGTAAAAATGGGAAAAGTTGCATTTATCAGTCCCTAAAGTTGCATTTATCATTCCCTAAAGTTGCATTCATGTAAATAAAGTTGCATTTATTTTTGATACACTAAATTCTAAAATAAATTATTCGTAAAAAATGAAAAACATTTTAGCCAAACAAGTGACAATTTTAGTCGTAAAACAGTATTATAATACATACTGAAATACAGAAGAACGTTGAATGGTTGATTCCTTGGACAGTCATTTCTTTAACATTGAAAACCTGCGCAAGCCACAGTCATATAATGTGTTGTATTGGATAGTAGAAGCGCAAAATCCTTTCGCTCAACATTTAGAGATGTTAAAACGTCATCTACAAGGCGGTGAACAACATATTGATGATCGACACTCACCTCGCAAACTCTGCAGTCGATTACGCAAGTTTCCTTTGCATTATCAAGAGTGCCAACCAATGTGTTAAAGTACTTCTTGTCATTTATTTCACTTTCGTCTCAGGACGAACACCTTTTTACCATGAACTTGTTTGATCCGCAATACTTCAGCGTTCGTAAGATCAGACATACATGATCGAAGGGTTGATTCAGAGAGCAAAAAATGAAATAGTAATTTGATATTAATTAATTTTAAGCTACATTTTAAAAAGTTGCAGTTGGTTGCATTTATGTTGCGGTTATAACTCACTTACTATACACCCCATGTAAGAGGAAATTTGGTTTTAGTATTTTACATGCAGCGTAGAACGCGTGAAAAAAAGTTGCATTTGTTGCAAAAAGTTGCCCTTAGTGATTAGCTTTACCGAAAGTAAAGTAAGAACGTTTTACGCGGTCTCATGGGAATTTGTTGAAGTTTTTTGTATTATCTAACAATAGTGTTACCCTAGAATAATGGACCGTACGCCAGCGGATTTGCATAAATATGACTACTTGTTTGGGGGTGTTTTTCGGGGTATGGCCTGGGACCTTTGCATGTTGTTCCTGGTCAATTGAACGCCGACGCCTACATGAACATTTTGGACCATCAGATTCTTCTAAAACGTCTTCCCTAGCCAGGTCAAAGTTCCGACCTAAATCCCACGGAGCATTTGTGGTACGAGTTAGAGCAACGGTTACGTACCAGGGAATCACGTCCGAAATCGACAACTGAGCTGGAGACATTCTTGCAGCAGGAATTGACGCCAATACCCATAGCTGTGTATCAAAACCTTGCTAAAAGTATGCCCAAAAGGGTTGCTAGTGTCATTGCAGCACGTAGAGGACCATCCCCCTGTTAAAGCATATATTCCTTCTCTTATACCATGGCATCTTGCTGTCCGGCCCATTATTGTAAGGGTAGTGTATATACTATGTATAGAAAATTTAAACTTTCGAATTTAAAAATCAATATTGCTATAGATCCCAAGAAGGTGGTATTTCGAAATTTGGTTAGTTAAGGTAACGAAATATCTGTGCTCAGATGGCAAAATGTTATAAATCAATTTTTTAATTTTTGTGACAGCAATTTTAAAATACAAGATTCAACATGTTGTTCTGTGGTTTTGGATTTATTACAATTTTTCCACCATTGTTTTCTCATAAACTGAAAGAAAAAGACTTACGACATTTTGACACCTTCTAAACACTAACAAACCAGACTCCAGAATGCGACTTACTCAATTTTTTGGGAAAAGTGACTTATAACATTTTGCCATCTGAGTACAGATATATGACATGATTTTTCTGTAAAGCTAGATGGCGCAAGTGTTTTTCTGATCGTTCCAGTTCTCTGTACGTATTCCGGAAGTTACGTCATTTTAAGGTAACTCCGCTACATACCGTACCCAAAATTATTCATCCGATGCAAGTCTTTTATCCACACTCCAAGTCAATAATCAGCATGAACTTGTAAGTAACGTTTTGTATGTAGCACGAAATACGTAGGTAGTGCATGTGATCCATAATATAAGTGCATGTGACCTATGCCAAGTGACGGATTTTCCACTTAACTGTCGTTATCGGCTTTCTAATCAAGTGGGAAAGCGAATGTTTTAATTTCGAGAACACTAATTGTATTTAAGTCAACGGAATATATCATATATGGTATGCACTTCGCGTGAACTTTAATGCAAATGCAATGAATTTGAAATATCGGGATTTTCTGTTTACTTCAACAAAGAGATTAATTATTTTAATTTCGAATCCACTTAAGTCCCTGTTTACAGCACGCTTTTTTATAAACAGGAATAATTGGCATTTAAGTGGATCGAAATGTATTCTAGTCATTAATAGGGTAGAGTTACCAATGTCAGGTTATGAGTGACTGGGTTCGTGTAACCTCGACTCTTTTTCTATAAAGGGTTTTTCCTGCAAAGCTTTGCATAAAGGTCACTCGTATTTAAGTGGTTGTAAGTAGTTTCGTATTCGTAAATTCGCATGTTTCCCGAAAGCAAGTTCGTGAGTGACTTTTGCAGAATATTTTGGAGTGTTTTTTTTTTAATTTCGAAATTGATACATTTACAGACGTTTGCCTTCTTGTTATCCACGATAATGTTCTAAAGATTAACTCTAGTTAGTCTGTGCTGTTCATTGCTCCATCTTTGCTGAATCGACTTTCGCCTCAGTTGCACCATTTATTATAATTAAATTATAGGCAGCTGACTCACAAATAAATCGGGGTCGACAATCACAAGTTACGAAAACCAGCAATGTAGTGTCAGCAAGTTGTAACACTAAACGCGGCTTCTCTGATCAAGTCGACATACAGCAGACATATTCAAGAATTCTCTAATTGGAGATCATAAAACTCTTTTCAAGTGATCAACTGTCTATAACTAACCCTGGAAGTTCTATTACAGCACTCCATTTGTGACTACATCGGTCATAAAGTTCTGGGCACTTGACATAAACCCTCTTCATCTGACGTTACACTGACATCGCGATCTCCGAAATCTCAAGCCCCTTGAGAACTCTCAAGATTCCATCGACAAGTGGTTTCAGCTGACAGGAGCCTGAAAGACTAGAATTTTCCAAAGACCATTGAGACCTGAGAGAGCGAGGATACGCTCGCTTACCTCTGCCGAACCCTTCTTGTCCCCAAATATATGTAATTTTGCTGTACATATCTGTAAAGCTGTAGGATGTTAGAATGCATGTTGTAGTGGTAAAACCCTCTTCATCTGACGTTAAACTGACATTGCGATCTCCTATATCTCAAGCCCCTTGAGAACACTCAAGATTCCATCGACATGTGGTTTTGAGCTGAAAAATACCTGAAAGACGCTAGAAATTGACTGTAGATTTTGAATTGAAATTGTATATTTTGCTGTACATATGTGTAAAGCTGTAGGATGTTAGAATGAATGTTGTAGTGCTAAAACCCTCTTCATCTGCCGTTAAACTGACATTACGATCTCCTCAATCTCAAGCCCCTTGAGAACACTCAAGATTCTATCGACAGGTGGTTTTGAACTGAAAAATACCTGAAAGACGCTAGAAATTGACTGTAGATGTTGAATTAAAATGATAGAATTTGCTGTAAATATCTATAAAGCTGTAGGATGTTAGAATAATGTTGTAAAAGGTGAAACTCAAAGATATTGTACTTTTACGCTACCATTTATTACTGTCATCACTCCATTTAATCGGGTACAACATGCGTAGACTAAAACCGTCTGATAACTGAAAGGGGACAATTATCCAGAACGAAAATTTATTCTCGCGGCCCGAAAGCGTATTTTTGAACCCAAATTACATGAAATATAAACTTCAATTTCCCTTCGCCATAACTTTTTGGAAGTTATTAAACGGGAACTTCACCACCGCGACGCCCCATCTCCTCGCCGCGAAATTATAGCTCCGAGCGGCGAAGTGAAAATATAAACTTCTTACATTTCTTCTTTTCTTCTCGAAATCCATTCTTCGTCAGAGTCGCGGAGGCAGAAGCGGATCAATACGAGTTTAAACCGTCTCTTCTCCCCCGGCGAAATGAATAAAAAATAACGCCCCAGACGAATTAGACTGTTAAGTATATATTCTCATTTTAAAAATAGAAAAAAAATGGCGTCTGGAATCGTCAAGTGAAAAGCGGCATTTTCTTTCTCCCCCCGAAGTTAACGAAGTCTTCGGAAATAAGATACTTTGAGAGGGGTAAAAAAAACTTTATTTCATTACCTGGTATGGGGTATAATCTGAATAGAGTGAGGGCGGGAAAACGAATTAAATTTATTCCTTTTTCTTAAAAGTTATTCGGCTTGTATTTGCATTGTGCTTCTAAAATGTTCTAAAACCGAAGCGCTGTCTTCCGTTGAGGTTGTGCTAATATTCCTCAGTGGATGGTAACGCGTGAACTTAACTTTTTAGATATTTGCTATTATTTTAATAGCATCGAATCCTAGGAGCCCTAGGACCCTTTGCTCTCCCTCCTTGGGTCTGTTCCTCTATCATCTGTGTAAATAAAACTTTCCTTGTGTTTACATCCATTTACTGGACGTTGATCTACCAAGAGGGATGGGAGTGGCCCGTTTCCGCTTATTAACCGGACATGACTATCTCCAAAAACACCTACATAAGATCGGGGTGGCTACCTCCCCGATCTGTCCGCTTTGTAGCGATGGTTTTATGAACAGACAACACCTTGCGGAGTGCTCTAGTTTACAGGACATTGACACCAGGGATACTTCTCCCCAAGGACTTTATTCGCTATATTGGACGGCAAAACAGCGTATGGCCGAAAGGCCTTGAGCTGGGCGTAGGATAAAAAAAATTACTTGACGTTGTTTGGCGTATATGGCCCATGCATCTTTGCACTCAACTAAACATCGAAGTCCTTACTGAATTTTTGAATGGCCGTCGGATATCAGTAAATGTACCTACTGCTCTAGCAACCTGTGAATTGTTGGAGGGGAAGGGTCTATTCCTCCCTGGGTGTATTTCTTTCCGTTCTGTGACAGTAAAACATTTAATTGTGTGTGGCTGTCGATTACTTGATGCTGTCTGTCTTGTGTTTGGTACAGCTTGGCCAAATGTGACTCTAGCGCCTTATAGGGGACGCTGGTTTTATTTCTCCTAGGGTGCATTTCTCTCTTCTGCGTCAGTAACAGTCAAAATGTACAAGTCCGCAACTTGAAGTTGTTTTGCGATTGGCGGAGCATGAACAAATAGAGTCCTTGCACTATGGACAAAAAAATCCAAACAACCCTGTATGTACACTCTATAACAAAAAAAATCGATGCAGCAAGAAGGAATTGTTGTGCCTTGCTCCACTTGGAACGGAGCTGACTGGGGACGTATAGTCTTTAGTGACGAATCCCGTTTCCAAATGTCCTGACGACAACCGCAGACGTATCTTTAGACGTCCAGGGCACCATGGGGATCCTGCCCTTATTATCGCCCGCCACACATGCCCACAACAGGGTGATATGGCCTGGAGTGGCATCTCTTTTGATAGCCGGACCTCTTTGGAAGTCATTTCTGGCACACTCACAGTACAGAGGTACACAGCTGACATTCTACAACCGGTTGTGTGACCGTTCCTTTTGCGACACCACGGACTAACTTTTCAACAACATAGTGCCCGGCCACACACTGAACGTGTTGCTATGAATTGTCTTCGAGCTTTCGCAACACTTCTTCGGCCAGCTAGGTCTCCATAGAGCACATTTTAAGAAGTTATAGGAAGGCGATTGCAACTATCCCGGAATGTTGACCCTTTAGCCCGACAGTTAGAGACAATATGGCAAGAAATTCCGCAGGACACCATCCGGGAACTTTTTCAGTCTATCCCACGAAGGGTGACGCATCCAGGCCATATATAGACCAACGTCTTATTGACTTCCTCCCTTTGTAAAGGTCAAACTCTGAAATAAATCATACAATTGTTCTGAAATTTGAATCGTTTGTCTTTCAACGAATGTTCTTCACGTCCATCCATTTTATCGCAATCGGACAACTCCTTCTTGGTGCGTCGATGTTTTTGTTATAGAGTGTATTTCGTTCATCTGTGTCCATCATCTGAACATGGTTTAAAATTACGTGGAGTTGTCCTAGTTTCTTTCCCTTGGAGATTGATCCTTGACTCAATAGCCCGCTGTGCTCCAGTGCGATGTTAATTCAAATACCTACCTCTCTGTGTCCGAAAAAACTCTCCTTGTGTGTGATAGTCTGTTAACTGATGCTGTTTGTCTTGTGTTTGGTGCAGCTTCGCAAAATATGTTCATTGCACAATCAATTCGAACCATCCCCGAAAAGGTCCAGCATTTCTAGAAATGCAAATGAGCTATTTCTTCTGCAAGACTGGCATATTCCTTAGAGTGGGAGGACCGGGTTTGAAGATCACAATAGCCTGGGTGATGTTCTCGACTCAGACATCGAAGAATGCTGCGGTACAATCTTTGAACCTTGACTTTTTTATTATAAGGGGCTTTTCCTGCAAAGCTAGTCATTAAGGGCACTCGTCTTTTAGTGATTGTAAATAGATCCGTATACGTGAATCGGCATGTTGCCCAAAAGCAATTTTCACATCACACTAACGAGAGGAACATTTGAGGTCACGACAGATTTAACATGCACCAGTCCCCGTGTTAAAGACCGTCTTTGACTCTGGACCTAGTTTCGAACTCAGTTGCCTATTCGTTGCTATTCCAACTGGGTTCCACAGCCCCAAATTATTCTTCCGATGCAGGTCTTTTATCCCCTACTCCAAGTCAATAATCAGCATAAGCAATAAGTAGCGCTTTGTATGTCGCACGAAATAGGTAGTGCATGTGATCCATAATATAAGTGTATGTGACCTATTCTAAGTGATGGATTTTCCACTTAACTGTGGTTATCAGATTTTTACTCTAATGGCGAAGCCAATGTTTTTTAATTTCGAGAACACTAATTGTATTTAAGTCAGCGGGTATGGTAATGGTAATTTTAGTTAACGTCGTACTAGAGCAACACAACGGGCTATTGACGACGGTCCGGGATCCGTCCCTTAAGGGAAAGATCCGAGGACAACACCTCGTCATTTTGAACCACGGTCAGATGACGAAGCAACACCTGAGCTGGCACCCCACTCTCCAAACTTCCACTTAAGTCAGCGGGATAAATCATATTTGGTATGCACTTCGTGTGAACTTTAATGCAAATGCAATGAATTTAAAATATCTGGGATTTTCTTTTTACTTCAACAAAGCGATTATTTTAATTTCGCGAATCCACTTAAACAGCACACTTTTTTCAAAACAGGAATAATTAGCACTTAAGTGGATCGAAATGTATTCTAAGTGGTTCAAGATTCGGAGGCATTGTCCTTCGGGATTCATCACGGACCGTCAGCAATAACTCATTGCGATTGTTCAGTTTGAAATTAACCCTCAAACGAGGTTTTGCCGAGATATCTCTTCATCAAGAAATCGCTGATTTTTATTGATAGCGGGACAAGATCAAAATCTGTGTATTCGAATGACAATGGGTATGGTGTTAGCCTCTAGATCGGAAGGTTCCAGGTTCGAATCCAGGTCAGTGCATGGATATTTGTAAGCACATGGTGTAGAGACGGATGGTGCACTTTAAATCTGTCGTGGCCGAAAGTCCTCACGTCGGGTTGGAGTGGAAGTTTAGTGAGTGGGGTGCCAGCTCAGGTGTTGCCTCGTCATCTGATCATGTTCAAAATGACGTGGTGTATCTTTCCTTTAGGAGATTGATCCCGGACTTTCGCCAATAGCCCGTCGTGTTGCTCAAGTACGACGTTAATTAAAATTACCTTACCTCTATTGACGGGGTACCTAGTCGAGACAATAGCTCGTTGTGTTGCTATAGTGCGACGTTAATTAAAATTACCTTACCTTACCTCTATAGACGGGGTACATATTTGAGACTATAGCCCGTCGTGTTGCTCAAGTACGACGTTAATTAAAGTTACCTTACCTCTATTGACGTGGTACCTAGTCGAGACAATAGCTTGTTGTGTTGCTGTAGTACGACGTAAATTAAAAATTACCAATTACCTAGTCGAGACCACCACAAAGGGGGGTTAATTCAACTATCAACTACTAAAAAGGTCTGAAAATTCGAAATCAAGCGAAATCAAAATAAAAACAGCACGCGGTCAACGAAAATGAGATTTAATATCTGTCGCACGCGTACTGGATATTAAATGAAGGGAATCGCTCCAGATGAAGACAAATCCTCTCTCCCAAGTGACGGAAAATGACAAAGAAATGATGGGGGAAGCACGACATAAGATTGACATTCCAGAAATAGCACCGCCTCATCTGTCATTCTCGTATTTGCATTGATCACTGTGAGGCACATTCACCCACATCCTCGCTAATCACGAGGAGCCTCCTGACCACGACAGATTGAGAAGAGTCCCATGATTGTCACGCTCTCAAGCCAAGAACCAAATAGCTCCAAGACAACCATGCATAAAATTGTGTGGCTCGGCTCGAGAATACTAAATGGATGTTAAACGTGGATCTTATAAGCATGTTGCTATTTAAGGAATGAACGCATTCAGGTAAACTGATAGCCTTGTGATGGGGATGAGTTCGCTGACTAATTGTGTGATGGGATGTAGTCTTCATTTAACTTCTCGGATTGGCTTAACAAGTTGAAGGATAAACTGAGTATTCGGCATTTGGATTTGAATTTCATGAACTGAAGATAAACTGAAATATCTTGACCATAGGGGTGACGTAACACATTACTGAATTTTCATATTTAAAAGTCGGCAACCAACCGGTCTGGTGGTTAAGGTGTTGACCTCTGGATCGGAAGGTTCCTGGTTCGAATCCTGGTCAGTGCATGGATGTTTGTAGGCGTATGATGTATAGGCGGCTGGTGCACCTTAAATCGGCCGAAAGTCCTCACCTTGGGTTGTAGTGGCAGTTTGGAGAGTGGGGTACCAGCTCAGGTGTTGCATCGTCACCGGACCGTGGTTCAAAATGACGTAGTGTTGTCCTCGGATCTTTCCCTTAGGGCAGGGATTCCCAACCAGTGGTACGCGGCAACGTTTCAGGTGGTACGCAAGGATGCGACCCAAATATTCTGCGAAGTTTGTTCGATTTTTTAGTATGTACAACCACGTTATAGGAAAAATGGGATTGTATGAAATTAATTTGGGATTAATGTTTTTTATTACATTTTAATAAATAACGCTAACAGTAGCACATTATTTAAAGAGAAACTTTGTTGCTGATTATCTATTTCTATTCAATGGCTATCTCGGCGAAATGAAGTTGATATCTCTCCCTGTCTTATGCCATTTGTTACTAGTTACTTGTGTGAGAGTGGTTTTTCTGAACTTTTGGGTATACAAAATAAATATAGAAACAGTGTGAGTGTTGAAGAGGACTTAAGAGTGAAGTTAAGCTCCATTGCTCCTGATATTGATAGTTTAATGAAAGACAAACAACACGTTTCGCACTAAAAATTGATTTTTGATTATGTTAATCTTTGTTTGCTTAGTTTGTACTAATTATTTAAATTAATTGTTTATAGACCTGTGAGTATAAATTAAAACTAATTTTCAATAATCGTTTCATTTTTTATTTTAATAAAACATCATTAATACGAAATACAAGTGAATTAATCATAAAATATGAAGCTTTCTTAGTATTTTAATTAAAATAGAACAAGCCATTGGGCACTTTTCTGACATTAGATATGTGCTCCTAAAAAAAACATAGAACTGATGGTACGTCAAAAATTTCAAGTGGTATACGCAGTTACTAAAAAGTTGTGAACCTCTGCCTTAAGGGATTGATTCCGGACCGTCGTCAATAGCCCGATGTGTTGCTCTAGTACGACGTTAATTAAAATTCCTTTACCTTACCTTCATATTAAAAAGTAATATCCCGTTGTGGGGTTGCTCTATCTAGTACGACGTTAATTCAAAATTACCAAATTACCATATTTAAAAAGTGTTCCAGTGTTTGTGTCATGAAGAGTCAATGAGGAGTATTTTATGTCAAAGAAAAGGGTGTTAATAGTATGGGTGACAACTCAGGTGTTGACCTTGTCATCTGACTGGGGTTTTGTTCTCGGATGGAACAGTTGTCGTGGCAACTGTGCGACGTTGATTCAACTATCTACCTTTTCAACATTAGAAAAAAGTCTCACACCTTGCTGCAAAATTGCATAATACCTTCATCAATTGATTTTGACATTAGACCAGTTAGTGAAACTCGTTTTCTCCACAAAAAAAATCTTTCCCGACTGTTGCCTACTTGTCCAGACGATATAAATTGTCCGGTAAGTAATTAGGACTTCGCCTTAGTTGCTACTTGGATCAAGAACTGATGTAGGATGGATGCAATTATTTTTAGTCATCCCATTCTATAGCATCGTTTATTTAGTTTCCGTGTACCATTAGGCGAAATGTTGTACAAACTACAGTTCCTCATGTCAAAAATAACAGGCTTTTGTTAATGGATTGCAGAAAATAAATTTGCTATTGAATCTGAGGAAAGATAAACGACTTTCGTTCTCTATAAATGCTGACGTGAATTCTTGTTACACGTTTAGACAAAGATTCATGATATCGAAATGAGTCCACTAATTTATTTTTTATATAACACATCTATTCTTTCTAATTTCAGAAAAATGTTAAACGAAAACTAAATTGTGCATCATGAAGGATTGACACAACCGTATGATGAATAAACTGCATTAACAATCGACGAGAAGGAAGTATGGCCCGTAGAATCTCTCCTCTGATATATGCCACTGGCTAATGAAGTGGGAGCAACATAATAAATAATACATTTCTAATACATGTCAATCATCAGATGTTAGAAAATGAACCTTCATAACTAAAAATTATTAAATTAAATTTCAAATAATTGAAAACTGAAAAAACAAGTTTTAAGAGATGTAATTTTACTTTCCTACAATTTTTTAAATCAATTTCTGTTGATTTACAGTTAGGAACTGTCAAACGTATCGTTTACTCACTCACTAATAATCATTAAATTAGCTGCGAGCTGTTAGTGTCATTTGCTTACTGTCAAAATAACAAACTGTAACAAATAACTGTTACTAAAATTAGCAGTGTTGTAATGCAGTAGCAGTAATAGATGCGGTTGTTTAATAACAGTTTTTCCCGTCTCCAGAAGCCAGCATTATAGCTAGAAAGACCTTGAGCTGGTAAGTACGTGCGCATGACAAATACCACTACGCAACACTTTTGGAATACACTCTATAACAAAATAAGTCGCAACTTGAAGGTGCAGAATTACGGTGATACCGGGCTCCATCCACTTGGAACGGCACTGACTGAGGACGTATAGTCTTTAATGACGAGTCCTGTTTCCAACTGTGTCTTGACGACAACCGCTGACGTCTCTGGAGACGTCCAGGGCAGCGTGTGGATCCTGCTCTTCGTATAGCACGCCACTCATGCCCACAACATGGCGTTATGGTCTGGGGTGCCATCTCTTTTGATAGCCGGACCTGTTTGGTAGTAATTTTTGGCATACGTACAACCCATTGGTACGTAGACGACATTCTACGATAGGTTAGGTTACCTTTTGCGACACCCTGGACTTACCTTTTAACATGATAATACCCGGCCTCACATGGCACGCGTTGCTAGGAATTGTCTTCGAGCTTTCCCAACACTTCCTTGGCCAGCTAGGTCTCATGACCTCTCTTCCATAGAACACATTTGGGACGTTATGGGAAGGTAACCATCCCGGAATGTTGACCCTTTAGCCAGACAGTTGGAGACAATTTCGCAAAAAATTCCACAAGACACCATCCGGGAACTTTTTCTGTCTATGCCACGCCTTGTGACATCTTGGCCAGAGCTGGATCAACGCCTTATTGACTTCCTCCCTTTGTAACGGTCAAACTCTCAAATAAATCATTCAATTGATCTGAAATTTGAATCGTTTGTTTTTCTATGTATGTTCTTTAAATCCACCCCATTTTTATCGCAATCGGACAACTCCTTCTTGTTGCGTCGATTTGTTTTTTGTTATATTGTTCCACTCTGAAACACTACATTCGCTTACACTACAGTCGATTCTTATTGACGTATCCAAAGTGCTTATTAAAATCACACCAACGAATGAAATGTTTTTTCTGTCACGTCAAAAGTAGGCGGCGGTAGAGTTTCCTTTACGTATTTGTGAACGTGACGTCACTTGGTATTTTTCTCAAATACAATTTCAGCACTTCGCAAACAAAAATGTCAAAGAATGGATTATGAATTGATATAGGATAGTTGATTGGTCAACGCCGACAAGCTGCCAGCGACTGACCTTCTAGAGTGTTCCTCCTTTTGTTCGGAGGCCTACCCTATCGACCGTGAGGTGTGAATGCTTTGGGGGAAATGCAGAAGGTCGCTCCGGTGATATCTGTCTCACGTCAAACGATACGCCAAACAGTACTATGAAAGGAAAGCGCCAGTCGTAAATGCTACTCAAGGGTTTATCGCTCAAGTTTGAGGGGGTAGGATATGCAGGTGAAAGAGCCGTTCTGTGAGACGATTGAAAACAATCGAAGCGCCGCAGCGTAAAGGTTAAGGTAACCCCGAAATGTGTCATACGAGTCAAATTTTCGCAGATCATCTAGTTTCTGTGTTTGTTTACACTGGAAATCCCTCCCGTGCAAGTTTCCTTTTTTTGAACAAAAAAATACAGTAAGCCTATTTTAAGATACACCGGTCGAAAGAAAAACAATATGTAAACCCCAAGTATGACTGTCGAAAAACGAATTGGTGAAGTGACACAAACAGCAAAATTCATGCCAACTCTAATCCCGACGTCTCTTAACTTGGTTAATCCGACTAAAGTTAAAACAGAGCGATAAAACCGATTGTCTTACTAGAGGAATTCAAGTCTCATTCCCGAGGCAGAAATGTGATGCGTTGTGCATCGACTGCGATTCCATTTTTATTACGCTGGAAGCGCGTCTGTGAACTATTTATGGTGACTGATCACTCCCGGCGTTGGACTCCGTTTCGCTTTCGCGATCCAAACGCGATCCGTGTAATCCTTCGATATAAATTTAAAGCAGTCTCTTTTATGGACTTTAATGGAGTCATACATGTGGCTTTGATGTTCTGTCTGGCTGTACACTATGACTGGGGAAAGTTTCGTAAGGCTGGCGATAATTGCACACATTTCGGAGAATTATGAGAAATAGTTTTTCTGTAACGGTTACTTATACATAGGGCAGCTTTTTTGGAAAAGTTGCATTTATCATTCTTTAAAGTTGTATGTATGGAAATAAAGTTGCATTTATTTTTGATACACTAAAAATCTAAAATAAATTATTCGTAAAAAATGAAAAAGTTCAAAATATATTGACAATTTTAGTCGTGAACAGCAGTATTATAATACATCAGTAAGTACAAAAAAACGTTGAATGGCCGATCTTTGGCCAGTAATTTCTTTAACATTGAAAAACTGCAACAGCCGCAGTCATATAATGTACTGTAACGAATGGAAAAGAGGCGCAAAATCCTTTCGCTCAACATTCAGAGATTTTAAAACGTCATATCTACAAGGCAAACAACATATTGATGATCGACACTCACCTCGCGAAATCTGCAGTCGTTTACGCAAGTTTCCTCTGGATTATCAAGAGTGCCAACCCATGTGTTAAAAGTACTTCTTGCCATTAATTTCACTTTTGTCTGTTAGGAAGAACACCTTTTTTCCATGGACTTCTTGTTTGATCCGTAATACTTCGGCGTTCACAAGATCATACACGTGATCGAAGGGTTGATTCAGAGGGCAAAAAATGAAATAGTAATTTCATATTAATTAATTTTAAGCTAAATTTTAAAAAGTTGCATTTATGCAGAAAGTTGGATTTATGTTGCGGTTATAACTCACTTGCAATACACCCCATGTAGGAGAAATTTTGGTTATAGTACTTACCATGCAGGGTAGAACGTGTGAAAAAAAGTTGCATTTGTTGCAAAAAGTTGCCCTACTTATATAACTGTACCTTGGTACGAGGGTCATTTGGAAAGTAATACCCTATTTTTAAGTAAAATACAAACCAATTACAATTTTTAAACCATACGTTTTTTTTTTACATTTTCATACCTTATATTACTTTTCTACATAGTCTTCTTGCAAATTTAAACATTTGTCGTATCTTGTGACGAGCTTCAGAACACCAGCGTCCTAGTCCTCGTAGGCATAGGAAGTTTTCGAAACATCGATGAATTGGAGGCGATGTTTTAGTAACATGGATGTTCACACTTGTCGATGTTTTTACACTGTCGATGTTTTATTTTTTGAAGTGAAAAAAGTACCATTATAAAGTTTAAAAATAACCAAGTAGCATAATTTTCATAATCAGTAAATTGAACATACTTTTAGACCAAAGTGGTCAAGGTTGAAGTGTCTGAAAAGTAGGGATGCGACATCGATAACGATGTTTTCAAAACATCGATGTATTTACCTTCGATTTATTGTAGCCAATGTTTGTTTAACATCTATGTTTTAACATTGTCGATGTTTTTACGTTGTCAATGCTTTATTTTTGAATAAAAAAAGTGAAGAATTTGAAAATTAAGAAAAATAACCACACAACTAAGTATTTGTCAGTGATGGGGGACATCCGTTCTATCAGAAAGAGTTTTTCCCTAACTGGTGGGATAGTGAGTGAAAAAAGAAGTCCGCTTAAGATGGAGAATGTTAACAAACTTCTTTTTTTTTTACAAATGTAAATAACAAATATTAATGCATATAATAACTATAGGCCCAATTTTTTTTTATTTACAGTAAATAAAAAATAAAAGTTTGTTATGTTTCCCCTCCCATAAGTTGATAAATAATTAATAACTAACGATGCTAATAAACATCGATGTTTTAAAACATCGATGGTTTTTGGTCGATGTATTATCAACATCGATATTTTAATTTTGAACATCGATGTTTCAAAACATCGATGTTTTGTTGTTGATGTCGCATTCCTAACTCCTCGGCCACCAGTTCATTGTGATATGCAGTAACGTCTTTAAGCTTTTGGGGTCGTCATTGAGCTTGTGTAGCACTCACCTTGCACAAATTTTACTGAATTTGAGGTGATCTGTTACCAATTCGTGAATGATATTGCGAGACACGTGAAAATGAATCATCAATTTCATCCGAAGTCACACGCCGATCTTGTTTGATGAATGTGTCGACAGACTTGGCAAGCTCATCCGTAATGACACTTGGGCGGCCACATAGCTCCTCATCATGGACGTTCTCTCTTCCCTCATTAAACTTTCGGCACCAACGTTGCACTCATGATTCAATCATCACATGACCATACACTGCTTCACACTCGCGATACATTTTGCGTGGTCGCACATTTTTTCGTTTAGAAATCGGATCACAGATATCACTTCACATTTGGCTGCACGCTCGATTTTATTGAACAGTTTGCTTGTTTACCAAAACAACAATTGCCTTTATAATGCGATGTAATTCAGTTTCAGTAAACAGCTGGCAGACGAGTCCCTAAAACTAGATCAGGTTGTACCCTTATTTAGGGGTTTTATGGCGCAAGGGCCAAATTTGGCCACGCTGTGCCAAACACAAGACAACAACGAAGGAGGAATAAAGCCAAAAGTAGAAGACTAGGCGAGGGAAAAAGAAAAGACAGATCACTGAAGTAACATCATTCAAGTAGCAAGAAGTAGAGAAGAAAAGACAGATCACTCAAGTAACTCGGGAGTGTTCTGCTCGTACACACCTAAAGAACATGTGATTCTGGAGGCACACTTGGTCAGAACTTCCATAGAAATCCTCCCTCACCAGACCAAACAAGGCCATAAGGTGACTTGGAGTGGCTGATGAGCCTCCTCAATAAGTCTAGAAATGGCAGTCGGACATTTCCTATCAACCGTTTGTATGAGCGAGGCTCTAGGATGGCCTCCATGGTACCAGAAGGGATGTATCGTGTATCCCCAATTATTTTCGAGCCGCGGGAGTCTGGTTGGAAGAGCAACGGATTAGAAACCGGAGGGTTGCGAATTCGAATCCAGCCAAAGCCTCAAATGTCTTCACGTTGGCGTGAGTTGGAAATTTGGAGAGTGGGGTGCCATCTCAGGTGTTGCCTCGTAATCTGACCGTGATTCAAAATGACATGGTGTTGACCTCGAACCTTTCCCTTGGAGTTTGGTTCCGGACCGTTGTCAATTGCCCGTCTTGTTGCTCCAGTACTACGTTAATTAAAAGTACCTACCAAACTTTATTATTTGACATCTGGGAAAGTTTTTTATGTAAAGTGCTGACAACCAATAATACCTACCAAACTTTATTATTTGTGCTCTGGGAAAGTTGTTTATGTAAAGTGCTGACAGCCAAAAATACCTACCAAATGCTCTGGGAAAGTTCTTTATGTAAAGTGGTGTGCCATCCAAAAATACCTACCGTACCTTAAAAGATGAGCTCTATGAAAGTTGTTGATGTAAAGTGGTTTGCCAGTCAAAAATACCAACCAAACTTTATTATTTGAGCTCTGGGAAAGTTGTTGATGTAAAGTGGTTTGCCAGCCAAAAGTACCAACCAAAATTTATTATTTGAGCTCTGGGAAAGTTGTTTATGTAAAGTGGTGTGCCAGCCAAAAGTACCAACCAAAATTTATTATTTGAGCTCTTGGAAAGTTGTTTATGTAAAGTGGTGTACCAGCCAAAAATACCTACCAAACTTTATTATTTGAGCTCTGGGAAAGTTGTTTATGTAAAGTGGTTTGCCAGCCAAAAGTACCAACCAAAATTTATTATTTGAGCTCTGGGAAAGTTGTTGATGTAAAGTGGTTTGCCAGCCAAAAGTACCAACCAAAATTTATTATTTGAGCTCTGGGAAAGTTGTTTATGTAAAGTGCTGACAGCCAAAAATACCTACCATACTTTATAGGATGAGCTCTGGGAAAGTTGTTTACATAAAGTGGTGAGCCAGCCAAAAATATGAGCTCTGGGAAAGTTGTTTAGGTTAAGTGGTGTGCCAGCCAAAAATACCAATCAAACTTCATTATTTGAGCTCTGAGAAAGTTGTTGATGTAAAGTGATTTGCCAGCCAAAAGTACCAACCAAAATTTATTATTTGAGCTCTGGGAAAGTTGTTTATGTAAAGTGCTGACAGCCAAAAATACCTACCAAATGCTCTGGGAAAGTTGTTTATGTAAAGTGGTGTGCCATCTAAAAATACCAACCAAACTTTATTACTTGAGCTCTGGGAAAGTTGTTTATGTAAAGTGGTGTGCCAGCCAAAAGTACCAACCAAAATTTATTATTTGAGCTCTTGGAAAGTTGTTTATGTAAAGTGGTGTGCCAGCCAAAAATACCTACCGTACCTTAAAAGATGAGCTCTATGAAAGTTGTTGATGTAAAGTGGTTTGCCAGCCAAAAATACCAACCAAACTTTATTATTTGAGCTCTGGGAAAGTTGTTGATGTAAAGTGGTTTGCCAGCCAAAAGTACCAACCAAAATTTATTATTTGAGCTCTGGGAAAGTTGTTTATGTAAAGTGCTGACAGCCAAAAATACCTACCATACTTTATAGGATGAGCTCTGGGAAAGTTGTTTATATAAAGTGGTGAGCCAGCCAAAAATATGAGCTCTGGGAAAGTTGTTTAGGTTAAGTGGTGTGCCAGCCAAAAATACCAATCAAACTTCATTATTTAAGCTCTGAGAAAGTTGTTTACGTAAAATAGTGCAAGCCCTGTAAAGTGCATATTTGCATCAGAAAGGGGGGATTCGACTTTAACTATACCAACGCTGGATCAATTTAGACTTATTTACTTTATGGATTTTCCGAAAACCGAACTCTAGCCAAATGCTGTCAAATCTCGGATAACAGAACGTCTGTCCCGCCGAAGGGCATAGGGAACATACGCCGTCTCACTGTCTCTTGCCGCCCGCCCTATTAGATAATCTAAGCGTGCATGCTTCCGCGGTAGCGCTTAATACCAATCTATTAAAATTTGGATCAGATCAGCCCACCATGGGAACTCGGTTACAGCTTCTTCGCAAGCAAAAGCAAAGAGCGTCGTATCGGATAGTACGGCATAGCCCGCGGATCCGATCGACGAAGGGAATCATCGAGTAGGGAAACAGAAAGGCTAAGAAACCCAGACTGGTTTTCCAGCTCGAGTGTCGAGGAATAATCGAAAGAAGCATGAATTACGAGGATTACTGCATTAGGATTGTTCCATCTGCGAAATGGCACCTGGTTTTATCGCACCATCTTGCGGTGGAGGGGGTGAGAGAGGGTGAGTTTCGCCGCAAATGAGTTGGAATGAGACGCAGCTGAACAAAATGGCGAACCACCCATGTGTGTCCTATTGCTCAGCAAGATCCTGTTCGAAAAATGCAAAATGGCACTTCTTTTTTATGTCTTCCTCATTCGGTAGCTTTGTTTTTCCTATCTGTAATGAGATTTTTCTCTCTCTCTTTTTTTTTTTTTTTTTGGTTCTTCGTGCGCGTTTGATCTGTTCACACGAGTGTTGAATTCAAAGGAAGGTATTTTTGAGTGAAAAACGTTTTCGGCATTCGGTGATTATTCTTTCGGTGTTAGGTCGACGATTATCCGTCGTGGTCATGGGTTGTTTGTGGTCTGAAAACAGTCGATTTTGCGAGACATTTAGCTTTTCCATTTCGAAACGAAGGATTGTTTTACGAGTATCATTGTTTTTGGACCACATAAAGAAACACTGGGTCCCTTATTCACACTTTCGTTGAAGTGGGGAAAAAAAAGGAAAGAACAAAATACAATATATCTGCTAGATTTGATCATACAATAAGGTTGATTGATTGGTTTGGGTTTTAGGTCGCAAAGGTCCGAAAGCGGACAAACTTCGTCGAACGTAAGATTTAAAAGAGATGCGTTAACCTTTAAGCTGCGGCAGATAGACAATTGTTATCACTGAAATTTCACTTACATCATTCCTATTTTAAGTGACCGCTGGAACCGATCACCATTTACGAGCTGTACGAGCATTTACGAGCTTTTAGAGGATTCCTCCTTTTGTTCGGTACCCTACCCTGTCAACCGTGAGGTAAGAACACTTTGGGGGAAAGGCAGAAGGTCGGTGATATCTATCTCACGCCAAACGATACGCCACACAATACTATGAAAGGAAAGCGTCATTCATAAATGCCACTCAAGGCTCTATCGCTCAAGTTAGGTAATTAGATAAGGGGCTGGGGGTTGGACATGCAGGCGACAGAGCCGTTCTGTAAGACGATTGAAAAAATCTAAGCGCCGCAGCGTAAAGGTTAATAATTTTAAAAAATGTGTCCAAATGAAGTACAATAAAATGTGTAAAAAATCCAGACAGCTTAGATGACAGTAAACAATCTCTAAAAATCATGCATATAAACAGAGTGGAAATAAAATGAAGCAATCTCATTCAAACAGGTAAGTAGTTGAATTAATTTCGCATTGGTGAAACACAACGGGCTATAAGCGACGGTTCGAAATCAATTCCGACTGGAAAGATCCCTACACAACACTTCGTCCTTTTGAACTAGGGTCGGATGACGAGGTCAACATCGAAGATGGCAGCCACTCTCGAAACTTCCACTCCAAGTCACGATATTTGATGCCACGACAGATTTACAGTGCTTACCCACCCTCTACATGCACGCTAAGGTCTTCGGTTGGATCGAGTTTCGAATTCCGCAACTCTACCAACAGGGATTCTGAGGCAACAAAATCGGTAAAGAAATCTACATAAATTGCCAGTATACCAGTCAGTCTATGAGGGAATTACAGCATAACGTCCTCATCAACCGAAGGGAAGCAACTGCTAAAGTAATTTTTCAAGTACAAGAGGAAATTTCATTTGAGGCAGATTCAAGTGATCCTTTTACATTAATGCCAGATGCCTCAGATGAAAACTTAAGAGCAATGATCCACCCCCATTGAAAAATACAATCCATCAAATTGTACTCATGCACACACCACACATCCAATCGTGAGCTGTGACGGATGCAAATGCAATTTTCCTGGAAATTAATCAAAATCTGCTTTTCTGATAAAAGAAATTGTGTTAGCAGACTCTGGATCCAGGTCTGATATCAGCTTGATGCAAATTCTGATCCATCATAGGCAAAGCATCGACCTTTTAATGAAATAAGCGGAGTATGTGAGTGATGATGCTGTCTTAGATCCGGTGCACACATCCGGTTTTTCAACGTGCGGCGCCGCTGCAGCATCGCAAGTGCGGTCTGAGATACATTAGATCCAATGGAGTAGTGCACACAAGCCACCGGCGCTGCTGCAGCGACGAGCGTCCAACTTGCTTGCAATTTGTACCGCAGCTCGCCGCACATGCGTCTCCGTGCCTTGTTTTCATAAAAAAATGGAATATAAATAATAATTGATAAATGGTTGTATCCAGAAACGTCTATTTTGTTTCAAAATATACTTTTTTGTACACCAAGTAAGCGAAATAAACACGTTTTCTTCGATAGAATATTTATCGCAAATGGCGCGAAATGAGTACTTGCGTCATTTCACAGTTATGTGTGCACAGTTGGGCTTCAGTGCCGCAGTGGCGCCGCTGCAGCAACGCAAGTGCAGTCTGAGATACATTAGATCCAATGGAGCAATGCACATATGCATCTGACGTCGCTGGGGTGACGCACGTCCAACCTACGTGCAATTTGTACCGCAGTTACCCACGGCGACGCACGGTCGCCACACATGCGTCTCTGTTTTGAAGTACGTTGTTTTCATAAACAAATGGAATATAAATAATAATTAATAAATGTTTGTATTCAGAAACGTCTATTTTGTTTCAAAATATACTTTTTTTACACCAAGTAAGCGAAATAAACACGTTTTCTTCGATAGAATATGTATCGCAAATGGCGCGAAATGAGTTCGTCATTTCGCGGTTATGCGTGCGTAGTTGGGCTTCGGTGCCGCAGTGGCGCCACACGTTGAAAATCTGGATTTGTGCACCGGGCCTTAATATCTCAGAAGTGTAGTTCACGTGAGTTTGGGAATCGACTTCAGCCGATTGGCTAAAGAAGTGCAAACTAATGTTTTTTTATCATGGTCGTCAATCAGCCCTGTATTAGGTAGTTGCTATTTAGAATTAAGGCACTATGAAGCAACAGGAGGTATTGGCGACACTCTGAAATCAATTCCGAAAGGGAAAATCAGAGGTCAACACCTCGTCATTTTGTGGACTGCTGTAAGTCCGATTAGCCACCTTATGTTTGCGAGTTCGAAACTCGATACAACCAAAGATCGTCTTGTAAACAGGGGGCTGGTGTACTTGAAATCTGTCGTGGCCTCAAATGTCCTGGGGTGGTGTGGATGTTTGGAAAGTACGGTGGTAGCTCAAGTGTGTTGACCTCTACTGGTAAACTTAGCTCAGAATTACCAAGTTTCATTTGAGATTGATCCCGGACCGTCGTCAATAGCTCGTTATGTTGCTCGAATGCGACGATCTTAATTAATTGCTTAACCGTCTTACATTAAAGAATTAAAACACTGGAAAGGTTTTTTATGCACGCTGGAATAAAAATGTCAAAAATAATTACTTGGTGAGCTGTTACCATGCACTTGCTAAACGAACATTACCTCTTTTGTTACGTACTGCGTTTGACGTAAATTATCTTCATTTTTCATCCCCTTCCTGATCCTGGTTCGATTCCTAACTGTGTGTATTTCTCTGCTGTGTCAGTAGAACTTTCCTTGTGCGCGTATGTCCATTGCTTGTATGTCTTGTGTCTGGAGCAGCGTGGACAAATATGGCCCTTGCGCCATGAAGCACAACCAACCCATGGCAGATTTTCCAATAGAATAGCTCTAAGAATACGATAAAGATCAGTGACAAGATTTACAGTTCCAAGCGTTCGATTTTCGCTAATTTGCTCTTCCATGACAAAAATGTTCGGTGTGGAACTCGTTCCTTTCATCTCCACGAATCAGCCAAGTTCGACAGAGTTCATCAGCAGTCAAGACATTTGATTTAACGCAAGAGCTGCTTTCTGTTGTTTCTCTACCGTCTGCAATCCACACGTCCGAAAAAAAAAGAACAATTTCTCACCTCCTTCGGCCTGATCTTCCGCGATTCTGCGTGCGTGCTCTTCTTTTTTTGTGCCCTTCTCGTTCCCTATCGCTTTCCGGTCTCGTCGCTGCAGACGATGATAGTGAAATTCCAGAACACTCCGTCAACTTTTCGGAACAAAATCAAGGCTGGATAGGGACGGTAATAGTGAGGGAAGTTATGGAGGAAGGATCGTCTGGTAATGCTCTGGATCCAGCTGCTGCGTCTGTGAATTCCGATTCGGTGATTCACTTCAGAAAAATCCATTATGAAAATTTCCTTCATTCCTTTTTTTATCTCATCTAATTTTCAATGTTGCGATATCTGACAGCTACAGGCTAGAAATTTTGTACATCCCCAACACCCAATCTGCGATCAACATGATCTGGTTTTGAGACCACGAGAAATTAAACAAATTCGTCACCACTTCCATATATTTTTAACTCAAATCATACACTCTATAACAAAAATCGACGCACCAAGAAGGAGTTGTCCGATTGCGATACAAATAGGAGGATGTGAAGAACATACATAGAAAAACAAACGATTAAAATTTCAGAACAATTGAAGGATTTATTTCAAGGATATTATTCAGAGTTTGTCTCCAACTGTCGGGCTAAATGGTCAACATTCTGGGATATCTGCAATCGCTTTCCCATAACGTCCCAAATGTGGTCTATGGGAGAGATCTTAACCTAAGACCTACCGTTCTTAAAATGTCGTTTACGTACCGATGTGCTGTAAGTGTGCCAGAAATGACCATCAAACCGGTCCGGTTATCAGTGTAGATGGCACCCCAGACCATAATAGTGCTGCAGATAGGTGAAATAATTGTGCCTTTAATGATAGAAGCATACTACTTGAGGCACATATACATTAATTTTGGATATGAGGCCATCTCATGTTTCGCCTATTGAAGAAATGGCGAACTTTTAAAATGGCGACTTCTGAATATTTTTTATGTACTCTTTTAAAATGTTATTTGATGTTAAATGACAAATTAAAGCAATGGCGAGTAATCGTTGTTTTGAGCATGTAGTTTGCTATTTTTTAATGTACACCATATTTTAGTAAAAAACACTCAAACCTGTTTTTGTGCGGTAGATAGTGACCACATAAAAGAAAACGCATAAAAAAATCTTCCAAAACTTCACGAGTAGCTATAAAAAATATTTTTCGCAACACATTTAAAAAGTATTTTTTTTTATGCGGTGAATAGGGACAGCTTAGAAATAGTCTCACGTAGAAAATAACTCAAAACCTTACCAGATAACTAGAAATTGCTTTTTTAAATGAAATTAAGACAGGAGGCTTGGCAATTACTTGGAATCTCATCAAACCTTTTGGAATCTCATTTAGGTCCGGTGCACACATCCGGTTTTTCAACGTGCGGCGCCTCTGCCGTCTGAGATACATTAGATCCAATGGAGTAGTGCACACATGCCTCCGGCAACGCTGCGGCGACGCACGTCTAACTTGCGTGTAATGTGTACAGCAGTTCTACACGGCGCAACAGCTCGCAGCAGTCTCCGGTCTGAAATAACTGGTTTTCACAAAAAAAATGGAATATTAATAATAATTAATAAATGGTTGTATCCAGTAACGTCTCTTTTGTTTTAAAATATACTTTTTTACACCAAGTAAGCGAAATAAACACGTTTTCTTCGATAGAATATGTATCGCAAATGGCGTGAAATTAGTTCGTGCGTCATTTCACGGTTATGTGTACATAGTTGGGCTTCAGCGCCGCACGTTGAAAAACCGGATGTGTGCACCGGGCCTTAGAAATTTCGTTTAGAAAATACACATGCGAACATTTTTAAATATTTCATTTACTGTACTTATTTTACACAGTAAAACTTTTCAAAATGTATAACCATTATTTTTCGGCATTATACGGTATTATTCTTTCAATAACGGCATTAATCTTTCAACAATGGCATAACTACACTTAAAGTTGCTTTATTCTGACTTACCTGCTACTTTAAATCGAATACTTTGTGGTGGTGTAGCGTGTGATGGAAAGAAATACAATTTATTAAAATAATAAATATTTAAAACGGAAAATAAAAGAAAACAGCGAATCAAAACAAAATAAAAGGTGTCAGGAAAAAGTTGTTCTAAAGATATTAATTTGTGATTCGTTTTTTTATCTCTTGATCTCGTAGTTGCCACAAATTATAACTAAAAAGTGCTAAAAATTTAGAAATGCGAAATTAATTCAGAGCGAAAGAAACACGAGTTTTCGTTTTATTCCCGTTCTTTGAAAAATATCTTCTGTCCCAAACATTAGGAAATAGTTTACTTTGCGCAAAGAAAAAAAATAAGACTCGAAATAAATGCAGTATCAGAGATGAAATGCCATTAAAAACAAATAATTTTAGGGAAAAAAAAATTGCCTTTTTAGCAGTTCTGTTAAAGCAATCTAAGTACGTATTAAAATTTTTTTTTTTTCAGTAATTTTTATTGATAACTTTGTCAATTATGTTCTAATTTGATTGAAATTTGGAAAGAACTGTAAGTAGACTGTACTGAATAAGTGCTTTTCATATACAGCACAAAAAAAGATCGCACAAAAACAGATTTGATTTCATGTAATATAATTATTTATATATTCTATTTATAACAAATGTTGATGGATTATTTAATGAAAATACTAATATGCATTGTCTGTATTGTATAGAATACTGATGGATAAATACATAACAGATTAGATGCAAAATAGGTTAGATACAGTATACGTAAATTTTCAGATATAAGACACGTGATTACTAGTCGATATGTTGGTCACACAGCTATAAAGAAAAATAATGTAAAGCTTGAAAAGTGCATGTTTGAAAATAAAAAAAATTCACAAACTCATTTGATATTCCGTTGTGTGAATATCACAAATAATGAAATAATTACCTGGAAAAACACACCATTTACACTGAAATAATCAAAAGACGCAATTAATACGGTTGTTTGCTGGAATCAACGCGCGAAATTAAAATAACTTTCAACTTGCTAAGAAGAATTGATCTAATGGTGTTTCCAGTGAATCGGATAAACCAGGGTACATTCGATTCCGAATGCAATAATATCGATTCCCCAGACGATCTGATTCGGAATGTAACAAGATCGATTTCCTACACGTAATCTGATTCCGTAAATCGATTCTAAGAACCCTGTAATTTCTTTCTCCCAAAATTACCCACGAGCATTAATAACTAATTAACTTCGGAGAGTTGATAGGGCGTCCGCTCTTATTGATCGAATACCGACCAGTAAATTACTTGGGAAACTTATCATTAATTTTAATCGATATTCTTCATTTCCCTGTTACGATATTTTTAGGTTTTTGTTCGATACTAGAATCTGGAGATCGTTTGAAGTGTTAGATGAGTTCGAAGTTATGCTTGCATTTTTTTTTCTCCGCAAAACTTATTCTCTACCTGTGTCAGCACTTTATAAGGAAAATGTTGGAAGGAAAATTACGAGGTATTGTCCTCGGATCTTTCCTTTTGGCAATGGTTATGAATTGCCGAATATAGTCCGTTGTGTTGCTCTAGTGCAACGTTAATTTACCTACCTACTTTTGTTTTTAGATCCGCATTCAGCGATACGCCAGGAGGATTAGACTCCCATAATGGGGGAAGTGGAAAGGTTCATTTTATTTACATAATAACATTAAAAAAAAGGAAACAAAACAATTTAGTAAACAATTTTTAAAGAAACAAATATCAATACAAAAAGTGACCGGATATAAAACACACGCATCGGATTACCAACTAGAGGGTTGCGAGTTCGAATGCAACCAGACAGTCGTATACAAAGGGGGATGGTGCAAGTTAATTCTGTCGTGGCCTCAAATGTCCTCACGTTGGAGTGGTGTGAAAGTTTGGAGAGTGGGGTGCCAGCTCAGGTGTTGCCTCGTCATCAGACCGTGGTTCAAAATTACGTGGAGTTGTCCTCGAACTTGTCACGTTGAGGTTGATCCCGGACCGTCGTCAATCGCCCGTTCTGTTGCTCCAATGCGACGTTAGTTAAAATACCTACACACCTACCCTACCGATTCAAAACTCAAAATGAGAATATATAAACACACAAACTTAAACACAGGCATCGAATAATGAATAAGTATGAAGACACAAATCGCGCGAGAGCTTGGATAACACATAATCACACTCCAAAACTCCAAAAATCCAACAGATGAAGTTCAAACTCAAGTATAAGTTAAATATAAGTTCAAGGAGGCAAGTATAAGTTAAGTTCAAAATGTCAAAAACTAAAAAGTTGAAACCGTTGAAAATTTTGAAGTTTAAAAGTTTGAAAAGTTTAGCATTTAAAAAGTCTTCAATGCCAAAGACATAGAGAACAAAATGTAAAATACAAAAAATACGCTGCCACACAAAAGGGCAAAAAAAATTCCGAGGCACAGACAGTACAGAAGGCAAACTAAAGACAACAAAAAAGCAACTCAGGCTGAGTCGGCGTCAAAGACGTGAGGCAGGAGTAGTAATAAATGATGAAGTCAAAAAACAACGAGAGGGAAAAAAAGACAGCTTTAAGATCCAAAAAAGAAATGAGTTTAAAATATAATACGTTAAAATTCCAAGTAATTCAAGTAACTCTTTGGAGGGGGGCAGCCGCCACCTCTACCTCCCGCAAATTTCCTACCTGATATAAAAAAAGTAATTTCAGAGGTTTTTTAGTTGTTTTTTCGCCAAACGAATACAATATCTTAATTTCGTGGAAGATTAGAATGGCCACTTTTTTTAGCAAGATTTTTATACAAAGCGAGTTGAGTTAATAAGCTTCTTATTTGTATATTCAGTTAAAAAATTACAGTATCAGCATCGGATTTCAAATTATTTTTCCTTGTCCAATTCCAATCAGTCTGGTGGTTAAGGTGTTAGCCTCTAGATAGGAAGGTTCCTGGTTCGAATCCAGGTTAGTACATGGATGTTTGTGAGCGTATGGTGTAGAGGCTGCTGGTGCACCTTAAATCAGTTGTGGCCGAAAGTCCTCTTGATGGGTGGGTGTGGAAGTTTGGAGAGTGAGGTGCCAGCTCAGGTGTTGTATCCGTCATATGGCCGTGGTTCAAAATTAAGCGGTGTTGTCCTCGGATCTTTCCCTTAGGGAGTTGATCCCGGACCGTCGTTATTATAGCTCGTTGTGTTGCACTAGGACGACGTTAATTAAAAAAATGATCAATTAGCTTGTCCAATTTAGCCTTTTGGAACTTGACTGCATAAAAAGGATGACTACTAAAACTAAAAGAACTAAAACGAATGCTAAAAAATGCATCTTTATGAGCCAGGCTTATAGAACACTTCCATATCTAAACAGAAAAATATACTAACATTAAGAGTGAAAGTGTATTTTTATTACATTCATGCTTTCAAGTTCGGGGTGGCATACAATGTGTGTAACTTCTTTCAAAGAGCCGACCAACCGGTATAGTGGTTAAGGTGTTAGCCTCTAGATCGGAAGGTCCCCGGTTTGAATCCGGGTTCGGGCATGGATGTTTGTAAGCGTATACCAGCTTAGGTGTTGCTTCGTCATCTGAACATGGTTCAAAATTACGATGTAATTGTTAGGGGCAATGATGGCCCTCCCACTGGGTGCTCCTTCACAAGTGGCCATCACTTCCGGCCACGCCAATGACTTCGGTCAAAATGTGCCCGCCATTAGGGGGGAAAAAAACTTCTTTCAAAAATCTTAAACATTGTAGTCTTCGGACGAGAATTCAAATGAGACGGAGTCTGCATGAATTAGAAAGGTTATAAAAGTATTTTATATCGTCGCACTCTATTTAATCTGACTTTTCTCTATACATACGCAGTGAAACTGTAATATAAAAGAAACTAAGTATAACTTTTCCAATAACCTATAACTGCTGTTTTAATTAATGTGTTAATTCAAATGAGACGGAGTCTGCATGAATTAGAAAGGTTATAAAAGTATTTTATATCGTCGCACTCTATTTAATCTGACTTTTCTCTATACATACGCAGTGAAACTGTAATATAAAAGAAACTAAGTATAACTTTTCCAATAACCTATAACTGCTGTTTTAATTAATGTGGGTATTTAGGTTGGTAGTTAATTTATTGGAGAAATCCAACGGGCTATACTGGCCATGGTCCGGGATCAACCTCCGAAGGGAAGATTCGAGGACAACAACACGTAATTTTGAACCACTGTCAGATGGCGAAGTCGACTGAACTTTTGCTGGAACCCCACTCTCCAAACTTCCACACCACGCCAACTTGAGGAAATTTGAGAACCACACACATTTAACGTGTACTTTTGTACATGACGGTCTTTGGTGGGATTCGAACTCTCAACCCTCCGTTTGATGGTCCGTTACTGTTCTAACCGGGATGTCGTGGCCCAACTGCTGTGGCCGACCAACCGGTATAGTGGTTAAGGTGTTAGCCTCTAGATCGGAAGGTTCCCGGTTCAAATCCGGGTCCGGGCATGGATATTTGTAAACGTATGGTGTAGAGGCGGCTGGTGCACCTTCAATCTGTCGTGGCCGAAAGTCCTCACGTTGGGTTGGCGTGGAAGTTTGGAGAGTGGGGTGCCAGCTCAGGTGTTGCTTCGTCACCTGACCGTGGTTCAAAATGACGAGGTGTTGTCCTCGGATCTCTCCCTTAAGGGACTGATCCCGGACCGTCGTCAATAGCCCGTTGTGTTGCTCTAGTACGACGTTAACTAAAATTACCATTACCATTACCCAACTGCTGTGTCAAAATGCTGCTATTAAAATTATTAATTAATGTTCAGAATTGAGAGGTAATGGTAATTTTAGTTAACGTCGTACTAGAGCAACACAACAGGCTATTGACGAAGGTCCGGGATCAGTCGCGTAAGGGAAAGATCCGAGGACAACACCTCGTAATTTTGAACCACGGTCAGATGACGAAGTAACACCTGAGCTGGCACCCCACTCTCTAAACTTCCACACCAACCCAACGTGAGGACTTTCGACCACGACAGATTTAAGGTGCACCAGCCGCCCAAACCCGGATTCGAACCAGGAACCTTCTGATCTAGAGGCTAACACCTTAACCACTATACCGGTTGGTCGGCTCAGAATTGAGAGACTTGTGCTCAGCTGACTCCTATGGTGAATTAGATTGCAGAAATAGTTTTCTGCCTAACTTTTTTTTACATCATACATAACATTTGAATAACAGAATAATTAATTTTACACTGAATAATATACAAATTTGATGACTAGAATAGGATATCAATGAAAAAATGCACTAAATTATTTAATGATATTGAGGAAACTACAAATTACTACCAAATTTGACGCGTTCAGGTATTGTAAATAATTTAAATGTAATTATATTTGTATTAATATGCTACACCCTCTACTAAGTATACCATTATTCTTTATGATTATGCTATAGGGTATTTTTATTCTTATTAGTTTAATGCGTGAACATTGGAAAATTATTTTAACAAGAAAAATATTTTGGGACCGGGTCCTCTTATCAAAAAGAATTATTCCAGACCGTAGTCTCACAAAGAAACTGATATTTCAGAACCACTAGTATACCTTTCCAGCAAGCATTTCTTTGTGGCTACACCCCAAAGTTTACGTGGTTCAAAGTCACATGTCGTTGTCTATGAATATTTCCCTTCGTATTTGATCACCAATATGCCGACCAACCGGTATAGTGGTTAAGGTGTTAGCCTCTAGATCGCAAGGTTCCTGGTTCGAATCCGGGTACAGGGCATGGATGTTTGTAAACGTATGGTGTAGAGGCGGCTGGTGCACCTTAAATCTGTCGTGGCCGAAAGTCCTCACGTTGGGTTGGCGTGGAAGTTTGGAGAGTGGGGTGCCAGCTCAGGTGTTGCTTCGTCATCTGACCGTGGTTCAAAGTTACGAGGTGTTGTCCTCGAATCTTTCCCTTAAGGGACTGATTCCGGACCGTCGTCAATAGCCCGTTGCGTTGCTCTAGTACGACGTTAGCTAAAAATTACCTAGTGGATTTATCTTTACTTTTGGATCTAGCGTATAGTCATCAGCTTCTGATGCAACGAAAAAAAAAACCTGTTCCTAAATGTCACTAGTTCTGGTCAAGAGACAATCTGTTTCACCTACTAGGATTTCAATTCCCCTTTGTTGTGATAGGGCAGTTTTATTTCTACAACGTATCTTGTCTTTAGCAAAATCCACTGGATGTCGATGAACGCGATATCTCGCCTTTCGGAAAACTGACCAGGTGTCAACGGACACGATATCTCGCTATTCGCAATTTTGTAGATCTCATCTCGAATGAGATGTCTCGTTCAAACTAGGGATGCGACATCGATCTTTTATAAAAAAAAAAAAAAAACATGGATCTTTTATAAAAAAAACATGGATCTTTTATTAAAAAAAACATGGATCTTTTATAAAAAAAAACATGGATCTTTTAAAAAAAAACATGGATCTTTTATAAAAAAAAACATGGATCTTTTATAAAAAAAACATGGATCTTTTATAAAAAAAAACCATCGATCTTTTAAAAAAAACATCGATCTTTTATTTAAAAAACATCGATCTTTTATTTAAAAAACATCGATCTTTTATAAAAACATCGATGTATTGGAGCCGTCGATGTTTTTTGGTTGTCGATGTTTTATTTTTAAATAAAAAAGTACCATTATAAAAATTAAAAAATAACCAAGTAGCATAATTTTCATAATCAGTAAATTGCACATACTTTTAGACCAAAATGGCCAAGTGTGGAGAGTTTGAAAAGGACGAGGATAAAAATAAACGATGGCCATAGCAACAAGACAATAGGGATGCGACATCGATGTCGATGTTTTATAAAAAACATCGATTTATTGGAGCCGATGTTTGCTTAACATCGATGTTTTTACATTGTCGATGCTTTATTTTTGAACTAGTTGTAAACCAGTTTTAACAAACGGAGAAAAAAAAGTTTAAATATGTCGATGGTTTTAAGGCGATGTATTTTTAACGCCGATGTTTTAATATTGAACATCGATGTTTTGTTGTCGATGTCGCATCCCTAGTTCAAATTCCGCTTTTAAAAGCTCACTATCATCATTCAATTGAATTCCTCATTTCTTCCACTTTTTCAAAAGAATTCATGGTACCAAAGGCACCCTTATCATGAAAGCCTCATCGTTTGCACCCGAAAAATAATAAAGCATCCTTCTCTCTCTCACTGCATGAAGATCCCCTAAGGCGAGCGCGTGGGTCTTGAAATTTTTATGGCAACCAACAAACAAGAACTACTTATCAAAATTGAAAAAACATTCCAACAAACACCCCCTGACAAAAGGGTGGTGAAGCCGGATGACGAGTGCTTCAGGCAGGATTGAGAAGGGAGTGAGCCACTTGTTCGAAGAAGAAGTGAGGGTATTGAGCGAAATTAGAGCTGGCAATAAAACTGCCAATGGTCCATTGCGTTTCTCCAGAACGTCTAAAATACAACTAACAACACAACGTATTTAGTTTTAAGTATAATGAAACAGTTTAAATGCTTATATAATAAACATCTTCTAATGGATTTAACCTTTACGTAGCGGAGCTTAAATTTTTTCAATCGCCTCTAGGAACTGCTCTTTCTCCTGTATATCCGACCCCCTTACCTAATTAACTAACTTGAGCGATTGCGTGGCATTTACGACTGACGCTTTCCTTTCATAGTATTGTGTGGCGTATCGTTTGGCTTGAGGGAAATATCACCGGAGAGACCCCCAAAGCGTTCACACCTCACGGTTGACAGGGTAGGGTACCGAACAAAAGGAGGAACCCTCTAGAAAGTCCGTCGCCTTACAGCAATTAAATGGTGATCGATGCCAGCAGTCACTTAAAAGAGGGATAACATCCTCCGTACACAGATCTATACCATGCAGCTGGTGTAAACAAATTTTTAGTGGTAACAATTATCTATCTGCCGCAGCTTAATGGTTAAACGGAGCATGGGGTCGGGTTCACTACAGGTAGGAAAGGGGCTGGTGCACGTCAGATCTGTCGTGGCCTAAAATATCCTCATGTTGGAGTGGTGTGGAAGTTTAGAGATTAGATTGTCAGCTCAGTGGTGACCTCGTCATCTGACTGTGGCTGATAATGACGTATTGTGATCCTCTGGTTTTGATCACGGACTGTCGCCAATAGCCTGTTGTATTGCTTCAGTGCGCCATTAATTAAAACACATACCTACCACTGTGGTAGGATCTCGAAAACATAGGTCAGGACATCTTGAGATAAGGTAGTTGAATTTATGTTACACTCGAGCAAAACAAGGGGTTATTGGCGACGGTCCGGGATCATTCAAGAACGGAAAGAACCGACGACGAACGACACTTCATAATTTTAAACCACGGTCAGATGACAAAGTCGACACCTGATCTAACGACTTGAGCCTGGTAATGACTTGACTTTTGGTAATGGTAATGGTAAATTTAGTTAACATCGTTTTAGAGCAACACAACGGGCTATTGACGACGGTCCGGGATCAGTCCCTTAAGGTAGAGATTCGAGGACAACACCTCATAATTTTGAACCACTGTCAGATGACGAAACAACACCTAAACTGGCACCCCACTCTCCAACCTTCCACACTAACCCAACGTGAAAACTTTCGGCCACGACAGATCTGTCAGGGTTCAAACCTGCGCCGCCTACAACTCGAAGGCTGCTAGAACAGTGGGGATACCCACTGAGCAACGACCAACCCCCACACGTAATATATTCAAGAGCCTTCTCTGAAAAAAGTAATTAAAAACCCATTATTCTCATTAAATTTGAATTCTCATTTTTTAGCGGGCTATCTAAAAAATCATAATGTCTCTGAACAGCCATTACCTTCATGGCTGAAAACTTCATCGTTTTCAAAGGCGAAAAAAACGCAAAACCCACGTCACTTCCGGCGCACAGGATTCCGAGTCTTGAAATTTTTATAACGGTGCCGAGTCACAACAAACGAAAAACAACCCATCAAAAATTGAAAAACATTCCGCCAAACTTCCCGCCCCGCGCCTAATGGTCTGCAGGCGAACGGGGGTTGAGTTGATGATGATGATGGGGAGACAGCTGTCCGTTCGGACGGGAAGGGGCGCACAGGTAAGTGAGGGTTGGATGTCGGGAGAAAACTCTGGCAGACGAGAGACAAGAGGCGCCGGGAGGAAGATGTTGGAGAAAAGTCATCTCGTCCGTTGTCATGGTGACGCGTTTTCGTCCGACAGTAAAACCTTACGATAAGGGGAGCGTCCGCAAATTTATTGCAAGTGATTCGTGAAATGTGTCATCAGTCATGTAGTCACAAAATGGTGGGTAGGGTTGAATAAATGTCGCACTGGAAAAGGTGGATAGGTAGGTATTTAATCAACGTCGCACTGAAGCAGCACAACGGGCTATTGACGACGGTCAGGGATCAATTTCAAAGGAAAAGATCCGAGGACTACACGTTATTTTGAACCACGGTCAGATGACGAGGTCACGTCTGAGCTGGTATCCTAATTTTCAAACTTTCAAATCGATCCAACGTGAGGACCTTTTAGGCCAATACAATTTAACGTGCACCAGCCCCCTCTGTACTCTACGGACTTTTGTTGGGTTCAAACTCTCCACACTTCAGTTACTAATCGCCGACCAACCGGTATAGTGGTTAAGATGTTAGCCTCTAGATCGGAAGGTTCCTGGTTCGAATCCGGGTCCGGACATGGATGTATGTAAGCGTATGGTGTAGAGGCGGCTGGTGCACCTTCAATCTGTCGTGGCCGAAAGTCCTCACGTTGGGTTGGCGTGGAAGTTGGGAGAGTGGGGTGCTAGTTCAGGTGTTGCTTCGTCATCTGACCGTGGTTCAAAATGACGAGGTGTTGTCGTCGGATCTTTTCCTTAAGGGACTGATCCCGGACCGTCGTCAATAGCCCGTTGTGTTGCTCTAGTACGACGTTAACTAAAATTACCATTACCATTACCACGCCAACGTAAGAACACTTAATGTCACGACAGATTTATCATGCACTAGCTCCCACGTACACGACTGGTTTGGAGCTGGATTGAGTTTTGAACTAGCCATACTCCGGTTGCTCTTCAGTGACTCTACCAACAGAGCAACGCGATTCAGAATAGGTAGGAAATTGAATTAACGTCGCACTGGAGAAAGATGACTGTCTATTGGCGGAGCTCCGCGATCAATACCTAAGGAAGCGATACCAAGACAACATGTCTTCATTTAGAAGATGACGAGGTGGTCATTTCAACATTTGAGGTCACAACAGGTTTACACACTCACAACCCTTCAGCCGCTATCCGTGGCTCTACCAACTGGGCTACCACGACTGGATTGAAAATATATCGTGACATAGATATAGTACGATACATTGTTGTTGTTGTCGTGTGGGCCATATACGGCCCAATTGGGGGTGCCATTGCCCCTGAGGGTTGGACTCCTTCATTCATGACACATCCGTTTTACAGGAAGGTCCCTTTCACACATCCATTCACTCACATATATCGTAATTTAGATCCCAATCAGAGGCCGATAACCCCCTGATCAGGTACCCCAGAGGTATTGATTTGGTATGGGAACATGGGGGACTTTGTGACCACGACCTATTTAACGGGCCCCAGCCACCATTAGCGAACACGACGGTCTTTATCCAGGTCGAAGCGCCGATCTCGCAACCATCAGAATTGCAGGCTCTGCTGAGGACAGAACCCTTCCGATGCGATGCTCTACTGACTGAGCTACCGCGGCAAGTACGATTCATTATTGGATACGATTACCATACTCACCCAAGTCAATTTCTCCTCTCGTGTTCCTTGGGGTTGTTTGGGACATTTCCAATACTGTTGTAGGAAGCTCTGGCATGTAATCCCGTACTCCTCATACTCTCCAATAGCATCGAAATTAGAGTTTTGGATACAGCGTTCATATTTGTCAGTGACCGAGCGATATCTAATTTAGTAGACAAAAAGTGTAGTAGTGGCCGCGAACAGAATGACACTGCATACCTAAATTGGACAGAATAATTTATTTACAATATAATATAAAGTTTCCAATATACACGCCGCACTCTCCAAACCTCCACACCAACCCTACGTGAGGACTTTCGGCCACGACAGATTTAAGGTGCACCAGCCGCCTCTACACCATACGCTTACAAACATCCATGCACTAACCCGGATTCAAACTGGGCTTCCGATCTAAAGGCTAGTCACTGGTAGGCTCTATCCCCAAGGGAAAGATCCGAGAATAACACCACGTCATTTTGAACCATGGTCAAATGACGAGGTCACAACTAAGCTAGAATCCTATTCTCCAAACTTACACACCATGCCAACGTGATGACATTTGAAGCCCCAACAGATTTAACATGCACCAGCCTCCTTTGTATGAGATCGTCATATGACCGTGGTTCAAATTCACGAGGTGTTGTCCTCGATCTTTCCCTTAAGGGATTGATCTCGGACCGTCGTCAATAGCCTGTTGTGTTGCTCTAGCACGACGTTAACTAATTACCATTACCTTTGTATGGGATGCCGCGGCCCTATTGAAACAATGAAAAATTTTAAAAAACTGCATTTAATCGCTATTGTATTATTTTTTTTCTCTTTTGATCTGTTTAAGGGGGTCCGGGACATATTGAAAAAAATATTTTTATTAATTAATTTAGAATTTAGAATATTTTTGTACTGATTACCCATCTAACTAATAAGCAAAATCACAACATAAAATTTTTCCAATAGTTTATAAAAAAATTTTTAATTAACATTTTTTGAAAAAAAGAGGGGTCATTTTAAATTGCTAAAACTCAAAATATTTTTGATCGATTCTCAAAATTCTTGCAGTAAATTATTCACAAATTTACAAACTTTCATTTTGATTCAGCAATTTAAAAAATATTAATTTAATAAAAAATAAAAAATATTTGAATGAAATTTTTTTTTAAAAGTCATATTTTAAAACTAAATATTTTTTCAAATTTTCTAAATCAAAATTAAAGTATAATGTTTGAAAAAGATATATTCCAAATTTCAATCCTTAAACTTTATCGGTTTTCGACTTACAGCAATTTGAATACAGGAGATCTTGAAAAAAGTATCATGGAGAAAAACAGTTGTTGCCATGACAACAACTGTCAAGAGTGTTAGATTTTCAAAACAACGCACCACAAAAATTATTATATCTGTAATTCTAATTAAGACAGAAACATGATTTAGACGTCATTTTAAGCAGAAAAACATAAAAAACAATTCTTAAAAAAAAAAAAAATTCGAAAATTTGACGAGTTTTGTGTCCCGGACCCCCTTAATTAATTTCAACTTTTTACGAATCTTAAATTTGACGGCCTATAAAAAATTTTGCTGTGGTAACCTAATCTTGTCTACTCCAGTTTCAACTCCACGAGGAAACTTATAATTATCCCTTGGTTCACATTCAAGAAACTAAACGCCTCCTTCTATTCACATTTCTCCTCTTTCTCTTTAATCCGCCTAAATCTTATCTTTTTTCAAACCGTAACACTTAAAAATAGTCCATCTCGACGATCTTGCACAATGCGTGTTTGAAGCCGGTGGCTTTTGAAAGTTTCAAAAGCTCTCCCGTCTGCAAGTCTGAGAAAAATCTTCGTATGAATCATGGAGTCGGTTGCTTGAATTGTTTTTCGGGAAATTCCCACTGGGATTCATACTCTTCATCATGACTCGATAAGGAGGTGTAGGCTATTTATATGCAGTGCAGGAAATATCCTTCTTGCTTCTTGCTAGAAAGATGACTGGAGCTTCGTTTCGATTCAATTGGCTTTTTAAAAGGGTGAATTATAAAACAAATGCAATGCTACAATCTCCTACAAATAATGCTTGGTACGTAATTATTTAACGTCACACTGAAGCCACGCAGCGGGGCATTGACGACAGTCCGGGATCAATCCCGCAGTGGTTCCCAAACTATTTTGGTCGTGGAACCCCAAATTTGTTGCCAATGATCGCGGAACCCTGAATATTTTTTATACAACGACTTTTCAAAATTTAAAATCTGATATTAAATGAAACAAGTAATATTTTGGTATTTCGAATTTTATTGAATTAAACAAAACTAAAAAAAAATTTATTATAAAAATATTTAATAAAAATACAAAACATAAACTAAAATAAATGAAAAAACTTTAATGTGAAGAATGCACCTACTTCTTTGATTACATGATTCTCTTAAAATTGGGCGTTAGGTTTGATAACTGAACTCGCATATCTGGTGCAGCACCAAGTTTGTTACGATACTTGGTTTTTGTCGCAACATATTTTGAAAACCCAGCTTCACACAAATAAGTGGTTGCAAACGGCAATAGAATTCAAATAGCCTGTTTTGATAAATTTGGATATTCATCGAATACATCTGACCAGAATATTGTTAACGAAACGGTTCTAAATTTGGCTTCTAATTGTGTATCCGAACTCAATTCAATCAATTTTTCATAATATATGGAATGAAATCCTTTTGGTTTTTCTTTTATTTTGAAAGAATTTTGTACCCAGTAATTATCTCGATTCTCTAGGTTTGGAAAGTAATCACTGAGTGATTGCTGTAAACTGGACAGATGTGTTTTCATACCATCGCGGATTTCCATATCTAAATCCACTTCAGATTCTTCGAGAAAATCACTGAGCGTCTGGAAACACTCGAAGTTGTTTTCCTCCTCAGCTGAAATCCAATATTGTATTTTCCTTGAAAAGGCAACCAATTTATCTTTTGTTTGCAATATGTTGACTTGTTTTCTTTGCAGAGTCAAACATAATTCGTTCAATTTTGCAAATATATCAGCAAGGTATGCAAGTGTAGATAGCCAAGTCATATTATTTAATCTGATAATTCAAATTTATGACCAATTAAATACGCCATCAGTTTATTTCGCAATTCAAATATTCGCACAAACATTTTGCCACGCGATAACCATCTAACTTCCGTATGAAGAAGTCTATCAAGTGGTGTGAAGACTACCCATATATTCGCTCATGGCTTTGAAAATACGTGATTGCAATGGTTTACTTTTGATAAAATTGATAGTCTTCACTGCTTCGTCTAGAACAGATTTAAATGTCACCGAAATCCTTTTTGTTATTAATACATATCTGTGAAGAATGCAATGAGTACTGTTACAGTTTTTTTGCAACATTTTTAATCCGTGCTACAGCACCACTCACTTTTCCTGCCATTGCTTTTGCTTCATCGCTGCATACTTCAATACATTTTCCCCAGTTAATTTCAAGCGTTGTCATAAAATTATCAATACAGTAAAAAAATATTATTCCCCCGTGGTGTTAATGTTCACACTTTCACATAAAAGCAAGTCTTCTTCAATTTTTTTTATTAAAATCATACCGAATGAAAACAAGCAAAATTGCTAATCCAGCAACGTCTGTGGACTCATCTAGTTGTAATACATAAGCGTCACACGCCTGTAACTGTGAAATAAGTTACATTTCAATGTCATCGGCAGTATCGTTAATACGCCTTTTTACATTATTGTTAGAAAGAGACACACTTTCAACTTGTCTACTATACCCTTCGCCCAATACACACGAAACGATATCTTGAACTCAAGGTTTAATAAGTGATTCACCAATAACATGTGCCTCTCCCGCTAGAGCAATATTGTAAGATACTTTATACGACGCTTCCGTTATCTTTTGATTATCTGTTTTGAATTTTTTTTATCATAAAACTATTTTACTATGGATTTCAAGTATTCTTTAAAAAAATATATATTTGCCTTTATCTGTTGGGTGATTTTTTTTCAAACGCCTCAGTAGTTTTGCTGGAGCTAAGTAGAGTGCCTATATAATAAAAGTGGCGACAAGGGACCCAATTTGGCCCAATGCGCATGCGCGGCAGCCATTTTTCTACCAGAATCGTCTCGAAGAAGGTTGCTGGGCGAATTAATATATAATTTCAGGGAGAACAAAAGGTATATGATTGTTATAATATGGATACATTCGGTATAAATTAATCATATAAACGCTCAATTATATGCGTAATTGATGAGATGGATTACACAACGCGCTAACTTAGATTGCGGGAAACACCATGTTGTTCAAAAAAAGCTATTTGCTTAAAAAGTCTTCAAATTTATGGTGACAAAACACTAAAATAATAATAAATAAACATTCTAGAACACGAAATGAAACATGAAAAAGCTATATTTTCTTTTTAATTTAATATACACACGTTTTTCTGGAACACACAAAAAGTTCCCATGTTAAGTCTACGGGAGCTAGGAAAAGACCGCCTCGGGCGGTAGAAAAGGTCTCTAAGCCAATCAGAAAGTGTTTCCCGTATGTCGCCACTCTTATTATATAGGCACTCTAGTGCTAAGCAATTTTGTTGCAAAGCAAACAAACCGCATCTGGAGCCTCCTCGTCACCAGTACTAGTAAATCCAAACGACAGGTAACTAGTATCATAGTTACGTCTTTTCGTTGATACCACCTATTCAAAATTGGAAGATGAGGCTGTAGCTGTAAGGAACTGGAAGTTGATGGTATTGCGGGTTCCAGAATGCCTGTATCTGTAGATTCCACGATCTCTGCATTACTACTAACAACGTCAGTTTTCTTTAAAGACCCATATTTTAACCATCGATCCATTATAAAGGCAATTTTGTTTATAGAAATAAAAATGATAAAAATATTACAGCGTATAATGAATAAATTATAAAAACTATTTATAGTCCTACCTGATTTATGAAAGCACAAGAGGAATAGAAAATACTTATTTCTGTTCACTTGAAAAAATAGTTATGTTAGCTTTAAAGTAGCAGAATAACTCAAGATCGGAGTACGAAAATCAACTGATTGCTACGAGAACCGTTCGCTGAGTGAGTGTAACGTAACCAATTCACACAGCGAGAGCGAAACGTTATTGTATAGGCTAGCGGTAGCAACATATGTATGTATGTTTTAGATATTACGGTATTTCTTTTGATTTTGAAACTTTGTTTACAATCTGAATTATAGGGTCGACCTGTACCTACCCAGCTATAAATGTTCCTTAACTGACATTCTAGTTTGAATGACAGTTACCGTTAATAATACAGTGGCACAATAGCATTGGCGCAAATACACCATGGAAGTAGGAAAGATCTTTCCTACTTCCATTAAATACACCGGTATATTGCACAAAGAAATTACATAAATTTTGATGAAGTTCGAATTGCTACCGATGCTTGTGTTTTTAGTCGCCTTATTTAAAAATTTTTAATTTAATGCGGTGGTCGATTGTAAACTTTCCGAGAAAAATGTAAATTTATTAGACGCCGTTCTTATTTTTTTAATAAAATAAAATTTGTCACGTGGAACCCCAGGGTTCCGCGGAACATACTTTGGGAACCACTTCCCTAAGGGAAAGATCCGAGGACAACACCGCGTCATTTTATCCCCCTTTATACCCAGGACAAATTGAACGGGAGTAGATATGCAGCCTTTACCGGGGCTCAGATAGCACAATGTTATAAGTCAATTTTTTCAATTTTTCGTGACAGCAATTTTAAGATTCAACATGTGGTTCTGTGGTTTTTGATTTATTACAATTCCCCCCCTTCGTTTTCTCATAAACTAAAAGAAAAAGACTCACGACATTTTGCCACCTTCTAAAGATTAACAAACCAGACTCCAGGATGGGACTTACTCAATTTTTTGTGAAAAGTGACTTATAACTTTTTGCCATCCGAGTACAGATATATCCTGCAGGGTTTAAAGGTATTAGAAATCCAAATATGGCCTAGATTGATCAAACAATGATCGTAAAAATATTCATTCTTACTCCTATGGGTATTTCGAATTGGTAATAGAAGCCTGCGCACACCTAAGAACAATAGAATAGGCCTAGTACGAAGCCTATATTTGGTGTCGAGTTCTAAAGAATGAGAGTGACCACCAAGCGGTGTGGTGGTTAAGGAGTTAGCCTCTAGATCGGAAGGTTGAAAGGTTCAAATCCGGGTCAGTGTATGGATGTTTGTAAGCGTATGGTGTTTAAGCGGCTGGTGCACCTTAAATCTGTCGTGGCGGAAAGTCCTTAGGTTCGGTTGGTGTGGAAGTTTGGAGAGTGGAATGACAGCTCCGGTTTTACCTTGTCATCTCATCATGGTTCAAAATGACATTGATCCCGGAATGTCGTCAATAGCCCGTTGTGTTGCTCTAGTACGAAGTTAATAAAAAACTACTACTACTACAAAAAATGAGTATACTATATTTGTGCGTGCGTGCGTGTGTGTGTGTGGTGTTGACTGGTGAAATTGTAGATTTGTATATACAGACTCCAATTCTACTTTACATATTCGAAAAAATATTTGGTATCGGACCTATCTTTTGGTATCGATCACGTCTGATAAAACGGATTCTCGAAATTATCAATGTTCTCTACTGTATTTATAAATAAAATTTAACACTCAAATTGGTTAGTAGAATTTCGTTTTTTTTTTTTTTTTCGTTTTAGAAAATGCGTTGTTTTGTTCCTTATTCACAACAACAGTGTTGAAATCATATTATATAAATATTTTATAATCACTTTTGTTCATAGATGTATAAAATCTCATTTTTTTACTAACGTACGTGTGCTGAAATGGACACGTACGAATTCTGATATTCTGATAACAGAAGGCTAAAAGGAATCTGAAAGATAGAAGTCAGAAAAAAATTAAATCTGAGCTATATCGTGAAAATAGGTTTAAACATCAAAAGATAATAACGAATCTATGATTCCATTGAAATGTAGGGATAGAAGGTGTGAACTTTATGCGATGCTTTTGATTGGAAATTAGAATCAATATATCTAAGAAGTACGCTAAATGCTGTGATACGTTACAGACCCATTTACCTTAAAAAAACATAGAGTAAAGCACGCAGAATATGAACTTCGCACTTTTTGGGACCATAAATCTTTCAGCTTTGACAGCTGATGCGTTTTCTTTTTGCACATTTTCTTTTAGCAACCATTTATGATGATAGAAAGTTTCATAACCTTTCTCATTTTGCCTTTTAAGAGATTCACACCAATATATCCGATCTTTAATTTTCAGAATCTCACAGGATTCAAGAAAAAGGGGCAATAAAATCTTTCCTAAAGATTATACTCTAAGTAAAGTAGCAATAAAATCTTCCAATTCTATTTTAATGAAAGGAGCAATAGAATATTTCCAATGGATTCGATTACAAGGAAATTATTTAAAAAAAATCTTATTAAAGGATCCTATTCTAGTTAAAGGACTAATAGAATCTTCCTTGTGTTTTAATAAAAAGAGCAATGTAATATTTCTAATGGATTCTTTTTTAAGGAAATGACCATAAAACTCTTTCTTCACATACAAGGAAAGAATCTTTTTTCAAACCATTTTATGCTAAGTAAAGGGGGGGGGGGAGGAGGACCATTAGAATCTTTCTAAAGGTTTAAAGAATCCGTAGATTCTTTCATCCAATAGATACGTTATTCAGTCATTAAATGTGTCATTAATTTGTGTAGTCATTAATTTTTCATTTAGTCATTAATTTGTGTAAAAGCAATACCACTCATCATAATACTCTAAAAAAGTAGGATAAATTATTCCTTATGAATTAATTAACAAATTAAGGAATAAGTAATTATTTATTCTAATTAATTACTTTCTGCTCAAGTTAATTAACAACTAATTTTATAACGTGTCAGTGTATTAATAATGGGTCCAATAAAGCAAAAATTAACTGAGAAAAAGAAATATATCAAAGCATTCACAGTCAGTTCACTACACCACACAAAGACTACCTAATCATATTAAAAAGCATCACAACTCTGAGCCAAGAAAAATAGTTTCTCTACAAAAAATGAAATTTAAAATAATCACTAGAAACTAAACGAGCGATCCGTGTAATTGGAGTTGCGAAAAACTATTCTATTGTAAAAAAGTTGTACTCTCAAAAAACGTAAAATAGGAATTTGTGAGCATCGCATTTAACCTCGTTTCTGTACAAATATCTCCATTGTCAGAAAATATTTACACAATTGAAAATTTAAAAAAAATTAAACAAGAACTGGAATACCAGATTATGAGCCCCTCCCCTTTTATCGCTTTTTTTAAACAGTTATACAGCTCACACGAAATTCCAATATACCTTGTTTAGATTACAGCATTAAAAACTCCTTTATATATATATATATATATATATATATATATATATATATATATATATATATATATATATATATATATATTTTACAAATTAAGTTTTTTGCTTGGGGAGAACTTAAATCTAAATTTACCTACCTTCTTTATACAAATACGAATGGAGTGTTTGTACATGGGAATGTTTTTGACCTATTTCAAGTTTTCTATCCGTATTGGGTTCTTATGTTGTAAAATTCGTCTCTTGCGTCTCTGTCCGTCCATCTGTCTGTATGTCATTCCTACGGTTAAATATACTTTCATGAAACTTTCCACACTCTGAGTTCTTACATTCATTTAGTGATTGATTTTGGTAGCGTAAGTCTGTCTTTCCGTTCTATGCCGTATTTTGTATATGTGTGTTTGAAGACGTATCACACAAAATTTATCCAGCATATTTTACAGCAATGGTCTGTATTTTATAAACTGTATGTTAGATTAGTGAATACATTATTTTGCATTCCTTTGCTTACATATTTAAACAAGTTCCACGCTAAAATATCTGATTAACATCTGAGATACAAATCAACCATAACTTGGTACTTTGGAGTTGCTGGTAAAGTAGATTGAGCATTGCAATTAATTGGATTGTTTTATGTTTGTCTGCTGAAAAATCACATATTTTTCTAAAACCTATTAAAACGGAATTTTAATTCTATTACTTTTTTTAAATTTCTAGCCTCATTAACTTTTGTTTGCGAAGTATAAGCTATTTCTGAATATTTGGGACAGACGATATTTTGCAACGAAACGGAAACCCCTTATCGTTTACCACACGTGCAGTGATATTTGTTCTTTTTCGATCGGAATTAATTTCGTATTTTAAAATTTTTTCTATATTTTAGGCTGTTGTGGCAACTTTGAGATCAAGAGTTAAAAAGGAATCACGAATTAATATCATGCCAAATCGATTTACCATTTTACAAATTTTTACCTTTGCTTTTCAATTTTAAACCAATTTCTTTTATTATTGCACGTACCACAAGAAGGAACTTAAAAAATGTATTCGCTTATATGACAAACTCAGTGATATATATCTTATCAGTTTAATTTATCATCTTTCTCGTAATGATGGCGAGAAATTCGAAGATGTCGCAAAAACTGGTGCAAGAGTGCCACAAGTCATAAAATATTGGCAAGTGAACTATGAGTGTATTCTTCTTAAATTCGTCATTTTTATGAATTGAGTAAATCAATTTCATAGGAAAAGAACTTAAGAAAAGGAATTTCTAAACATTCCTTAAATCGTCTTTTGTAGTAAGCTACCTTAGTGTCTGTCCCGTTTTGACAGTTTGTACTTTAGAGATGTGTGATATAAGTAAAATGTATTACATGGACGGATATATATTACGTCTAGAATATGCTATACAATTCTGGGCTCCATATATGAGAAAGGATATAGAATTAATTGAAAGGGTTCAGCACAGAGCTACAAAAATATTAAAGGGGATAGCAAATCTCGACTACAATGAACGTTTAAGTAATCTAAACATGTATACACTGGAAAGAAGAAGAAGGAGGGGGGATTTGATTCAGCTTTTCAAGTTGGTAAAACAAAGGGACATAGAGGGCTTAAATTTCAATAGGGATAACAACAGAACAAGGGGCCATGGGTATAAATTGAATAAGACACATTTTAATCGGGATTTAAGGAAAAACTACTACTTTAATAAGGTAATAGACACATGGAACGCGTTGCCAGAAAATAGAGTTAATTCAAAGGGAGTGTACGAATTTAAGATACAATTGGATAGTCAGTGGGAATTGGGGAATTCATAAACAAAGGACCAGTCTTGTTGGGCTTGAGCCTGTAGCGGGTCGTCAATATTTGTATTTGTATTTTTTGTTCATCTTTACTGTAACTTAAGTTACTAGATCAAATTTAATTCTGTGAATTAAAAAATATCGGTAAATTAATAACATTCCTATCAAAGTTTAGCTTTTTATTTGTTTGTTGAACAATTGAAGTGAATATTTTGTTTTTCATTATTCTTTGATAATATATTTACATTTCAAGATGAGTATATTTGTCTAAATGTAACGCAAGTTACCGTGGAATTGCCCTGAAGTGTTCCTAATTTGTATTTTAAAAATGAATTAGAGTTGTCCAGTTAAGTAATTGAATTATATTCGTAGTTAAGTATTCAAGTATTGAACTATATTCAAGTATTGAATTATATTCAAGTATTGAATTATTATTATGAACTCATCCAGCAATTTCTCTTCAATGCCAGTAAAATGCCCTGCACGTGAATGTCTATTTGCTTGACGTTGTATGGCTCGGTTTAGTCAAACGTAGCCATTGCGAAATCCAACCCCATCCATACAACCAACTAGTTTTAATTTAAAAATGAATGTTTTAGATAAATGATAAGAGAGAACAAAAGAGGCGGATTAAGAAAACAAAACGGGGGGGGGGGGGTGAAATTGGAGCTATAAACGTTTATTAAACTCAAAGCATGGTCTATGTGAATTTCGTGAAGCTCATTTTCGGTACAATTTCCAAAAATGCATGAGCCAAAATGCGGAAGTAATCCTAATTGGTTGGATGGGGTTTTATGACGCAAGGGGCCGTATTTGTCTCCAAGCTGTGTCAAACAGAAAACAGACAACATCAAAAATGGACACACAAGGAAAGTGTGAAGTACTTCTGAAATCATTCAATTATTCTGTTATTTTGATACTTGGGGATAAATGACTCTTCATGCGACGGGTGCATAACAAAATTCATTTATTTTGGTCACACTTCATTTATATATTTTTTTTAACCTGATGGTGCGTAATGACTGGCTGCGTATAAACCTTTTTTCCTCCACAATCTGTCAACTTTTGTTGATCTCACTGGCTATGTATAGACTTTTATCCACCACTATATGTCAACTTGACTTACTTTCGCATGGTGTTGTTTTATGAGCAATACTGGCAAAACAATGTTATTAGAAAACTTAGGTTTTGATCAACACTGGTAAAGCAATGAACTGCGTACGGCAGTCGTTTTGTACTCAGTGTTATTTCCCTGGCGATTTCCAATATAATGATTTTTGATGTTTGGTATCTCGTTTCGCTCGTGACATCACACAGCCAATCAAAACAATAAGAAACTCCGCCTTCTCGTGACGTCACACAACCCATCTAAACTTTAATAACCAAATAAACACAGGAGAATCTAGCATTTTACATGATAAGAAATTTAATTAAGCTGATGGAAAAATTTGAAAAACATATTAAATTATAGGTAATTCTCGTATAGCACGGTTAATTGGTAACGTGATATAGAGAATCCGTGTTATACGAAACCTACAAGTCCCACAAATTTGATATTGCGTACTGTGCTATATGGAATACCGTGTTATAGGAAACTCGTGCTATATACGAGTAGAAACTCAACCAATTAACCAAAACTCAGAGGCCATATCTACTTGTTAATACGTACCGTGTTATAAAAAAACTAAAGGACTGCTTTATGTGTTATATGGAAACTAAAGGACTGCTCTATGTGTTATATGGAAACTAAAGGACTGCTTTATGTGTTATATGGAAACCAAAGAACTGCTTTATGTGTTATATGGAAACCAAATAACTGCTTTATGTGTTATATGGAAACTAAAGGACTGCTTTATGTGTTATAAGGAAACCAAAGAACTGATTTATGTGTTACATGGAAACCAAAGAACTGCTTTATGTGTTATATGGAAACTAAAGGACTGCTTTATGTGTTATATGGAAACTAAAAGACTGCTTTACGTGTTATATGGAAACCAAATGACTGCTTTATGTGTTATATGGAAACTAAAGGACTACTTATGTGTTATATGGAAACCAAAGGACTGCTTTATGTGTTACATGGTAACTAAATGACTGCTTTATGTGTTATATGGAAACAACAATTTTCATGAAACTATATTAAACCATGTGGACGTGTATGTGGCAGATCAGACATACATACAGACGAACAGACCAGACAGACAGAACACACTATCAGAAAGACCGACAGAGACAGACACCAAACGCGCAAGAGGCAGATTTCGCATCAGAAGGGTCCAAGACGGATAGAAAACTTGAAGTGGGTCGAAAATATTCAATGTACAAACAAACACTCCATTCTTATTTGCATAGATTATCATTGGTATTGTAAACCGTGTAATATGGAGAACCTAGGCATGTTATATGAGGGATGCCGCAATTTCGGTACCGTGGTGTAGAAAATCCGTCTTATAGAAGTGCAATGCTATACGAGGGTTACCTGTGTTCAGTGCTGTAGTGGAGGGTATACGGCAGTATACGCCGTACACCCTCTGGTTTTTCCAGCAAATTCCGTATACACTCTGCTTTTATTAAAAACTACGAACACCGCTTTGTTTTTCCTAGAAAACATCGCGCAAAACATCACGTGAAACGCAGATAGCTGTAGAAGCAAAAGAAAAGTTTATATTTCAAGATATCACCTTGGTACATAATTCCAAAATCGTACCAGAAAATATAAATACAGGGGATACTAGCCGTGTAGAAAAGGAGGTAAAAAGGATCTGTTGAGGTTTTGGTATCAATGAAATGTGCACTATTCTGGGTTTGAGGGACCCATGAAACTGCCCAAGTTGTTCCAGAAAAATGAAAGCCTCTTTTAAGAACAATTGAAATATTACCATATTTAGCGGCCGATTCCGAGCGCGGGTAAGTTTAATGAATACCTACCCGGTCCTTAGAAAGGATTTCCTATATATATATATATATATATATATATATATATATATATATATATATATATATATATATATATATATATATATATATATATATATATATATATATATATATATATATATATATATATATATATATATATATATATATATATATATATATATATATATATATATATATATATATATATATATATAATATATAATATATATATAAAGTATATATATATATATATAATATATAATATATATATAAAGTATATATATATATATGTGTGTGTGTGTGCGTGTGTGTACATGTTTTTTGTCCCCCCCCCCCCTGGAAAGTGTAAGTAGTAAGAACATGTTAGCCCATGGAAAAAATTCTGCGATTATCAGAGTGTACCATTAGAGGGTATACCATGGGGCCCTGCCTATACTAATGCAGGGGCACCCAAGTTATGCCCTCTGACTTATTTACGACTGCAGCACTGCCTGTGTTAGGAAAATATCAAACCACTACGTCCAACTACATGACTTGACAGAAAATGTCTCTCATATAAGCGCATAGGACTAACGTCAAAGTCTGAAAAGTGATTCCCGAAACACACTAGCGCCCCCTGAATTTAGCATTACAGTTCGTAGACACTCCTCGCATACCATACGGTACGAGGATCACAATCACAAAAAAAAAAAAAAAACAGTTGACGAATTGAAAGTCGGGAATATTCACTCGAAAACCTTTCCTCGTTTCCCGAGGCCGATCCAAAAACTAAAACCGAAACACGGGCGAACACAGAAGAGCGAAAAAGGAGAGAAAGAGAACAAAAGAGAAGAAAAAAAAAAAAACGTCACGTCTGACACAGGTCACGTGGTGCACTACCGCAGTGAACGAATGGAGCCGGCGCTGGCAATCGGCGCATGCGCGTTCGCGGCCACCGCCCGGCGAGTCGAAAAACCCCGAAATCGTTTGCGCTTTCTCCACTGTGGCTGTTGACAGTGCGTTACTCCGCTGAAAACGACACACGCTTTCGAACACTTCTTTCTCGTTCCTCGATGCGAACTGTTTAGAACAAAAAGCATTCGAATTTATTTTGTCGCCGCTGCGTTCCGAAGGGAATCGTGCATTGAATTCGGAGGAAAAGTTCGGAGAAGGGGGTCGGAAATTAAATTTTTTTTCTTCGAAAGGTCTCTCCAGGGTCGGAGAGGATGGAAGGCGGCGGAACGCCTTATTCGAGCAGTATGGCACCCTCTGGGTCCTACATTCTTATAATTGTGAGCCAACCTGTGACAGACGACCATAAGCAAGTTATATTGGACAGACTAAACAAAGGTGAGTTCATTTTCAGAATTTCAATATTTTTTTGCATAAATTAGAACACGTTGATCATGCAAATTTGTTTTGAGTCATCAAACATTCGATTCTTTGAATTCATTGAAATCTGATGAGCTGTAAAAACAAACGTTCTTTTCTGTTGAACCAGATTTGTAGATTTTCTACAAATTTCTAAATTTATTAATATAAGAGTTCTAAATTTTTTAAAGAAACACGATTTATTTTCAATGGTCTAGAAATACTTATTGCAGAAATTTCACGATCCAACTGAAAAAATTGAACTTATAGTTTTTTCGATGACCCATTTTGAAATTTATTTGTTTTGACTAAAAAAATAGAATGCTAATATTTTCAGATTTTGTTAAGTTTAAAAACTTTTTTGATATACTTTTAAATATCGCACGCATTGAAAACAATTGATACAATTCAAAAATATTTAATTTCTTAATTTTCGAAACGATATATAAAACTACGAACAATTTCACTGACATCAATTCAAATAACGCGTTTCAAATGTTTATTAGGTTGTTATTTAATTAATTTAATAAAATGTTATTTAATTAATTGAACGAATTCCAACATGCTTAATGATTTTCAATCGTTTGGCTCTCCTGCAATTTTTTATTCCAGCGTACTTTTAGAGTTGTATCATTTTTCTCTCGGAAATGCGAAATGCTCCTTACCTGTCAACAAATTTGTAACATGCATTTCCTTTCATCCGCAAAACAGATATTCTTAAACGGAAATGCATACTAAAAACCTTACAAACACTGAGTAAAAACTGGACACGTATATTTTACAGTATAACATCGTGGGACAATCAAATTTAACTTGTCTGGAATACAACAGAAGTTCTGTTCATATTTTGAAATTTGTAAATGAGAACTAAATGGGATTGAAACTATGTTTTCAAATTTTTTGCCCGACTTCAAAACTTTTTTTTTTAAATATATACCTAAATCTCTAAATATTAATTGGAAACTCTTGTTGAATCGATGTTCAATCCGTTCTGGAACAATGGTGTCAGATTCGATTCCTCCATGGAGTGTGTTTCGCTCTTTTGTCTAAGTAAAAAACTGTTCTTGTGTGTGCATGTCTATTTATTTGACCTTGTAGGGCTCATCTTGGTCACATGTGGCCCTTGTGTCTCACAAATCACCCAACTAATCTTGAACAGTGAACTGTTACGCTTGCAATTTGCAGAAATTTACGGATAGACGTTCCTATTCTATTTTGTTGAGTTAGCCTCCCCGGCGGTTGTCACGAAGAGTGAATGAGATATCTCGTCATTAGAAGGAAATTGACCCTGTCTTGATCTTGTCATCATGAAAAAAGTCGGTAATATCTGGAATACGAAATGTCTTGCCATAAGCAAAATGGTTCAGCTCTTGATGGACGAGTTAATAATTGATTGTCCTATATTCTCTCAAAAATGGGATCTTTGCCGATCGTAAATTTATATTTTGTGGTTATTGACCCAACAACACGCACTCAAAACATGATATCTCGCTTATGTTTACTAGTTTCGCAGCAAGCGTCTCAAACTTCATAAATTGTACTTTCCGTCGATATTGCCAGTGCTGTTATAGAAGATAGGAAAATAGCGCTAAAACCCTCTGCGAAGTAAAAATGGGGCAGATTTGATTCCTACCCCTGGGTGTCACTAATCGTCCATGTGCGTATGTCATTTTATTTGACATTATTGAGCGTAGATTGACCAAATATAGCCATAAAACGCAACCATCCAGTGCTCTAACAGCTTGAGAGCTGTAGGTGACGCTGGTTCCATTCATGTAACTATCCTGAGTGAATATTTATCTTCTGTCTCAGTAGAACTTCCTTCGTATGTATGTATTGTGTATATCCACTTAACAGGGAAAACATTGCTTGGATTGATCCTTTTCGCCACAAATGAAGCAACCCAAATAATTCTCAAAAAAAAAGTTACCGCAGGAGCAGCAGCAGAATTGTTAACTCGCGTTTTTTTCGCTCTATTCTTAAACGGTTTCCAGAGAAAGTACGGATCAGAAAATTACGAAATTAACATGGTTTGTTCAAAATTGTACAGGAAGCAAGATGGAGAACATTTTTTTTCCTATGTGGCTATTAGTTAAAGGTGCATTAAGTGTCAAAGTAAAAAAAAACAAAAACAAAAAACGAAATTTCTACCCCAAGTGAGCAAAACCCATACAAATTTTCAGTCTTCAGCCGTGAGGTTTTTTTAAAGTATCTCTACAAGTTTTTTTTTCGAAATTTCGATTTGGTTCCTAGTAATATTTTTTTGAAATTCGGAAAAAATCGGGAAAATTTCGTCATTTTTTTGTTAAAACTGTCATAACTATAGCTTTATACTATTAGTTTTTAAATTTGAAAACAACACGGGAAACCTTAGAATGATGTACCCCCAAGATGCGCGATATATCGAGGAGATACTGTGATAATTTGTGGATCTGTGTGCTACATCGTAACCTTAAAATTATTTCCTGTCTAATATGTGAGTATATTTCTACAACGATTACGTTTTCATCGACCCTAGCTATATCACTACCCTCGATATGTCGCTGTTTTGTCTTAAACCCCAATAAGCGCGGTATATCGAGGGGCTACTCTAATAATTTGTGGATTCTACATCGCAATCTTAAAATTTTACATGCCTTATTGTGTGTCTTTATTTCTACCACGAGTATGTTTCCATCGATCCTAGCTATATCGATCTTCTCGATATATGGTTTTTAAGTCCTCCAAAGAAACGCGATTTATCGAAGGTCTACTGTTATAATTTGTGGATCTATATGCTACATCGTAATCTTTTAAGTTTTCGTACCGGAAATCTGCCGGGAAGTAATATGTTTAGCTTGCGTTTTTATTTTTATATGCAAATAATACCCCATCTTTATTAGCATATTTTTCAATAAACAGAATCCGTGGTGGGTGATGAGAGGCATAATAACATAGTGCTGAAGAGGCACAATTCTGCCTGTTGTTATTTTGTCTCGAGTCCTTGTTCAAAGTCTAGACAGTCTTTTAAAAACTAGATCAACGAAAGATTGAAAAAACGTAGTTTTAATTCAAATATCGTCCTTGAAAATGTATTCCTCTTCACTGACTCATCACCAATTATTTTTTAAACAGAAGTCGTTCCTTGTAACAAATTTCCTGGTGTTAGTAATATTTTGTGTGCGTGTTTTGTATTTCGATTTAGCAATATTTTTATTTTTGATATTTTGAACTTAAATTATAAAACTTCAGTAACATGTTTTTTTTTATCCTGATTCGTTTCATGTGTAGCAAACAGTTAATTTATTTTGATGATGTTAGTTTATGGATATATAATAATATTATAAATTATAATAGCAACTAGTTAATGAATGATATAATAATAGTAGTTATAAATAGTTATGAACTGTGAATTATAATATAAATCAAAAATTGATATAGTTTGATCGATAGGTAGGTATTTTAAATAAAGTCGCATTGGGGCAATTAAACGGGCTATTGACGACGGTCCGGGATCATTCCCAAAGGGAAATATCCGAGAAAAACTCCATGTAATTTTGAAACACGGTCAGATGGCGATGGCTTTTTTAATATACCTAGTTGGTTATGTATTTAATTGAAAATATATCCTTAAAAAGACAAAACATAAAAATTGATCGGCAATCATAGCATACTGTTTTAAGAAGTAAATTCCGGTCTATAATTATAGTCTTCTTTCAGCAAAATAACAAACCGAATGGTATACGTTGCCATTGCTAAAGTTTATTAAGTTGGTATCTTACCAGTAATGCTAACCATTTGGTATTGTCTTGGTGACAAAAAATTGAATTCATGCCAAGGCCATATCGTTAATTACAGTTTTACTAATTGGCCATAGCAATGTTATTAAACAGATAAACAAAAGTAGAATACATATTTGGAAAAAAATTCGAATTTAAATTAAATCTAAAATTCGGTATAAAAAAACATCAAAGTAATATTTCGTTTAAGTTTTTTTTTAAATTTCTGACGGTTGGTTTTGCATTTTCAGACGATGAGAAAAGAACTCATACATAACCTTCCCACTCATTGAGTCCATCTGAAAAATTATTTATATCTACATCATGAAAAATTTCACTATATTTCAAGTATTGTCGAACTCTGCATGGGAGTGTTTAGTAAAAAAATCGATTCAAAAAATTAATCGATCTCGATTTAAAAGCTTTTGCGCTACCTGAGAAATCAATTCAAAGAACTCGATTCCCATCTGAGCCGCTTGGAGTATACAGCCCCTAATCTGTGGAATCGCTGAGTTAGAACAGAAACCTCACGCTACGAAGGCGATTTCCGTTTACATAATGATTCAGATGAGGTTTTTTATCCTCCTATTTTCAATCAACTGTGACTTCCAAGCAATAAATTTTCTATCACTTCAATTGTGACCTCCGATTTGCATTGAGATAATGCATGGAAAAACAGACAGTTTTGTTTCTTTTACATTACAATGCTGTCCGACATTCTTTTTATCTTTTTCGTCGCGCGCATTTGAATCTTTGACGACCAACATACAATTAAAGTACAATTAAAATCTGTCATAATATTTTATTAGTTTTTAGGAATGGTCTGTCATAGATGCATTGTGTGTGAAAACCTCAATACTTGAAGTAGTGTGAGATATATACAAAATCAGATGTCAATATAAAGCTTTTTGAAAGAAAAGTCCATGGCCACGATCAGTACGTTATTGTATTCAATGCGAACTTTTGTTAGTGTTCACTAATGAAGGACTTGTATTGTACATTCTTTAAGGGAATACATTTCAACAAGTTTAAACGAAATGCAAATTTTACATGGCTTTAGACAAAATAGAGTATGTAATACTTTTGTCCCGAAATAAGTGCATCCCTTTTGCATACTTTTTCTATAAATAGTTTTTTTGCTCTAACTTTGCAGTGCACCACTGAGAACATTTCTTTGCAGTATAAGGCAATAAAATAATTTTCCACTCAACCCTCTATCTTATCGAAAAAAAAGCAGGTAAAAATCGAAAAATGCCCTTATTTCGAAGTTTGGAAAACAAGTTGTGTGATGGTATTATCTGGAAAAAAGGCCCTCAAAATTGTATTAGTTAAAAATTGAGATAATAAAACAATTTCCTTCCAAGTGATATGAATTGTAATCCTAAAGCTACAATAAAATCCAAACGCTGTTTTAATGCGAAATATTTAATCATGTTTAAAAAATAACCTATTTCATTTTACGATTAAAAATTTTTCTTTTTCATCTTTTTACAAATGGGAAAATGACGTTAGATATGACTTAAATGAAGGACAGAGTGGTATAAAATACCGGACTGCCACAAACGACTAAATTGCAACTTTTTGCTACTTTTTTTGCAGTCTTGGCCACTAGAGTTATATTTTTTTTTGCAAAATCGTCTCTAAAGCTAACATTTTGAAAAATTTGGTGTCTTTCCGACAAAAGTCAAAGAATATTTAGACATTTTTTATGCTATTAGCAGAGGAAATTTTTTTGTTTTCTTTAATGAAAAATTTATTAAGAAAGCATAAGTTTTAATTATATATATATATATATATGTTCCAATTACGTACGCGGAACACGTTGTGCTTAAGCCGATTCACTTTGAATCTCAGTAACTAAAAGTGGAGATGAAATCGAGCTTATTATAAGACTTTTTGCTTCAGCTTTTAAAAATGTCTATCACTAATGCTGATATTTAACAAGTGCTTTGACTGTGGTTGGCCTGAAAATAGAAAAATTTATTTTACATAAGATTTATTAGCAAAAAGTCTCATTAAGCAAAAATTGACTGTACTACTTAATTCAGTATAGTAAAATACATACCTTTAGCTTTTAGTTAATTTATTTAATTATAACAAAGAGATATGATTATTTATGAATACGAAACACATGGATATTTAAGCAACAGGCAAGGCTATATATATTTCGTAACGTATTTCTAGTCACTAGACTTAATCAATTGTTTACTGTTATTAATATAGATGAGTGATGCTGGATAGAGCCCATTACAGTGATAAATAACCTGGGGACCCATTACCTCCGAATTTATTCCAGAATTGCCGTACTTGTTTCACAAACCACTCTTGTTAATGGTATAGTTACGTGAAAACACGGAGGGTTACATACTGTAATAGTTAAGGCCAATTGAATTTGACCTTAACTGGACGTGCCTTTTCATTTTAACACCCTGTACAATAGTGGAATCTCACTTTAAAGAAGATAACGTTAAAATCGACGTCGTGTATAGTCATTTTAGATGGAGCTGGACTAAGTGCATTGGGACATATTAGCACATTAGAGAGAGTAATTGCATTTTAACTCGCGTGCCAATTTAGGATCCCCAAATTTTCCTCTTCCCCTAAATGCTCACTTTATGATTCCAGCTCTTGCAAATGCTCTTATTTTCCGAAAATGCTCGGTGGGTTTGCCTTTTGCTAGCAATCTTCGAATGGTAGGAGGCGCAGGTTTGATTCCACCCAGGATGAATTTCTCTCTTTTGTGTCAGTAAAACTTAATGTGTGTATGGCCTTTACTTGAAGTTGTTTTGTGATTGGTCCAGCATGAACGGATATGGCCCTTACACCTGTCCTGACATTTCTCATGGAAAAAAAAAACCCCAAACATCTCTGAAAGTATTTCTTTCTTTTGTGCCAGTAAAAAGTTTCTTTGCATGTGGGGGTCGATAATTTGAAGTTGTTTGTATTGTTATTTGCGCAGCTTGGCCAAATACGACCCTAGCGCCAGAAAATGCAACCAAATTAAAAACTGTCCAGCATTTTCAGCAAATTGCAAATGAGCCATTTTTTCCTCGAGAAGACTGGCATACCCCTGATTGTCGTGAGGACCAGTTTCCGAAGTCTTCAATGACCTGGGGGTGGTTCTCGGTTCATACTAGGGATACGACATCGACAACAAAACATCGATGTTCAATACTAAAACATCGATGGTAAAAATACATCGCCCCCAAACCATCGATGTATTTAAACTTGTTTTCCTCCATTTTTTAAAACTGGTTTAGTTCTGGTTCAAAAATGAAACATCGACAGCGTAAAAACATCGACTCTAATAAATCAATGTTTCTTTAAAAATCAAACATCGACATCGATGTCGCATCCCTATTGTCTCGTTGCTAGGGGCATCGTTCCACCTATTATCCTCGTCCTTTTCAGACCCTTCACCCTTGACCACTTGGTTCTAAAATTATGTACAATTTACTGATTATGAGAAAATTATGCTACTTTGTTATTTTTAATGGTACTTTTTTTTTCATTTAAAAATAAAACCTCGACAAGTGTAAACATCGAGGTTAAAAAAACATAGGCTCCAAAACATCGATGGTAAACACATCGATGTTTTTTTTATAAAACATCGATGTTAAGAAAACATTGGCTCCTAAACATCGATGGTAAATACATCGATGTTTTTGATTCAACTTTCATCAAACATCGAACAAAACATTGAGGTTAGAAAAACATTGGCTCCAAAACATCGATGATTTTATAAAACATCGATGCTTTGAAAAAATCGACATCGCATCCCTAGTCCATAACACTGAAGAATGTTGCCCAGTAGGAACCAGAGGAACCATTAAACGGAAGTGAGGGTGTTCGAAGGACTGACTGTCAACCGGATGTTAGTGGAGGTGAAGGATTTCGGGGAGAAAGGGACCTAAATAAATGTGGACATGGAGGAGAGAGGATGTGATAAATCCTTCCAGTCATCATATCCATAAGACTGCCTTTGATCTAAATGTATGTAGCTAGTATAAAGAAAGCTTGCTCGTAATGAAGTAAATAGATGAACACTCTGTACCTATATATACCCAGTACCACGATACTGTTTTATTACAATAATAAACCACTGGTTATTCAATGACAATTTCATCAAAACATTTAAAGTTAGTGGTTATGGATATAACAGTTATTGAACTCAATATAAACTTTGTGCAAAGAGACACTCGGTAAAGGAAATAATTTAATTTTAAAAAAGGGAACCAAGATTTAGCAGCGTCCAACAACCCTTTTAGTCGTTCCACTCAAATAGGACTATTTGGGTGGAAGCTTGACAAAAAGGCATTGGGACTATACACTTTAGATAGAGTAATTGTATTTTTACACCCGTGCCATTTTAAGCGTCAGTAATTTCCATCCAATCCAGCACTTGCAAATTTTCTTACGTCCCCCAAATGTCCAGCACTTACACAAAATGGTCGAGTGCTTCTAGGTATGCAAATAAGCCATTACTTCTCCAGAAAAGATTTGCATACTCGTGACAGCGGGGGAACAACTGGCAGTCCTCAATGGATTGACTTTGAATAATACGTGTCATGGCTTTGGGAAAGAGTTTCCACACTCAATTACTTTATCCCATAGGCCATTATTCTGCTACAGCAGACGTCCCTGGAATAATATCTGATTACGGCTGGTGGGGGTGGTTGGCAAAGCCACCCTCCGTCCCAACCCCCTCATAGTTCGATCGAACCCTATAAAAAGTCATTCTCACAATGGAAGAAGGTTCTTTATATACGCAGCCATTGTAGTTGTGATTGGGTCTCGCCAATGAGATAGATGTGTGGGGCTGCAATAGCAGCGGGGGGCTTTGTGGTGGCCCCCCTCTCGACCCCCGGACCGAGCCCCTAGACCCCGTTTCTTGTCATTTCCGATTCAGTGAGTGGTTTGTTCAGCCCGAAAACAACCATTACAGGCTGATGGGGAGATAGGTCTCGAGTCCTGTGCGTTGTCCTTTCCGTGAATGAGATGGATTGGAGGCGTCCGGGACAAGGTCTGGACGCGCGGCAGACATGTTTGGTCATTGGAGTTATTTCTGGATTACCTAAATCAGGTGAAATGCTAGTTGATCCTCTGAGGGGTTCACACGCATAATTCTACCCTGAAACCTGCAGTCTTCCCTGTATGACTTCAAACTAGTTTTGACCCTCTTGAGCAGTAGAATCTTTCCAAAGGATTCCTTATGAGAAAATGACTAAAAGAATCTTTTCAAAGGATTCCTTATGAGAAAATGACTAAAAGGATCTTTTCAAAGGATTCCTTATGAGAAAATGACTGAGAAACTTTTCAAAGGGTTCCTTATGAGAAAATGACTAAAAGAATCTTTTCAAAGGATTCCTTATGAGAAAATGACTGAGAAACTTTTCAAAGGATTCCTTATGAGAAAATGACTAAAAGGAATCTTTCCAAAGGAATTCTAATGAGAAAATGACTCAAACAAATTTTGCCAAAGGATTCTGTCCCAAAGAAATGACCAATAGAATATTTCCAAAGGATTCTATATTCCAAGGAAAGCTCTAACTGAATCATTCCAAAGGATTATGTTCTAAGGAAAGGGGCACTGGTATCTTTCCAATGGATTCTCCAACCTTTTATAATCTTTTCAAATAATTATTATATTCTAAGGGAAAAATCAATTTATTTCCAAAGATTAAAATATTAATCCGTGTATTTTTCCAAACAATAGATGGGGTTATTAATTAGTCATTGTTGAATGTGTTGTGCGGTAAAAGCAATACTACACTACTCGGAAGTCTCGTGACGCTTAGAGGGTTTACGGTGTAGCCTTGGCGCGATTTCAATATTTTTTTCACCATGCCAATACCAAATAGTAATGGTTTAAATTTTTTTACGAGACATCATCTTGGCGAACTTTTGCAACCGCCATAAATACTAGAATTTAACCATTCAACCTACCGTATCTAGCGTGGTTTTTAGAACCACTCTTATCACGCAAGGGGTGGTTGAACCCTAAGTGCTTCACGTTCTTTCGACAATTATTTTCGTGGTTTAAGAGACGAAATGCATTTAATCGGAAGCATAAAAAATCATAAGTATTTATTCAAAAATTTGCCAGTTTAAATGTTTTAATAAGTTACCTACCTTGTTAAGAGCTACATTCAAATATACTAAACTAACGTATTTTTATTTGTTAAAAAAGTTAATAGCAGCGATTAATGTTTCAGAAAAAATATGAAATTATGAAAATTATATAGTAGGCATGGAGCAGAAACTCATTAACTGACTAATAGAATTTTTTATTGTTTTGTTGCTTAAGATCAAAACATAAAATTTACAATCCCTTTGATAGTTTTTTAACCAGATTATATACGATACTGTGTTTATAATTATTGTACTCATAAGCATTTAGTGTCACCAAAAAATGTCACCTTATGAGTTTATGCTCTTTGTGGATGATATATCCTTTCATGTTGAAGACAACTGTCTCAAACTGTTGAAACTGGTTCGTGAAAAATATAAAAATAAAATTTTCCCAGTAGTGAAGCTATACGGAAAAAGACACTGCCTAGGCCCGATCTATTCCGCACCCCCTACTAGATAAAAACCAAACAACCTGATAACACAAATCTAGTAAGTTTGCCGATTTACTTTAGCATTAAAAACCTCGTGGCCCTGGACTTGTGAACAAGTAACGAAGCGTTCAGTAGTTTACGGTAACCATGACAGGGAAAGTGTTACGGACATTTATTTAGAATTTAGAAGAAAACGGAAAAACACGTGTTAAAAAGATGTTGCTGCATTTTCTATATAGTTTCGTTTAGTCCACTAATGAAAGTCCTATTTTTTTTCCAACGATTGCTCTTCTCCATGTGTGCAACTGAAAAAATAGAGGTAAGTGAGATTAACCCAGTAATCTAGTTCGAAATTATTTAGAGTCCCGAACCTAAAAGCAAAATCCTCATCCGGTTCATGAGGGAAACTTTTCTTGTCGATTACTGTTGTAAAGTAACTCCTACTTCTGAAATTCAGAGAACTTCCCGAACTATGAATAGTGAGCTGTAGGTGGAAGAGGTACGATTCCTGTAACTGGCCCTGAGTGTATTTTTTTCTTCTGTGTCAGCGAAACTTTCTTCGTCTGTATATGTCCATAACACGATGTCTATCTTCTGTTTCGCCAAAAGTAGACCTTGCGTCACAAAACTCAACCTATAAACTAGCCCGAATTATGAAATCCACAAATTCATTCTAGCCGCCGAACGACGTTTGTCTGCTACACAGTAGATCCCGGATTCGAACCCCGGTTTGTAAACTTATGGATGGTAGTAATTGTTCCTCTTCGAAGTAACGGGGGGGGGGTTACCCACTGGGTTCTCCCTCGCAAATAGCCGTAAATTAGACCCTAGGAACCGGTGCACGCATCCGATTTTTCAACGTGCTGCGCCGCCCGCTACGACACCGAATCCCAACTCTGCACACATAACCGTGAAATGACGCATGTACTCATTTCGCGCCATTTGCGATACATATTTTATCAAAGATGAAAAATGTCGTAAAAATGTAATATCGAAATGTGTTTATTCGCTTTCTTGGTGTATAAAAAGTATATATTGAAACCAAATAGACGTTACTAGATACAACCATTTATTAATTATTATTTATATTCCATTTATTTATGAAAACAAGGTACTTCAGACCGGAGAAGCGTGTACGACGAGCTGCGGCACCGTGGGGAACTGCGGTACAAATTGCACGCAAGTTGGAAGTGCGGCGCAGCAACGGCGCCGGAGGCATGTGTGCGCTACTCCATTGGATCTAATGTATCTCATACCGCACTTGTGTTGCGGCAGCGGTGCCGCACGTTGAAAAACCGGATGTGTACATCGGGCCTTATAGTGTCGAAGGTCGTATAGGTCAGCCAGTCGAGCATTTAAAAAAAATTAATGAATTTCTTCTTTAGAGAATTATGAGAGCCATTTTCTGTCACGCGAATACAGATGGCGGTAGTATTTCTTCGACTATCGTAATTTCTGTACGAATACTGAACATGACATCACACTTTTTTCAAATACGATTTCAGCACATCGCAAATAATTATTCCAAATAATATAATAACTTATAAATAACATAAACGACACTTGATTGTGGTCAACACCAATTAAATCAAATGTCAAACTACATTTTAATGTAAACCCAATATGTATCATGTATCATGCTAGAGCACGCGGATAGCAGATATCTGAGCAGACTATCTGGTTTGTTTGTTAACGGAAATACCTTTCGTTAATTATTAATATGGATCCCATGCAAAACAACCAGGGTGGTTTTAAATCAGTAATAAACTATTTCGTCATTTCAGATTCAAACAAGTCAATGAAAAGCTCCATTTTTTTCAAAATATTTTTCACGAGCAACCTCATGAACTGTAAGATCTTTACGTTATCCAAAGAAGTTGGATATGAATCCTTTCATCCCGGCTTAAGCGACATTGATAAGGAATTCTCTCACGCGGTCTTCGGATCAAGGTCACGCAGTCTCTAGTGGAACCATCTGGATTATTTGGATGCATGCGATCTGACTGCCCTCGTCTGTACTCTATAAAGACACGAGATGAAAGATTGCGCTATGCTCTCGTGAGACGAAACATCCCTTGTGAGAACTATCTTCCAGATGCCCTAACCCACTGTAGTGGATTGTAATCTCTGCATTTTAACTGAATGATTTGGATACTTATTTTGAGTTATTGCTGAGGGAAAATCCACAGAGGTCCACATGGAACCTCTCACTTATTGAATAATAAGTGATTCGCCACATTAACATTCACTGCATAGTTGATTTGCTGGTTATTTTAATAAATTTATTTACCTTTTATGTACGCGTTTTTTAGATGTGCTAAGTAACGTGTGTATAAATTTGCTTTTTCATAATTATAACTAATGTGTAAAGTATCTGGTTAAGTTGTTGACATTTCGAGGAAATAGTGGAAGTTTTCTAGAGGGCTAGCATTCACAAGTTACTTAAAATCCACTTAATCTTCATAAGATCCCATTATCGAACGGTTACTTGACGTTGTCTTGTATTTGGAAACACTTGGCCGAATTTGCCCTTGCACCATAAAACCCAATCCAATCATTAGATTTTGGTCATGGCAACTAAGTTACTATCCAGTGCTATTTTTCTTTAAGATTTACTCGAATAAACTTTTATTTTCATCATTCATCGATTTTATGGCAAATATCTTTAACTACACAGTCCAGTCACATTAATGTGACCACCACCTACTGTCGACGTCAACGTGAAATAACCAATCACAAAAGGCAGGTGGCAGCACATTGGCTGCACATTGGATATTCTAGGGCTTCGGAAAGCATTTCAATCGTTGGTGTAATGCAGAAACGTAGCGATTTATCCGACGTCCAAAAGGGCATGATTATTGGCTTTCGGGCCAAGGGTGGAAGCATTTCGGAAACGGCTAATTTTGTGAACTGTTCGCGTGCCGTCGTGATAAAAGTATACCGTGCATGGCAAAATGGCTCTATCCAAAATCAGCGGCGTGGCACATGTGGTGCACCACGGGCTATAGATGACAGAGGCGAACGAAGGCTACGGAGATGCGTTCGGACGAATAGACGTGCAACTGTTGAGCAACTGACCGCCCAGATGAACCAAGGGGCTACCAAGAGTGTATCCTCAACAACGGTTCAGCGAAAGTGGGCCTCCGCAGCAGACGCCTGGTTAATGCACCTATGCTGACTGCTGTTCATCGGCAACGAAGGCTGGAATTTGCCCGCCAGTACCGAAACTGGACGTCCACAGAGTGGCGACAGGTGGCTTTTTCCGATGAATCACGTTTTATGCTCCATCGGACAGATGGACGTTGGCGTATACGGCGTGAAACGTCTGAAAGCAAACATCCTGCAACAATTGCCGGAAGGATCCAGGCTGGAGGAGGGAGCATTATGGTTTGGAGAATGCTTTCCTGTCCTTCACTGGGTGCAGAAACCTAATTGACTATCTTCCTGCACGTCTCGCAGCGGTCCGCTCTGCCAAAGGTGGTTATTCTGGCTTTTGACAGGTGGTCACATTAATGTGACTGGACTGTGTATACCTCTAAAAACCCAAAATAAAGTTTGTTTCTCTGCAATAAAGGGACATGGATAAAGAAACATGTTCTACAAGGTTTGTGTATGAGTCATGGTCATATTTAGCTGTCGAGGTAGGAAGCATGTTCTACAGAGTATGTGTATTGGAGTTAACACAGGGAAATGTCGCGGTCATATTTAAAACCCGAGTGACGCCGGGTTATTTAGCTAGTCGTTATAAAATGACGTAAGAGCGCCTGTAACGTCCTTTCTCCGTGGTACAAAATGGCGGTGGAGTGGCACTTGTCGCAGCGGTTCCGGCTTCCCGAGTTTTATAGATCCTCGCAGGGGTTGTTGGAAAGTCGGGGAAGTAAGAGAAAGGGGGTGTAGGGGAGAGAGAAAGTGCGAGGGAGACAATTTCGAAATGGGGAATTTGCGGGCTCTCACTTAAGATTCGAGCGCAAACATTCCGGAACTCCCCTTGCCAGCGGAGAGGGTGCCGCTGCTCTTTTTTTTCCCTCCCGGATATCGTCTGCAGTTAAACGGGGATAAGCCCCGGACTGATGCGCCCGGGCGATTTTTCTCAATTAGAGGGAGAGGCTCGTGGAAGGTTCCTGGAATTGTCGTCTGACCCTTTTTACTTTTGTTCTTGTAAAGACGAGAAACTTGTTTATGCACTGCTTTTCGCGTTTGGCCGAGAGGTTTGCGATAAATTTACACCACCATGAGAACTGTTCCCGGCCACAATATCTTGATATTTTTTGGAACAGCTTGACCGAATATGACCCCTATCCCCATAAAACCAACCAACCTGCACCTAAATTCCGCGCTTGTCGCCGTAGCCAAGGTTCTTTGCACAGTTTCAACAGGGGATGCCAGACGAAATGCTTCTACTTTGGCAAATCTTCGCAGTGAAGAATAAGAGACATATTTGTCATGAGTTTTTACTTGCAAACCGAGAATATATTTAAGTTATCAAAACAAGAGTGGCCTAACCCACAAAATCCCCAAAATTGTAATAGTACCCTTTATAACGACCTTTTGCTTTTTTTGAAATGCGCAGGTTCAATTCTTCTGTTGTTGTTGCTGTCGTATGTTCTTCTGGGAAACACATGAAAGCAAGGGATGGACAGAAACATTCAAGACAAGTACAGAAGAAGGATATATATATATATATATATATATATATATATATATATTATCATTACAAACGATGATCCCAGCAAAAAACAGAAGTGGCGCGCTGCTTTCCTTTCAAGACGGGAATCCATTATTCCAGACGAAAGTCCGACTTCTTTTTCCCAATTTTACATCCATGTCTTATCCGGGATTCGTACCCGGGCCCACTCGGTGACAACCGAGGATCATAACCACCATACTAGCTGGGCGGCTTCAATTCTTCTAAATTACAAAATGACTCATTATTGAGCGGTGATAAATAAGTTTTCAGAACATCAAATTATGTTCTGTTAACTAGCTGAATAAGTCGGCGTTGCTCGGGTTACCAAATATGACAATTCCCTGTGTTAACTCAAATGCACAAACTCCGTAGAGCGTGTTTCATACCGCGACAGCTAAAACAGGACAGCGACATTTTCCTGTGGTAACTCGTACACAAACCCTGTAGAACATGTTTCCTTTCCTATGTCCAATTATTGCAGCAAAACAAACTTTAGATTTTAAAATTGGGGATTCGAGGGACACTTTTAGGACTACCTGTGTGCCAATCATCATGGCTACAGATAGGTCTGAAGACAGGAAAAAAATTGACTTTGTTTTCCGCAGTGTTCTAAAGTATAAGTGTACCATATTGGGTGTATATGGTTCAAACTGTAGATTTGTATAAAGAATATATACGCACACATCCTTTTTTCGTACATATTGAAGATAAATAAAAATATTTAAAAATCTAGTATCAACAAAATTGCGTTTTTTACATTGAGTTTTATGGTGAGTTTAGCCACTCTTGCTCCGATAGAATCGTAAATAATAGTAAAATACCTCTATCTTCCATCAAGGGTCGTGGTAGCCCCGTTAGAATAGAAGCGGATCAGGAACCGGCAAGTTTCGAGTTCGAATCCAACCTAAGACCACCATGTACAAACGGGGATAGGGCACGTTAAATTTGTCGGGACCAGGAATGTCCTCATGTTGGCGTGGTGTGGAAGTTTGGAGAGTGGAGTTCCGGCACAGTTGTGACCTTGTCATCTGACCATGATTGAAAATTACGTGGGATTGTCCTTGGATCTTTCCCTTCGGGTTTGATTCTGGGTCGTCACCAATTGTCAGTTGTGTTGATCCCGAGTGACGATAATTAACTACATACGTAACTCCACTAAATTTCCCGCCGACCAATCGGTATAGTGGTTAAGGTGTTAGCCTCTAGATCGCAAGGTTCCTGGTTCGTATCCGGGTCCGGGCATGGATGTTTGTAAGCGTATGGTGTAGAGGCGGCTGGTGCACCTTAACTCCGTCGTGGCCGAAAGTCCGCACGCTGGGTTGGCGTGGAAGTTTGGAGAGTGGGGTGCCAGCTCAGGTGTTGCTTCGTCATCTGACCGTGGTTCAAAATTACGAAGTGTTGTCCTCGGATCTTTCCCTTTCGGGACTGATCCCGGACCGTCGTCAATAGCCCGTTGTGTTGCTCTAGTACGACGTTAACTAAAATTACCATTACCACCAAATTTCCCAGTAGATTTCTGTTTAAATAATCCCTTCTGTATTACAATCGTAGAGTGACAAAAAAATGGTAGGTTGTGTCGATGACACAAATCATAGTTTTGACGTACATACAAAATTGGAATAGGGAATTAATGTATCAGACGTAAGAAATTAGTTCATTAAAATTAAATTTAAAAAAAAATTAAATTCAAACCGTTGGTAGTTAAATTCCAGCGAATTGGGTACAATTAAAGGGATTTAGTTTATTCAAGAAAGTGATTTAATTTAAGCTCGCTTGATAAACTAAGAATTCCGTTGAATTTTGTTTTTGTTCAGCTTTTGTCATTCTACAATACATTTTCTACAACATGAGAGTTAAGTAAACAGATTCCTACTGCCTAAAGTGGATTTCAAACCATTATAAAAATCTATGCATAGTCCGGGATATCAGCCCAGAACCTGGTGACTCAAAAGACATCACTAACCACTCGTCAATCACATCGGTCTCTTTGTCATAGCTAACATTTTTTGTACAGGAAATATTTGATCACAAATGTAATATTTTAGCTATAAAATGTATCTTGTACGATTTGTTCGCCACTTTTCAAAATAAGCTATTTTGAATTATTTGTATCATATTTATAAAAGAATAGTTTTCTCTTCTATCTCTATTCTGCTTTCAACCTTCACATTTGATAAAAATGGTCATAAATCTCCACCTGAAATAGTAACTCTTCCCCCATTCCCGAAAGTTTCGAATCATTTTTCGTTCTTAACAAATCGCCCCCAGCTCTGGAAACAATCACTCAGGGAATGAAAGCATCTGCTCAGAATAGACTCCCTCCTCCCCGCATCACTTCTGAAAATCGTCCTCCCTGGGGAGGACGAGGCCATGAAGTGTTGTTCCTTGGGACTTTTTGCGACATCGATTTAAAATCCACCGAGTGTCTGGGGCTAAGCCGAAATGAATGATGGAAACCACAGAGGGCTACTGCAAACGATATACTGGATGTAATAAATATTTGATGGTGGCAATGAAACTTCCGATTCGAAGCTCATGATGGACTGTGCCAGAATTGTTCCGTTATTTTTATTTTGTGAACAGTGATTTAAATACAGTCGATTACTTTCTTACGATCCTTGGGGACCTTGAAAAATCTCCCCAAGGTCCCCCCTCGAACTTTACATCGAGGAATATAAAGTTATCAAGCGATAGTCATGAATATAGTTTTTGATTACATCGTGAAAACTCATTTCACGATGCAATCAAAAGTCATCTATGACACTATACAAAGCTATTTTTGTTAAAACTAAAAATTCATTTCAAAATGTATCTTAAAAAACATAAATGGCGGGTGTTTTTTATATAAGGGTTACAATTTGTTTTGGAATAGCTCTTAACCCCCCCCCCCTCCCAAGGGGTTCCAAAGAGATGTATCGTCCGTCTAGATATGATCGATTTTGCTAATGATGAGAAGCGTCTTCATCAAGATATTGTCCCGATTCCTTAATAATGACTAGATCGAGTCACTTTTCTTCTAATGATGAGATCTCAGTTATCAAGATATGGTAATAGTTTTGCTAATGACATGATATATCTTCTCAAGACATCCACCAGGAGGATTAAGTAAAGCATTTTTAGTAATATTTTATACTACATTGCTGCTAATTTATGGAATACCAGCTAAATAACTCGTTGTTGCTCGGGTTTCAAATATGACCGAGACATTTCCCTGTGTTAACTCAAATACACAAACCTTGTATAATGTGTTTCCTTGTCCATGTCCATTTATTGCAGAAAAACAAACTTTAGATTTTAAAATTGGGGCTTCGAGGGGCACGTTTAGTACTACCTGCGTGCCAATTTTCATGGCTACGGTTGGTCTGAAGTCAGGAAAGAAGTCGCCTATGTTTTCCTCAGTTTCTAAACTATAAGTGTACCCAATTGGGTGATCGTAGATCTGTATAGAGAATATACACACATCCTTTTTTATTTATATAGATAGATGACATTTGTCAAATAACCGCCTGTGATCGTGCCGCAAAGTACGGAGTTCCGTTCACGTCTTAGAGCTTCTTCAATGGGTACGTGATTAAACCAGATATTAGGAATCAGAATGTCCAAGGTTAATTCACGAACATCTTCTTCCCCGTAAAGCAAATGTTTTGGGTACAAATTCGAGTGGGGGCATTGTTCGGCCATTTTTCTGAGGATCTGATGAAAATACGTTTATTGTCGATTGTGAACGGTATAATGCGATATTGCTAAATTTCTATCTGAAATGGATCGACAAAAGGCTTATAGCACACGTGATTCTCACAAGATGGAGGAACATGTCATACAGCTAGTCCAACCATATGAATTCCAATGACATTTCCTGACAACATAGTGTCAAAATCTTGGGACATAGATTGGCTTCTTTATTTCCCTGATTCTATAGTTCTCGAATTTCACCCTATAGTGCTATTTAAAGGAACTAATATTCGTTAACATGCCAACATGGCTTCAATAATAATTACGAAAATAAAGTCCTTTTTATTTAAATGTTATTCCAAACCAAAATGGTATCCTTACATGAAACAGCCTATGTATAAAACACAAGATGTTTTTCGTTGTAAACATAAACTACCGGAGAAGAAACATTACAGTTTCCAGTTTGTAATTTATTTAATTTATCTCCGTGTTTGTAATTTGTTTAAATATAAGAGACAAGCATAAATTGCATTCGAATAACATAAGTTAATAGATGTTACCAAAACTCTAGAGCTGTTTAGAGAACTGTGTAGAAATTTTCTGTAATTAGCTTTACAGAAAATGTCTCAAACGGATGAATTATAAGACATCATCGCTGTTCAATTTTTCACCAATTTCCAATTTTCGCTGAGTACTTTTTTTCACAAGTTTTAAATACAATATAATACTTAGGTAAGCTTCAAACTTTCAATTGCTACGTTGTCTTAGCAACGTGTGCTTAGGTTTTAGCTGACCTTTATAGTTTAGCTGACCATATACTGACCGTTTGGCTCTTCAAATATTTTTTATTTGAATTGTTTGCGTGTCAACAATCGTCAAAATAACAGTGCAAATTTATACATTGCTACTGTATTTAAATACATCAGATCAATACCACTTTTGTAATGTTTCAAAACATTTGGAGTATTACCTTCTACTCTCGAATTTCGTTGCAGTTTTGAGAATTTCTAACTCAAAAACACAAATACTTGGTATCGGCATTTCTGTGAGCGAATTATTTCTCTCCGAAGGTATGAGTTTTGGACGTCAAATTGTTTCCTTTTTCGTTACGTGAAGTCCTATTTATTATTACGACACAGCCGTTGATTGGTTATTCTCCGTCGCCATGGAAACGCATTTCAACTGTCAATATTGGAAGCGACCCAGGTTATAATGGAATGTGGTCGCTGGTAGATGGTTTGTGGTTTCTCTCTGCCAGATTTGCTATCTTTAGGAGTGTTATTTTGAGGATTCTGTTTTGTTGACCTAAAATGGTTTTTGTTGTAGGGATTATGCACTACTAAGGAGAAAATTATACAGCTTTCGACTAATTTTGGAAATTATTTTGTAAACATTATCTATGTGACGGAATTATTCAGATCCGTTAAATTTATTCTGTGCTAAAAAGTCCTATAATAGGATATCTTTTGTGGCAATGTATGAAAATTTAAATACGGAAATGAGGAACATTATGGAACACCTAAAGTCTAAAATTTTCGTTACCATTTACATAATCCCTTTCTTTTAGAAAATAAAAGATCATCGATCGAAAAAACAAATCAAATTAGATCTTTCTTAATTTTCTAAATATACCATAAAACCTTCGAGCTGTTTCCAAACAGTTAAAAAATTTTTTTGTTTTGTATCAGAAATAAGTTGGATGTACCATAGAGGAAGAAAAACTGTTGTTTATTTCCGTTAATCGTTGTGTTGCTTCATTTTCAAATTTCAAGAGGCTTATCTTAAATTTCTACAATTTGTTCCATTTGAATGTAACCCTTTGGACTGGTGATATTAGTGATCTTTCGATCAAGTGATGATAGTTATCTTTTAACCGTTTGAGGGAAAAACAATACTGCAATTTTGGGAAGTGTATACCATGGTGAGAAAGCAGTTCACATGGATGTTCACTTCTAGAAAAGTAGTCAGCTTACCAGGAGCTGACTTACGCAAATTCGTGAACAGGGAGTGCCATAGATTATTATTTGTCTCGTCAACTTCTAGTCATTGCAATCACTTCGGCACCGAACGATATACTCGGAGCCGGAATTGATGTATATGACACCTATTGTGAAAGTGCATAGCTGACGTTCCCTTTTTAACGACTAAGCTCGCTCAAATCCATCTGACTCCAATGCCAAGTCGCCAGATTCGGATTATACCCATTCTAAAACAGGTTGCATTTGCATAAAAATGTAAAAGTATCTTGAGTAACCAGAATTTCGGAATTAATTGCATTGCCTGGAATCCGCATCAATGTAAAATTTTTTGTTTATACCACATCAATGTTGAGTTTGGTTTGACGGACTTTCCCTCAAATGCCAGGAAGGAATTTTCATTGTTAGGTCTGCCAGGGCAAGTGACTACAAGGCGACTTTGTGCTGCTATTTTTCAACCTTGGCGAGAGCGATTTGGGGTATTTTTCAATTCAAATAAAATCGTCTCAAAAGCTCCTATTTTCAAAATATTGGTGACTTTTCGAAAAAATGGTGGTTTCGTTTTCTTAAAATTCACCCAGAATCAACAAAAATTTGGCCATGTTGCAGACGGAAAAAATATTTTCCAGATTTTTCTTTCGGGACAAAATTTTTCTAGTGACGCCAATTTCGAAGTTATGGCGCCAACCTGTGGCAACCATGAAAAAAAAAATCGGAATATGCGGTTTCTAGAATATTTATGAAAACCCCATTATAAATATTATTTTTTTAATTTTTAAATGTAAATTACATGGCGAGATCAACATCTGTTTCATACTTAAAAAGTATATATTTTCTTTTAGCCTATTCTTTTTGCATTTGATCAACTGAAATTGCTGCTATAAATAGGATAAATAATAAGACTGTTATTTTGCTACATTAAAAAAATGATGCCTCTTCTGCTACTATTTCGTAAGTGCTTTGGCAGTGGAAGTCCTGAAAATAGAAAAAATAATTTTGCAGATAGTTTATAAGAAACAATTATAATTAAACAAAAAAAAAACCACTGTACCTGTTAAGATACAAGATAAGTTTTAGTTAATATTGAATATCCTTATCTAGTGGGCACTCTTTTCTATGATCTTTTCCGTTGGAATTGATCCCGGACCGTCGTCAATAGACAACTGTGTTGCTCCAATACGACGTTAGTTAAAATATCTACCTACTCAGCAATCAAATGAATTATAACAATTGCTACGATTTAAAAAATTTATGTTACTACTTTCACATATTCCTTGGCTGTGGTGGCTCTGGTATGGTCTAACACCAGACATCGACACGGAAAGACAAGAACTCACCACGAACAATTCTTACAGCATAATCTCCAATATCTGCCTTAACTGTAGTTCACACGGCGAACTTCTTTCTCAGCGAAGCAAAAAAACTGGAAGATCACAATACATCCCCAAACCTCTGCAGACGAAGCTATTATGTCCCCGGGAAACTGGTTCTTTTCATAAAACGTGGTTACACTGCTTCGATACAACAATAGAACCCCAGGAAGGCAAAAAACATTAACCTGGGCTGGAAAAAAATGACAATAATAAAAATTTATACTTCCAAGAAGTGTGCTCCACCTATGTAAGGAGGACCATGCAGAAGAAAATTCTAAGAAAAGTATCGGGGGCGGGTTTGCCTCTCCAGACTTTTTATTTCCTTTTTTGTATAGACAGTTGACCAACCTGATATGGAGACTTGGAAGAAAGGTTCCTGCTCTACCCTGATGTAGGGTGATAGCGGAGTTTTCCCCTTCAAGTGTTTTTCTTTGATAAAAGAGGAATGAAAGTGGTGGATCGATTTTTTTGGATGAATCGAATGCTTTTACTTTCTCAATGCAATATTTTGCTTGGAAGTATTCGTTATTCAGGCCGAATGTTTCGAAAACGGTTTTTAATTTTAATCGCGTAAAAAATAAAAACTGTTCTGAGTTCATTTTTTGTTGTTGTTGATAAAAGCGATTTAGAATTGTCTAACAACCAATCAACATATGGATAGATTAAAAAGCGAATTAATTTTAGATCCGAGTTTTTAAATTTTGGTTTATATGAAACAATTTATTTTCAAAAAATAAAGTTGTGAAGGAAAGTGGCAACTGGTCAATCTTTGTTGTACACCAAAACCACGTTTGTATATAGAAAAATATAAAAACTCTATGTATAATCGTCCTACAAAATGTATTGAAATTTTGTAAGATGATAGGTAAATAGAATTATGAAAAGCAAACCTCAGAAAGCTTAAAGGTTTCATAAATGTTTCTTTAACTTGTGTAAATTTTTAATTTTAGTGTTTGAAAACAAAGCCCCAATAATATTAGTAAAGACGTAATTTAGAGTGAAATTATTTTGGGACAGATTTATTCTTACTATGTAACGTTAAATACAATAATTTTATAGCTATTCTTAATTCTTGAAAAATTTATATTCTGAAGACAATATTTTTGCTTTCTGTTGTATCGTTTCCCAGTCAAGAAAACTATTATTTAAACTATCGTTTTAGGTTTAGATTTAATTTGTAGTTACATTGGGGGGAGGGTCAGACTTTGGATTAAATTAGACTTAAGCATGAGTGGAAAACATTCATAAAAAGAGAACTCAAAGTTCATAGTTGAATAATTTGAGTAGTGTTAATATGGATTTTATTTAATGGAAACAATTTTTTATTGTGAACTTTGTAATTAATAAATGTATGCTTCCAGAGTTTTATTTTGTATCTCTATATTCGAGTAGTTTACCCGAGATAAGTCGAATTTGAATGAGACAAATTGAAAAACATTTTGCCTTTTATTAATTAAGAAATTATGAGTTTTATTATTTGTTGCTTTAATAGTTATCTCTTGAACATTCAACTTGGTAAATAATTTGTAGGCTCCAGCCTAATTGGATGCTTTCATGTCAAATTAAGCGAATTTGTTAACTTACTAATTGCATCTTAATAACAAAGTGTCTTTATCTATAACAGAGGCTATAGTTTTTATAATAAAAAAAAATTTGCAACTGCCCTGTATCATTTCACTAACTATCTTAACTTTCCAATTAAAAAGCGTCGTACTTTCATTACATCGTTAACTTTGCGAAACGGCATGAAACGAAAACAAACATGAATTAAAATTAATTTTGATAAACATTTCTGTGAAACCTTGTATGCACTTGCCATTTGTTTTTGCAGAGATATTACATTTCGGGGGAAATTTTCTTAATCACCATCATTATCTGAAAGTAATTATCAATTTTTCAAAAATGACGCGCGTACTATTAACTTGTATATTCGTGCTTAATTTTCTCAATCGAGCAGGGACCTATTTCTATACTGAAAGAAAACGAAAATTGGACGTGTCGAAACTGGTTTCCCTGAAACAATTTCAGTTTCACGTTCATTTCCTATATCTTAGCGCAAACACCAACATAATAGGGATGATTCATACAAGGAAGTGGTCTTTCACGATTTTTTACAATGCCCCAACTGAGTGTTTATATTGTTGTGTTGTGAGTTTTTACTATACGTCATACTTTAGCTCAGCTTATTTCGTTTTGTTGAATTGAATAGTATCGTGCACATTATACTGGGGCTGTAAAAATGTTTATATCGTGGATGTTTTTATTGTTTGTGATGCTCCGGTCGCTAGAAATTATTCAGCCTTGTGTTTTTATAACCTATCTTGTTCATATAAAAATTTATATGCTTACATGAAACAAAATTCATGAATGCACTTTGATAATTGACTGGAAAAAATATTCCTCGCATTCTGATGTCTTAAAACTCATTCGCTGAATGTGATTATATTCGTATTTACAAACAATTTTCATGTATCTGTTGTAAATTTTTGGAACTGTTAGAGTATTCTCCTCACTATCGGTTAGAGGTGTGGGCAAAACTGTTATTTTACGGTTAACTGTTATTGTTATTTTGCGATCACAGTTATTAGCAGCGAAAATTAAGTCTTATAATTAATAAACAAATTACACAATAAAACATTTATTAGAAAGAAAAACAATTTAAAATTAAGTAATGTCAACTTTAAGTTTTTAAAAAATTTATTATTTTTTTATAAATTTATATAAGCTTTATCAGTTTTAATGACTCCAACAGTGGCAATAATAATCATCGATAACTGTTAATGTTTTCGATAACAGTTGAAGATGTTAATTTCTATTAAATTATCTTCTGGTTTGGTTTGTACGAGATTTGAGTATCTTTTATACAAGTTTAATATGGATTCTCTCACTAAGTAATAGCATGGTTGTTCTCAAAAACCATGTTATTCCTTAGTAAGTTTCAATTAAACACCTAATTGCCAGTAAATTTAACATAATTTTTACTGTGTATATGGGCATTTAATTTCAATTAATTGACATTATAGATAATTTTTTTAATTGCTATTTTGATACTGAACATATCCAATTGCAGAAAACAAAAAATTTATTGTAAAAAATGCAAAAAAAGAACACACACAAATACAGTTAGATAAGAGATTAAAGAATACACACTTTATTCAAACAAATTAATTATTGGTTTGAAATTATTACAAAATATATTAACTTCCGAGAAAGAATTATACAATTTGAAAACTCTATTGGTAGCAAATTGTTACATACATTCTTTTTTAATGGCTTAACAAAAATATAATTGACAGGTTCCTGCTGATAAACCTGAGAACGTTAAAATCAATACAAGAAACTAAAATGGCCAGTCAATTTCGTTATGTAAGTGGTTTTACAAAAGTTTTCTTAAAGCATTATATCTACGGAGCTTTAAAGCAACGAAAAAAAATCTTCTTTTTCTAATTTTCTGACTACATAACCAAAATTTACATAAATCAAATTAAGACATTCCAAGGAACATTTGGAACTCATTTGTAAGTCTCGTCTTCTTCCATCTGTAAGCAGCAAGATCATCAGCTACTAGTATCTGTTCCGTTAAGAACTAGTGGTGCGTGCTCCTCCAATTGTGTCCGGTAGCGATCTCGAAACCATGACAGGGATTCCTGCCAGATTTTGAATTGAGATCAGCATGAATGGATGTCCGTTTCGCTTCCCACGGGGTGTGCCAAATCGATTAACGTAATGGACTTGGCTTCTTACACCCCAAAACATGGGCTGGGTGCCAACGCTGAAAAAAATTATGTTTGTCATTGCTCCCCTTGTTGGCAAACAAACCCTTCAACTCAACCTTGAAAACGGAATTGTTGACATTGAAAACATTTTGGCCTATGTCAGATTTCGTGGGATTGTATGGTTTATTGAGTCGCTTTATTTGTTTTAGCGGCGCAATTTGTCCATATTTGGACCTTGCGCCATAAAACCTTAACATACAATCCAATCATTTGTCTTAGCTCAGTCTCGATGACCTCTTCGTGGGATTTGCATGTGTTTACTGCGCACTGATCTCTAAATTTTGATTTTATGTGTCTGATGAGAACAATGGATTTTGATTCCGAAGTTGTTCCAAAAATATGAAGTTTCCCATTCAAGGTACCACACTCTTGCCAATGACGAGATGTCTGGTCATTAAAACCACATGTCGTTTTTCTGTTATAATGATGAGATTAAGATACAATCAGTTTTCTTCTAATGAAAAGGATCGTGTTTTCTTACTCGTCCATCAAGTACTGGTCAGTTTTACTAATGACGAGATAACTCTTCGAGACAACCACCAGGAGATTTTCCGACTTCAATTGGTACAGGATAGTGTGTACCAACGGCCAGGTACAGGCTGAACCATGAGTGGAGGAATTCTGCGTTCCTTAAGTTTTCTATCTATCCACGAAGTCAAAAGGCATTGCATGGCTACCAAATCAAGTTTTAAAATTGCAGTAGTTATTTCTGCTCCTCCCAATCGACTGACGCATCGTTCCTGTCATTTGATCAGCATTATCATCAACAATTTGACCTATAACTTGCCGCTGTACTCAAGTCAGCATACGCTTGATTGTATGTATGCCAATGAGTTTATAACGCACAGGTTATATACACTACCCTACAATAATGGACTGGACGCCAGCGGATTTGCATAAAATCCAACAACCTATTCCTGGTCAATTGTACGCAGACACCTACATGAACATTTTGAACCATCAGGTTCTTCCTACGCTCTCGAAATTTTATGGAATGGACGCATGTTACTTTCAGGACGACAATGCTTTATGTCATGTTGCTGCCTCTGTGAAGCAGTGGTATCGAGATATGGATGTCAAACGTCTTCCCTCTGAGTTCCATAGAACTTTTGTGGGACGCGTTAGAGAGACGTTTACGGACCAGAGAACCACGTTCGAAATCTACAGCTGAGCTGGCGACATTCTTGCAGCAGAAATGGACACAAATACCCATAGCTGTGCATCAAAACCTTGTTGAAAGTATGTCCAGAAGGGTTACTAGTGCATTTGCAGCACGTGCGGGATCATCCCCCTATTAAAGCATGTATTATTTCCCTTATACCATCACTTCTTGCTGTCCGGTCCAATATTATAGGGTAGTGTATGAATCCCAGTGGGCTAAGATACTGATTCTGGTCAGTCTAATCTCCAAGGGGTTATGGCTTCACATAATCTTTGTACCTGTGGGATAAGAAAGCACTATTTTGTTACTAAAAACCAAGTGTCCATGAATTACTCTAGTTCTCCAAAGTAATGAATTACTCTGGTTCTCCAAAGTGATGAATTTCTCCAGTTCTAGAATACAGCTATTTGATGTCATTTTATGAATACTTAGAAACTATCAGCTGTAACCTCATATCCATAGATGAATCAAGTCAGCACTAACAAGAACTCGATTCAGAAATGTGACGAGGCATCTGTCACATCGTCCGTGTGCACTGGGCAGTGTAAGACGAAGCGGAAAATGTACGGACTGTTTTTCTGCATATCAAGCCTACAGTTCATCACTTTAGACCGAACACACACATCAAACTCACATTTTTTTAGGAGGATGAACTCTTTGGCTTGTCTAGTGTGACAGTCTCTTCCTATTTTCAGTGTAGGAAAGTTTCCAGCGTTTGATTTTCGTGTGTCTGAACATGAATCTCCGTGAAATGGGTATTTTTTGCACTGGATTCGGTTGTCTAGTTTTTGGACATTTTTATGTCTCAAACTGCGAATAGAACTAACTTAACGACCAATTCGCGTGTAACTGACGGTTAGACAGATATGTTTTTTTGCCATATTTCGTTTTGACGTGATAATTTTTTTGACGCTTCCAAAACGGATGACCTGAAGTTCAACATGATACTTTTTTCCAGATTAGGTTTCGAGCCGAATAAACTCGCGTGTTATAGACATCAAACATCAGCTGTCTGGTAAGAGTTTTGAGATGAACGTACTTTATTGCAGACAGTAGTTTATTGTAAATTAAATAAATTAAATCAAATCTAATTATTTTCGCGTTTCGAATTTCAAGCGACAAAACAAATCTTTCAGAGGAACATAATCTCCAGTCCTGGGAAAGGATAAAAAAAAGTTTATTATCTTACATTAAGTTACATTTTAATTTTTGAAATTTAAAGTTTGCGCTGAAGAAAGGGAAGTTGTGACTCTCTTAGCAGGATACTTCGCGTTGTGGTTTTAATGATTTGTGATGGAAAACATGTCTTTGGTACATCTTCAAATATTACAAAATGATCGTTCAAAAATGTTCATGAGAATAGTATAAATTGCAAAGTTTGCACGTAAGCAATATATATATATATATATATATATATATATATATATATATATATATATAATCGAAAAGTAGTGTTTTTTTATTTGGACCTAACTCGTTTTCTTAACTTCATTATAACCTTATACTCTCTTAAAATTTTTATTTTATTGGGAAAATGTTTTAACGTTATATTTTCCCCTGTGTCATTTCTTTTTTAAACAACTATTCATTTTTTTAAAACTCGTAGATTGAACATTAATAGTTATGTTGTGCATTTTTTATACAACAAAATTGAATCTTTCCTCCACTCACTTTATAAACGGCAATGTAAGGAAAAACGGAAATTAAATCGATCAAAATCATTTATGGTTAGTTGTAAACTTGTCTGAAATATTATTTGACAGAACAATTTTCCTTCTAGTACTTCGCTTAAGAACGGATGTTCTAACACACCTCGAATCGAATGGATTTTAAAGAGGCATTTGAGATAATAGAGAATAAATTTTCAAAACTGCAATGAGATTTTTCTACTTCCGTTTGAATAGCCTGTCTTACTCAATCTTTATTTATTCCACTAACACCCGTTCTTTTTCCAAACTTCGCTTTTTTTTTACCTGCGCATGACATGAAAAAGGTATTGAACTGTACTGTTTATTCGGTCTGGCGTGTAATTGGATATTCTATTTGGATTTATTTGTAAAAAAAACCGAACGCTTCTTAAATGTAAGTGGGTTTGGGAATAGGTAATTGTTTTTGTAATTGCTCAATTCTGATTTATAATTGTATTGGAATGGGTTTTGTCACTTGAAAATGCATTGCAGTTTAGCAACATAGTTCGATGTCTTTTATAGTATTTTTCCATTTGTCGTTTTTTTCGGAGAATAACTTTTTTGAAATTGTTCCAGTGGCTAATTCCTCGATTTCTACCTTGAATATCGAGTTTCAGTATAACAATTCTATTGTGTTTTCTACACTTCGAACTTTTTTCGACTGTCCAATCCTGTGATTTAGCTAATTACAGTCGTTTTTTTTTTTTAATGAAAATAGTAACACTGTATGAAAAAAATGGAGATTAATGAAATGTTTTTTTTAATTATTTGATTTTATGAAATTGCTTATATGAAGTGACTGATATAAAATATTAAATATTAAAAAATGTTTTATCCCCATCTGTATGCTTTATTTAATTTGTATGATTAGACTATAAAAAAAAGTGATGGGTAAGCATGAAAATAATTAATTTAAATTTTGATGTCTTTAATTTTGAAAATATGGCTGAATTTCAGTTTCGAAGGTGTGAATTCTGGTAGTTTATCAAGAAACAATTTAATTTATTTAAAGAAAATATTGCCAAATAAGTTTAGTTTGTTGTTTACAAGTAAATTATTTTTACAGGACAATAAATATTTCTAGGCGCTGTAAGTATTCTCGAAACAAGATAATTGAATTTGAATTATGTGGAATGATGTGTAAACAAAAGTGGAAACGAGAAATTTGTTTTTTCGGGACAATACTTGCATTTTAATTAAATTAAAAATATTTTCTGTAAAGTAATGGTTAGAAAGTTGGTTATGAAATTGGGTTGGTGAGAATTTCTATGGAAAACCAAATCGCACAACGTTGAAAATAAAATCAGAAGTGCCGGACGTTGAGAAGATGAGCCACTTTACACAATCGAATTCCCAGAACTACTTAACAAAATCAACCCTGACGCCTTAAATTTTTATTTTATTTTTGGACAACTAGTAGCACATATATTTGGCTCGAAAGATCATAAACAAGCACGTATTGTTCATTTCTTATAATTTTCCCTTTCATGGCTATGAGCTGATCTCTTTGTGGCTATAAACTAAAAGCAATTTTATTTTAGTAAGAGAGAAAAGCTTAGAAATTCCTTTAAACGACGGTTTTTCTCATTGTATTTGTCATAAGCAAAGAAATTTTCCAGTCCGTCTGACATCTCATTTTAAATTATTTCACAATTAGCTTACATTATCTGTTTGTAAATTAAACTTATTAGTACTTGAATTGGAACAAGGTTATCATTAAAAATATTAGCCAAAGTGGTAATTCGTTGTATAAACGTGTTTATTTAATAAATATAGTACACATCAAAATGTAATTAAATGGCCATTTCCGTGAATCAACAGGTCTACAGTGAAAATCAAATTGAGTGTCAGGTGAACATGGTTCTAGCTTCGTTTCGGTCTTCATGATGGTGAACATGTTGATCCGTCGAAATGACCACTGACTCATTCGGCTATTAATAGCTTTCGTTATTCTTTGAGGCAATTATTGACACACATATTTAATTTCATTCAACGTCTAAGTTCAGTAGCACCATTATTACGATTATGCTTAATAAAATTATCAACATTCGGTAGGACATGATCCCACAGGCATTGCATTCCACGTTTCCGTCCACCGATCAATAAAACCATTGTAAAAACAAATGTCAGCTGACATGACCCTGGTCTCATTTTGGTCCTGAATAGGATTGACATGTTGATCAGCCGAAATAACAACTGACTATTCGGTTATGGAAATATACTTTGTCGTATATGAAGCCAATAATTTAAAACATAATTAAATTTCCAATTGCCGGTCTTAAGTGTGGTAAACATAGCTTTCTCATAGAACATAGCTTTTAGAACTCTTTCACTTGTCTAGACTGAACTCCTATTTAACCAATGTGTTACTTTAAACGCTTATAGTGAACTTATGAAACAATGAAAGTCCGCTTCTAGTGAACTGAATTTTCCCTTCCAGATATTTTTCCCAAGGTAATTTAACACGGATACCGAAAGACAACATTCCTTAACTTCTGCCTCAAATCGCCCCACTCTTCGAGACACCCCTTGAACAATAGTGGGAGGGACCCTAGATGCGTCTGATAACCCATCATTTCTATCTACAAATCAGTGTCCATGCGAGCGCTTCAAACTGAACTGACATTTCGCCATCTCATCAGTATCCTGAAAAAAATCGTTGATCAAAAAATTGAATAACTATACTTAAAATCGAAATGTACCCAATCCAAAGTAACGATATTTTTCCATAATGAGTAAAACTACCGATTCTTTATTTCTAATATACGCGATGAAGTGTTTATTTAAGTATTTTTAATAATTTATTTTTGTAAATGGTGTTATACAAATACAAATATTGACGACCCGCTACAGGCTCAAGCCCAACAAGGCTGGTTCTTTGTTTATGAATTCCCCAATTCCCACTGACTATCCAATTGTATCTAAAATTCGTACACTCCCTGAATTAACTCTATTTTCTGGCAACGCGTTCCATTTGTCTATTACTCTATTAAAGTAGTAGTTTTTCCTTAAATCCCGATTAAAATGTGTCTTATTCCATTTATACCCATGGCCCCTTGTTCTGTTATCCCTATTGACATTTAAGCCCTCTGTGTCCCCTTGTTTTACCAACTTGAAAAGCTGAATCAAATCCCCCCTTCTTCTTTCCAGTGTATACATTTTTAGCAAACTTAAAAGTTTATTCTAGTCGAGATTTTCTATCCCCTTTATTATTTTTGTAGCTCTGTGCTGAACCCTTTCAATTAATTCTATATCCTTCCTCATATATGGAGCCCAGAATTGTACAGCATATGCTAGATGTGGTCTTACTAAGCCCTTGTATAACGGCAAGATTATATTCCTATTCCTTGAAGTTATTATATTCCTATCCCAATGATTGTTTTCAACAAAACCACCATCCTATGCCAAGAAATTTTGATGTGTCAACAAATTTGGATGGTTATAGAGTGAACTTTTCATTGGGTCCGGTGACGGTTCACAAAAACAAGGTTCGAGTGTGATACAAAAGATTAACCCATAAAACCAAACGAACCAACTACTGTCGTAAACCCTGTCATACAACATCTTCACTCTTCGTTGTTACTCAGAAAGCGCCCCAAACCTGTTAAAGTCCATATTGGCTCTACTTCAAAGTCCACACGATTATCTGATGTTTATTTTTTATTCTCGTTTTGATGTTTTGTCTCGTTGGTCTTTGCCTCCGTGTTTGTTTGCTGAGTGCTTCCTCTAGTGAATGGATGTATTTAAATGTATAACTACTAAAAATAAAAAAAGTCTCGCTAAGTAATAATCAGCTTAATAAAATAAAATTTGTTCGAACAAGTGGTTTTACTAAGAGACGAACACCTGTATTCCACATTTCTCTCGTTTTTCTTACACGCATTTGGATCGAAACAAACAATTCCACTCTAATTGCAGTGGAACATTCCCGAGCGAAACTCAATGAGGCATACGCGTCTCAGAAGGCTTAACCCGAAACCCTCACAAAGCCCTACTCATCCCTGTGTAAAATCTCTAAATACCTTTATCTTTCCTTTGAACTCCGGCCGACTGGGATCTCGCTTCACACGTGCTGTTGCCACAGGTAGACGTCTCCAGAAAGAGGCTCTCTTTCTTCAGCCTTCCTGTTCTTTCTTTCACACGAAAGAACAACTCCACATCCTTTTCAGATAATGCGAGTTCTCTCCGAAGGAGGTTTTTTTTGCGTCATTTTGTCGATATCGCATCGTTTTTAATTCTTCGCTTGCTTGACTCGAATCCGAGTACTTTCGAAGCATGCAAAGAGGAGAATTCTCCCTTTTTTGCCACGGAAACAGAAGTTTTTGGAACAACATTCCGGTTTGGCTTAATCTGTTTGCGATAAAAGTCTGTCAAGAATTCAAATTCACAGAAGTGAGAGAATTTTCTGTTTTTTTTTTTTGGTCGCGTTGTGTGTGTGTGTGTGTGTGTGTGTGTGTGTGTGTCTGCGTTTTCTGGTGCTTGCACTAAGTGGAGGTGTTATGCTTGTTTCGTTCATCGTGGTTTTAGGTACTACCGATTAAAGATGCGATATCGATGTCGATGTTTTCAAAACATCGATGCTTTTTAAAAAAACTTCGATGTATTGGGGTCGATGTTTTTGTAACATCGATGTTTATACGTGTCGATGTTTTTACGTTGACGATGTTTTATTTTCAAATGAAAAAAGTACCGTTATAAAAATTTAAAATATAACCAAGTAGCATAATTTTTATAATCAGCAAATTGAACATACTTTTAGACCCAAGTGACCAAGGATGAAGGGTCTGAAAAGTAGGGATGCGACATCGATGTTTATTTTTTCTAAACATTGATGTTTTATAAAAAAAACATCGATGTATTGGAGCCGATGTCGCATCACCAGTTGCTAAACCAGTTTTAGGAAATGGGGAAAAAAGTTTAAATACACTGAATTTTTAAAGCATCGATGGTTTTGGGGCGATGTATTATCAACATCGATATTTTCATTTTGAACATCGATGTTTTGCTATCGATGTCGCATCCCCACAACCGACCGTGTGATACCAGTGAACCACATTAAGCTGGAGATTGATGACATTTTCAGTGGTTTAAAGCATTATCTGTGGATAACAAAGCTTGTTTTCAGACTACTGATAGCACGGATTTGCAGGTCAATGGGAATGAGGTAGGTATTTAAATTAACGTCGTACTGTAGTAACACAACGTGCTATTGATGACGGTCAGGGATCAATCCCAAAGGAAAAATCGGTGGACAACAACACTAATTTTAAACTACGGTCAGATGAAGAGACAACACCTGAGCTGGCACCCCATTCCCCAAACTTACACACCACGGAAACGTGAGGATATTTGGGGCTACGACAGATTTATGTGCACCAGCCCCCTTTGTACACGACGGTCTTTGGTTGGATTCGAACTCCCAACCCACCGATTACTACCATCCAGGCTATCTTGGCCCGCTAACATTTAGGAAAAAGTCTCAGAAATTCGAATTTTCTTTGCAGGCGAATGAGAGAATTTTATGTTTTTTTTCTCGTTGTCAACGTTTTCTGGTTCCCTCCCTAAATAGAGGTTTTGTGCTCTTTTTCCCAAGTTTTTAGGTGCTACCGACCGTGTGATATCGGTGAACATCATTAAGCATGATATTGACGTATTGGCAGTGGTTTACGCATTATGGCTTATGTTGATGTTACTGATAGCTCGGATTTGTTGATAAATGGGAATGGAAGAGAAGAACATTATATTGAGCTTAAGTTCTTGTTAATATTTAGGTTTGAAAGCTGTAATTTTGCTTCAGAAGGATGTACTGTCAAGGATTATATTATAAATCTCTTGAATGGAAATCCCATTGGAATGTTATTTCATTCGTTTCCCTTGCACATGATTGGTACTTAGTATTTGTAAAATTTTCCAAAATGGACGCCAATTTCGAAGTTTTGACGCCAAGCCGTGGCAACTATGAAAGGAAAACATAGGAATCTGTGGTTCATACATTTGCTATGAAAAGCTTATTAAGAATTTTTTTTATTTTATTTTACTAGGGGGCTCCGTCCCCTGCTCGCTATCGCTCGTCAACCCCCGATGATTGCTGCGCTATCATATTTAGTTCGCTTCGCGAACTATATTTTCCAACAATGAGGGGGAGGGGATAGCTTCACAATCCATCCCCATTTGGATCGCTGCTGGATTATTTCCGGAGCTCTAGTACGACTTTAATTGAAGGTTCCCTTATCATTGCGATATTTATCGCATGCGCCCGAGTAACGGAAAATTGTCTACTTGTTTTGCGAGATAAGCGGATACGTATATAAGCTGACCCCAGTTCTTAAGCTTTAGAAAACGTTCCAAAAATTCTTGGCTTATACACAGAAATATCTCTCTATATTAAAAAAAAGTTACCGCCGCCGCCGCCGCCGCCGCCGAAGAATTGAAATTTTTGTTGTTTAGCTCCATTCTTAGACGGTTTCCCGAGAAAGTACTGATCGGAAAAATATGAAATTAACATGCTTTGTTCTTCATCGTATTCCCTGGATAATTATTAAGATTTTTTTCCGATGCGGCTATTAGTTTAGGTTTTATTAAGTGTTAAAGTTGAAGAAGTGAAATTTCTTCCGCGAGTGAGCAAAACACATTCAAAATTTCAGTCTTTAATCGTGAGTTTTTTTTTAAGAGTACCTCTCAACGTAAATTTTTGCAGCTCGTCGAGTTTTTTTTGAAATTTAAATGTGGTTCTTGATAATATTTTTTTGAAATTCGGGAAAAATCGGGACATTTTTGTTACTTTTTTTTAAAACTGCCGTATCTATATCTAATTACTATTAGTTTTTAATTTTTAAAATATCGCAGTATACCTCAGAATATACTCTTTCTTACGGTACTATTATTTTTGAAATCGGTTAATAATTAAATTGGATGCGATCAAAAGTTCGTGATACAAAATTCGGAATCTTCGGATATTTTCGCTACGTTTTGTTAAAACCGTTATGTCTACGGCAAAAACCATTATTTTTTAAATTTGAGAACATCACTGAATACACTACATTACACTCTTTCTTATGGTACAATTATTTTTCAAATTGGTTAATAAACAAAATCGATGCAATTAAAAGTAGGTCATACAATTTTCGGAACTTTCAGATCGTAACTTCCGATACAAAACTAAAATGGTCATATCTATATAGTATTACTGTTAGTTTTTAATTTTAAAAATATTGCAGTATACCTCACAATGTACTCTTTCTTACGGTACAATTATTTTTAAAATTGGTTCATAAATAAATTCGATGCAATCAAAAGTTGGTGACACAAATTTCGTATTTTTCAGTTCGCATAGCTGGTTCGGCAAACAGCAGTGGGTTGCATTTTATACTATCGGGTTTGCCAGATATCAAATTTATCGTAGCAACAATTGCCATAAAAACGATTTCTTTTTATTTGGCGAGGAAAAAGGCTCGCTTTTTTCCCTCTGTTTTCAAGACAGTTTACCGACAAAGTACAATGTATTGATATTAACACTGTTTACTTAAAATTGTACAGGGAACAAGATACAGAAGATTTTTTACTGATGCGGCTATTAGTTTAGGGTGCATTAAGTGTTAAAGCAAAAAAAAGTGAAATCAATTGCGAAAGAAGTATTGGTTTGAGAAAGCAAACCAAACGGGATTGCGTAGCCCTCGCTGTGACGTCATGTACCGGAAAGTGAAATCAGCATAATACGAATTATTCAGATAGTTTCACTCTGTGAAAGGAATGTTGGTTTGCGAAGCAAACCAAATGACATCTGTGAAAGGAGTGTTGGTTTGCGAAACAAACCAAATGGGATTGCGCAGCAATCCCCGGGGGTTGGCGAGCGTAAGCGAGCAGGGGGCGGAGCCCCCTAGTAGTATAAATAAAAACAAAATGTTTTAAATCATGTCAAGAACAAAATATCTCATTTCCGCATAAAAAAAGGAAATAATTTAGCATAACATTTTGTTAAAATTCAGAGGAAATCTCATCATAATGTTAAATGTTTTAGCTGATCCGTGTTGTTTGTTGGAAGAGTACTTTTTAATTTTTTAATATTCGACTGTTGCTATGGAAACGACGACCCAATTTGCCGATTCTTCTGAAAACATTGCAAATTTTCTAGCGCGTAATCTCAAATTTTATGAATGAATTAACTAAAAAATATACCTGTGTTTATCGTCTGCGCGTGCTCCCGTTGAACCGCAAGACTCGCTATCTATCAATCACAAAGCAAATAAACCTGAAAAAGACCGAAAGAAATTTGTACGTTTTTTTCACATATTTTCAGTTTTAGCCTATTCATTTTATATCTCGACAACAAAAATTACAACTAAACTAAAAGGAGACTTGTTAATATTTTGAAAATTTCAAGACTACTAACGCTACTATTTTACTAGCTGCGGCAGCTTTTACAGGTATTGCAGAACCAGATTTTGATTTACGTTGTTGAAAAAAGCCACTTCGAGGCCATCACGGCGTTGCTTGTGGAGTTGTTTGCCCAAATGGGAATACGTAGCAATCACCGGGGATTGGCGATCGTCAGCGAGCAGTGGTAACATCTGACACCACGAAAAGAACTGTCACGGGCAACGCTATGCTGGCCACGCAGTGGCTAGTGGTACATAATAGAAAAGGTTTTCTCATACAAAAATGTGTTTCCAACGGCATCTAAGATTTAATGGGCAGTCGCGATTGAATTTATGCCGTAGCTCAGTGGATTTTCCCACTGTGGTAGCAACCTGCAAGTTGTCGGTGGTGCAAATTCGATTCCTCCCAAGGTGTATTTTTCTCCTTGTGTCCCAAACCATCACCATTAGCCCGTTGTGTTGATCCCGTGCGACGTAAAATCAACAACCTACCTATATGTCGTTGAACACTGAAGTGATATATTTTAGTTGAAGGTGTTATTCCTAGAAGCACCAAAATTAAAGGTGTTAGCCCGCTCTAGATTAAGAAACGAATAAAATTGAACATTTTTTAGTCTTGTCCTTAGGTAATAGATACTAGTCTTTGTGCACCCATTCGCCGACCAACCGGTATAGTGGTTAAGGCGTTAGCCTCTAGATCGGAAGGTTCCTGGTTCGAATCCGGGTCCGGGCATGGATGTTTGTAAGCGTATGGTGTAGAGGCGGCTGGTGCACCTTAAATCTGTCGTGGCCGAAAGTCCTCACGTTGGGTTGGCGTGGAAGTTTGGAGAGTGGGGTGCCAGCTCAGGTGTTGCTTCGTCATCTGACCGTGGTTCAAAATTACGAAGTGTTGTCCTCGGATCTTTCCCTCAAGGGACTGATCCCGGACCGTCAATAGCCCGTTGTGTTGCTCTAGTACGACGTTAACTAAAATTACCATTACCATTACCATTGTGCACCCATTCTCTCTTAATTTGTAAATTATTGGTCGCTTGGTAACCCAGACACTTGTCTTTCACTTCATTACGGCAATACATATTCAAGGCCGTTAAACGCATGTCACATTTTAAACTACCTTTAAAACCTAGACAATTATTGAATTCAGGTTCACTCAGTTGTTTGCTTCGAACCAAGATGATTTCAGGATTTAATTAGGTGAGAAAACATTTAATTAGGTGTTCGCTACACTGGTTCCAATTATTTATGCTGATAACACTATTGCATTATGCACATATAATGAAAAAAATAGGGAAAATATTATGAAAGGAAGAAAATTACGTGTAAGAACGAAGTTTGTAAGAGTTGGCTTTTGATAGTTGCTTCAAAGCAGACAAGCGTGAAAAATGAACCAGGCTAATGATTATTTTTTTTACAGAAGCCTTACTTTCCTTTCAATTATTACGTTTATGACAGTGTTTAAAGGATTTTTTGTTGCAAAATTCTGAATAGAGGAAATAAAAAACACCCAAGTGTCACTAAATTCCGTGTTTTTGTTTACAAGAGTGTTTCATTTGACATTCCTGTTGTTTACCTTGGGAAAAACTTTCGTTTTGTGTGTCGTATTGTGGTAGGAAAACTTGCAAAACTAAGTTATTTTTACGTAGTTATACAAACTACGTTGGTATGCGAAGAAAACATGCGATTTATTTAGTGCGAAATTTAACTTTTTTAGTATAAGATTATTTCCTAAAAAAGTAATGTGTATGAAACTAATTTCGGTTGGTAGGCATTTTAACTAACGCCGTACTAGTGCAACATAACGGGTAATTGACGATAGTCCGGGATTAATCTCCCAAGGGAGAGATCAGAGGACAACACCACATCATTTTGAGCCACGGTCAGATGACGAGAAAACACACCTGATCTGGCACACCACTCACTAAACTTCCACACGAAGTCAACGTGAGGACATTTGATGCCCCAAAATATTTAATGTGCACTAGCCCCTTTTATACACAACGGTCTTTGGTAGAATTCGAACTCGAACCCTCATGTTGCTAATCCTCTCCTAAACGGGCTCTCACGATCCTCATACTAATTTCGGAATTGACCAAAATCAAAAGTTCTAGTCGTACGTTATAGAATTAAAAAATTTACTCTTTCATATTTGACTCAGTTATGCGTGATTCAGTGGGGTTGCCCACTACGCTAGTAACCCGTGAGTTGTAGGCGATTCAGGTTGGATTCCTGTAACTTACCATGGTTGTATTTCTCTCTTCTATGTCATTCATTTTCATTCATATCCTATGCCTCTTAAATCGCACAGAATTTACACAAGGGGAAATAATAATAGAAGTGAGCAAAAGTAGACAATTCTATCCACTAACTTTGTATACAACAGTTCTTAATTCTCTCCTATGCGACTGCATTCTAAGATTTCGTGTTGATAGTACGCGGAGAAGGGCAAATACCTCGCTGAGAATACACTACAGCAGACTTCTTTCTATCGAAATATCAAATGTAATATTGTCTCAGCTGAAAACATCTCGGCTGTTGTTTTATTTTTTATACATCCGAGTTTAGTTTGGGCTTTTGTTTCCTCTTTAGGCGAGGCGTAATAGTGTCGGAAAATCTATCCTTCTGGACAGGTCGGAATTTTTTTACTGTCATAATATGACACGTTTGTAGGGAAGCTCTATCTAACAAAAACATTGCAGAGATTTTATTTTCCCATTTCTTCGCTCGTCATCTGACATTGGTTCAAAATTACGAGACATTGTTGGCTCTTTCCGCCCCCAATGGCTCGTTGTGTAGCTCTAGTACGACGGGAATTAAACTACTTGAATGATTTTTTTCACTCGGAATTAATTTTACAATTTAAATTTTCATCTTTTTATGTAAGTTGTAACTTTTTCGAGATCACGCGATCTTAAAAGAACAGTCAATCCATATCTTTAGAACACATTTTGTATTCCCCAGCACAATGGGGGCGAGGTTTCCAGGTCACGAAAAGCGGAATAATAGATAATTTTTACATTTTTATCGACTGTACCATTTCGTACACAGCGCGAAAACGATAGTCAACATAAACGACTCTTTAGAATGAATTAACTCAGATGATTTAAGGAAATCAAATCGGGAAAAATACTTCGAATTTTTATAAATAAATTCGAAAATAAAACAAATCGAATAAATTATATAAATTTTGTAAATTCTTCTTAGTTTTTTTTCGGGGTATTTACTAGAAACAGAGTTTCTGTCAAAGACATAAATGTTTTCTAATTTGATATTATCGTGTCTAAGAATATTCCAGATTTATGATTAGTCATAAATAAGTCGTGGGGAAAATTTCCAGAAAGTTTCAATACCCGTTCTTTTGTTCAAATTTTAATACTTTTTCAGGAAGCACTAATTGGGCGAGAATGTAGTACTAAGGTACTATTTTCGAAAATGCAAGTTTTTTTCTCACACATTAAATTTGAACGTAACTTATATTAGTAAAATTTATAAAAATGGATACGAGTAATGTGAAGTATTTAACGATTAAGTTTTACATTTGAATCTTATTGCTGGCCTCCTTCATTGCCATACAATTGAAAACAATTCCACAATTGCCATGGGTATTTCAGACATAGACAATTTTTACTCGGAGAACTTTCTCCATTGTGTTTAACTTCGTATTTATTTACTGTTAACTGGATCTCGTTTTTAATTATGTACAAAAATATGATAAGAAGTTTCTAATTCAACTCCAAAAGACCTTTTGGAGATCTCTAACAGACATTTATTTTTTTTCACTGACATCCATTTAAATTTTTTATTTGTAATTTAACCCTGATAAATTATTATTTAAAACCATAAATTACTGAATTTCATATTTATTAATTAAAAAAATTTGTTTTAATCTTCTGTCTTGTGTTTGGGGCAATTTGACTCAATGTAGCCCATCGAGCCGCAGAAGCAAACCAAGACAATCATTTTTTTATTTCTGATCCAGGGTTTGTACATTTTTTCCGCCGTTAGTTTGGTTTGTAGCTCTACTCTAATATTTGGAACTCGAGGGCAAATCAGACCGAGACCTACGACTTAAAGTTGCCGCTGATAAACTAACTAAAAACGTCTCGCCTGAGCGGATCACCAGATCATGTTCTACTGCCAAATTACGGGGTCGGATCAACTACTTTTATTAGATATCATGGAGAACCCAATTTGTAATTTATGTCAATTTTTAAATTATATATTAAAATAGTATATAAAAGTCTTTTTTGCTGCTAAAATCCCACATTTCATAGACCTTAAATTTGCCACCTTGGGCTACAGCTTACAAAGGCTATTTCAAAATAGGATATTTTGATCCATAATTTTCAAATAACAGCAATTATTAGTGTGTGTTATTCCATGTGCATTGCTTTCAAATTAGTGATACGCTTTGTAGATATGGGCTGTCAAGAGTTCAAACTAAAAAAAGATCGGGAAAAACTGTTACAAATAACTATGTAACCATTAGATTACTACCTGCAACACTGTTTAAACATGTTGTTTACCATTACAAGATGATCAAATAGATGTTTACGTGTTTACGAGTGTTGCACCAATCCCTCGTTTCGGATTCCAGTTAACGAGTACTCTTTGATACGCCCTACTTCTTCCAGTCTTATTGAACCCTAAGGATTAGTATCGTAATGCGATTAAAGTTTTTACAAGCAGCATAAAATCCATTACTACAGATGAATGTTTTCACAAACTGCAAAAACATTCGTCACTGCCTGTTATATACAGAGATGTGATGTTTGAATATCCGACACGTGTCACAAACAAGTTGAAATGAGACAAAAAATTTATTTAAAATAGTTGTATTTCAAAGGCTCTAAAACAAATACATCTGTTAATCCTCTTAGTGGACCTTTGGATCGAAAACTATCTGTTGTGTCCAGTCTGGTGCGAAAATCTGTTCAAACCTGTCACTAGTTCTCCGAAGCGACAGGTAGTTTTTTCTACTCGTCCTTACCAAAATTAACCAGTTATTCTACGATGTATCTTGTCGCAACACTTGAAGGGTTAATCCACAAGGGTTGTTCCAGCTGTACCAAGTTCCAAATAGAGGCCAAGTTCCTGTTATAGTTACTTAATCAACAATGGCGACAATCGTGTGGTTGTGGGTATGACAAGAAAATATAAAATACTTTGAATGGAGTGAAATATCCATGAAGGTTTGACTAATTAATTCACGAATAAATGTCATCAGTAGTGGAACCAAGTTCCTGTTATAATTACTTAATCAACAATGGCGACAATTGTCAGGCTGTGGGTATGACAAGAAAATATAAGATACTTTGAATGGAGTGAAATATCCATGAAGGTTTGACTAATTCAATAAAAAATGTCATTAGTAGTGGAATTCGTATTATGCGGGCATGTTATAGCATGCCATACTAGCGCCATTGATACGTGTATTATGCGACGCATACGCCTCTTGATTTTAATCTTCCAACATATGCTTTATACACTTAACATATTTTAATCGGAATTAGTTAATTATAAAGTGTTGCTTGGTACGGACCTTTACTTGAATATTCATTCCCTTTGGTTGCATAACGCCAATCAAGGGTTATTTTGCTTTAATTCTTTGAATTTACAATCACCTTACATCTTTTATAACGGACATAGGAGTAATATAGTACTTCATTCATTTATATTTTTTTATCAAAGGAAACAATACACAAGGAACACAATAAAACGTCAAGGTTACGTTTGGTCACGCCGATGAAGAATATAATTCACAGTTGGGGTTCAAATTCTTTTGTTCCCACATGATCCCTGTGTTCGTGCTGCTTCGATTCGACGTTGTCGCAGGGTTGTTTGAATGACCAAGTTCTTATCAAACAAGCTTCTACGAATTTTAGAGGACTGTGTTTGGTACAAACACATTCGTCGGATGAGAATAAAAGGGTTAAAGTTACTGTTATTCTAGGAAAAGTGACGAAGTGTGATAAATATACTTCTGCAGCTTTTGAACAGGTGAAGTTTTTTTGTTTGCTTTTATCCCTGTTTAAAATCTTATTTCCATTGTGTATGTTTAACGGGAGTTTTTTATGTTTTCACTAAGTTCTAAAGAAAATAAAACGATTTATTGTATAGATATACTATATCTATCTATATATAAAAGGATATGTGTGTATATTGTCTATACAAATCTACACCGTTTGACCAATCCACACGAAATTTCGTGTACTTATACTTTAGAACACTGCGGAAAACAGGCATTTTTTTTTGCTGTCTTCAAACCCATCTGTTGCCATGAAAATTGGTACGCAGGTAGTCCTAACAGGTGCCCCTCGAAGCCCCAATTTTAAAATATAAAGTTTGTTTTTCTGCAGTAAATGGACAGGTATAAGGAAACACACTGTGCAAGGTTTCTGTATGAGTTAACACAGGGAAATGACGTGGTCATATTTTAGCTGTCGCGATAGGAAACACGTTCTACAGAGTTTGTGTATATGAGTTAACACAAGGAAATGTCGTGGTCATATTTTAGCTGTCGCGGTCGTATTTGAAACTCGAACAACGCTGGGTTAGGCCCGGTACACACATCCGCTATTTCAACATGCGACGCCGTTGCGACACCGAAGTCCAACTATGTACACATAACCGTGAAATGACACAAGTACTCATTTTGCGCCATTTGCAATAGTATAATATCGAAGAAAACGCATTTATTTCGCTTACTTGGAGTAAAAATAGTACATTTTGAAACAAAATAGACGTAACTGGATACAACCATTTATTAATTAATACTTATATATATCATTTATTTATGAAAACAAGATACTTCAGACCGGAGACGTATGTGCGGCGAGCTGCGGCGCCGTGGGGAACTGCGGTATACATTGCACGCAAGTTGGACGTGCGTCACTGCAGCGGTGCCGAAGGCATGTGTGCACTACTCCATTGGATCTAATGTATCTCAGATCGCACTTGCGTTGCCGCAGCGGCGACGCACGTTGAAAAATCGGATGTGTACACCGGGCCTTATTTAGCTAGTGTTATAATAGAAATCAACGTAATAGGTGTGACAGGAGTTGTAATATAAGCAGTTCGAGGAATTCATTGGTGTGTGTGTAGTATTGAAATTTCACAAGAGGCAGAAAATTCCAAGAAAAACAACGCTTTATTAAGAGGGTGAATATAATGTGTTTTATCAGGGTGTGGAGGTTTTAAGTGTTTTGCATAGAGGGTTGGAACCACTCTAAGCTCTTTTGAGGTGCTCTTGAAAAAAATGAAGGGTAAAACTTTGTTGATAAAAAGGAAGATTATTGGGTTAGGCGACTTATTGATAGTTTGTTGTCATAAAAGGCAGGTATTTTATTTACTCAAACGTGTATTTCAAGTGTTGTGGTGGAAATAATAGACGATAAGAAAGGGAAAAGAAAACACAGACAACTTGAGTGAACAGGGCTGTTTGATGCCATAGTTAGCGAGGAGAGAAAGTTTAAAAGGTTAAAGTAGCAGGGGACATGTATTGCGACCAAGTAGCTATAGCATTAACAAAGACTAGAGGGTGAAAAGAAGAAAATTGGTATTATTCTAGAGGTACTTTGTGAACGTAAGCGACCGATGAAGTTTGTATTTTATGAGAGTAATTTAAGTAAGTATCTGTTTTCATGTATTTATAGAATTCGGTATTGTTTTTGGGTGCTCTATTGTACGTTTATAAACCATTATCCATGTTGGAATGTAGTATTGTGTGAGTAATGTAAACAGTAGTCACCTTACTACTGAAATGGCTTATAACTATCTAGCACAATCTGAAATCAATTTGCTTGAAAATGCTGTTTGGTCATACACGGTCATGATTCTCGGAGATTTGAACTCATTCCAATCGTGTGTAGTAATGCGGCTAGTGTATAATTTGGCTGTGTTAAAGAAATCGAGCACCATCTGAAGTTAATCGTATTTCTTCAAAGTAAAGTACTGTCTGTCCATTCAAGGAATCATGATTCCCTGATACTACAAATGAGGGAGTCATGGAATCATGGCGTCCAGGCAGCGTCTTGAAGCAGATTGGCTTCAGATGGTTGTTGTATAGTTATAGTTAGGGCAATTTTTTTGTTGCAGAAAAAATGGGAAAAGTTACATTTATCATTCCCTAAAGTTGCATTTATGGAAATAAAGTTGCATTTATTTTTGATACACTAAATTCTAAAATAAATTATTCGTAAAAAATTCAAAATATATTGACAATTTTAGTCGTGTACAACAGTATTATAATACATACTGAAATACAGAAGAACGTTGAATGGCCTATCCTTGGCCAGTCATTTCTTTAACATTGAAAACCTGCGCCAGCCGCAGTCATATAATGTGCTGTATCGGATAGTAGAAGCGCAAAATCCTTTCGATCAACATTCAGAGATTTTAAAATGGCATCTACTAGGCGAACAACATATTGATGATCGACACTCACCTCGCAAACTCTGCAGTCGATTGCGCATGTTTCCTCTGGATTATCAAGAGTGCCAACCCATGTGTTTAAAGTACTTCTTGCCATTTACATCAATTTCGTCTTAGGACGAACACCTTCTTACCATGAACTTGTTTGATCCGCAATACTTCGGCGTTCGCAAGATCAGACACACATGATCGAAGGGTTGATTCAGAGAACAAAAAATTAAATAGTAATTTGATATTAATTAATTTTAAGCTATATTTTAAAAAGTTGCATTTATGCAGAAAGTTGCATTTATGTTGCAGTTATAACTCACTTACCATACACCCCATGTAGGAAGAATTTTGGTTTTAGTATACTTTACATGCAACGCAGAACGCGTGAAAAAAAGTTGTATTTGTTGCCCTAGTTTTAGTCATTCATACATTAGTCGCAATACCACAGACGATTGGTAAGAGTTTGAATCTCCTGGTACAACAAACTCATTCTATTCGTCTCGTCGTGTTCGAGGTGCAATTGGGTCTAATGTGCTACACGCCTCACAGCGTGTGGTCGCGGTTAATATTCCATCGCGATCAGTAGCTTGAAAAGGAACACCTCGCCGTGAGTCATTTGTACTGCTTGGCTTGATCTTTTGAGGAGTAGGGTAAAGGGGAAAAAATGGCGAAAACCGAACCAAGAAAAAGCATCGCCCGGGGTTGTGACTTTTTCCTCCAGTCTGCTCGATTCGATTCGTTTCAGTTCAGGTGCGTCCTGACCTAGACAATTCCACATTCGGGGTGGAGAGAACGAACGAAATTGTAAAAGGGGGACTCGCTATCCGGCGGCGCGTGACGGAGGCATGACTCACGTGGGAAGGTTTCCTCTCCGCAGCGAAAGTGTCGGTGTCTGAATCTTGTGACAGCCGAAAGCGATACTCTGACTGTTTGCTAACGAGTTTGGGTGTGGGCCAAAGGGATGTTCCAGCGATTATCTGTTTGAGATTCAGATTTGGGGGTTGTGCATCACATGTCGGTTCTCTGCAATACGCCTGTTGAGCGATTGCAAACGATCGGCACGTGCCGTTTCCGCAGAAGGTATCGTTTCAGGATCAATGAAAAGAAGGAAGTGATACGTTGACATTGAATTCCTGAACAGAAAGTATCTCTGCATTCCGTCACGCACTGTAAACGTATGTACTCGAGTGTAAGGCCTTTAAAATTTAGTAATTATACCCTTCACAACTGGAGAATTCATTGCATTTGGCAGCATTACAAAATGGATTCTTGATGTCTTGTCTGTTTCATTGTTTTGCAGCATCCTGAAGGAATTTTATCATACAATAGACATGGCATTTCTCATTACTCTTATCGTATTATTCTACATCATGCTTTAGTCTAGTATTCTATTACTCGTTATTTTTGACAGCTTCGCCAATCGCCAACACCAGTTTTAGTTTTCGAAATTCTTTTCCGAGACGTTTGCAAATGTTTCTCCCAATTCAACTTGTCATCTGACCATGGTTCAAAATGACCTGGTATTGTCCTCGGTTCATTCCCTTAGGGGATTGATCTCGGACCATCGTCAAGTACTCGTTGTGTTGCTCTAGTACAACGTTAATTTAAAAATGAACAATTACCCGATTAAATGTTTCTCCAATTCAGCGTTTAACATTAAATCTTTCTCTAATCCTACGAATTGCTTGTCAGCTTCGGTTACATTTGAAATGCTTCTTTCAGTCAGTAACGTCTGTAATGTTTGATTCCATTATATTCAACTGCTATTGTTCTATTCGTCTTAGGGGGCCTCCGTGGCTTTGTTGCGCTAGCAACCTGCGAGTTGTAGGCAACACAGGTTCGATTCCTGTAATTTACCCTGGTGTTTTTTCTGGGTGTCAGTTTTAGAAGGGATTTTTGGAAATAGCATCAGGTCTGGTATTCGGAGTGGTCGTGACTCAGTGGGCTTGCCCTGTGCATAGGCGTATTTCTTTCTTCTGTGTCAGTGGAACTTTCCTAGTGTGTGTATGCCTATTACTTGAAGTTGTCTGCCTTGTGTTTGGCGCAACGTTTCCAAGTACAACTCTTCCGCCATGAAGACTCAACCAATCAAACATCTTATTTTAAAGTCTATTTGAACTTTTCGAAATATTTCATTTTTTAAAGCAATCTAACATTATAACAAAAGCGTAGTAATCGTGTTTCGTAATTTCACTAATATTTTCTTGTGACATTTTGTCGTAGTTTCTTTCGCAAGACAGATGACTAGCCCATCATTGAAAAATAAACAGGTCTTCAAGTGGTTGCCACGATATATCTCGTTCATTAAGACTTGGTCAGTTTTTTACTAACGAGATATTTCGTCCATCAAGATTAGGTCAGTTTTCTATTGACGAGATATCTCGTCCATCAAGATTTTTCAGTTTTTTTATTGACTAACTATCTTGTCGAAGCAACCACAAGGAAGGTCAATGGAAGAGGATATTCGTATCGAAATCCAACAAATTTATCCTCTCCAAGTACAACATGGAATTTATGATTCAAGTCTATTTTCAGTCTTGTCAACGGTTCCTAAGTTTTCAGAATACCCTTCTTGTTAAAGGTGAACTGGCGGACGAATTTCCGAGTTTCTAGATGACAGAATGACTCGTTATTTAGGAAGTGTGGACTGATTTTCAACAAGAGACTACTGTCTGGCGTGTTGGCACATTTCCATAACAGCCATGAAGTCGCTTAAGGGGAGAAGTATCTTCACAAATATTTTAAAAGGTTTCAGTAGGAAGGGGAAAATTTGCTTTGGGTTCATTTTTTGGATTCTGTAATGGTATAGAGTACATGGTTTTACGATGTCTGGAATGCCGGAAAAGTTTTCAGCTGCTATCCAGCAAGTGCAGTTTCAGCTTGAAGGAAGTCTCCTTCAACGAAACTTTTAGATTTTTGTGCTTTTCTTTCTTTTCGTGGTTTTGAATTGTTGTATTTCACTTTCTAAATATTTGCATATACTTTTAAAATGCATTTCTTGTTGGCAGTATTAGAAATCATTTAACATTCCATTTTTTGTTCGTCGATTTAATTTGCTTGATATACAGGATGTTTCGCTTAGTACTATAATAAAAAAAAGTATCACGTTTTCTTTACTAAAAGTCTGTTCTTCACCATAATGGCAATGACACATCTCTAAGAGAAAACTGACGCACCTATTTCCCATATATGCCTCATTTCAAAAATGGAATCGCCGATATTGGAAGCGTCGCCCAGTCTGAACTTGGCAAAATGAAATAATCCATCCTTTGTGCGCGCATGCCAAATAGCTTGTTTGCGAACACAGTGAAATCTTGGCTCTCAAAGAAGTAATTTTGTTTTGTTATTTTCACGTCAGTTGTGGCAACAGTCAGTTAGCATTTTGATTTTGATTTGTTCTTTTGACGCCAGCTGTGGCAACAGTCTGTTTGCATTGTAATTCATTTGTTTTATTTTTGAGATGTTAGTTGTGACACCATTTAACAAGTATCTTTAGAACTTTTTTCGTCAATTAGAGTTTTTCTAGTATCTTTGGGTGGATTAGTGAAAATTATTTGCATGGAAGCATAATTCTAGAACCACAGCCTCCATCAATGTACATAGATTTGTTGTAAATAAATAAGTTTTAACTATATACAGTACATTTAATAGGATTTAGAATACCAACTACATTGCACGGAACCCCACGATCATTAACCAATCAAACTTCTACTTTAATCGTGCGTTGAAAGTGGACAAAAAACATAGTAAATTCTATTGGATAAGATTGGTCCGAAACTGTTAAATTACGTTTGGAAATTACGTAGTGTTCTCCGTTCCATGATTTTTGATTATCTATTTTCTCGTAATTCCTTCCGAATGGTGGTAATGCCTGCTTGATTCACTTCACTTCTCTCCCCCTTCCGCCCACAGGTATCGTGACACGCAGCCGTCACGCCAGTGTCAACGGACAATCTAAAATTCCAATCGCAAACCAGCAAACGATCAATGAGGGCTCGGAGGAAGAAGACATTTGTTGTACACTTTTCTTCCAAGCTGCGTAATTTGCTGCTGCCTCGCTAAGATGGCGGTGTTGCACTTCCTGGATTGCTATCGCACTTTTAAGCTTGTGGGGGGAGCAGTGGCAATTTTATGGCATCGAGCGTTAAGAGGCGCAATTTTAGGATTTGCACATTGTTTAGAGCCCGCTGATGGCTATCGCTGTGTCGTTAAACTTTGTTTCCGATGTTCTTTTGCTCTATCTCCTCTCGTATCACACTGTTTCGAGAAATTTGGAATGTGCCGGGAATTGATTGTTGCCGTTAATTGTTGCCAATAACCTGATGATGAATTTTCAGTTGCCTCGGGAAGTAAGGATTACCCATTGGCTTCTTGTGAAACACATTTTTGTTGCTTTAAATGAGATTTACGGACTTTGCTTCTGAATTGTAGGCTCTTGCGACATAAAACCCATCCAACCAGCTAACTTCCGGATTGATTGAATCGTCAATGAGCCAACGTTTATTCTGACGTCTCGGAAAGGTATGATTTGCCAGTTTATTGTTGTGAATACTTGCAACACAGTCGTTCGTTCTACCTGGAGAACACACACGCGGGAATATGACCGTATTCCTCAGGCCTAATTCAATGCCTAATGTATGTCTTGTGCTTGGCGTAGCTTGACCAAATATGGCAAACCTTGCGCAACAAAACTCAACCAACCAGTCCTAATTTAATAGTTTGGTTACAGCTGAGTTGGTTTGAAATTTGTAAACAACCTATCACTGCATCCGAAAATTAGACTTATAGCTCCATATTTTATTATAATGTATTACATTGAATTGAATTGTATTGACTTTTGATTCATTACATTTATTGTATTGAAAAAAAATGAAATTAGGAGAACATTCAATTTAAGCAACACTAAATATTTTAAAGCTCTCCAAAATTAGAGCCGACCAACCAGTGTGGTGGTTAAGGTGTGAGTGGTGAACCTTAAATCTGTCGTGGCCGAAAGTCCGTTGGGTGGGTGTGGAAGTTTGGAGAGTGGGGTGCCAGCTCAGGTGTTGCCTCGTCATCTGACCGTGGTTCAAAATTACGAAGTGTTGTCTTTGGAATATTTCTCTTAGAGGATTGATCCCGGACCGTCGTCAATAGCCCGTTGTGTTGCTCTAGTACGACGTTAATTAAAATTACCTTACCTTACCTCCAAAATTAGAAGTGTTTGAATTCAACGACATGAAGCATCATTCATAGCAATATTTTAAAGCTGTAAAGCAAAATTTTAACGCTGTTTAAAATTAGCAAAAGCATTCGTATTCGCATATCAGGGATCGATATTGAATATTTTCGAAAGACGTGACTTAACCTTCTGAGAATCATAAGATTTACGAGTAGCTTCTTCGTTATAATGTATGTAGCAATGAGTGAGCAACCCCATCTATTGTTTTGAAAATTTTAGGACATATTCTTCTTCTTCAGGAGCACAACAGCCTTTAACAGGCCAAGGTTGACTCGCAGATCCTCCTCCATCTGGCCCTGTCTGGTGCGACAGCCCACCAACGGTTGACCCCCAAAAACTTGAGATCTCTTTCTACATCATCAATCCATCTTGTAGGTGGTCGTCCCTTTCTTCTTGTCCCTTCAATTTTGAAAAAAGTCACTTTTTTGGTAGAGTCAGCATCGGAATTTCTAAAGAGATGGCCCAGCCATCTGATGCGTGACGCTTTAATTGTTGTCATTATATCGGTGCCGCCGAATTTATCATATTTTTTGTATATTTCGTGGTTGTAAAGGATCCTTCTCACGTTGTTCTCTTGAGTAGGTCCAAATATTTTTCTTAAGATCTTCCTTTCAAAAATTAGTAGTTTTTCCTCTTCGGTTTTATTATGGGTCCAACATTCACTCCCATACATGACTATGGGTCTGATTAAAGTCTTGTAAATGATTAGTTTAGTCTGATGAACCTGGATTTTAGTTGGTTTCTGAGGCCGTAAAAACTTCTGTTAGCCATGAAAATTTCAATTTTCAGGTTGTTGTGGCTTGAGATTAAGGTTCCTAAATACTTGAAGCGGGTTACAATTTCAAAGGAGTAGGTCATTATCTTTAAAGGGGATAGATCAGGAGTTTTATTTGTTGCTATCAAACACTTTGTTTTGTCTGCGTGTAGCACGGGCCTCATCTCCTTCGCCGCACTCTCAAGCGCTACAAAAGCGTCGATAACTGAGCGTTTCGTTCTTCCAATTATGTCAATATCATCGGCAAAAGCGAGTAGTTGGATAGTTCTTTGCAGGATCGTTCCATTTGTGTTGATACCAGAGTCTCTAATGGCCTTTTCCAGAGCTATGTTAAATAACAGACAAGAAAGAGAATCATCTTGTCACAGGCCTTTTTCGGTGAAGAAAGCACATATTCTACAGGTCCAAAATGACAACACTAGTTAAAAATCCTATGAAGTAAAACTGGGTTTCTGAACGGATATAAGCGTGTAAACTCGGAACTTTCAAAATCTAAAGCGATACACTTTTCATAACAAATGCGCAACGTACATCTAGATGACAACATACATTGCAGCTGCAAGTCCACAATCGCCCCAAAATTGCCATCTTGTATTGTACCTCCTATAGTATGTTCCTGTGTAACTGTATTTATGTCGAACGCTCGATTAGGTGAGTTCTGTCTCAGATAATTGTTTCTGCTATTTCACAACTAAAAGCCTACTCTCTATAGTAATGATACAGCTCTCCAAAAGAAATCCAACACGCCCATTTCCCTTATATGCCTCTTTTATCTTTCTTTCCACCCATTTCAGAAATGAAACCACCCATATTGGAAGCGTCGCCCTGTTTGAACACATCAAAATGCATCAGTGCATGGATTCACCATTAACCAATCAAATGTCTTCGTTTTTAGATCGAATGTTATAATTGGATCAAAACCAGAATCAAAACGCATTACATGTTTAACTATTCCTGGTACATTTTAATTCAGCCTTTGAGCTGCGCAAGACTTCGGAATAGTGTAGTGTTGCTTTCACACACACAAAAGGACTAATTAACTACCTCCATTGTTTTAAACAATCCTAGGAAAGATTATGTTTGTCAAGAAGGGTCAAAACTAGTTAGAAAACACGCAGGGAAAACAGCAGGTTGTACGACGAAAAATGCGTATTAATCCATCGGAGGATTAATTGTGCTGCCCTATTGAAAAGAGATTGGTAATCGCACTGATTTAAGTAGTACAAGAGCAACACAACGGGTTGTGGCAACTGTCAGGGATCAATACATATACGAAAGTAAATTGCCATGTAATTTTACGTACTAGATAAAGTTTTAGCACGTCGGCTTACCATTTTTTTCAACACTAGCTGGTTCTACCTCTTCTCGCCAACCCCGGTGATTACTACGCAATCCCATTTGGTTTGTTTCGCAAACCAACACTCCTTTTGCAAGCGTCTTGGTGAGAGTCAGGTGTGAATGTGTTTTAGTAGCCGCATCGGGAAAAACTTTCTCCATCTTATTCAAACTTTCCCTATACAATTTTGAACAAACCATATTAATTTCGTAATTTTCCGATGAGTACTTTCTCGGGAAACAGTTTGACAATCGAGCAAAAAAACTTGCGTTCTCAATCCTCCGAAGGCGAAACTATCTTAATAATTCGTATATTCCTGATTGGATTTTCCGAGCTATGACGTCACAGCGAGTTCCACCAAGGTCGTTTCACATTTCATCTCCGCGATAACAATTTTCACACTATCGTGAAATTATACTTTCTTCGCATCGAATAAACCTATTTTAAAAATAATTATACCATAAGAAAGAGTCTATTCTAAACTTTCACGTGGTATTTTTAAATATTGAAACTAATAGTATTAAGCTATAGATGTGACAGTTTTAGTTTTGTATCGGAAATTACTATCTAAAAAATACGAAATTTGTATGACCAATTTTTAATCGCATCGAATTTATTTATTCACTTATTTAAAAAATAATGGTACCATAAAAAAGAGTACACTCTAAGATTTCCAGTGATGTTTTCAAACTTAAATAATAGTAATAATAATCCATAGATATGACAATTTTAAAAGAAAATAACAAAAATGTCTCGATTTTTCTCGAATTTCAAAAAAAAAAATTACCAGGAACCAAATTGAAAACTCAAAAAAAAAACTCGTCGAGGTGCAAAATTTCAAGTTTAGATATACTCTAGAAAAAAAAACTCACGACTGAAGACTGAAAACTTGTTTGTGTTTTGCTCACTCGCGTTAGAAATTTCGTTTTTTTCGACTTTGACACTTTATGCACCCTAAACTAGTAATAGCCGCATCAGAAAAAAAAATTTCTCTATCTTGTTTCCCGTACAATTTTAAACAAACCAACCATGTTAATTCGTAATTTTATGATCCGTACTTTATCGGGAAACCGTCTGAGAATCGAGCAAAAAAAGCGAGTTTTCAATCCTGCGGAAGCGGCGGCGGTAATTTTGTTTGATATTGACAAATGAGAAGCTTCAAGTTTGGTCTGATTGACGATCTGCACAAAAAAGTAAATTTCTACATGCAACAAATTTACGTAATTGGCAAGGTGGTAGCGTGTCGGTTCTTTTCCAGCGTGATGCGTGTCAAGTTTTGTCTGATTGAATAGTGCAGTCAAACATTTCTAATAAACCCGAACCTAAGTGCTTGTTGACTGGAGCAGACTATCCGTCTCTAGAAGAAAGTACTGTAATTTCAGCGCTTGAAATTCAGTTGGGAATCCAAATGAATGAATGGGTGGCTACCAAGCGACATGGGCTTCTGCTCATTTGTGACTGCGACGTTCTGTTGTGCTCAATTGGCGACCTTGTTCACTCGAATGGGCGTTCAGATCATCTCTGGTGTTCGCATTGTTGATCAAAGCCTTTGTCACCATTCTAGTCACGTCGGAGGACAGTTTTAGAAGGGATTTTTTGGAAATAGCATCAGGTCTAGTATTTGGAGTAGGGATGCGACATCGATGTCGATGTTTTTTAAAAAACATCGATGTATTTAAAATAGATGTATTGAAGTCGATGTTTTCGTAACATCGATGTTTATACTTGTCGATGTTTTATTTCTGAATTTATTTCTTACCATTTTGGTAAACCTGGTAATATGTTTCGATTTGAAAGTATTATGCTTTTGCGTCAGATTTTTAGCTAGTTGTTGTTGTGTTGTTTCTCATGCCTACACTGGCAGACCAGAGGAGTGCCAGGCCCGTCAAAGACGGCAAGAGGCGTGCGCCTTCCATGTTATTGAGCCCCATTGGGAGGAAGTCCGACTTTGCTCGACATACATGACATATCCGTTTTACAGGAAGGTCCCTTTCATACATCCATTCACTCACACATATCGTAATTTAGATCCCAATCAGACGCCGATAACCCCCTGATCAGGTACCCCCAGAGGTATTGATTTGGTATGGGAACATGGGGGACTTTGTGACCACGACCTATTTAACGTGCCCCAGTCACCATTAGTGAACACGACGGTCTTTATCCAGGTCGAAACGCCGATCTCGCAATCATCAGAATTGCAGGCTTCGCCGAGGACAGAACCCACAACCCTTCTGATGCGAGCCTGACGCTCTACTGACTGAGCTGCCGCGGCTCCTTGATGGACATATTACCGTGGTAATATGTCCAATATATGGATGGACATCTTACCATTTTGGTAAACCTATTAATATGTTTCGATTTGAAAGTATTTTGCTTTTGCGTCAGATTTTTAGCTAGTAGTTACCATTTGTGTCAGTGGGTTTGCTCACTGCGCTAACTACTTGCGAGGTGTACGTGGTGCAGGGGTTCGATTTCTGTAATTTACCCCGGGTGTATTTCTGTCTTCTGAGTAAAACTTTCCTTGTGTGTTTACGTTCTATAATTGACGTTTTTTGTTGTGTAATGTTCCATAACCTCGAACCATGCTCCATTCCCTTGAACCATAAAACTCAGCTAAACGATTTTTTGTCGAATGGCTAATAACTTCAAGTGTAATCCGACCACGTTATATGCGCTTAGGTCATGCGGAGGAATTCAAACGCTAATGGGGAAGCACGAAGATGGACTTTGCAAATTTGCTTTTGCGTATTTCTCAAGAATATTGATTGTTTAATAAAAAACTTGCGGATGTCAATTATTTTTCATATAAAACCATAGTGTAAATTGATTTCCGAAAATACAAGGCATTTTTGTTTTTCAGTATATTTAGCTCATTACCATCCGTAACCTTTCTAACCTTCCATCTCAGATTTTTAACTGTCACCCCTACTTTGACGTTGGACTCGTTTAATTGGCCGACTAAAGCCAATGGCCCAAACTAAGGCAGCGGGACTTATGCTATGCGGTTGGTATAGAGTTTATCGCCAGTTTAGTGACGTTTGACGTTTAATCTAATAGGCCGTGACCAATTAACTATCTTAGAATAAAAACTCCTTTTCTTGGAATTTCTATTGGTGACGTGCTGAAATCGTATTTGAAAAACAAGCCAACTGACGTCACGTTAAGGCCCGGTGCACACATCCTATTTTTCAACGTGCGGCGCCGCTGCGGCACCGAAGCCTAACTATGCGCACATAACCGTGACGCAAGTACTCATTTCGCGCCATTTGAGATAAATATTCCATCGAAGAAAACGTGTTTATTTCGCTTACTTGGTGTATAAAAAGTATATGTTGAAACAACATAGACGTTACTGGATACAATCATTTATTAATTATTATTTATATACCATTTATTTATGAAAACAAGGTACTTCAGACCGGAGACGCGTGTGCGGCGAGCTGCGGTGCCGTGAGGAACTGCGGTACACATTGCACGTAAGTTGGACGTGCGTCGCCGCAGCGGTGCCGGAGGCATGTGTACACTACTCCATTGGATATGTTGTTGTTGTTGTTTCTTATGCCTACACTGGCAGACCGGAGGAGTGCCAGGCCTGTCGAAGACGGCAAGATGCGAGGGGTGCGGCTTCCATGTTATTGAGCCCCATTGGGAGGAAGTCCGACTTGGCTCGACATACATGGCACATCCGTTTTACAGGAAGGCCCCTTTCATACATCCATTCACTCACACATATCGTAATTTAGATTCCAATCAGAGGCCGATAACCCCCTGTGATCAGGTACCCCCAGAGGTATTGATTTGGTATGGGAACATGGGGGGACTTTGTGTCTACGACCTATTTAACGTGCCCCAGTCACCTTTAGTGAACACGACTGTCTTTAGCCAGGTCGAAGCGCCGATCTCGCAATCATCAGAATTGCAGGTTTCTGCCGAGGACAGAACCCATTGGATCTAACATACCTCAGACGGCAGTGGTTAAGGGACTGATCCTGGACCTTCGTCAATAGCCTGTTGTGTTGCTGTAGTACGACGTTATCTAAAATTACCAATTACCAGACTGCATCGGCGCCGCACGTTGAAAAACCGGATGTGTGCATCGGGCCTGAAGGCACGTCTACATTTGCGGGCCAAACCGTTCGCGAACCTCTAGTTCTCACGATTGGGACGGGATTTCGGGGTCGAAACGAACGGCTCGTGGCGATTCGCTTCCTGTAGGTTTTTCGACGAACACAAAGGCGTTCTCGGTTCAGATTGGGACGGCGTCGTGAACTTTTCTTTCTGCTCGCAAACCTCCATGCTCCATCGTCATCACTACTGGTTGACAAATGACTGCCGAGTGGTTCGAGGTTGGTTCGTTCCATCAACATGGATTGCTAGAAGTTCGTTGCGAAAATAATTTCAACGAACGGTTCACGAATAGCTTGCGAACGGTTCGGCTTAGTAAATGTATGTGCACCATTACGAATACAGACAGGAAACACCGCAGAAATACTTCCACCATCTACATTCAACTTGACAGAAATCACCTCTGACATGTAACAGAAATAACCAAATAAGTTCACCTGAAAGAATATACGAAACAGACGTAAAAAAGTCTAGTAAAGATTTTGGAAGTTCAAATAACTTAACTTGGTGTTTTGACAACATTAACCCAAGAACTTAAAATCTCTCCACATTCCATTAGCTCCCTGGATCATCTGCACTAAACAAAATCGCAAACAACTCTCAAAGAAAAAGTTAAAAGCTAACCAGCAAACAAAACACTCTGCAGCAAGTCATTAACATGCGTTGTTTGTATAGAACAAGAAATAAAATCCATGAACCATACCCAGCCGTATCTTAATTTCCATAATCAATAACCCCCGCCAATTGTTCTTCCTGCTCAATCGTTCCACCGCACAAAAGAACTGTCGCTGCACACACCCCAATATTCTTCCCACCATGCAACTCAAATTAAAGGACGATGTTATTGTTACGGATTTTAAAGCTTCTTCACAATGAGAAACTATTTTTAGATAAGGAGCGAGACGGCAGGAAAAAATTATTTTCTTACGCCCGAATGCACACTTCTGACAAGTTTGGGTCCTTTAGGGCATGGCTTGTTCGCTAACTGTTTAATTAAAAGGTGTTCTCGAAACTTGCCGTCTTGTAAAGTTTGCTGCGAAAGATAAACCCCTAATTAACTCGTGGTGTTACGTCTTTTGGGTAAGATAGTCTGTTAAAGTAGTAAATAAACATTTTTGTCCAAAACACATTTTTAAGGAAAGGATAGGTGTTCTTGAATACAAAAGGATGTTAGTTAAAAATAATTTTTGGGACAAAAAGAATGAAGTTGTACGCCGTTTTATCTAATGCAAGATTAATATTCCTAACTCTTCTAATAAGCTTTTATTAATTATGAACTAAAAGTTACTGTGTTGTCGGAAGAATGTTTAATAATGGATATGTTTTGTATATTCTTTGTTAGTGGTTGTTCAAGATGGATAAACAGCCGTTCAGACGCTTGTCAGTTCTATGGTGACATAAAAATTATCGACTGTCTAAGTTCAATTGTTGGTCCAACAGGGAATATATGATAAAGTAATCAATCGTTTTAAGTGAACTGACAAGTTTTCACAAAGTTTTGGCATTTGTTTTTATTTTATTGGAATTAAATTTGCTTTTAAAAGGAATCTTGAAACCATGAAACTAACTTTTTCTAAACTTGTGTGTGCTTTAAAAAACTTGATTTTCCTTAGTTAAAATTTGACAAATTGTTGGAATTTCAAATGGGGGGGGGCGCAGTGTTAAAAGTTCGATTTTCATTGTATTCTTTTCTGCAAAAGGAAGTTCATTGTACAATACAATACACTTGAGTTAGCTAACTTTAAATATTGGTTCACACTTAGACTCGAAAAGATTAGCTATGTATTTAAAGCTGAAAATTTTATGCTCTTAAACAAAATAGCTAGGTGTGGTATGGTAACAGTATTCATATTTTATGTGATGATTTCAGTTTCCAATTATGATATATTATTCATAAAAGTATGCTTTATTTTCCAATTTATATTTTCAATACCTAAAAAATTGTGCTTGAAATTTTATTACGTTTTAAGTTTGGTCTTTTCACAAAATTTAAATTTTAACATGATACAATGGCACTAAGTATCATGTTTAAGTAAATTTCACTTCAAAAGTAGTGTAAAAAAATCTGTTTTTAGAGAATAAAAAACATTACTGAAACTTACATCAAGTCTGCCAGTCTCAAAGCGTTGTTTGAGTGAATTGTTTAGTACACTTTATATTTGATTATGGTGCTTTTAGAATATGTTTTGCTCAAATAAAATTCAGTTATAAACTTCGTCTTTTCATCAAAAGACCTTCCACTAAAGTATACATGATAAGTGTGCCACAAATTTATTATTCTTTTCGATATAATGTCGGTTAGTTTAGCAGAAACTCGTTAATTGCCTAATAGCAAAATTTTCACTGTACAGTTACGTAAGAGCTAACCGTTAGTTTCTAGACCAAAAAATAGACATTATTACCATTTGTGCTGCGCTATGAATTTTGTAAAGGGATTACAACACGATGACATATTTATCCTCATCATAAAAATGAACATTTTGTGTCTCCAAAATATCAGTTTGTGAGTTTCGACGATATGTACTTTTAACTACTCATGTCAGCTACATAAACAATTCCATATCTATCACGCATATCGTTCATAAGATGGAATTGTCTGATCTAAATCGCTCTTCTGTAAAAGATAGCTTCAGAATGGCATGCCATTAACACTTTTTTGAAGCCATCTACAAATTAAACTCATCCTTATCCAATCTGTTCAACCCATCGAAAACTTAAATATATTTTTCAGATTAATTTTGAAGAAATTCATACAACTCATAAAAGAAGTTGTCTTTGGAAAAAAAAAAGAAACAAATATTCCCCCTTTGATATTCCACCATCAAAATCAAATTCCATTTGCTTCTAAGTGGTAAGTAGATCATCAGCTCTTGGTGAAATTTAATTCCTTCTTCGCCGAGAATCTCACCCGGCTCGGCCTCAGCATGGAAACACCTCGACTCGAGCCTCCATTCTTCCCATGCGAAATTCCAGACCGAATCCAGTTCGCGATACCGAGCACTGTTATTAAACTTCCCAGGGCTGCAAAATGCCTCAGTCCTCTCGTCGCAGAAAGGAAGCTGTCATTACCGCCGAGCGCAACTCTAAATAAACATCCAGACAAGAAAGCGGGGGTGGTTTATATAACCCATAATCCCCTTGAAAAGAAATAGTTTCCAGGTTTCGTTTGATAAGCTCTGCTCTTTTTTTTTCTGTACCTGAAAGGTCGTTGGCTCTGCGCTTTCTAATGCACTTTCATTGGTGTGGAATGAGCTCCCCACCCGTGGTCATTTTGTTGCTGTGTTGGTTACTCAAAACACTCTAAGGCCAGATAGCTTTCCTCATGGTTAATAGCCTTAAGAAAATTCGTTAATGCGTTTCGTGTTTTTTGACTTGTTTATGAGACCACCGAAGCCTTTCTTGGAACCTGGAAAGACAGAATTTAAATTGCAAGAAATATGTTTATTTGCCTTTGAAGTGTCCGTAAACAATTAGATTCTGTTGTTTAGTTCCAAGGAATTAACCGAGGTATTTCAAGTAAATCTTCTACAAATGTTAGCCCTTCTTCTTTTTGTTCTCAAGGGTATGTGACTATTCAAAGTCATGTGTTTATTACAAGTATTTATTTGCGGCATTTGACCTAACCAAGTGTGAGGGTCGAGCTCATGCAGTTCTCACCACAGAACAGGCATTGCGGTTTGATGCTTTTCCAGTGTCTTCCCGACTTCGAATTAACCGAGACATTTCAAGTTAACTTCCCACAAATGGTTCTTATCTTTTATTCATGAAGGAATGTGACTTTTTGACGGCATTTATTTACAATTTAAAACACTGAAATTTATCTATGGCATCTGACTTATGCAGGGGTCAAACTTAATTCATCCAGTTTCCACTAAGAGATAGATATGGTGGTTTGAATTCTTTGGTATCTTCCGCGACTTTTGGAATTAAGCCAGATAATTCAAGTAAATTTCTCACAGGTGTTTGGCTTTCTTTTTGTTCGCAATGGTATGTAACTTTTCATCGGCAGTTGGTAATTGCAATTCAAAGCATTGAAATTTATTTGAGGCCTCTGACTTACGTAGTTGTCAACCTCATTTTATCGAGTTCCCACCACATGACAGTCATTGGAGTTTGAGCTGTCTCCAGTATCCTGAATGATTTTCAAAACCACCGAAACATTTCAAGGAAACTTACCAGTGTTTGCCATTATTTTTATTCGTAAAAGTATGTGACTATTCTACGGTATGTTTGACTTACAAGTCAAAACACTTGAATTGATTTACGGCATTTGAATTTATTCAAATGTGAGACTTAACTCACACTGAACATGCATTGTGATTTGATTTCTCTTGTATCTTCTGCGACTTTTGGAATTAGGCCCAGATGATTCAAGTAAATGTCTCACAGGTGTTTGGCTTTCTTTTTGTTCTCAAAGGTATGTACCTTTTCATCGGCAGTTGGTAATTGCAAGTCAAAGCACTGAAATTTATTTGAGGCATCTGACTAACGTAGTTGTGAGCCTCATCTTATCGAGTTCCCACCACATGACAGTCATTGTGGTTTGAGTTGTCTGCAGTATCCTGAATGACTTTTCAAACCCACCGAAACATATCAAGGAAACCTACCAATGTTTGCCATTATTTTTATTCGTAAAAGTATGCGACTATTCTGCGGTATGTTTGACTTACGGCATTTGAATTTATTCAGGTGTGAGACTTAACTCACACTGAGCCGGCATTGTGATTTGAGCTTTCTCCAGTGTCTAGTACGACTTTTCGAAATCACCAAGGCATTTCGAGTGAACCTTATTAAGCAAATGTTTGCCAATTACCTTTTTGTCATAAAAATATGTAACTTTGAAACTGCATTTCATTGTAAATCAAAACTATGCAATTTATTTGCTTCAGATCTGACCTACGCAAATGTCAGCCTTATCCCATATAGTTCTCATAATAAGACATACATTGTGGTTTGAGTTATCCCATATCTTCCACGACTTTTTGAACAAACCGAGATGTTTCAAAGAAACCTCCTACAAATGTTTGCCATTTATCTTTTTGTTCGTAAAATAATATGACTTTTGCTTATGTCTGTGTGAGTGTATCCAGTTCCCATCATAAGACGGGCATTGTGGTTCGAGTTCCCCAGTAGTCCCACGACTTTTCGGTTCAGATATAAATGACTTCGTGAGACCTGGAGAGCTTGTCTTCCTACTCGAGAGCATTGAAGACTCGTTCTTTTGAAATCTAGTGTTGGACTTTTTGTTTGCGAGAATTCTGGTAAATTCACGGTGAGTGAGTATTTCATGTCGAAATGCGTAAATACACGTTTCAGCTGGATGCGTGAACAAGAACCTCCCTGTTCCCGATGCTGAAATCGCGTGAAGTTGCATGCCCTGACCACAATTCGCTGTTTTTTTCCCCTTTCATTTCTTTTCCGTCTCGTCGTGAGATTTAATTCCATGATTTTCTATCATAATCTCCAAAAAACGTGATGTTTCAAAGGTTTGCGTTTGTGTTACGTGGCATATATTTTCAGACTTGGTGTTGTATGTCGTAGTTATGTCTGTTTAAGAGTTGCGTTCCTGAGATTTTCAGTTGAGAACTTAAAAGTGGGCATGAAATTATCCATTACGAAACTTGGGAGATTTTAAGAAATTGTCTAGGGAAAAAATTTGTGATTTTTTATTAAAATAAAAAAATTGACTAGCATAGATTTCTATTTAATTCTTAGCAGAACTTATTCCGGTAGAAACATAATCGGAATTAATCTTAGGATAAATTGTGTGAGTGTGTGTTTACGAGAGGGTGTGTTTGTGAGAGTGTAGTTATGAGAAATATGGTTTGTGTGAATTTGTTTGTGAGAGTGTGGACTTATAGAAATAAAAATTCATTCATAAATTAAGTTTGCTAACTTTCCACGAAGTTTAAATGTCTTAAATATACTTCTAAGAACACTGATAACCTGAAGACATTTATATTTCTCCTGTAATCATAGACACTTAAACGGGCAATGATAGGATTCGAAGTGATCAGCTCTCGTGCGATATATTTTGCACACACAAATTTCGTTTTGACAGCTAAATGTTCAGCCCCAGTCGTCAATTTGAATGCCTAACTTTTCTGAATTTCATCGCTTGTTTGAACCCTTGCTTGTGGAACGTTTATTCTTTATGAGAGGTTCATCTGTGAATCCAAATGTAGATGGGGGTAGTTTTTCTGCAGCAAACGTGTATCAAACGTATATCCTGTACATATTCAGAACGCTACTATACTACTTCTCTACGTAATGCAACGTCACTTGGTTTTAAGATCCACACTCCCCTGACTTAATTATCCGTTTGGAGCCTTATGCGGGGGGGGGTACGTCTCTTTGTTTGTTTTTCGAATACAATTTCAGTACGTATCCAAAAAGAATTAAATATACGCATTCTTAAAATGCCCATCGAAGCCTCAATTTTAAAATCTAAAGGTTTTTTTGTGCAATAAATGGACATGGACAAGTAAACAAGTTCTACAGGGTTTGTGTATGAGTTAACAGAGGGAAATATCGCGGTCATATTTTAGCTGTCGCGGTAGGAAACACGTTCTACAGAGTTTGTGTATTTGAGTTAAAACAGGAAAATGTCGCGGTCATATTTGAAACCCGAGCAACGCCGGGTGACTCAGCGGGTCATCAATAAAGTATACTTTAAGGCAGGCCTCGAAACAGATTTTTTTTAATACAGGTGCACAAGGTGCGCTAAAGTTTTTAAATTAGGTGCACAGGTTATATTTTAGGTGCACATTTAAAAAACCGTAATATAAGAGCATTGATATAATGTAAACTACTTTATTAGTTGGGTATGTTTAGATAGGTTAGTAGTAGATAGTAAATAAAAATATTTAAACATCTACATTCTCCCTTCTCCGGCGCACGACTGTCTCGACAGTCGCTTCAACAGAGCTAGCTGGAAAATGTTTCGATCATCGGAAAGTTCTGGTGGCATGGCACAAGTGAACCTTCATCCTGTATAAACCCGTTACGACCCAGCGATTTTGTTTTAGCATAGTGTGTATTTAGGAATTTTAATTACGTTCCCTTAGAGCGAGAGAGGTCGATACTAATACTTTGTTCAAACATGGGTGTCAAACACAAAAATCTAGGTGCACGGCATGCACCTAGCTGGAAAAAATTAGGTGCACAATTTTATTTTCATGTGCACCTGTGCACCCGGGTATTTCGAGCCCTGCTTTAAGGTATGTATAACATCAGAGCAATTGGATAAGAGGAAGTAAAACCTCCTGGTTAGTTTTGTGTTGAAAGCGTTTGGTTAACAGGAAGTAAAATCGTCAGTTAGTCTGTTGTATGTCCATTACTTTATGTGGTTTGTCGCAGCTCGGCTTAATATTACCCCTGCGCCATAAAACCCAAAACCAACGTCTGGGTGATTTCTTGCACTGAAATATTCCCTTCTATGTTCTGTTTTTTTCAACAAGTATTAGTCACTCTTCACAGTAATTATACACATCGACTAAATCGAAACAAGTTGAAAACTGCTCTCGCGTATAATGTAATAACAACTGAGACGAAGTGTTTAGGTCATTGACACACACGACTCCGCTCTTAAGTACTAAATCTAGACGATTCTTCAGGCGCATTCGATTGGATTTCGATCTAAATGACCATGATTTAATTTTTTAAAAGCAAGATATCCTGTGAGACCAAAACTTCCTGAAAGGAGTTAAAACATGCCGCTTCTTCACTTGTATTTCCCATTCTTCGATTATTTACTCTTCCTGGTTTAGTCATTTACTCATTTACCTCTCCTATTTTAGATCTTTTATTTTCGAGAGATCATCAAAATATGAATTTTGCTAGTTACTGCGCATTGAACTATTCAAATTCAATAAGGAAGTATACTATTTAAATGCTGATTTAATTCGTAATCTCATTTTTTCATACGTGAGGGCATTTTTCTCTTCTGTGTCGATAGAGCTTTCCTTGTGTGTGTATGTTCATTACTTGATGTGGTTTGGTGCTGCTTGGTCCATAAAAACCCTTGCTCCATAAAAACTTATCAACAGGGTTTTTTTTTTCAGAATGGGATTAAATTTTTAGACATACACATTTCAGAACTTTTTTCCGTTCGTCCAGTGAATTGTTTATCGTTTGGATTTAATTAAAATTTTAAATAAAATAACGAATGTTTACGGTTGATTCTATGTCCAGTTTTTAATTAAATGAATACTGATTGTTGAGAGTTCAGCTTGGTAAAAATTTTTCCACAAAGTAAAAAAATTATTTATATAAAGTACACACTGTGACTTAAAATTGAAATCATCATTTCAGAACCTAAATTTACAAACATTTTCTACTTAGTTTTAAACAATTTTTCATAGAATAGCAGAATTGTTTGCTGCCACGGCAGTTTTTCTATTATTTAATTTAACTTCGATTACCTATTTATTAAATTCTATAAGCTTCAGATAAATTGACTTGTGTTCCTTATATTTGACTGTCAGCGTACTGTGAATTATTTTGTATTTGTGTATTTGTAAACAACTTTTGAATTATTTAATTCTATAACCGTTTATTTTGTTTTTTAGGTGAGTTTGTGTGCTTGAAAAATATTGTTGCTTTCATTGGGTAAGATTTTATTTTTAGAATTTGCATTGTATGAATTTATCACTCTTTGAAAACCATATGCGTAATAACAATTAAATAGTTTTAAGTACTGTAATTTTTTTTTCTTTTCAAGTTTTTAAATATTTTGATTACTGGAAATAATTCTGCAAAATTTGTCGAGAAATTTTGACCGAAGTTTTTTCAGATGTCATCAATTAAAATTTACCTAATTTTCTTTTTCCAATTTAATGTTGTTACTTAGAAACTACAAATGAATTTTAAAGTTGCAATCTTGCATTTAAAATAAACTAATGTATCAAAGTATAATGAGAGATTGGAATGCTGCCTTTTAGTATTATTCCAATGGCTATTTCAAAAACGGTTTTGCCCTGCTTGGGGAATCATTCCTCTTAATCCATAGGAATGATTCAACGGAATACACGCCATCTACACAAATGATTCAATGGAATTAAAAGGGTTATAATAGTCAATACTATAAACATCCGAATGATTCAATAGATTAACCCACACCCTGCATATTTGTTCCTCTTTGCAGTTTTTGCATGTACGAAGTAACTCGTTTTAATTGGATGAGTGTTGAAAAGTGAGCTCAGGGCTGCTAAATGATGACGTTTCGCTATTAGTTTTCAATCTTGGCGATAAGGGATATCTTTTTAAGCAATTTTGGCGACTTTGAAAATTTACCGGTCAACGAAAATGTAATCCCTTTTCTGTAACTAATAGAGGACGGGAAAAAATGTTTTATGAGATTTTTCTTCAGAGAAATTTTATAAGGGGCAACGATTTTGAAGGTTAGGCCCCAAGCCATGAAAATCACAAAAGAACAATTTTGGGATAGGTGGTTAGTAAAATGTCATGAAAACCTTATTAAGAACGTATTTAGTTAAAATTTTTAATTAAATTTCTTCAACGCTGTGCTGCCCGAAACGCAACGTCCCAAACACAAAAGCAGCACATTTTGTGTTTTGAATGCATGATTTTGTGCCTAAGCAACTAAAATAGGGCTTAAGATACTTTTTACAACTATTTTTGAAAATTTATGCTACCGATACTATTTTGCATGTGCTTTGGCTGTGACGTCCCTGTGAACTAATCTTTTAAATTGAAAGTAAAATATTATACATAACTTATTAAAGTTTTTTAATTAAATTTAAACATAACTTCTGGTTTTGGGAATATTCCAAAATGGTTATGAGCTAAAAAAAAAATTGAATTTTGAGAGGTAATGATGGACTGCTTCAAGGGATTTAGACGGTGCTTAGTCACAGAGCAGATACGATTGTGGACTATTTTAATTCTCTTTTTGGAAAGGAAACATAGTCGAACGGAATTGACTTATGAGGTTGTCTAAATCTAAGCATACAATTTTCTATTTGCTTTCAATCCCTGCACCCCATCTACCAATGTTACGTTACACTTCTGGTGAATATCCATGCAAAAAATGCATGGCTGTTTTTCAACTCCAAATTGAATACAATTAATAGATCATTTTTGAACAAGGCCAGAGAACTATACCAAAACTACAAAAATATCTAACTCTCTCTTACCTCTTTTCCATTTTTAACTAGCCCACAGGAATATAACTTAACTCAAAGCTTACCATCCCTTGCCACTTTCTATTTTTGAACTCGCCCACTGTGAAATTCCAAATATACCTTACCCCTCCCTTACTTCACAAGACTCGTGAAGTCCTTTTCGACCCCGTCTCTCTTAGACTCGCCCTCAGAAATATAACAAAGCTACTAATATGCCTTACCCATTACCTCTTTTCCTTTTAGAATAGGCCCTTAGAAATACACCGAAACTCTAAACATACTTCACCCTTTCGACTCGTGCAATACCTTTTTGAACTCGTCCTGAGAAATATAGTTAAACTCAAACTCTTACCTTACTCTTACCCTCTCTTACCTCACAAACCCCGCGCCAGTCCATTAAAAGCGAATCTACAGTTCCCCTGAATTACACGTTTCCATTGGTCAGTGGAGCGCGACGTCACAGGAGGGCGGTTTCGAAAGTGAGTTTCTGTATTGGAATTTCTGTCTTGCCGCTTGGCATCACACAAAGAGGTTGAACGTCCGAGCAGCGCAGTTCTTCAAGATTTGGATCAAACGCGTGGAAGAGGGAAGTATATTTACGTGTGCGTGACATACATAAAAAGGGCGTTGGCTTTGATATCGCATTCGAATTAAATTTCAAGGTCGCAGGACGGATTTTCGCATGTTTAATGTATGCATATCAGTCCTTGCCCTTGCCGGGAGTTAACGAAACGACGTGAAAGACGCTCTCGGATCTGTTTGGCTAGGAGTCTTTTTTTCGCTTGGCTGACATTGAACAAATAGCGTGACCTTCAAATTTCGTGTGAAGATGGTATTTCGAAAATATTTTCTAGGAAAGTTGTTTTGAGTGGAGGGCTTAGCAGTTGTAATGCTGTATTGAATTTCCGTTCATTAAACCGTCTTGGTTTGTGATACCAAGATGCAACTCTTTCGAAATGTTTTCTCGCTTTGCTTTGTATTGCCTATCCTTTCTCGTATACCGATACAAGGGCAATATTGTATTCCTATTGTTCGTTGTCTTTTTCTAATAAATGCATCCAGGCAACCCCTTGACAAGCATTTACCCCCCAAATGAATTCGACGAGATATCTCGTCTATCAAGATTAGACCGATTTCACAAATGACGAGGTAAATCGTTATCAACATTCTAGCCGATTTTTTTATGATAACGGCATCGAGATCTGGTTTGATTTCTTCTAATGTCGAGATATCTCATCCATAAATATTTGGTCAAGTTTCTTCGAATGGTGACACCTCGTCTATCAAGATCTGGTCAGTTTTGCTATCGTGAAATATATCATCTTTCAAGATCAGGTCATTTTTGCTTTTGTGAGATATCCCGTCGAAACAATCACACGGAGGTTTTCCCCTTTTTGATTCATCGCATCGAAAACTGCCCTGTATTGTCCATGTCCATCATCTGGTACACACACATCACTTCTGGGCAAGGGACTATTTATTTTTTCGATTTGGATCTTCATTCTACCTCGGAGTCATGAAGGTAATAATTGATGATAATTGGTTATTAATGTCGTACTAGAGAGCAACATAACGGGCTATTGACGATCAATCCCCAAAGGGAAATATCACTGGACAACACTACGTCATTTTGATCCACGGTCAGATGACGAAGAAACACCTGAGCTGGCATCCCACTCTCCAAACATGCACACCAACCCACCGTGAGGACTTTCGGCCACGAAAGATTAAAGGTGCCGTCTCTACACCATACGCTTAGAAATATCCCATGTACTGATCCAGATTCAAACCAGGAACCTTCCGATCTAGAGGCTAACACCTTAACCACCGGTTGGTCGGCAAATGAATAATGACTTGGATAATTGACGACAAATAATATTTACATAACTCTTTGGATTAATACGAGTTTGTGTTTCTTATTTCATTACACTGGCTGACTAACCGCATACACTATTTACAAACGATAAGTAAAAACGTTTCACCGACATTATTTTTTATTTCGGGTGATTAATCTGTTCATTTGATAACTCGAAATAACTGCTTTCTTAGTAAGAAAAAACGTCTTCTCGCGAAATTTGAATACATGATGTAGTCAAAACATAATCGGCATACGATATTTATAGAATACTTATCTATGCTGATAGCATTAGATGAGGATATTATAATGTAATATATATTTTCATCTGAAATAAGTTTTTCTAATCGTCCCATTTAAATTGTATACCATAAATTATAGTCTTGTATTTGTTGGATTCTATGATGCAAGTTCCAAACGATATAATCTGGGTTGATGGTGCTTAGCACATCTTGGTTAAATATGTCCATTGCGCCATAAAGATAACCAGTCAACCATATAATTTGGGCGACGTATGGTATGGAATATTTAAAGAACCCACTAATAGTTCTGCTCATTTAAATTTTATATTAATCGCGCAGTCTTGAGTGAAGCCTACATTAGCATAATCATGTATACGACAATGTATGGACGAACCGCATATGCAACATTTACGAAGAAACACGCATTTTTATTTAAGTTGCTTTACAAATTCTCATTTGTCCAATGAAAATAAATGCTTCTCTGGAAGAAAAAAGAGATTCGCGAAATTTAAATTTTGTACCTTGAATCATGTAAGGTTGGTTGACTTTTTTGACGCAGTGTCCAAAGTCGTATAATATTGGACGGCGTATGGCGAACAATATCTAAAGAACCCTTATCTATATTGATAGCTTTAACGGGTATTTACATCTGGAAGAAGTCTCTTCGATCGGTGCCCATTTAAATTTTATATTTATCATGTTTACTCAAGGGTCATACGACACACTGTATTTGTATAAGCCTTGTGTCTACAATTTTCCTTTCTTAATCTGATAAGCATTGATTAACGAACGGCATATGTAAGGTTTACTAAACTTGTAAAACGTTTCGCCGCAGTGATTTTTATTAAGAGTGATTTATACAGAGGCTGTTCGCACATTTTTTAGACGATTTTGGTTATACGAGAAAAAAATTGAAGTACATGGTTCACAGAATCGAAAAAGAAGTTTTTCTAAGGGATTCATGATTGTTGCTGGTTTTTCATATAGTGGCAAGTTAAATATAAATAGAGTGGAAAAAATGTCAAGATTAACTCCAAATACTATCAGGAACATATTTTATCGACAATTTTTCTGAATGAAATACCATCGTTTTACCCACAGTGCCATCAATCTGTGGAACTCCATCCAGACAAAGCTAGCAGTCAAACATCCAAATCCACTGTAAATTTCCTAAAAGAAACGGAACAAAAAACCGGTGTATCAAGGCCATACCCTTCACTGATATCCCTACTAAATTTCCCGATGTATCACCTATGGATTTTTGTGCTTTAAGACTTTTAAAACTTACATTATCCAACGCTTCCTTGGCCAGCTAGGTCTCCTTACCTCTCTTTTATAAAGCACATTTGGGACGTTATGGGAAGGCATCCATCTCTGAATATTGACTATTTAACCCGACAGTTGGAGACAATTTGGCAAGAAATTCCGCAGGACACCACCTGTGAACTTTTTCGATCTTTACCGGGTGACAGCTTGCATCCAGGACAGAGGTGGACCCTTATAGACTTCCTCTCTTTGTAACGGTCATACTCTGAAATAAATCATTCAATTGTTCCGAAATTTGAATCGTTTGTTTTCCTATGTGTGTTCGCCGACCAACCGGTATAGTGGTTAAGGTGTTAGCCTCTAGATCGGAAGGTTCCTGGTTCGAATCCGGGCCCGGGCATGGATGTTTGTAAGCGTATGGTCTAGAGGGGGCTGGTGCACCTTAAATCTGTCGTGGCCGAAAGTCCTCACGTTGGGTCGGTGTGGAAGTTTGGAGAGTGGGGCGCCAGCTCATGTGTTGCTTCGTTATCTGACCGTGGTTCAAAATTACGAGGTGTTGTCCTCGGATATTTCCCTTAAGGGACTGATCGCGGACCGTCGTCAATAGCCCGTTGTGTATAGCTCTAGTACGACGTTAACTAAAATTATCTTTTTTTACCTATGTATGTTCTTCACACCCACCCATTTTTATCGCAATCGGACAACTCCTTCTTCGTGCGTCGATTTTTTTTTCTTTTAATAGAGTGTATATGATATCGCTTCCCTAATCTGATAGCATTGACTGACGAACCGCATGTGGAGCACCTACCAAGAAGAACTGTTGCGTCAACAGCATTTTTTATTTTAGATGCTTCAGCAAGTTGCTCATTTGACCAATCGAGAGAAATGCTTTGCCGGGAGAAATATAGTGACGCAAGACGAAACAGTTCTCCGGTTCCACAAAGTCCTCATGTCCTGACATCTATTTCAGGACTTACTCGCCGGGGCAACGGAATTATAATCCTCTCTCGTTGCCATGGCAACCGGTCGGTTCGATATGTTTTCCTGATTGCGAAATTAAATCTGGGCCGCCCTGGGGACACCCCTCTCTCTCGCGCTTCTGCGTCGATGAAGAAGCACAAAGGGCCTAATTCGTCTGAACGCTGTCCTTTTCACGCCCTGTTCAAGTGGGCGTCCCTTGATCAAGGACGAATCGACCTGTAATCCTGTTTATCCTTTTCAAGGACACGCGTCTTCTGAGTGTGGAGAACTCATTGACAGGAAAGGGGTGTTTGTCTGCGTGAAACTGAAACGCCTTCCCCAACGCTTAGCCCTCGAACTCTCCGTTTAACTGGTTCTGTGAGAAAACTGATCGTGGTGGTTCGGAAACAACTCCATGCCATAGGTCTTGGCTAGTTTATTTAGCTCTCGTATAGCAAAACATTATCGTAGAGTGACTAGAGAACTAGTTGAAAGACCAACTTTTTTCCCATAGAGTATTTCTTCCGGTGGGCCGCGGTAAGCCGGATGTAAGAGTAGCGGATTAGCAACCTTGGGGTTGCGAGAGATCAAAACTTGATCGAAACAAAGACCGTTCTATGTGTGGAGAATAGTGGACGTTAAATATGTCGTGACCTCAAATTCAGGTGTTACCTCGTCATCTGACCGTGGTACAAACTGACGAGGTGTTGTCTTCGGATCTGTCCTTTGGAGATGGAACCCTGATCATCGCCTCGTCATCTGACCGTGGCTCAAAATTACGTGGCGTTGTCCTCGGATCTTTCCTTTAGGGGATTGATCCCGTGCCTTCGTCAATAACCTGTTGTTTTATTCTTGTACGACGTTGTTGATTAAAAGTAACAATTACCCGGATAATCGCCAGCCAATAGTACATTGTGTTTCTCCAGTGGGACATTATTTAAACTACATACCTGTGATTTATATCCCAATTGGCGAGATAAGGCAGCGTAGGTACGATTCCTGTGAACTTACGTAGAATGTAGTAGTTGTATCTTTCTGTGCCAGAAACACCTTTTTTGTGTATGTATTATTTTCATAACTTGGCGTTTTCTGTTTGGCGCAGATTGGCCAAATCTTGCTCTTTCGCCATTTAACCCAACCAACCTACAACCTTTAGCAGGCCTGGTGTTCGAGTAATTTGCGCTCTGGCCCTTGGCTCAACAGGCTCTGTGTTCGAATCTCGCAGTTTGGTTACATATGACCTTTGGACTTTGACCTGTTGCGTTCTGAAATCGTCCCCGGAGAAGAAGATAACAAACAAACAATATGAAAATTTAACCTTCCTATCTGCTTTTCATCGTTAATAAAACCAGCTCGCTAATTCCTTCTAGATACACTGCTTCCAACTCCAGCCATCGTCCTTGTGCGGATGAACTCAAAATGCAAGTCCAGTTGTGTGTATAGACATTATTTCAGGAAAGAATACTGTGTCTTTTGAAGTTATCACTACTTATTATTTCAAATAAATTTTGAGTATTGAGCTTGAACTAATTCCTGCGACTTCAGCTCCAAAAACTCTACCCAACAAAAAAATGAAGATCAACTATCCCAGACTTAACATGGATGTTAGTAAGGGTTCGGAATTTTCTCTAAGCCTTAGGTCCTGGTCTAATCAGCTCTCTAGTAGGAAAGAAACGTCTTTAAAGGGACAAACTAAATAAAAGCCTCATATATCTCTTATTTGTGAAATTCCACCGATAAATAATGTTCTGAAGGCTATCATGCGTAAATATTGTATAAATAGGATATAGAAACTTTTAATAACTATTCACACGCATTTGTGTAAATTATACCCACTCGGATAAAAAGTGTTGTTAGACAGTTTGCAAATTTAAATAAGAGAATTTTGGATGGTAGTAAATTAAACCCATTGAAATACATTTGTTGGCTTCAACGAAAAGGAAGGCACAATTTTAAAGTTTTTTATGAGTCAGGTTGTTTAAGTAGGTCATTTTTATATTGATTAATAGTAACAAATTTTGATTTCAAATCATGTTCTTGGTAATGAAAAAAAGCTACTTTAAAAAGTGGGTCCCCATCTAAATATCGCGCGTTACAAAAAATCGCTTCTTCGGTGTATAATTAAATTTAGATATTATAACATTGGTGTTGGATGTATTCTTTAACAGAGCTAAAGTTCTTTAAATTGTATGCGTATCTAAAATTTATTTAAGTGCCAAGAGGAAAGTAAGGTATGTAAACAAAACATTAATAAGCATATATTTTTTTCTACTGTTTTTGAATATATACTAGAAACATTTCTAGTTCCGAATCGAATATTGCCAATGTAAACTACCCAAAATCAAAATGGCTGAAGATAATGTTTTTAATGAACGATAAAATTTTTAAGAATAAAGCATGAATAACATTTCGTTTTAAATACGTAATATTTCAATTAAATCATATCATAAACCAAACTATTAGAAAAAAATAAACAAAAAAAATTAAGTTCGAAATAATAATGTAATTAATCAATGACTTCATAAATGCAGAGCAGTGATCAACCTAATGAGAAATTAAAACTAATTCGTATAAATATTATAAATAAGACGAAAAAAATTATAAATAAAAATAAACACAAAAAATTAGATCGAAACGTTAACAGTGTGTAACTAATCAATGACCTCATTAATAACAAAATTTAATGCAGTGATCAACGTAGTGAATTCAAAACTAATCTAAGCATGAATGATAATCAGTGATTGCTAATCACTAGGGCAACTTTTTGCAACAAAATAAACTTTTTTTCGCACGTTCTACGCTGCATGTAAAGTACTAAAATTAAAATTCCTCCTTCATGGGGTGCATTGTAAGTGAATTATAACCGCAACATAAATGCAACTTTCTGCATAAATGCAACTTTTTGCATAAATACAACCAAATGCAACTTATTGAATTTTTGCTTACTATTAATTAATATGAAATTACTATTTCACATTTTGCCCTGTCAATCAACCCTTCGATCACGTGTGTCTGATCTTGTGAACGCCGAAGTATCGCTGATCAAACAAGTTCATGGAAAGAAGGTGTTCGTCCTAACAGACGAAAGTGAAATAAATCGCAAGAAGTACCTTAACACATCGGTTGGCACTCTTGATAATCCTGAGGAAACTTGCATAATCGACTGCAGAGTTTGTGGGATGAGTGTCGATCATCAATATGTTGTTCGCCTTGTAAAGACGTTTTAAAATCTCTGAATATTAAACGAAAGGATTTTGCGCTTCTGCTATCCGATACAGCACATTATATGACTGCAGCTGGCGCAGTATTTCAATGTTGAAGAAACTACTGGCCAAGGATCGGCCATTCAACGTTCTACATTTAATGATCTATTATAAATGCTGTTGTACACCACTAAAATTGTCAATATAAATTGATTTTTTTCATTTTTTACGAATAATTTATTTTAGATTTTAGTGTATCAAAAATAGGTGCAACTTTATTTTCATAAATGGAACTTTATGTAATTATAAATGCAACTTTTCCCATTTTTACTGTAACAAAAAAGTTGCCCTACCGATCACATTTATTTACACAACTAGGGGGCTCCGCCCCCTGCTCGCATACGCTCGCCAACCCCCGGGGATTGCTGCGCAATCCCATTTGGTTTGCTTCGCAAACCAACACTCCTGTCACAGATGCCATTTGGTTTGCTTCGCAAACCAACATTACTTTCACAGAGTGAAACTATCTGAATAATTCGTATTATGCTGATTTCACTTTCCGGTTCATGACGTCACAGCGAGGGTTTCGCTGCGTCTCGCTTACGCTCGCCGACCCCGGGGATTGCCACGCAATCCGTTTGGTTTGCTTTCTCAAACCAATACTTCTTTCGCAAGTGATTTCACTTTTTTTTTGCTTTAACACTTAATGCACCCTAAACTAATAGCCGCATCAGTAAAAAATCTTCTGCATCTTGTTCCCTGTACAATTTTAAGTAAACATTGTTAATATCCAAACTTTACGATCTGTACTTTGTCGGGAAACTGTCTTGAGAACAGAGGGAAAAAAGCGAGCCTTTTTCCTCGCCAATTAAAAAGAAATCGTTTTTATGGCAATTGTTGCTACGATAAATTTGATATCTGGCAAACCCGATAGTCAAAAGTGCAACCCACTACTGCTTGCGGAAGCAGCTATGCGAACTGAAAATTACGAAATTTGTGTCATTAACTTTTGATTGCATCGAATTTATTTATGAACCAATTTTAAAAATAATTGCACCGTAAGAAAGAGTACATTCTGAGGTATACTGCAATATTTTTAAAATTAAAAACTAACAGTAATACTATACAGATATGACCATTTTAGTTTTGTATCGGAAGTTACGATCTGAAAGTTCCGAAAATTGTATGACCAACTTTTAATTGCATCGATTTTATTTATTAACCAATTTGAAAAATAATTGTACCATAAGAAAGAGTGTAATGTAATGTATTCAGTGATGTTTTCAAATTTAAAAAATAATGGTTTTTGCCGTAGACAAAACGGTTTTAACAATAAGTAGCGAAAATATCCAAAGATTCCGAATTTCGTATGACGAACTTTTGATCGCATCCAATTTAATTATTAACCGATTTCAAAAATAATAGTACCGTAAGAAAAAGTATATTCTGAGGAATACTGCGATATTTTAAAAATTAAAAACTAATAGTAATTAGATATACATACGGCAGTTTTAAAAAAAAGTAACAAAAATGTCCCGATTTTTCCTGAATTTCAAAAAAATATTATCAAGAACCAAATTTAAATTTAAAAAAAAACTCGACGAGCTGCAAAAATTTACGTTGAGAAAAAACTTACGACTGAAGACTTAAAATTTGAATGTGTTTTGCTCACTCGCGGAAGAAATTTCGCTTCTTCAATTTTAACACTTAATAAACCCTAAACTAATAGCCGCATCTGAAAAAAAAATCTTAATAATTATCCAGGGAATACGATGAAGAACAAAGCATGTTAATGTCATTTTTTTCCGATCAGTACTTTCTCGGGAAACCGTCTAAGAATTGAGCTAAACAACACATTTTTCAATCCTGCGGCGGCGGTAACATTTTTTTAATATAGAGAGATATAGTATATATTTCAGTTTCGCTCACACAACACACACACACACACACACACATATGCTGTTTATAATTCGCGTTAGTTTTTCAGCATCAATACCATCCTTGCTGGAAAGCAACATTCCCGTGTTCTCGTTGTATAGCTGTATTCAGAAACGAATCGGACGCATTTGGCGCTTTATCGACGCATTTGGCATCATCAGTGCAAATTTATCGGGTTTTTCTCCTCTCGATCCATCACTAGTATTTCGTGTCCCACAAGAAATGCAAAACATCGTTACTCTGTCCACGAACTGCTTTAATTTTAAAATACCGAAGCTCTCGACAAGGTAAATTTTTTAGAGCATCCTATGTCTTTTAGACGAGGGAGGAGGCTTGTTAAGGTCTGCACATTTGACATCCAATACCTCAGCCTCAACCCTCCCTGCCCCACTTAGTATTCATTATTAAGTTGATTAGAAACTTTTCCCATGGGGCTTATGATTTTCTAGCCTGGTCTATCGCATTTCATCCCATGATCACTTTTTCAACTGGGGGGGGGGGGCGACGTTATTTTCATTTCCCATACATTCCTTTCAGCTCAGTCGATGATGTTGGGAGGGGGGGGGTTTCTAGTGGGGGGAGATCGCCTGTGGTTGATAAAATGCCTCATTAGGTGGTTGGAGGAAGGAGTCACGTGGGGGAGGGAGACCCCCCTCCCTTCCATGACATACGCTTAATGACTGCGATTAAATGCAATGTCATAATTTGATTTTTTTCCCCTCGTGAGGAATCCATATTGGAAGAGGAGGTCGATTGAAAGATGCTTGGAAAAGTGACCTATTGAGGGATTCCAGAATTTTCTGAAAATGCAAGGATGTTGGGAAAAGTGTCTATTGGACGAGCCTCTTCACCGTACCGTACTTCTTTTATCAGTTAATGATATCCCTCATACACCATAAAATGTCCTCCTTCTTTGGATTCACGGAAATAATTCTCAATTTGTAGTTAAAAATAGCATTCATCAACAAAAAAATGTTCTCCCTTTTTTAAATTCAGAAAACAAAATATTTACCTTAGATTGTCCTCTTTTTTCAGTTACAAATATAATCCATTCACCATGAAATGTTTTCATTTTCCCAGTTGAAGATATTTTGCTCTCATCTAAAATTTCCTCCCTTTACAGTTCAATATATATTCCTATCATCCTTTTTCAGTTGAATACATAGAACTTTCATACTAGTACTTCTAATAATAACCTTCATACACCATAAAATGTCCTCCTTCTTTGGATTCACGGAAAGAATTCTCAATTTTTAGTTGAAATTAGCATTCACCAACAGCAAAAAAAATGTTCTCCCTTCTTTTAAATTCAGAAAACAAAATATTTACCTTAGATTGTACTCTTTTTTCAGTTACAAATATAATCCATGCACCATGAAATGTTTTCATTTTCCCAGTTGAAGATATTTTGCTCTAATCTAAAATTTCCTCCCTTTTTAGTTCAATATATATTCCTATCATCCTTTTTCAGTTGAATACATCGAACTTTCATAATAGTACTTCTAATAATATCCCTCACACGCCATTAAATGTCCTCCTTTTTTGGATTCACGGAAATAATTCTCATTTTTTAGTTGAAAATAGCATTCATCGACAACAAAAAAATGTTATCCCTTTTTTTTTAATTAAGAAAACAAAATATTTACCTTAGATTGTCCTTTTTTTTCAGTTACAAGTATAATCCATTCAAGATGAAATGTTTTCATTTTCCCAGTTGAAGATATTTTGCTCTCATCTAAAATTTCCTCCCTTTACAGTTCAATATATATTCCTATCATCCTTTTTCAGTTGAATACATAGAACTTTCATACTAGTACTTCTAATAATAACCTTCATACACCATAAAATGTCCTCCTTCTTTGGATTCACGGAAAGAATTCTCAATTTTTAGTTGAAATTAGCATTCACCAACAGCAAAAAAAAATGTTCTCCCTTCTTTTAAATTCAGAAAACAAAATATTTACCTTAGATTGTACTCTTTTTTCAGTTACAAATATAATCCATGCACCATGAAATGTTTTCATTTTCCCAGTTGAAGATATTTTGCTCTAATCTAAAATTTCCTCCCTTTTTAGTTCAATATATATTCCTATCATCCTTTTTCAGTTGAATACATCGAACTTTCATAATAGTACTTCTAATAATATCCCTCACACGCCATTAAATGTCCTCCTTTTTTGGATTCACGGAAATAATTCTCATTTTTTAGTTGAAAATAGCATTCATCGACAACAAAAAAATGTTATCCCTTTTTTTTTAATTAAGAAAACAAAATATTTACCTTAGATTGTCCTCTTTTTTCAGTTACAAGTATAATCCATTCAAGATGAAATGTTTTCATTTTCCCAGTTGAAGATATTTTGCTCTGATCTAAAATTTCCTCCCTTTTCAGTTTAATATATATTACTATCATCATTTTTCAGTTGAATACATCTTACTTTCATCCTAAGTGTCATCTCTTTTCAGTTGATTCCTTTCTAGCATCCAAAATATCAATCTTTTAATGTTAAAAATATTTACCTACTCTAAAAGAGGTGTTTTATTTAGTTGTATATTTTCCTATCATCCAAAATACCATTCATTTTCAGTTGAAAATATCTCCTTATCAACCGAAATGTCATTTACCCAGTGCAAATATCTTTTTATCATACAAAATATTTTTCTTTTTCCAATGAAAATTTCTTCCAATAATCCAAAATGTCTACCTGTTCCATTCAAAATGTCATGCATCCACCTTTAAATGTCCTCATTTTTTTAACTGAAAATACCTTACTTTCCAACTCAAACGACCACCATTCGCCTAAAATGTTCTTCTTTTTTGTTTATATTTCTACACCCATACGCGTACACACAGAAACTCATATCATCTTTCTTTGCATTATGAATTGACCTATGCGTGTCCATTGGTCATCAGAGAACTTCCTCCTCTAAGAAAACGATAGAAATTGATAACTTTGCAGACCAGAAATTGCTGCGTAGCAACGCAAATCAATATCGCATGCACGTGCGGTCATTGTTCTTCCTTTGAGTCACATGCGTCCGTAGCACACGAGTTAAAACACTTTTCCTTCGTAGTATTCCCACACATTTTACACACAGATATTTATTTCTCGAAGAACCTTCTACTGTTAACCCATTTTGATTAAATGTCGGTCGTCTTATAACCTCGGATTTGTTTAACTCTAATAGACAAATCCGATTCGGAATTTCTCTTTCCAACTCCCAAATACCCTTTGGAAGATTCCGACCGCATAAGTTTGATTTTATTCATCAGACATTCTTTTTCGGACTTGACTTCGATTTTACACCTCGACTCATTTCAATTTGAAATAATAAATTGTCGATTTTTTTAAAAAGGATTTGAGAGATGCAATGAAAAACCACTTTTGAAACGTTTTAGGATATGAATTTTCAAATAAAAAAAAATTCAAATGGTTTATCCACTATTCAAGATAGGTAAGGTTATTTTAATTAACGTCGTACTAGAGCTACAAACGGGCTATTGACGACGTTCCCGGATGAATCCCCTAAGGGTCCAAGGATAACACCACGTCATTTTGAACAACGGTCAAATGACGAGGTGGCACCTCACTCTCCAATTTAACACCTTTACCACCAAACCGGTTGGTTGGAAAATATTCAAGAGGATAGAAAGAATTTCGAATTGTTTGAATGAGTTTCAAAACTTGAAAATTCAAGATAGCATGGCCTTTTGAATAGTAGGTGGACCAACTGGTCTGCTCGTTAAGGTGTTAGTTTCTAGTTAAGATGGATCCTGGTTCGAATCTGAGTCAGTGCATGGATGTTTGTAAGCGTAGGGTGTAGAGGCGGTTGGTGCACCTTAAATCTGTCGTGGCCTAAAGTCCTCACGTTGGGTTGGTGTGGAAGTTTGGAGAGTAGATTGCCAGCTCAGGTGTTGCCTCAACATCTGACAGTTGTTCAAAATGACGTGTTGTTGTCCTCGGATCTTTCGCTATAGGGAATTGATCCTGGACCGTCGACAATAGCCCGTTGTGTTGCTCTAGTACGACGTTAATTAAAAATTACCAATTACCTCTTGAATATTTTGTTCTTAATATTTTTCATGACTGAACAGTTTTATGGCTAGGTGTAACCAGAAGCCCTTTATGTATTGCTTTTCTGAATTTACGCTTTTAAGTATTGTAGATTGAGATTAAGTATTAAAGTCCTTAATTTAAGTTTTTTGTCTTTCGTTTGACGCAGATTGGTCAAATGTGGCCGTTGATACATGAATCCCAAATGAATCGGTTAGCGTGGTGTGGAAGTTTGGAGAGTGGGGTGCCAGCTCAGGTTCATCTCGTCATCTGACCGTAGTTCAAAATTACGTGGTGGTGTCCTCGAATTTTTCCGTTGGGGGATTGATCCCGGACTGTTACCAATAGCCCGTTGTGTTGCTGCAGTGTGACGTTAATTAAATTCGCTGCCATACCTACCCAAATCAATCAAGCAACACTCATAATAAAGGATAATTTTACTTTCACTTTTGTTTTATTGTCTTCTTTCAATTTATTTCAGAATAGATTGTCCTCTTATTTAATATTCTGATATAGGAACCCTCTAATGGTATGGTTAACATAAAAACCTTTTATTCTGTGTTGTGACTAGGTTTTTAGTGTCTACGGTGATTAACCTACTAATACTTCTCTAGTAACATCACTTCAAAATGATCTCATTTCGGTACATTTATAGTACGTCCTTATTATATAGTTTTCCTTATCTGCACAGTCTAGATCAGGGGTTTCCAAAGTGGTTCTTATGGACCCTCGAGAGTCCTTGTTAACGCTTAGGGGGTTTGTGCAAATTAAAATTAATTTGAGGGACAGCGTCAGGGGGTCCACGATGGGTTTAATATAAAGTAAAATAATTGTGACCCATTTTCCCCCATTGTTATGTAAGTTAAAATACACAATAAATAACAATAAGTAAATTGGTAGCGATTTTTACGTCCTGATTAAAATATAATCTAGATGAGGCCTCGAAATAGATTTTTCAATACAGGTGCACAAGGTGCACCGAAGTTTTTAAATTAAATGCACAGGTTATATTTTAGGTGCACATTTAAGAAAACGTAATATAAGAGCATTGATATAATGTAAACTACTTTATTAGTTGGGCATGTTTAAATAGGTTAGTAGCAGATAGTAAATAAAAATATTTAAACATATACATTCTCCCTTCTCCGGCGCACGGCTGTTGCTTCAACAGAGCTAGCTGGAAAATGTTTCGATCCTCGAAAAGTTCTGGTGGCATGGCACAAGTGAACCTTCCTCCTGTATAAACCCGTTACGGCTCTGAGATTTTGTTTTCGCATAGTGTGTATTTAGGAATTTCGATTACGTTCCTTTTGAGCGAGAGAGGTCGATACTAATAGCTTGTTAAAGCATCAAAATAACATAAAACGTTCTCACCACTTTTTAACGTTAGGTGCACGGCATGCACCTAGCTGGAAAAAATTAGGTGCACAATTTTATTTTCATGTACACCTGTGCACCCGGGTATTTCGAGCCCTGATCTAGATAGGTACATAAAATACAAGTCATGAGACAAGCAATAAGTAAACAATCTGCCAAGCGACACCTATCGGGATCGCTCGAACTGCTTGTTGGCTCTTAGTGGATGGCACACTGGAATCTAAATGAAACTACTACACCACACGTAAAAGGCAAAATATTCAACATTTCACTCTCATAATGAATAAAAATCGTTAGATACACTACCTTACAATAATGGACCGGACAGCAAGAAGTGATGGTATAAGGGAAATAATACATACTTTAATAAGGAATGATCCCTCGCGTGCTGCAAATACACTAACAACCCTTCTGGACATACTCACAACAAGGTTTTGATACACAGCTATGGGTATGTGTGTCCATTCCTGCTGCAAGAATGTCGCCAGCTCAGCTGTAGATTTAGGACGAGGTTCCCTGGTCCGTAAGCGTCGCTCTAACGCGACCCACCAATGTTCTATGGGGTTTAAGTCGTGACTCTGAGAAGGCCAGGGAAGACGTTTTATATCCATATCTCGATATCACTGCTTCACAGAAGCTGCAACGTGACATGGAACATTGTCGTCCTGGAAGTAACATTCATTCCATAAAATTGCCAGAGCGTAGGAAGAACCTGTTTGCCCAAAATGTTCATGTAGGCATCGGCGTTCAATTGACCAGGAACACCATGCAAAGGTCCCAGGCCATACCACGAAAAACACCCCCAAACAAGAAGATTTTATGCAAATACTCTTATATATATATATATATATATATATATATATATATATTAATCTCCGAGTTACTTTAAATAAATCGATCTGCTCTAAATTACCTTGCGCGATCCACTATATTTTAAATCTGAATAGCGTGGTTCGCTGTTCGTAATTCCAAGGTGGAGGACTTCACCTAACACGCAAAAGTGCTCTTCCTGTCGCGAAATCGGCAATTTTCGCACACTCGCATAAATACATGCTGGACCGGGGGGATGTGTGTGTGAAGAAAACCCGCGACAGGCTATTTCCGCCCGTCTGGCAACGCCCCTTTCCCTGAACGCTACTCTTCACTAGATGTGGCTAAATTTAGCCTTGTAAATCGGGAGAGATTTGTGGCATTTTTGCGCAGACCGGCTGTGCTATACGCTTCGGGGCAATTCAGAGCAAAATTTGTACTTGGGTGTTGATTCGTATTTTGATATTTTCTATTGACGTCACACTGGAAAGACACAACTTGCGGTCCGGGTTCAATCCACAAAGGGACAGATTCGAGAACATCACCACATAATTCAGAACCACGATCACATGACAAGGCAACACTTGACTGGCACCTCACTCTCCAAACGTCCACACCAAGCCAACGTGAGGACATTTGAGACATAGACGTATTTAACGTGCACTAACCCTAACTCTGTATACACGACGGTCTATGGTTGGATTCGAAGTCGCAACCCTCCGTTTGCTAATCCGTTAGTCTTTTAGGTTAGAGAGGTCCTTGGGCCGACCAACCTGTCTGGTGGTTAAGGTGTTAGCCTTTAAAACGGTTCGAATCTGGGTCAGTGCATGGATGTTTGTTAGCTTATGGTGTAGAGGGGACTGGTGCACCTTAAATCTATCGTGGCCGAAACTACTCGCGTTAGGTTAGTGTGGAAGTTTGGAGAGTGGGGCGCCAGCTCAAGTGTTGCCTCGTTATCTGACCGTGGTTCGAATCTTTCCCTTTGGGGATTGATCCTGGTCTGTATTCAGAATATGTTCAGAACACGTTTAGAACATTGGGATGTCTTGTTTTCAATCACGCTCCGAACATTGGATTGTCTTGTTCTCAATCATGCTCCGAACATACTAGATTGTCTTGTTCACAAGCACGTTTCGAGCATTGGATTGTCTTATTCACGTACACTCACCAAACCCTACATTATCTTTTTCACGGTAACGTTTCGAACATTAGATTGCCTTGTTCGCGAACACACTCCGAACACTAGATTGTCTCGTTCGTGTACACGATACTAATACTATTGTTTTGTTCAGGAACTTGTTTCGAACTTTAGATCGTCTTGTTTGGGAATATGTTTTGAACTTTAGATTATTCTGTTCGCGAAAATGCTCTGAACATTATATTTGCTAGATCACGAACACCGTCCGGTCACTGGATTGTTTTTTTCGTTGCACACAGCAAGGCGATTTTGGATGTCCAAATCCACACCCAAATAGTGTGGTTCATCCACATACAAAGATGGATGCAGCACTGAGTGTATGGCGTAAGAAACTGTGATTTATGACGGAAAAGTGACATCGGCCACTTTCTATCCAAACGATCTTCCTCTTTCAACAGCTGCTGGGCAAAGAGGGATGCCGCCTAATTCAGCCCCCCCCCCTGCGGAACTATTCTCCCTCCCACTGCAATCGAACGCTGCTGCGCACTTGAAAAATGGGGAATAAAATATTATAAAAGGGATATAAATTGCCTCCACATTTATTGCTCGCGTATTGGGACGATATCCCGGCATTAAGGGCATTAGTGTTAACGTTTCTGGGGTCTGTTGCCATTACGTATGCGATAATTATGACTGCGGTTCCCGCTTTAAGTTTGCATAATGATTTCATTTAGAATTTTGAATTTATTTTGTGTAAAAAAAAAAGTCTTTAATGTGGTGTCTCGCTAATTGCAAGCGATATAGTGTGTTTTTTTATGCATTTTTTTGACTGTGGATAGAATTTAATATCTAGAAATAATTACTAGCTACACTTGCATGTGCAAGGAGAAATTAATGTTAAGCTGATATCTGATATTTCTCATGAACGTCTTGAAACTGTTGATTTTATTATACATGATTTTCATCGCCTGTAGTAATCAACTTTTACGCTGCGACGCTTGGATTTTTTTCAATCGTCTCACAGTACGGCTCTTTCGCCAGCATGTCCAACTCCCCCCCCCCCCCCCTCCCTTCCCTTATTACCTAACTTGAGCGACAGAGCCTTGAGTATAATTTAAGACTGACTCTTTCCTTTCATAGCATTGTGTGGCGTATCGTTTGGAGTAAGATAGATATCACCTGAGCGACCTTCTGCTTTTCACCCAAAGCGTTAACACCTCGGTGTCGATAGGGTAGGGTATCGAACAAAAGGAGAAACCCACTAAAAGGTCAGTCGCTGACAGCTCGCAAATGATGATCGATGTCAGCGGTTACTTACAATGAGGATAACATCCACAGTACACAGATCTATACCATACCGCTGGTGTAAACGAAATATTAGTGGTAACAATTATCTATTTGCCGCAGCTAAAGGTTAAACTTTGTTTTCCCCTATTGTTGTGACTCAGTGAGTTTGCTCATTGCGCTAGCAACTTATGAAATGTATGCGGCGCAAGTTCAATTCCTGTAATACATCTTAAGGTGTGCGAGTGTCGGCTGATAAGTAATTCCCTATTCAACGTAGCTCGCAAACGAAAAGAGGTAATAAAATGAAACAAATATGGCATGGAAGTTCATTTCAAATGCTACAAAATCTTGCATTTATTTTCACACATAGTCACTATTTACAGCTACACATTTATCCCAACGGTGATCCAGTGGTCTCATCTCGTCAATGAAGAATGCCGGTCGTCTTTCCTTGAGCCACGACCTCACTGCGTCTTTGAGTTTATCCTCTGTGGTGAAGAATACCATTAAGATACCTCTTTAAATGCAGAAAAGGTGAAAATCGTAGGGTGCCAAATTTGGGGAGGTTTGAGGGTGTGAAATGGGTTTAAATTTACAAGAGCCCTGGCGGTTGTGTGTGGCCGAGCATTACCGTGTTGCAGAATTATCGGTTACTAGGACTGTCAAGCACAACAAACACGTCTCTTAAGATGTTTTAATGTCTGTATGTAACGCACCGAATCCACGGTCAACCCAGCTTCCAGGTAGTCACTCAATGTTTGGTATCCTAGAACACTGTCAAAAGAATTTTTTTTGCAGAAGATTGTGTTTTGAATCTTTTTGGTTATTGTCAACCATAGTGCCGGTATTCAATGCTCTGCCGTTTAACTTTTGAGTCGTAATGATGCACCCAAGTTTCATTTCCCGTTACAATTACGAAAAGAGAATCATCTCCTTTATCACGATAACGTTTCAGGAGCTGTTAACTGGCATTCTTCATTGACGAGAGGAGACAATTGGATCGACGTTGTGAGAAATGTCTAGCTGTAAATAGTGACTATGGGGGAAAATAAATGCAAAATTGTGTACCATTGGAAATGTACTTTTGTGCCATGTTTCTTTCACTTGATTACCTCTTTTCGTTTTCGAGATACGTGTGAATGTGCATTACTTATCAGCGGACCCTCGTATTTCTTTATTTGTATCACTAAATATATTCATTTTTGACGTTCATTACTGGACGTCTTTTGTACAGTATTTAGCGAAGCTTGACCAAATGTGCTTTAAAATCGAACCCAGATTTTCATCAGCATGTACTTCACGAAATCAATCCGAATTTCCATCAGCGTATACGTACGAAATTGAACCACGGTTCTAATCAGCTACTGTACGAAAAACAAAACGGATTCCCATTATTATGTATTGTAGGAAATTGAACCTGATTTTCATAAGCATGCATGCACAAAACTGAACTTGGATTTTTATCAGTATGTACTGTAGAAAATTAAACCTGACTTCCATCAGCATCTACTGTACGAAATACACCCAGATTTCCATCAGCATGTACTGTACGAAATCAAATAATATTTTCAGCCGCATGTACTCTACTGAACTAGTCCTCTCTTGTACTCTCGCATGTACTCTCTTGTCCTAGGACCGTTATATAGTATTATCTCAGTATCAAAATGCACTACAGTGGATCTGTATTTGAATTGAGACATGAGCGACAGAGATCGACAAAAAAATTATGTACCGAACATTTCTGATAGGAATCCATGCAGTGCCGTACAAAAAGAAATAGCGTTACTTCCTTCAAGATAAATTTATTTGTGAAGACTTTTGGTAGATGTGAACTCATTTTAAATCCCCACTAAACTTATTTCCAATTCAATTTTTTTGTAAAATTCCTAGAATAGAGCTTTTTACGTGCATTGTTGCGAATCAATATATCATTCCATTTGTAATTCAATTGATGATCCTTCATTTGATCCGAACCTATCGAGCACATTAAATTCGTCCCCATTGCAGAAGCATCTATTTGTGGATTCCACCCCTTGACCTATTTGCACAATTTTAAAATAAACGGCTCGATATTCAAATACAAGAGTTTGATTGAAATCAGTCACGTATACAGTTTTATTGGTACGGCTTACGGAGAGAAGCAATTTATGCAAACCATAGATTCGGGGATGGTTCCAGATTGTAAATGCGTATACCTGTTTGCGAATTCCAATATGGAATCTCTAGCAGGAAAAAGTTTAAGCCGTAGTTCCCGGTCTAATTAGAAATACAGTAGTAAAAAAAATGAGAGTTGAGGGACTCACCAAATCAAATCATTGTGCAAGAAATTGTTCTTTGCTTCAATGAATTTTCTTATGCGTCCATGAATTAATCTCAAATAACCTATGAGAAGCATTTTTTTCGTGAATCTCAATGCAGGTGGGGGCGTTTCTACGGTGGAACGCATTTCATGTACGTGACCTAACTTGTTTTTTTCGAACACGATTTTGTTCCGATAGCCCGGTTGTAAAAGTAGCGGTTTAGCAGTCTGAGTGCCGGGAGTTCGAAATTCGATCCAAATAAGGACCTTTGTGCACGTGAGGGTGGTACAGGTTAAATCTGTCGTGGTTGTATCGCTAAATGCAAATGAACGCACTTTGCCGTGGTGTGAAAGTTTTGTGAGCGGTGTGCAGGATGACGTGTGTGCTGACTTTGCCATTTGATCATGATTCAAAATTACGAGGTGTTGTCCTCGGATCTTTCCCTACGAGATTGGACCCGAATCGTCACCTATTGCCCATTGTGGTGGTGTAGTGAGACGTTGATTCATATAAATACCTGCCTAGTGAACTGAAAAATGGTAGTTGATTGGTCGACATTAATTTTATTAAATGGAAAGCGTATTCAAAATTGAGTCATTTTAAGGTAAACTCGATATGTATCGTACGTGAGCTTTTGGGTAGCGGATGTAAAACGAGTTTCCATCTGGTTTGCTTGCTTGTACCGAAGATCACTTTCAGAGAGGTATCCATATCAACATCATTATTTCACCGGATGCACTGACGGTTTTTTTTCTTTCTGATGTCTTTCCACCATTTGCATCTTCTAAGAAACCACTTACTGATTGGTTACGCCTTCGTTTAATCATGAATATAATTCTGGAGAACACAACTTAAATTAATTTTTTAAATACACACTTGAAACCACTCATTACGTTTATTTATATCTTGGATTGGATTTAAATAATAAAAACAGGTTTTAATAACTTAAATCTGAAATAAAATATCGATTTATTTTCCGTCAGCCGATTTAATTTTCTCGTGCACAGAATAATGATGGTTGGTTTAACCGTTGCTAAACAACAAACATAAGTTAGCACTTTTTGACGAACCACGTAAGAGAAATGTGAATATCATTTAGCTTAAAGCGGAAATTCATTTACTAATATGTTTTAAAGAGACTATTAGATTTTAGTTCAAAAAATGAAAATTATAAGCACTTTGATAGCTGATAAAGTATAAGCATTTTCTTCCACTATCAATTAGAATAGTAATAAAAAGTTACCACATTTTGATATGTTTATGTAGAATTTTACACATACATAGCAAAATATAATAACTATGCATAGTTAATGTATCATTATAATATTACTATCACTATATTAACTATCATAATTTAGTAATGATATATAGTAATATATCATTATTAAATTTTGATAGCATAATTAGTAATAGTAAATTTAACTGTCACTAAATTATAAAAATATATATAATATGACGATAGTGTTACATATTTGTAACAGATATGACACTGTATTTTTCATCATGAATGTACAAATAAATAAACAGCTAAGAAATAAAAAATAAATATCTGCTAAGAAGTTTCTGCTCTTACCGATGGTATATAGGTTTCATAATTTTTCCAGATTCATTTTTAGCTTTGATTGTTTGGTAAAAGTTCTAGATTTTAAAGTACCACTTAAATGGGCTATGCTACGCTTAAAAAGAGTGACAGTGATGTTGATAAAAGTGAGAAATTGAGACTAAAATGAACCCTTTTGGGCAGCATTAGGATAAGCTACAATAAATTTCCAATTTTAAAAATTTACAAAAGCAATTTTCAAGTAAAAAATTCCAATATTATAATGATTTGTCTGCTATTAAAGAATTTAAACTTCTAAAAATTGTCTTCAAATTTAAAGTACGAAGCACTCATTTAAACAATCAGAAATTATTTTGCTCTTGATTATTTTTTTTTCAATAAGGAAACATATTTCTGTAACATATCATTTAATTTGCCACATATCCGTTTAGTTAATGAGGACAATCCATTAGAAGACACGCTAATGCGATAAAAACGCCTCTACGACTTTTCTTCATTATAAAATGTTGCTGCATCATTTCTTTTGATCAGATATTGCGGAAGCCTATAGATAACAAATATAACCAGTTGTTTCGAATGGGTTTGTTTTTGTCACGTTTATTGCATCCAGCACCTTTTTCCGTGATTGACACTTCCTTGTGAGATGCAAAACGAAACTTATGTTACACGTGAGAGATACAAATACTGGTAACAAAATATTTCTTTATCCTGTTGTGTCTCTCATTGAGGTTTAAAAGAGCTTTCAGTCTATGATAAAGACATGGTAGTTCTAAGTTTCTTGTGTTATGTTCAGAGTAAACACAAATTCAATTTTATTTTTCAAATTCAATTTTATATTTTGAATGTAAGACAAATTGCATTTGAGTTTTAATAATTGATGTAGCAAACAATAAACACATTTATATTAAATGCAAAGTTTGGACATTTAAAAAATAATACATTCTACACACGCTATGTCTTTTTTAGCATGAACCACACTATACATAAAAAAGAATTAGAAGGAAAGGGAAATTAGATTAAGAGCTTTGTTTTAAAATAAACTAGATTCCAGCTTAACTAGATTTTAGCGTTTATACAATGCATTTTATTGACATTAATAACAATCGCAGACCAGTGATGAGTCATCCAAGATCAATTACATTCTGCGAATTGATTCTAAGATGAATCACTATAGCGTAGCAATCCCCGAGGGTTGTATTTTAAAATATCCAAGCATTGTATTTCATGTACATTTGTTCATTGTACTATTGTTATATTTAACTTGCATTCGCACAACTTTAACATTTGTAGGAATTTGTTTCATATTTTAATGCATTAAAAACAATATTAATTTATATTCTTATCTTTTTCTATCTTTTACTCAAAATCTAGTTATCCTCTCTCAATTCCTATCTAATGCTCAGCGTCTACAAAATCTGTATTATTTTCAGGTTTCTATAATAATTATCTATATTAAATATACCAGAATGTTCTTGATAATAATTTTTTTCAAGGAAATATGCCATTTTTTTATCCTGTCTTTTTAATCTAAACTGAAAATTTTATTACTCCAAGCACTCTTGTAGTTTTTTTTGCTCCAAGCATTCTTAGATTTTTTTTCACTCCAAGCACTCTATGATTTTTTTTTGCACCAAGCGTTCTTAAAATTCTTTTTTTACTCCAAGAACTCTTGGAATTTGTTTTCACCAAGCGATCGTAAATTTTTTTTTTCTCCAATCATTCTTATATGTTTTTTGCTTCAAGCATTCTTAAAACTTTTTTACGCTAAGCACTTCTTGAATGTTTTGGACCAAGCATTCTTAAAATTATTTTTGCTTCAAGCATTCTGCTTAAAATCTGTTTTTACTGCAAGCATTCTTGGAATATTTTTACTCCGAGGATTAGTTGTACAACCTCCATGTACTCTTAGAATGTTTTGTACGCCATTCATAAAAGTTAAACATACTGCGAAACATTTTTTGTTTCCAGTGTGCATAAATTTCAGATATCTTGCTATCAAGTTATTTCCTGTCACTTTTTTCGATTATGTCTTACTGGAAATGTTAACAATGCACTGTTATCCCAGGTTTGGGAATGTCTCCAAACTACCTCGCATAAAAATAGAAGTGACCTCAAACAGTTCTATCTCAACGTCTGAATCAACCTGTCATCTCAATCATAACTAGTACAGAAAGAGAACGAAACTCCGCAGGGTGTCCATGTGCAATTCTTTAGAAATGTCAGACATTGATGTAGCAGTTAATATCCACTCATTGAAATGTATGCTGACGTGCCAACTTAACGTACATGCTTTTATGTTATTCCAGACATTTTTATTACTTGTTCTCCTGCGAAGTTATCACTTGCATTAGTTTGTAAAATGAACAAACTTTATACGTTGAGTCTTTATTTATGTACAATCTGTGTTCTGTCTAAAGAACTCCTTATAACTATGTACGAACTTTCATCAAGTCTGCACAGATGTTGTGTACGGCAATCACCCTACAAGATTTGGAATATGGCAGTCACCCTACATTATTTCGTGCATGTCAGTCATCCTACATGATGCTGAGTACGTCATATCCCCTTTGCGTTGCTTCAGTGCGACGTTAATTAACTACCTAACTACCTTGGGTATGTCGGTCACCATAAATGATTTTGAGTGTGGGAGTCACCATAAATGATTTTTTCTTCAGTGCGACTTTAATTAACTACCGAACAACCTTGGGTATGTCGGTCACCATAAATGATTTTGAGTGTGGGAGTCACCATAAATGATTTTTTCTTCAGTGCGACTTTAATTAACTACCGAACTACCTTGGGTATGTCGGTCACCATAAATGATTTTGAGTGTGGGAGTCACCATAAATGATTTTTTCTTCAGTGCGACTTTAATTAACTACCGAACTACCTTGGGTATGTCGGTCACCATAAATGATTTTGAGTGTGGGAGTCACCATAAATGATTTTTTCTTCTGTGCGACTTTAATTAACTACCGAACTACCTTGGGTATGTCGGTCACCATAAATGATTTTGAGTGTGGGAGTCACCATAAATGATTTTTTCTTCAGTGCGACTTTAATTAACTACCGAACTACCTTGGGTATGTCGGTCATCATAAATGATTTTGAGTGTGGGAGTCACCATAAATGATTTTTTCTTCAGTGCGACTTTAATTAACTACCGAACTACCTTGGGTATGTCGGTCACCATAAATGATTTTGAGTGTGGGAGTCACCATAAATGATTTTTTCTTCAGTGCGACTTTAATTAACTACCGAACTACCTTGGGTATGTCGGTCATCATAAATGATTTTGAGTGTGAGAGTCACCATAAATGATTTTTTCTTCAGTGCGACTTTAATTAACTACCTAACTACCTTGCGAATGGCAGACACCTTAAATTATTTTGAGTATTGTAGTCACCTTACACTAATTAATTTGTGACAGTCACCTACATGATTTTGAGTGTGGCAGTCAATCTAAATGATTTTGAGTGTGGGAGTCACCATAAATGATTTTTTCTTCAGTGCGACTTTAATTAACTACCTAACTACCTTGGGTATGTCAGTCACCATAAATGATTTTGAGTGTGGGAGTCACCATAAATGATTTTTTCTTCAGTGCGACTTTAATTAACTACGTAACTACCTTGCGAATGGCAGACACCTTAAATTATTTTGAGTATTGTAGTCACCTTACACTAATTAATTTGTGACAGTCATCTACATGATTTTGAGTGTGGCAGTCAATCTAAATGATTTTGAGTGTGGCAGTCACCATAAATGATTTTTGCTTCAGTGCGACGTTAATTAACTACCGAACTACCTTGGGTATGTCGGTCACCATAAATGATTTTGAGTGTGGGAGTCACCATAAATGATTTTTTCTTCAGTGCGACTTTAATTAACTACCTAACTACCTTGGGTATGTCGGTCATCATAAATGATTTTGAGTGTGGGAGTCACCATAAATGATTTTTTCTTCAGTGCGACTTTAATTAACTACCTTGCGAATGGCAGACACCTTAAATTATTTTGAGTATTGTAGTCACCTTACACTAATTAATTTGTGACAGTCATCTACATGATTTTGAGTGTGGCAGTCAATCTAAATGATTTTGAGTGTGGCAGTCACCATAAATGATTTTTGCTTCAGTGCGACGTTAATTAACTACCGAACTACCTTGGGTATGTCGGTCACCATAAATGATTTGAGTATGGTATAGTCACCCTACATTAATTTATTTGTTGCACTCATCTACATGATTTTGAATGTGGCATCACTTCCACCTTAGTACCGAATGAACCTCCCCAAGGTCATATGCCTTCTAACAGGTGCCGCATTGTACATTTCAACTTCTCTTGAATTCATTTACTTGTTGATTGTACCATAGTTATGAATGTATTTCTTGGCAGATCAACTTAAATTTATGTGTTTCGTTTTAAATGCCGTGGAAAAGTTTGTGTTTTCCATCTACAGATTCGCGATCGCACAATCGCGTGAGAGTCGCTACCATCCTACAAATGCAAATGAAACAGATTTTTTCCTCCTCAGAGGAAAAATATACAAAGATGCTCAAAAACATGCTGGTATATTTTGATCCAAATTAGGTGTTATTGGTTCTATGATTTTGTTTTTGATCTAATTCCAGTCAGGCATTTAAAAGCAGGTTGTATTAATGTCACTTTTTTGGTGCTTGAAAGTTGTTTTCTCAAAATTTCGCTATGATAAGCAACTGGTGTTTTTCTTTTAAAAAGGCATACAGCACGTAGCAAGGAGACAACTCTAGGTTGTTTCTGACCTTGCTTTCAAGGTCAATCGTTTTGGGTAAAAATTCTAATTGCAGCTGGGGGAGACAGAAAATGGTATTTGTAAAAAGTAAAAGACATTTATTACTTTTTATTGTAGAATAATATTTCCTTAATCTATTTTGAAAACAAAAGTTGCATACATTTGAATGCTGATCAATCTTTTACAAACAACATGTCACACAAAGTAAAGGAGGAATATGTAATTTATATCATTTTGGGGTCGTGTTTTGATTCTTATTTAAACAGTTTTAAGATCACCAATTTCTGCCCTTTTTTTTAATCATTTTTACATCTTAAAACCTGGCCCTTATTTCAATTTTCACAGCAACCATAGGGTTAGGAGCTCGAAACGCGATCCAATCGATGACCGTTGTGTACACAGAGTCTGGTGTAGGTTAAATCTGTAGTGTCCGAAAGTGTTCTCATGTTGATGTGATGTGGTAGTTGGGAGAATGTGATGCCAGCTCAGGTGTTAAACTTCTCTGACCGTGCCTAAAAATTACGTGGTGCTGTCCTCGAGTCTTTACCTTCGGGGATCGATCCCGGACCGTCGCCAATAGCCCATTATGTTGCTCCAGGGTGACGTTCATTAAATATCTCTCTACCTACCTATCAAATCGCAGTCTATGTGAAATAGTGACCCTTCAATTGGTTCTGTGTTCAAATCCCAGTTTGTAAGCGTGTGGTAATTTGGTAATTTTTAATTAACGTCGTATTAGAGCAACACAACGGGCTATAGACGACGATTCGGGATGAATCCCCCAGGGGAAAGATTTGAGGACAATACCGTGTAATTTTAAACACGGTCAGATGACGAGGCAACACCTGAGCTGGCACCCCACATTCTCCAAGCTTCCACACAAACCCAACGGACTTTCGGCCACGACAGATTTAAGATGCACCAGCCGCCTCTACACCATATGCTTAGAAACATCCTTGCACTGACCCGGATTCGAACCAGGAACCTTTCAATCTAGAGGCTAACACCTTAACCACCAGACTGGTTGGTCGGACAACCTATCTGGGAGTTCTGGTACCAAAACACGGTTGATTCTTCCTATATAAGCATAGGTCCGGGAACCCTAGTAAAACGGATGATTTTTCTCGTATGTGGAGGCCCTGATATTATAGTATGGGTGAATTGCTCTAATGGCAGAGATCCCTTCTATGTAGAAGCCCTGGTATATGTGATTATATCTATATGATGGCCCTTCTAACATAGTATGGGTGATTCCTTCTATGTGAGGATCCTTTGACCATAAGACGAGTGATTCCTTCCATCTCGGACAGTACATACTATTCTTCATATTTAAGGACCCTGGTACAATAGTATGGATGATTCCTACTATTTAAGGACCCTGATATGATAATAAGAATGATCCCTATATCTAAGAGGGCCTTGGTACAATCGTATGAATGATTCCACCTATCTAAGGACCCTGGTACAATAGTATGGATGATTCCTACTATCTAAGAGGACCCTTGGTACAATCGTATGAATGATTCCACCTATCTAAGGACCCTGGTATGATAGTATGGATGATTCCTACTATGTAAAGACCCTGGAACAGTTATATGCATGATTCCTACTATCTAAAGACCCTGGTACAGTTAGATGCATGATTCCTACTATATAAGAGGATCTTGGTACAATAGTATGGATGATTCTTACTATCTAAGGACCCTTGTACAATCGTATAGAGGATTCCTACTATATAAAGGGCCTTGGTACAACAGTATGGATGATTCCTATTATCTAAGAGGGTCTTTGAAGAATTGTATAGATGATTCCTAATATCTAAGAGTGCCTTGGTACCATAGTATGGGTGATTCCTTCTATGTGGGGCCCCTTGTAGCATAGAACGAGTGATCCCTACCCTCTCGGACCCATTTGCCATAAAACAGGCGATACATTATGCGGTGGTCCTAGTACCTTAGTACGGACGATTACTCTAATGCGGTGACCCTTTGTATCCCACAGTGGAAACCCCTAACCACCTCGCTCCATGATTAGGTCGATAATTTCTGTTGGGCAGCTGAACAGGTGGTGCATAAACCAAGCCAGATCATCAAGCGACAATGTTCTGATCAGGGGTTGACGCTCGTGTGCACCTGGCCGAGTGAGCACTTGTTGCGTGCCGGAGATCGTTACGGATAAGTTGCACATTCTTTCCCTGTGAGTCATTCACCGGTATTGATTATCTCTCTTACCTGCCTTTTGTTTGTTGTCTCGACCCCGTGAGTCACTGCTTGGTGCCGGACGACTGCTTCCGAATACCGCTCTTTGTTGCCCACTGATCGATATTTTGGAGGAAGAAATCGCACCCTTTTTTTTCTCTTGCGAGTAGTGGTGGAATTCGGCATCTTGGATTTTAATATGGGGTGGCAAGGAGTGGTTGATGGAAATCGGGTGCAGTGAAAGGTTTACGGCAGGGCTCGAAATACTCGGGTGCACTGCGCACATGAAAATAAAATTGTGCACCTAATTTTTTCCCGCTAGGTGCACACAGTGCACCAAACGTTTAAAAAAACGGGGAAACGTGTTTTATGTTATTTTGATACTTGAACAAAATATTAGTATCGACATCTCTCGCTCTAAGGGAACGTAATTAAAATTCCTAAATACACACTAAGCGAAAACCAAATCGATGTGCCGTAACGGGTTTATACAGGAGGAAGGTTTACTTGTGTCACTGCCACCAGAACTTTCCGATGATAGAAGCATTTTCCACATGGCTCTGCTAAAGCGACTGTCTCGACAGCCGTGCGCCGTAGAATTTCGATACGTTAAAATATTTTTTTTTTTTACTATCTACTACGAACCTATACAAACATACCCAACTAATACTGTAGTTTACATTGCATTAATACTCTTATATTACGCTATTTTTTAATGTGCACCTAACATATAACCTGTGCACCTAATTTAAAAACTTAGGTGCACAGTGTGCACCTGTATTAAAAAATCTATTTCGAGGCCTGGTTTACGGGATGGATTTGCTTTCGGAAATCGTTTTTACCTAGTTCAGAAATAGCTTTTATTGTCGTCGGGAATGGCTCTCACAGAAAACGGTAAGCGTGTGACGAACAAGTTGTAGCGAATAAATGTATCTCAGACCCGGTGATTAGATACGGTCCTCCAAATATTTTTATCAGGCGCTCAGATCAATACTGCTCTTAAGGCATATTTAATCGGCCCACAGGTCAAATACACCCCTCTGGATAGGTTTACCCTGTCGCAGATAAGATATGGCCCATCAAATATATTTATAACGCCAACAGATGACGGATGGCTCTCCGAAAAGGTTTACCCGGCTTCTGAACAAATGTGGCGCTTTGAGAAGATTTACCCGGGAACCTGGTCAAATACGCCCTCCGAGGTACAGCTACACTCTACGTTTATGAGAGGTGGCAACGGCCTTGGCGCACTTCTTGTAGCGAGTTACGATAAATTAAGGCAACCCTTCTGTCTTTACGGTGGTTGTGGTTTTCATGACAACCTCGGCAAACGGAAACTTTCGATTTTCATTTTGAATATTCTAGAAAGTTCTTCCAACATTCGTTAAAGTTTGATTTCATTGGTTCGTTTGAAACTTTTTTCTTTGTTCCCATTGGTTTGTTTGACTTAAAATATCCTTTGATTGTATTGGTCCTTTAAATTTTTTTTGTGATACTATTGATTCATTTATTTGCATTTCTACAGTTGTGGAATTATTTTATTATAATATTTTTCACAAAACGATTAAAAGTTTTCTTTCTTTGCCATTTTCGTTTTGATTTTTTTTCCCGCAAGAGCTCAGACGTTATCAGGTTGTATTATTTCTCGCTTTTTTTCTTTTAAAAATCTTTCTCTTTTCGAACAGCCTACTGTATTTAGTGTAATTGATAAATTTCAGGGTATATTCTTACCTAACATTCGAAGCTTAGTTCTTGTGTTATTTCACATATGTGTTTTGAAATGAATTAAGCTTACTACTTTTTGCGAAAGTTTTCTAAAAATACACTTTTAAAATGTGTTTTCAAGTTTTCATTTTCCGATGTGAAAAAGAAAAAGAGTTATGAAATAATTATTTCCTTGGTGACTTTAGAAGTGCTCCAAAAAAATCGCCAAGGCCGTTGCCACCGTTCATAAACGTAGAGTGTAGCTGTACCCCTTCCGAAAAGCCTTACCACGTCCGCTGACCAAATACAGGCTTCCAAAAAGTTTTCCATCTGTGTCAAAAATGCACCAAGCTCGTTTTTGCAAATCATATCCTGAACTGAACCCAGTTGGGTAGTTCGTAATTACCAGCAAGCGTGATTCACTAGTCACGCTTACACAAACAATTACTTTAAATTACTAACTTCCGTTCTTTGACCTCGTTTTTAATAAAAGCAACAACGTGTTAAATGACTAATAACTGAAGAATGTTTTCTCAATTAAACTTTTCGACTATATCATTTAACTTTTAGTCGTGGAAATTATATGTAGTTTTAAAATAATAGAATGTGACCGTTTGCTGAGAAATTCCTCCTTGAAGCGGGCGAACACGCGACAAAATCTCATTACACTCACAAACATTTATTAATCTAATTTACATAACGTGGACACAATATATACTATTTACATAACCTTCATAACTACCCGACATAACGGACGCTACGACGCGTCTTCATTCTACGTCGCCGATACCTCCCTGACCTCCTGAGGGTGTCCTTGATCGGAGCAGGGGTTAGATTTAGTTTTGGTTCTCACTTATAGCTCGGAGGTTTATAGCTCTGCGGCTGACGCTGCGTTTATAGTTCACTTGTTACAAGAATAGAATAAACTAAAAGGGGGATAGTGAGAAATATTGTTTTCATTATGAATCCTTGATTTTGCCATCTTACACCGATTATTATATCAAAAGTATTATTCACGCATCTTATTTTAAGAAGTTTTACTTTCAGGTATTTTACAAATTGTTTAATATGCAACAAAATAGCTACGAAAGATTTTGTCTTCCAGAAATAAGTGGAATAAATGAAAATAATGGAATTAACTCAAATGATCTATTGAGGAATTTTACGCTATCAATTATTGCTTTATCAAATAACACCGATTATGATACCCTAAAAAGAAATTCTTACAATTATTTTGCCTTCACGTATTTTCCAATTTGTTCGCGATGCAATAAAATAGCGAAGACAGATTTTATCTTCAAAGCTGCTTCGGTCCAAACATTCAATTTTCTTATCGCCTGCTGTGTTTTGTTGTTGCCATTCTTCTAAGTTTCAAAGAATAAAGCGATAAAAAATAATTCCGAAATACTAGGTAAAGTTGTCTTGTGGCTCCAGAATATTAATGGTTGCTTGCCTCGTTTCGGAAGATGGATTAGCATTGGAAAAGAAAATTCTTCTTTTGTTAGACTGGGTAAGAAAAATTAAACGACGAAAATCATTAGTTTCTTGTTTCTTTTCCCCTTGTTTCTCGTCTGGCTCGTGAAATTGATTATTCGGCTGTAATAGCAGATGGGTTGAAGCGTAGCTTTTTCCCGCGCTTTTTCCAAAACTTTCTTGCTTGAAATTTCGTATATAATTGACTGAATTCAATCTTTGGCACAACTCTTGATTTTGAGCGTTGAAATTGAATAGTGATTATAGTTGAATATTGAACATTGAAAAACAAATTTTCGGGTTCACTATAAAAGCTGTAATGATGGCTATTATGGTACTCAAACGATAAGTAATAACTTAAGGGTTTCATTCATTATCTGTGGACTAAGGCTAGGCCTCCACTTCAAATTCTAGTCGCGCGATTTTTTTAGTCACAAAAATAAACTCATTGTTTTAAATACAAGTGCACAAAATTGTGACTAAACAATCGCAACGATTAAAAAGTTGAAACGTGTCCTATTTTCGCAGCGACGCGACTGCCGCTCTACCCAAAGAATCACGCCGACAGGCATGGACATACACCCACTTGCGATAGTTGTGTCACAGCTCTGAAGCAGTCTTATTCTGGTTTCTGTTTAAAACACTCAAATACTTGTCTAAAATGTCTGACAACGAATCTACAGGAGATGAAATGTACGAATATTAATAGTAATTGATACTGCGTTACTTATTAAAAAAATTGAAAAGAAGATTTTAAAGAAATTGAAGATTCTTATTGATGAAACCAATTATTCCCAACAGTTCGTCAAAACTAATTTTTGTCATTTGGTAATACTAGAAAAACTTTGCAGGATGCTCTTAAATCTTCAGATAACTTGTAAAACTGCTTTTTCAATAACCTATGACTTGTTATTGGATGTACCCAATAACGATACTTCCTCCGTGTATACCCAACCCGATGCAAAAGAGATCGGGCAAGTAGTTTCAATGACATCCATTGAAAAATTATTCTAGTTCAGCGATTTTTCTATCGCAGTGTGTGTACTTTGTAGATTTTTTGGGTCGCCGCGACTAGAAATCGCTAGAGAAGGCCTAGACTCACGGATATAGTATTCGGCTGGAAACTATTAACTATTCACAATGGGATTAAATTGAATGGATGATGTGTCATATTTTAATGATTTCATATTTTAATGAACCCGACTAACCGGTTTTGTGATTAAGGTGTTGGTCTCTGGATCGATCCTGGTTCGAAACCGGGGTCAGGGCATGGACGTAAATGCGATGCCCTCAGTTAAGGGTAGTGATGGCCACCCACTGGGTGCCACTTTACAATTGGCTCATCGATTCTGGCCTTGTAGTGACCAATGATCAGTGATCGAGTGTCCGCTGTAAAAAATTTTTTATCATATTTTAATGAAACCAAGGCAAATTTAATTATTTGCTACAGACTAAATTTAAGTACGAAAATTTGCCGCTTTAGAAATAGGAACAATGACAATCCTCAGAATAATAATATTAAGTTCAAAGGTCGAAATTTTTGCATTTGAACGCTCGTAAAATATACTGGGCATCATTTCTTGGAATAAAACAGTTGTATACAGGATTTCAATTTCGCGAAGTGATACGAGTTTCCCATTTTTCTCCAAAACAATTATTTGTGATTAATTCACCTTAATTCGTAACACATTTTTTTTCGAAAGAACTCTTTAGTCGCACTGCACGTTGAACCAATGCATACGTCTTGCATAAGTGTTTTCTTCCCATTGCAGCAATCCATGCGCTTGTCTCGTGTAGGTTCATCTTGCGGTCTGTCGGAAGTAGGTAAGCAGTTCATTAACGTCGCACTGGAGGAATACAAAGGGCTAGTGGCGACGGTCAGGGATCAGTTCCGATGGGAAATATCCAAAGACAACTCCTGGTCATATTGAACCACAGTCATATGGCGACAAGACCCGAGTTTTAACCCTACTCTCCAAACTTCAGCACCAACGTTAGGACACTTTGTGCCATGACCGATCGAACGTGCACCAATGAATAGAGCCGAATACACGTCTGTCTTTGGCTGGACCAAACTCTCCGGTTACTCTTTTCCAACTCTCCGGTTACTAATCCGTTGCTCTTCCAACCCTTAAGACCACGAAGAGAAACATTTGACAAACAAGAAAATCAGTATTGGTTATCTTTTTTCCGAATAAATATTAGCACTCGTCACTGCGTGGCCAGCATTGCGTTGCCCGTGACAGTTCTTTTCGTGGGGTAAGGTGTGACCACTGCTCGCTAACGCTCAACAACCCCCGGTGATTGCTCGTATTTCCATTGATTTGCTTCACAAACGCCGCCTCGAAGTGGCTATTATCAACAACGTAAATCAAAACATTCTAGAATCGGAAATCGTAGCATGGTTCCAAAAGCATTACGACGAAAAACCCTTTTGACGTCAGCGATCGAAAATCTCAAAATCCGCTCCTTCTTCATTCGAGGTAGCTGAGGACGAAAGGTGAAAAAATCTAACAAATTAATTAAAAAATGCTCTAGATTAAATGTTAAAATTCGGGCGCTACACAAAAATCGCAAAAAATTAGTACTGCCTGAGTGCTAAATTTCATTATTGTAAGTGCCATAGATTCGTGAGGACACTGCGTACAGAGACATAGAAACACTTCCTTGTATAATAGTAGACTTTAATTACACATTAAATTTCATCAGTAGTTTTATAATCTGTATATACTTGACGTTTCTTAGCGAAGTTTGGTCTCGCCTTTGCGCCATAAAATCCATCCCCTCGAAGCCCCAATTTTAAAATCTAAAGTTTGTTTTTCTGCAATAACTAGACATTGACAAGGAAACACGTTCCTGGGTTTGTGTATTTTAGTTAACACAGTGAAATGTCGTGATCATGTTTGAAACCCGAGCACAGCCGAGTAAATCAGCTAGTAGATTGAAAAAAAAAAAAAAAAGGTTTGCAAATCTTAAATAAGTTGTAAACAAAAAGAAGAAAAGGTAAAACAAAGATGAAATATATATATAAAAAAACTATGTCGAAAAGGAAAAAAAATTCAAAAATTAAATAAGCATTGTCGATAAGGATAAAAATTTGCACAAATATTTCCAAGCTGTCGAAAAAGACAAAAAAGCTATACAAATATGTAATTCGCATATTTCAAAATTGAGAAGCTTCATATCCACTCCTCTAGTTAAGACACAAATCTGCTGCTACCAATGCAGCCCCGTTACACCGTACAATCCTAGCGAGACTAACTCTGCATTCAATTTGCGTATGACCAAGTGCCCAAGGGAGATCATTATGATAAGCGGTAAATTCCAAGAAATGACTACACGGAGAACAAAAAATGATTTCCGCTCGTTCTTCATCTGTCAACGGGAGTGCTTATTTATTACCTTCTGAAAAGCAGAAACGAGAGTTGGGCTGATTGCCAGATCCTCGGAGATAAATTTTTGCGGCGCTCCATCATTTTTGCCACATAGAGAAAGGGAGCGAGTTGGAATAAAGAATAAACTGATTTTCATGACCCTGAATATTTTTAAATTCATTTTCGAATCCCGTTTTATTCGAAAAGATATGGTGAATCACAATTTTTGCGTTTACGTTGGGATATGTCACTCAATTCTTCGGATAGTAGAAGGATAGCCATAGTAGACATTTGGTAATTGGTAATTTTTAATTAACGTCATACTATTTTAGAACAACACAACGGGCTTTTGACGACGGTCCGGGATCAATCCCCTAAGGGAAAGATCCAAGAATAACACTGCGTAATTTTGCACCACGGTCAGATGACGAGGCTACACCTGAGCAAATACCCCACTCTCCATACTTCACACCAACCCAACGTGAGGACTTTCGGTCACGACAGATTGAAAGTGCACCAGCTGCCTCTACACCATACGCTTCAAACATCCATGCACTGACCCGAATTCGTACCAGGAACCTTTCCTACCTAGAGGCTAACACCTTAACCACCAGACCGATTGTTTCGCGTAAACATTTGGTAATGATTGTATCAAATACGTTTCTGGCTGTTTGCTTTATGCAAATCGATACTCGAAAAAAGAGTCCCTAATAGTTTGTAAGTGTTGGGTATCACGCAATGGCAAGAGGACATCTTTTGAAATCGAGCTCACCAAATCGATGGACGTGCAAAATAAAATTACATTTACCATGTAAAAAACCTCCTGTCTCCCCCCAAACTCACCACCTCCACTTGAACAAGAAACATTTTTCTTTATAAATGCAATTTTTTTACTCGATAAAATGTAGTAACACTTATTTTTTCTAAAAAACGCCTTACTTCCACAGTTTTAATTCTTGTAACTTAACCTGGATGTATTTATTTCTCTCTTCTGCATCAATAACTCATTGTGTATGTCTGTTGCTTGACGTTGTATGTCTTGTATGTGGCGTAGCTTGGGAAATATGGCCCTTGTGTCATAATACTCAATTCAAGCAACCTAAAACTGCATATATGGATCTCTTCCAAAATTAGGCTTCCCGCATGTCTTGTTAAATTAGCTTAACACTCCTGGTGGCAGTCTTAACAAGGTATATCTTACATTTGCTAATTTGATCAAACCTTGATGCACAAGCTGTCTCTTCGAAACCGTTTGGAGGGTTAACCTTGTTTTTCTTCAAGGGTGTCTTGTGGTTTCTAGGGCTCTGGTGTGTGTGTGTGTGTGGTTCTCCAGCTGCGGTATCATCGGAGGTTCGATTCCTCCATGGATGCATTTATTTCTTCTTTGTACGCCTTGTGTGTGTATGTCCATTTGCATGATGCTGTTTGGCACAGCGTGGCCAAATATGTGCCATAAAGCCCCAAACTAACCAACAGATTCAACATTGAAATTTGATTACTGTATGAGTATTGAAGGCAAGATTAACCCTGTCATAGTACTGGGGTGTGTGGTTTCAAATAACTTTGGAATGATTACAGTTCGATACATAAAATATTCTAGGTATTTTAGGCTACTAAAATAGTCTCATTTGATATTGCCTGTGAGCGCTCTAAATCTCTAAATGTTTTTTTTTTAGGATGGGGGACACTAGAGCAGGGCTCGAAATATCCGGTTACACAGGTGCACTGTGCACCTATAAATAAAATTGTGCACCTAATTTTTTCCCTCTAGGTGCACGCAGTGCACCTATCGTTAAAAAAAGAGGGGGAAACGTATTTTATGTTACTTTGATGTCTGAACAAAATATTAGTATCGGCCTCTCTCGCTCTAAAGGAACGTAATTAAAATTACTAAATACACACTATGCAAAACTTTAATCCAGAAAATGCTATGTTGCAATGAAGGAAAAATACAAAAAAGAAGGATGAACACTAACCCTTATGGGTAAAGATCTGTCGAAAACGTAGACGTTTCTGATTGCCCACTAATGTCAGATGATGACTGAATATTTGTAAGTAATAATTTCGCAGATACAAAAATGTTTAAATATTTTTATTTACTATCTACTTGTAACATATCCAAACATACTCAACTAATAAAGTAGTTTACATTACATAAATGCTCTTATATTACTTTTTTTTTAAATACGCACCTAAAATATAATATGTGCACCTAATTTAAAAACGTAGGTGCGCAAGGTGCACCTGTATTAAAAAATATATTTCGAGGCCTGCACTAGAGCCATATTTGGCCAGCTCTATATGGGAGGTGAGATGTATCCACTACATAAAAAATATAAAAATTTTGTAATGTGCTTCACCCATGTGTGTAAGAAACATATTTTGAATATTAACTCTTCAAATCATTCAATTAGGTTCCAAAATTAAAATTAGTTTTTAAGATCAGAAAAGGTCTAACAACTTTTCCCTGCTGGAAGTGGGGAGGGGGGGGGGCTAAATAAACTGATAAGATAATTAAATCTTCATTGACAGTAATGGAATCCCGCATGTACAACTGGAAGTACTCAATTGCAGTTTCAGAACTGCAATCTCATTACACATTCATATTTGCCTGCAAACGGAAGTTACGTAAATCTATTGAGCTTGGTCTCGGTCCACCAACAAAAACATTATTGATATTCACGAGGAAACACCATTTAGTCTACACCTCATCACTTACTTTTCTCAAAGATAGATCAGTGAGCCAGTTTGTTGAAAAGATGACTCACCCCTTCTGGAACAACCAATCACTCGGAACTATATCGGTCACGCCTGCAGGCATGCACCTTCGGTCGTCTCACTGAAACGCATTTGCAGGTTTCTCGATTAATCCATCTTTATTTGGCCGAGTCTTTTAAAAATAACCAAGAAAACCACCACACGTGTATCGCACCACCGATCGACAACTATTTGTGGCTCCGACACTAACTAAACCACGCTTGTTTACTTAGACAACAATCGTAGACAGGATGTCATACATGATATCGTTGGACGCAGACAAAGCGATTTAATATTGATTATGTATGTCGACGGGATTATGTCTGGATTGGAGCAAATAGAGCTTGAAGGAGGAGGGATGGTTTGGGTGGGAAGACTCAAATGAGTATGGATTATGCAGAACGAAAATTGTTAACCGTTTGGTTTGTATCGAGTTTGAATAGCATCATCCGCACTTAGAGAATCTGGTTTAGCTGTGGTGTCGTGATCACATGGTTAGATATGGTAGTGATGGGGTTTCGGATCTTTGGCTGTTGTAGTCCAGTGAGAAGAGCAACGGATTGAACTGGATATGATTTTGTGTCACTGAGTCCTCTTGAGACATATTGTGCCAAACTCAAGACAAAAAAATCGAACTCAAATACACCATCCAATGATTTTAAAACAATTTCATCGCACGTAAATATAGCTAGAGTAAGGAATCCGAATTTTATAGCTCAAATATACAGTCTAATAGTGAAATGAAATGAGTCAGGTGATAATAAAATGAATAGTATATAAAATTAAATGTAATGGATGAACCCAATGTCATGTCAAAAGCTAAAAATGAGTATTTGGATGTGGATTCTCTCCGACCATGTCCTCTACAACCAAGGTATATGAATTATAATGTCTGATTCGTTGACTATTAAAATGAGAACATTCTATCCATATGTGTTTTACCGTTAGTTGGCAGATGCAGTAATTTCAAATTGGATGATCTTCTCCGAGGACGAGGTGCCCACAGGTTATCCGAGCATGTCCAATACGGTGGAGTGTAATTATTACATTCTGCCTTCTTAAAGGTAGGGATTTCCATTGAGATATACACTATCTATCTATAAGTATTTGGACACTCATCCGAATGACGATATCTACGTTACTAATACATGTCACGCCCCTCCGTCGTTATACATCGTGTAGGAAACAACATTGGCATAAGTCGAATTGGCTTCTGCCTCGAAGTGCAGAGATATCTGATTTCCAGAAAGGTGTAATTGTCGGATATCACAGAAATGGCCGATCCTTAAGGCAGTGCTCCCCAACCTTTTTATCACCGCGAACCGGATCAACGTTTGATAATTTTAACATGGCCCGCTGAGGGGAGGGGGGACGTTGATTGTTTATATTTTAGATTGTTGTGCTTTAATTGTATTTAAACATGCCTTCAAAATAAAATACAGATACACCAAAAAATGAATATAAAATGATTTAACATTTTAACTCAGTAGAACGCTAAATCAATGAGAACCCTGAGCTTGTTTCTTTGCTACGAAATGGTTTCATCTGGGAGTAGCAGGAGACAATGACACTCGAAGTGTGTTGCTAAGGTCCAGTTACTTCCGTTGTTTTGTTTTGGTTGCTGTCACTGCAGAAAACCCTACTTCACACAGATAGGTTGTCGGAAATGGCAATAGGGATTTAAGTGCTGCGGTGGCAATCTCAGGGTATTCCGCCATGACTTTAATCCAGAACACCGGCAAAGTTGTTGTCTCTAACGTAGTTTTAAAGCCGCCTTCATTTGCAATCTCCAGCAGTTGATCTTCTTGCACAGACATGCTAGATTCGCCTGATTTGTTGACAAATGGGTCGCGGATCCATTCCTTACTAGTTCGTGGGTCTTTTGTGGTTGGGAAGTAGCGCTCGAACTCTTTTAAAAGCAAAGACAGGTGATCGTGCAACAACTGGGAGAATGAATGTGTAGGCTCAGTCTTGCCTAAAATGCCCACTAATGTCTGAAACATGTCCATAATGCCTCTGTTCACGCGCCGTCTCCACAACTTCAGTTTGGCTTTAAATGCAGCTACTTTGTCTGCCAACTTGAAAACAGTTATCACATTTGTCAAAATTGGAAAATAGAAACATACAGAATTCAGAAATCATAATTGAAGCTCTAGTAACAGAACAAATTTCAAGTTCTGATCTACCGCCTCCTAATTTTAGTGGTCATTTCATAGATAAGAACCGCACAAATCCGAGAGAAATACACCATAGTAAATAAAATGGAAATAATTTAATGTTCCTTCGGCGGCCCGGTACCATTTGATCCACGGACCGGTACCGGCCCGGGGGTTGGGGACCACTGTCTTAAGGGACATATCTAGCGGGCTGAGTTACCCAAAATCGACAGTGACCTATGTGATTCAGAAGTGGAAGGTGATCGGTGATTGTTGGACTGTGCCCCGAGTCGGCAGACCCACGAAACTAGGAGATAGAGACCGACGGGTGCTGTCCAGAGAAATTTGGAAGAACCACACCCAACCGATGGCCCAGATTCTCCAGGATTTTCAACAGGCATCCGGGAGTGTTCTTTTGATGAATACCATCCGTAAGGAAGCACATCTGCCGGGTTTTCATGGTCATGCTGCCGCTCATGAGCCTTTGTACACGAAGTCCAACCATGCTGCTCGGTTAATGTGGTGCAAAACACGTCGAAAGTGGACCGTAGATCAGTGGAAACGGGTACACTGGAGTGAAGAATCAAGGTTCCCCCTCTACCGTTCGGATGGCAGGGTCTGGGTCTGGCGTCTGCCTGGAGAACGCCTCCTGCCTGAATGCATTGTGCCCGCAGTAAAGTTCGGCGGAGGTGGAATTATGGTCTGGGGTGTTACTCCTGTTTTGGTCTGGGATCCTTGGTCCAAATTCATGGTAAGTTCAACTCCGAGGCCTACTGCACTATTTTGGATGACAGTGTGCTTCCTACGTTGTGGTAGTTTTACGGGCTGGACGCATGTTACTTCCAGGATGATAACGCCAGCTGTCGTGTTGCGAGACCCACCATGGATTGGTATGGTGACAATGGGGTTAACCGAATGGACTGACCTGCCCAGAGCCCAGACCTGAAACCTATCGATAATCTCTGGGACGAGTTGGATTGCCGAATTAAGGGGTGCAACAACCGTCCAAAATCAGTGAAGGAGCGTACATGTCTTCTCCAAGCCGAGTGGAAGAAAATACCACCAACCGTCAGATAAGGACTTCTGGAAAGAATGCCCCGGAGGGTTGAGGCTGTAATTGACTCTCCTGGAGACTCTACCAACTATTGAATATCAATACATTTTGTTTTTCTTTTCTATCACAGGTGTCCAAATACTTATTGGTAGATAGTGTATTTGGTTTCACAGAGCGAAGTTTGATCTCCGTTTGTTCATTCGATTCGCTCTGCCATTTTTCTTCTAAAAATTTGTAAATGCTAGATTTTAAGTCACAAGAAGGAATGGTATGATTGATATTATTTACGGTCGATTTGGCGCAACCATAGTTCGAATCCAGTCAACGATCATCGTGTACACTGGGACTGGTTCCCGTTAAATTTGTAGTGTCCTCAAATGTCCTCGTGTTAGCGTGGTGTGGAAGTTTGGAGTCAGGTGTTGTTCTCTCGTCATCTGACCGTGGCTCAAAATTACGTGTTGTCCTCGAATCTCTTCCTTGGGGATTGATCCCAATGGTAGTCACCCGAAGAGAATGACACCTCGTCACTTTGAAACGCTTAGATGACGTAGTCAACATGTGTCAGCTGACACTCCACTCTCAAAATTTCCACACTAATTGCTTTCAACTTGAGAACTTTCTGAAACAGTTCTACAATAACTAGATTTGTGGAACTATAGAACTTTAGCTCTATATTTTGTTTCGTATTCTTATCTATTAAGTTAAAGGTTTTGTTCTCGTAATAGTTAGCTAACTTATTTCCACCTTCAAAAGTAATTGCTATTTGAATTGATCGTAAAAAAAAGTTCACAGCAAACTTATTGATCCGTCTCTCCACAATTCCATTATTTGTTTTAGTCTGACCCTCCCCCCTCCATTCCTTTAATACAAATCTTTATTTCCCCCTTATTCCTTAATTCGATTTTCTACTGCTTCCCCGATTCTTTTTCTGTTATTTCATTTTTCCGTAGCTTCAACTTTTGTTTTCAGTTTTTCATGTTTTGTTCGTCTCTTCTATTTTTATCTTTCTATTTTATTTTTGTCTTCAAACTTTTTGTGTTTCTTTCTTCTGAATCCATATTCTTTTTTTTTTCAGACTTCTATTTATATCTTGGATGCTTTTCTCTCCTTCCCTGATCCTTAATTGATTCATTCCTGATCTCACTGATTCTTTATGCAAAAGCACTTCGCTTGTTCATTTTTCCGGATCATTGATTATCAGTATCGCTTTTTTAATTTTTGTAATTAATGTTTTAGTCTTTTTGTTGAGCAGAATTAAACAGGTTTGTTTCCGTTTCTTGAAGATAATTTGTTGATTTTAACCATCTTAGTGGCTATTTTCGACGAGATATCTCGTCCATCAAGATCTAACTAATGTTACCTGGTAACGAGATATCTTATCATCAATATATATATATATATATATATATATATATATATATATATATATATATATATATATATATATATATATATATATATATATATATATAGGCGACTTTTTCTTCTTTTTTTACATTGGTGACTATTGTATCATAAGCGAACGGGACTCAAAATCTCATATTTTCAGAACTTGGGCAACTTTTTTTTAATTCATCCACGGTCAACAAAAGCTTTGGTCCTCTTGTTTAAGTAATAGCAGTCGTAAAAAGTATTTATTTTGGTGGGAATATTTTCCAAAGGACGCCACTTTGAAAGTTTTGGTACCAAGCAGTGCAAAGCAAGAAAGAGAAACATCGGTATCTGCGATTGGCTAGATTGTCACCAAACCTTATTAAAAAAATATTTAGTTTTTAATTTTTAAATTGAAATTTCTTGAGATTTATGTCTGCTTCATGCATAACTTCGCACATTTTGTGTGAAATTAAAAAAGAAGTATCCAATTCAAATTATGAATCTGAGCAACTAAGGAAGGCTTAAGAGAAAATTTTTTAATGCAACTATTTAAATGAAATTATATTACTAATGCAACTATTTCATAATTGCTTTTACTGTGGTTGCATAGCCTTATGTGTGTGAGTTTCATTTATTTTTTCCTTATGTAAACTCTCTTTGACAGATTTATTCATAATGGCTACCAATGTATTAGTCAAGACTACGCTCAAAGCCCAATACATCGCTATCACTTGACCTCAAATTTTTCCATTTTTAGTCTGTAGGGGTGTACCCAGCAGGCCACCACGGTGTTGTCCGTGACAGTTTTTTTCGTGTACTTACTGATACTGAAAACAATAAAAAGAAAAAAACAATAATTTTAAGAATGAGTCTGGCCTCAAATAGCCCTTGCTCGTGACAAATTTAAAATCGCAAACAAGAAAGTTCTGAGAATCATAACGTAAATCAAAACACGCTTTCTTCAATTGAGGAGCTGTGACGTCAGCTCCACGAATGACGTCATAACTTGGCACAGTTCCAAAAGATGAAAAACGCAAAATCCTTTGCTTTTTTAAATCGAGGAATCGTGACGTCAGCTCAGCGAGTGAAGAAACGATAGGAGTGGGAACTAATAAATTAATTTTTAAATGTTCTAGATCATATTTTAAAATTCGGACTTCGAGGTGTATTCAGTCGCCTTAAAACTATCTGTGTGCCAAATTTCAGGACTTTTGGTTGTATAGATTCGTCTGAAGACACCAGACCCACAAATACACACACAAACACTTCCTTTTATAATAGTACGGATTATGAGTTCCAGTTAGCCTTACATCCGCGACGTCCAGCACCAAGATAGGTGACGCCCTTGATGGTATTAAAGCTGGTTGGTAACTCCTGGACTAAACTATAGGCTAATACTTTACCCTTCTGATTTATTAGTCTTTATTTCTAAGTCAATGCTTTTTTATTCTTACCATCATGCAGCTCTAGCTCTTTGTTTGCCAGTCACTCTTTGTTGATCAGTTTGTTGCTCTTTGTTTAATACTTTTCATCTGGTGCTTTTATTGCTTGTCGTAACATGTGGGTAATCCAGAATTATTTATCCATTGAACAATCTCTTACTGCCATACCCCTTGACTTCAACGGGGCTCTTTTCACTCGCAATGTTTTGTGACTGACACGACTTTAAAGGGAGCACTGTTGACCTCAGAATGAGGGTTGACATACCCATAAAACTTCCCGGGATGCCTCTTCGAGAGAACTAATACCCGTAACGATCCGTACTGTCACGTTTTGGGTGGATGTTAATACCTCGGAAGAAACATCGATGGCCATTTTTTGTGCTAATGGTAAGAGACATCATCGCATCTTCGAAGGGGAAAAAATTGGAAGGTTGAGTCGGAGACACTTTTGACGTGAATACTCGGGGCTGATGTTGGATTGTGGAATGCGTGTAGCAGGCATAAAGAGCTTCAACGATTGTTTAGAGTGAATATTAAACACATAATTTAAATTCACCCAAGTTCATTTTGGTATAAATTGTTGTTGAGAGCTTATTGCTTATAATATAAACTCAAAACAAAAAAATCGACGCTCCAAGAAGGAGTTGTCCAACATTGGTACCGGGCTCCATCCACTTGGAACGGCGCTGACAGGTGACGTATAGTCTTTAGTGACGAGTCCCGTTTCCAACCGTGTCCTGGTGACAACCGCAGACGTACCTGGACACGTCCAGGGCAGCGTGGTAATCCTGCTCTTACTATCGCACGATACACGTGCCCACAACAGGGCGTTAAGGTCTGAGGTGCCATCTCCTTTGATGGTAGTAGTCATTTCTGGCCCACTTACAGCACAGCGGTACGTAGGCGACATTCAACGACCGGTCGTGTTGCCGTTCCTTTTGCGACACACCGGACTTGCTTTTCAACAAGATAATACCAGGTTGCATACTGCACGTGTTGCAATGAATGGTCTTCGAGCTTTCCCGACACTTCCTTGGCCAGCTAGGTCTTCTGATCTCTCTCCCATAGAGCATATTTGGGACATTATGGGAAGGCAACCATCCCAAAATGTTGACCCTTCAGCCCGACAGTTGGAGATAATTTGGCAAAAAAAATTCCGCAGGGCACCATCCAGGAACTTTTTTAGTCTATGCCACGCCGGATGACAGCTTGCAACCAGACAAGAGGTGAACCAACGCCTTATTGACTTCCTTCCTTTGTAACGATCAAACTCTGAAATACATAATTTAATTGTTCTAAAATTTTAATCGTTTGTTTTTCCATGTATGCTTTTCACATCCATCAATTTTTTTTATCGCAATCGAACAACTCCTTTTTTATTCGTCGATTTTTTTTGTTATAGAGTATAGTATTTAACAACAACAATTTTTAAAATTTTGTAACATTTTTTTAATAGGTGACGTTTTTGTAACAACAACACCTCTGATTATCACCTTGTAAAAACTGATCCCATAATTTTGACGAAAATACTCCGACCTAATGTGTTGGATGGTGGAATGAACGAAGCAGACAAAAGAAACGAACGATTGTTTACTGTGAATATTCAACAAATAATTTTTAATGCCCTAACAATTCAAGTGCAGTTTGATATTGATGTTGAAGGATAATTGTTTTGATTAAGGGCCTGTGATTGTTGCGTGTTGATGATATGGATTAAATTTTAAATTCCCGTAGAGATTTGGTCCCGGAAGCGATACGATTAATTTGTTTTTCTTTTCCCTGATCGATAATATATCAGTTTCATAATGTCCTTCCTGCGAAAAATGCCCAAAGGATTTTTCGGATCAGCAGTGATGTCCTTCCGTGATACCCCTAAACAGTCAGGAGTAGACACAGAGCCACCCTAGACACAGGGCTAAATGGTTTATAGACCCGGGACGCCATCTTTTGGGGACAGCAATTTTGCTTGCACTCAACTCGGTTTGAAGGCTGGTGCCAGCGCGTGACTGACTATTTTGACTTTTTCTAGTTCTGAAATTTTTAAAACTTCACCCTACACCCCTCCCTTTTTTCACTCTATTTTTTAAGTCATATCTATTTTGTCCTCTTTTTTTCGGTTGCTCATTTTTTGTTCTCTTTGTTCATCATTTCGAATTGCATTCAAGAATATATTTCATATTTCAAACATTACGTGCAAACTTTACGATATTCATATTGTCTACTGCATCGTTATGTAAACCACAGCTATTCAAATACGTACTAGATCTAGTACCATGTACGAAAATTGTACGCATTATTAAAACTGATAACGTATAACTGAAAGTTCAACCTCTTGTGTATATTGATCTCCATGTTAAAAGGTCTCATTATGAGATCAAAGAGATAACCAATGAAAATTTAGATTCGTGTTAGAATAATAAGAATAAGAAATATGGACGATACGCAGCCGTTTTTACTTTGGAAGGAAATCGCTTAGCTAACCTAGCCTCTTTTTTGTTAGCATTAAATCGAAGTCGATAACTCCACTATGATTGCTAGGCACAAAATAAATATGAAAAATAAATGTTTAATTTCTATTTAATAGGTATGTATCAATTATTATTTTGTTGTTTAAAAATCTTATTTTTTGTTGCGTTTTTAAAAACTTAAATATATAGTGTTTACGTTTATAAATTCGTTCTCGAATTTACTAATAATTGCACTTAGTGGTTAATATACAAAGAATCATCAAATATTATTATTTTTATTAGATACCTTACAATAACTCACTAATAATGCGTGCTTTTCTTGTCCTCTTTTTTTTAAAAATAATTTTACCAAATGTTCTATTTTCTGATATTTATCTTCTGGCAACCCTATATGAACATTGATCTTTAATAACATTTCTTTACCACTTTTTTGGCATTGAGTCAAGATACCAAGAATCGTAAAAAATTATTCTTTTTGTTGGATTCCAAACAATTATTCACTAATAATGCGTGCTTTTCTTGTCCACTTTTTTAAAAATAATTTTACCAAATGTTCTCTTTTCTGATATTTATCTGCTGGCAACCCTTTATGAACATTGATTTTTAAAAACATTTCTCTGTCACTTTTGGCATCGAGTCAAGATACCAAGAATCGTCAAAGATTATTCTTTTTATTAGATACCAAACAATTATTCACTAATAATGCGTGCTTTTCTTGTCCTCTTTTTTTTTAAATAATTTTACCAAATGTTCTCTTTTCTGATATTTACCTTCTGACAACCCTACATGAACATCGATTTTTGAAACCATTTCTCTATCACTTTTGGCATCGAGTCAAGAAACAAGCACAATAACTTCGGCGAAAGCTCAAAAATGTCCGCAAATATCCAAATATTCCTGCTGCTAGATGCTTAAAACTCATCCCGAGCCTTTCATCCGAGTTCCTTACACCCTGCTCTTGAACCGACGTGCATCACTGTAACCTTGATCTGCTTCCATTCTCACACTCCTACACAACTTCGTTTCGCGCCTTTTGGGTTAAGCGCATCGTCTGGGTCATTCGCGTGACTTCCCGCATCTCGCAGACGATTCTGAATCATCCCTTGTTTGTTCTTTTTCTTTTTTCCGTTCTAATCCTTCTGTTTTTCCTTCCGCTTCTGCTCGAGGGATTCGAAATGAAGTGATTCGGTCTTCGCCGGGACCTGGAATGTCATTAGAGCCCTGGCGATTTTTCGTTTTAGGTTTTTGTTGGTTCTAATGTGTTCTTTTTTTTTGTTGTTGTTTTCTCGTCTTCTGTTAATTGTCTCGTTTTCAGCTGTTCCCGATTGTCTCGTGAAAATTGTTTTTTTTCCCCGCTATTCTCTACCTATCGTCTTTCGTTTGTTTGAAGATCATTAAAATTCAACTGAAGCAATTACATCTTCACTGTTTGCAGTTATCTTTTTACGAGCTCTAAATGGGCTTTGTTCGTGCGACTTTGAAAAAATGAAATGTAAATCCATTTGGATGTGTTAATGGGTGTCATTTGTTTGTGCTTGACTTTTTGTGTTTTTCTCGTGTGTTTGAACAATAGTGACACTTGAATATTCATGAAATGAAAATTCGCATCCGAATGAAATGTTTTTCTTGTCTTTGAAAAAATTGGAGGAGGGTGATATTCTACTAACACATGTTCGTAAAAAGACTCTTTATTCACAAAAATATATATATTTTTTTAAATTATGCACAAATTAAGAAGATAAACTGAATTTATAAGTCTTGTATTTTGTTCCTTCTATGCAAACGTAAAGGAAGTAAAAATATTTGACTGGTACATACTTTTGGGCATGAAATGTGTGTCCAATAAAAAGAGGTAACTTCTTTATGATATAGTGTGTGGGTGTGTGAGTGTATGTGTAAGTGAGTGAGTGTGCGAGTGAGTGTATGTGTGAGTGAGTGAGTGAGTGTGCGAGTGAGTGAGTGTGCGAGTGAGTGAGTGTATGTGTGAGTGAGTGAGTGTATGTGTGAGTGAGTGAGTGTATGTGTGTGAGTGTGTGTGTGAGTGAATGTATGTGTGAGTGAGTGTATGTGTGAGTGAGTGTGTGTGTGAGAGAGAGAGAGAGATAATATTTTTTGGTTGGGTGTAAATACTTTAGCGCTGATTATAATTTCACAACTGAAACTTCGTTTCATGTTAAATTAAGTTACTATTTTGAGTACTTAACGTCATAAATGTGAGAGTAACTTTTACACACAAGAAGGAGCTTTTTTGACCGTCCAAATGATTTCGACAAGTTATCTAGTCATCAATATACTGCTGATTTTTTTTTATGATGACGAGATCAAGATCTGGTCATTTTGTCCTAATGACGAGATATCTCGTGGAGACAAACCCCAGTAGAGTTTAAATTTCCATGGCTAACTGGTTCTGGACTTTGGAGGGGGAAACCTTATCGTGACTATCGCGTGCTCTATGGAGGACCGTTGTGGCTCAGTGGTTTTTCTCACTACGATAACAATGCACAAGTTGTAGCTGTAGATTGATTTTTTGTTTGGTATTGGTGTATTTCTTTCTTCTGCGTTTGTAATGCTTTCAGTGTTTGTGTATATCATTTCTTGAAGTTGTCTGCATTGTGTTTAGTGCAGCATGGTCAAATATGGCCTGTTAAATCTCTAATATATTGTAAAAGGCGCTGTGTGATCGCGTGGGTGACATTGAGGCCTGAGATACGGGGGAGAGAGGTGTTCTCTTAGACTTGATGAACACGAGGCTTCCTTAGCCCTAAAGAGAACCAGGCTTCCTTAGCCTTAATGAGAGTGGTCCATCCACAACTTTGTTAATACCACGATGGTGCATGCTTCAATCAACAAATCATAGATAAAACAAGTACAATTCATAGTCTTTGAAATAACAAGTATATATATGTGCATGTGGCAAATATTATTACAGCTTCCATATTATTTTGAGTCTAATGTTATTTTCTCTTTTTAGGTGAGTTTTTATCAAGACATTTGCTTTCTGAACACAAGGTATGTTTTGTTTAAACTTGGGTGTCTGCTGTGGATTTATTGCGATTGTAAAGAATGATGGACAATGTATGATTTCTCGTTTCACATTCGTTGCTTCAAATTAAACCGAAGATGTTTTGTTGTACTACGAAAGTTTGTTCTGTGATTTTTTGACTGTATAAGCTACTTTCTTACACTGAGTTATTTCTGACACGTGTAACTATAGAAACATTTTTATCTTGCGCCAGACCACAGTCTTTTCGACATACGTCTGGTAGTCCCATATAGTCTAGATACAGCAATCAAATGCTCTATCCGGCAGTTTTATTCAATGAAACCTCAGTTGAATCAGGGCTATTCTAAAAACACTTTCCTGCTATGTCTTAAAGGCCACGTATATAGCAAGTTGGTGTGGAGGAAATGAGTAATAATTATAACGAACTTTTTAAATCAGTATAAAATACAGTGAAACCCCATTTAGCGTAACCTGCATTTAACGATTTCCCGCATGTAAGCTCTTTATTTTTGGTCCCAAATAATTTCCTACTTTCTATGTTATTTTACGTTACCGTATTTAACGTTATCACTTCGAAATATCTTTCTCATTTAACGTTTACTCATCGGGGAGAACTCAAAGCGATTTTCTTAAAATAGTCAGATACTAGCAGGGCAGTACGGCGTAGCTCGTGACAGTTCTTTTCGTACCCTTAGTAGTACTGAAAGCATTAAAAAGAAAAAACAATCATTTTTTTAAGAATGAGTTCCATCTTCCCCACCCGACATGACACGGACATGTCGCAAATTCGCTTAAAATTCGGACTTCCTGAGGGAGCGATCTGGTGTAAAATTTTCCGCAGATATCAAATCCGTTGGAATTTTCACTCTACATTAGGGATCACGAAGATAGAACACCGCAAATAGTCCTTTTTGTGTGCGTAATGAATATCTTCGTCAAATCCGTCAATTGCAAATTAGATATACTACAAAACTTACAGAAGCTTATATCTGCGGAGAATGATGTTAATGGTTTAGCTAGCAAAAGAAAAACGCAAACCAAAATAACAGAACTCTTTAAACAATAAACTATTGTACAGGAAGAAATTAAAGGTATGTTACTTAAATTAGTCTATTTCAAGCTCTATGTCTTGTTTTTCTCCGACCCTGATTTAACGTTTTCCCGCATCTAACGTTATTTCTTTCCGATCCATTGAAATACGTTAAATTGGTGTTTCACTGTATATTAATGTTCTTTGTAAATAGTTCTATGTCCGTTATATATAGTAACATTACTCGCAGTATAATGATCCCCTATTCAGGTTGAAAGATAGTATTCTGAGCTTAATTATGGTTCTTGATTTCGTTCCTAAAATCGCAGTAGGTCCAGGTTAAAATAGCCCTGAAAGACCCGACTAAATTTAAATTAAGTAATTTTATTACTGGAATTAATTTGCTAGTCGAATTGTAGGTCCACGTACCGTTACTGGAGAACGCTCGATTTTGAGCTCCTTCTATGGTTTTGGGTTTTATGGCGCAGTGGCCATATTTAACTAAACTGTACCCAAACACAAGATAGACAGTTGCATGGTGATGATCATGGCCATGAAAAACATATATTTACAATGCGTCTAGTCTACGGGGCCGAGGATATAAACGAAGAGAGAGAGAGAGAAAGAGGAAACAAAAGAGAAAATTAATAAAACTAGAAGACCTGTGCATTGCATCTAATCTTATTGACTCCCTCCCTTTGTAACGGTCAAAAATTCTGGAATAAATCATTCAATTGTTCTGAAAATTTTATCGTTTGTTTTTCTATGTATGTTCTCATCTACCCATTTTTATCACAATCGGCAACTCCTTCTTGGTGCGTCGATTTTTTTTGTTATAGAGTATATATAGACACTGAGCGAATTACGATGAAATAAAATGGTAAGATTACAAGAGGAATGTCGATAATTTTCAAACCCTCCTGAATATATGGAGTTCTACTGAGGTTTGAACAACACACGACCTGACCGTAATACCTACAAAATACTACTTTTTACATAAACTAAATAAATTTTCAAAACAATTTGAGGTCGTGACAGACAAAAGCGATTCATTCAACAGAATTTCTCGCTGCAAACACCATTCTAAGAAAGCCCTCAACAATACACAAGGAAACAAAGATAACAACTGAAAGCCTCCCGATAAAGAAAGCACTCAGACGAGCCCATCCCAAACCCAGAAGATAAATTAACTGCAAACGATTTTAATGAAAACGCGTTATCGACTGTTTCCACCCCCTCGCATTCTTCACTCCTCGTGAGCTATAGATAGGCTTGACATTCCTCCCTAGTCGACCCCGTGCCTATCTCTGCGATAATTTACCTTTTTACTCGTCCCCCTTGGGTTGGTTGGTCGCTGTTCAGTCATTTTTTTTAAAACGAGGCCTAATTTAAACCAGTCTCTCCCCCACTCCTAGGAATTGATCTGTTTCTTCACACAATGACTCACTGCTGGGTTTTCTTGTTGGACATCTGATCATTGTAGTAGGTGGTTGAATTTACGTCGCACTGGAGCAACTCAACGGACATTTGGCGACAATTCGGGATCAATCAACACCTTTACCTTATCTCTGCGGATCTTATCTCTTTTTTAGACTTTTCACAGAACGGCTCATTGACCTGACTCTCCGAACCCCCTTACCTAATTACCTAACTTGAGGGATGGGCCGTAAGTGGCACATTTTTGATTGACGCTTTTCTTTCATAGTATTGTGTGGCGTGAGAAGAGATATCACCGGAGCGACTTTCTGCTTTTCCCAAAGCTTCACACCTCACGGTGGGAAGGGTAGGGGGGCACCGAACAAAAGGAGGGACCTTCTAGAACAGCGATAGCCAACCCTTGGCACGGCGGAGTTTTAACAGTGGCACGCAAAGACTTATTAAAAAATTAATAATTATTTATAATTAAATGTTTCAAGTTATATTCATTTTTATTTCATACAGAACTTAACTGACTGAACCTTTAAAAATGTTTAATACAACAAAATCTAAGTTTGTACTTGCGTTTTATTTATTGTATTCTTTTTTAAATCAACACTACGCAGACTTACATGCAAAAAATGTGCTATTCGCATAAAATTCCCATAATCAGCCTATAAAAAACATTTTTTTATCTTTTTGTATTTTTTAGTTTGTTGGAAAAGTTGGAAGTGGCACGCATAACTTTTTTTTTACCCAGATAGTGTCACTCTTCCCAAAAAGGTTGATTACCCCTGTTCTAGAAGGTCAGTCGCTGACAGCTCGTAAACGGTGATCGATGCCAGCGGTCACTTGAAAGAGTGTGTCACTGGTGTAAACTAAATTTTAGTGGTAACAATTGTTTACTTGCAGCAGCGTAAAGGTTGATCCTTCAACGTGGTGGTTGTCTCGGCGAGGTATATCGTCACTTGAAAAATTGACCAGATTTTGATGAACGAGGATGAAAACTATCTTGTCAATTGTTGGTAATGGTAATTTTAGTTAACGTCGTACTAGAGCAACGCAACGGGCTAATGACAACGGTCCGGGATCAGTCCCTTAAGGGAAAGAACCGAGGACAACACCTCGTCATTTTGAACCACGGTCAGATGACGAAGCAACACCTGAGCTGGCACCCCACTCTCCAAACTTCCTACACCATTCCAACGTGAGGACTTTCGGCCACGACAGATTTAAGGTGCACCAGCCGCCTCTACACCATACGCTTACAAACATCCATGCCCGGACCCGGATTCGAACCAGGAACCTTCCGATCCAGAGGCTAACACCTTAACCACTATACCGGTTGGTCGGCATCTTGTCGCTAGAAAGAAATCGACCAGATCTGTATTACGTCAGCATCCAAAAATTGGCAGTAACTTGCTGACGACATATCTCGTCATCGCAAAATTGGTGAGATCTGGACGAGATATCTCGTCGATACCACTTGGAGGGTTGAGGCATTAAGTTGTGTTCCCTCTAACACACAGGAGCTGTGATTGATCTGCGATAGTCATGGGAGCTTCGGAATTCCCTTCACCACAGAAGTTCTTTTAAGTGTAACGAATATCTTACACCGAGTATAACTTCGAATATTTTCAAACGAGTTAAGTTTAACTTACATACTTGAAGTTGAGTTCGTCTTTTCTGCATTGCAGAAAGTCGGGAATAGGAAACTTTTTAGCAAATCAAACACCGTGCCTTAGATACTTTGGGAGAAATATATGTGTGTAGTACTCAATGTATTTAAACAAACACGAAATCAATGCTTTTAATCTAATACGAACTTTTATCTTACAAAGCTGAATAACCATGCGTTGCTCGTATTTCAAATATGACCACACTAACTAAATATAGCCGCGACATTTCCCTGTGTTAACTCAAATACATAAACTTCGTAAAACGTGTTTCCTACCGTGAAAGCTAATATATGATCACGACATTTTCCTGTGTTATCTCATACACAAACCCTGTAGAACGTGTTTCCTTGTCCATGTCCATTTATTGCAGGAAAAACAACTTTAGATTTTGAAAGTGGATCTTCGAGAGGCACTTTTAAGACTACTTGTATTTGTATGTCAATTTTCATGGCTACAGATGGGTCTGAAGTCAGGAAATAAATAGCCTGTGTTTTCCGCAGTGGTCTAAAGTACAAGTGTACCTAATTGGGTGTGGATAGGTCAAACGGTGTAGATTTGTACAGAGAATACACTACCCTACAATAATGGACCGGACGCCAGCAGATTTGCTTAAAATCCGACTACTTGTTTGGGGGTGATTTTCGTGGTATGGCCTGAGATCTTTGCACGATGTTCCTGGTAAATTGAATTCATGAAGCTAGGATCAAGAATAATCTAGACTCGGATTTGTGTGACAGTGTGTATTTATTGTGATAATTTTTAAATAAATCTGGTCATGAGTGACTTACTTTTTAAACTATCTTGTAAAAATCCGTCAAGGTCTTCGGTTTCGAGGCACTTTCCTGCCCATTTGGACTGCCTTTTTGGATTATACTGTGTACCGATTAGATCATGCAGGGAAGACTGGAGGTCGTGGAAATATTATATACATGTGAACTCCGTCAGGGTTAAAATGTAATTTTTCAAAACAACAGAAATTATGTAGGACCAACTAAAAATTCAGATAACCGGAATATGAAACCAGTTTAAGCCAAAGGGGCATTTCAGGGCATTATGTCGTTGTTTAGTAACCAAGATTCTCTGAGTTTAATGTTGTGAGTTTGTGGCTCAGTGAGTTTGCCCTCTGCACCAGCAACCTGCGATTTTTACGTACGGTTCTTGTACATCACCATGGGTGTATTTATCACTTCTTTGCCATAAGAAACTTTCCTTTGGGTCAAATTTTCCTCCTGTGTCAAAAAAACCCTTCTAACTATATTACTTACTTCAGCTTCCAAAGACATCATGCGCGCATAAAACTTTATACAACATATTCGCTCAGATGGCAAAATGTATAAGTCACTTTTCCCAAAAAATTGACAAAGTCCCATTCTGGAGTCTTTTTTATTAATGTTTAGAAGGTGGCAAAATGTCGTGTCTTTTTCTTTCAGTTTATGAGAAAACAAAGGTGGGAAAATTGTAATATATCAAAAACCACCGAACCTCGTGTTGAATCTTGAATCTTAAAATTACTGTCACGAAAAATTAAAAGAAAAGTGACTTATAACATTTTGCCATCTGAGCACAGAATCAATAGGGTTAGATATTCAAAACTTTCAAGAAAAAATATTGCTGGCAATTTGTAAAGTGTGAAAACATTTCATCGAATTTTTCGAAGAGGTTCTTTTTTTAAGGGTGGGGCTTGAGGCTCTGTACCCCCTCCTTTTGCCCAGCCCTGCTGATAAGCCAAGTTATGACAGGAATTTATTGACGAAACAACTAAAAATATCGGTCCGCTCTTCCGAGTCTTGGGTTATTCCGGCGGCGTCTGGGTGTCGGGCGTCAGTCTGTCTGTCCCACCCCCGCAAAACCCCCCGGGGGTAGCACGGTGTTGTCATCGGCGAAATCATCCTTCTTTTTTTCCCCCTTCTTATCGTGTGATTCCGTGGCGCTGAGCGTGATGCGCGAATTTCATCGGGTGTTACTCCGGATTAACTTCCTATCGGGTGGTCTGTGGATTAATTCACGGATAGGCTCAAGGGCCTCCCGGACTGGCGAAGGTATGGGGCCTAGTCTGAGTTGCGATATGAAAGACTTAATATGCGCGTCCAAGTACACCTCGTGGTTGGTTCCGATCTGAATAGCCCGTAGTGTGGTCAAAGAATGACCGTAGAGCAAACAAAGTAGTTGAATCCACGTCTTACTGAAGAAACGCAACGGGCTATTGGCGACGGTCCGAGTAGATAGATGTAGACTACCCTACAATAATGGACTGGGCGCCAACGGATTTGCATAAAATTCCACTGTATTTTCGACTGAGATTTCGTGGTATAGCCTGGGACCATTGATGTTGTTCCTGGTCAATTGAACACCGACTCCTGCATGAACATTTTGGACCATCAGGTTCTTCCTACGCTCTGGCAATTTTATGGAATGGACGAATGTTACTTCCAGGACGACAACGCTCCGTGTCACGTTGCAGCCTCTGTTGAGCAGTGGTATCGCGATATGGATGTAAAACGCCTTCCTTGGCCTGCTCAGAGTCCCGACCAAAACCCCATAGAACATGTGTGGGACGCGTCAGAGCAACACTTACGGACCAGGGAACCACGTCCGAAATCTACAGCTGAGCTGGCGACATTCTTGCGGCAGGAATGGACACAGATACCCACAGCTGTGTATCGAAACCTTGTTGAAAGTAGGCCCAGAAGAGTTGCTAGGGTCATTGCAGCACTTAGGGGACCATCCCCCTATTAAGTTATGTATTCTTTCGCTTATACCATCACATCTTGATGTCCGATCCATTATTGTAGGGTAGGTAGTGTGTATATATATATATATATATATATATATATAATCTGAGTAGCGATGGAGTAACACTTTGGGATTTTGGCGACGGTCCGGGATTATTGACCGTCACCAATAGTCCGTCCTGGTGCTCCAGTGTGATATTACTTAAAAATACCAATTACCAGAAATTACTAAGGTGAAGGAGGGAGGGGAGAAATACTGTACACCTACACACAAAAATGCTCCTCCTGTCGCGAAATCGGCAATTTCTGCACACACGCATAAATAGATGCTGGGCTGTGGGGTGCAGAAAACCCGCGACTGCCCACATTTCCCTGAACGTTACTCTTCACTGGATGTGGCTAAATTTAGCCTCGTAAATCTCGAGAGATTTGAGACATTTTTGCTCAGACCGGCTGTGCTGCACGGATTGGAGTTGGGCTCGACACTTCAGACTAGCTGCGTGATGTTGTGTGGAATAAGTGCAAATTTTGCACTCGGGATTGATTGAAATTCGGTATATTTATTTAACGTCCCACTGGAGCGACACAACGGGCTATTAGTGACGGTCAGGGATCATCCACGGAAGGGAATGTTCCAAGGAAAACAACACGTCATTTAGAACCACGATCAAATGACGAGACAACACCTGAGTGAGCACCACACTCTCCAAACTTCCACACCACGCCGAAGTGAGGATTTTGGAGGTCACGGCAGATTTTACGTGCACCAGCCTCCTTTGTAAACGATGATCTTTGGTTGCATTCGAACTCGCGACCCTCCGGTGGTGACGGTGCGGGATCAATTCCAAATGAAAAGATTCGAGGAGGACACCTCGTTTTCTCATATTTACGTTTGCTGTTGAATACAACACAATCATTTCACGTTCCCGATAACACAAGCGCAACTGTATGTTAGTGTAACTTCTGTTGCAAACCAATTCTAAAATTATCTCATGCTTAAGAATTAACTGTTATATTTTAGGTTTTTTTGGTCAGAGAGCTGTCGTAAATTCAGCGACTGCACTTTGTCGAATTTCCACTAGGGAAATAAAAAAATTGTGTTTCTAAAATGAAAATATCCAAACCTTCCAAACTAGATTTACTTCCCTTATCAAATCAACGGACACCTGCGTTTGTTTACGATTTTACAAAAAATGCTCGAAATTCATCATAACACACAACAACGTTAGCACCCCCTTCGACTGTAAAAAATGTTCGAGATAAAATTATATTTGGAAAAAAGTTTGTCCGATAAAACAGATGCCACGTTCTCATCGTCTGCGTTCTCTACTTTTTCTCCTCATCCCCCATTTAACACCCCTCCCTTACCGTCCCTTTTGCACACGGGGAAAACTGCTGGCATCATCACCCTCTATGGGGAAAAAAAGATCTTGTAAAAGAAGGACTTGCCCTCCCTCGAATATCGTTTTTATGAGGTAACAGTGTGGGGCACACGGGTGGATTGTGGAAGTGTCAAAGCCGTACACTTAAGGTCACCGGTAACTGCTTCGGGGAGGGGACTTCTTTTTTCTGTTCTAAGGTGGAAGAAAATCGCGCGTTCTAAGTGCAATGGAGGGTTTATTTGGGGGGTTTTGCGGGTTCCATTTTGTGGGATACAAAAAAAGTATTAATCCAGTAAAATGTTCGGAAAGCGTATTTTTTAAAGTGAATTTTAAAATATTACGGTGTACGTAACACACTAGAATAATTTTTTTTTTTAATTTTGACTTTAAAAATTCATTATTTTAATTTTTAAATTATTTTAAAATGTATTTTTTTAATGAATTTTAAAATATTACGGTGTACGCAACACACTAGAATTTTTTTTTTTTTAAACTTTAAAAATCCATTTTTTTTACTACAGGTAATTGATATTCTTGAAATCATTCCAGGGAGAAAAATCAGATCGTGCAAGTAATTAATTATCTCATAAAAGTAAAATTAGCAAATCAGCATGTTCTTTGAAACGTGATATCTCAAATTCTAGTGTGTTCAGAAAGACGATTTCTATTGGAAATTATTTCTAGTAGTATTTTTCATGTTTTGAGCCTCCATCAAATTGTTACAAGAAATAGTTTATTTTTTACAATTTTTTAATCAACGAAGCGTAAAAAACGCGCGCATTTTTTCAGGAATTTCAACATTTAAAAATCCATTTCTTGACTAAATACTATGATTGAGGTTCAAAACATCCACTGTATTATAAAAATCATAATGGTGCAACAATAATAATAATAGATGAATTCATTGTGGAGTAATCACATTTTGAACAAAGCATTATATTGCAAAAACGCAGTTCGTCAGAAATCGAGTTTAAAATTTTGGAAACATGTCTGTTCATGCTGACAGTACCTAGCGAAAATCCTTGTAACCAAAAAAATATTTCGAATATTTGCAAGATCTTGCCATCGTTTGAAAGCTAAAAAATTGGGAAATATTTTAAATTAATAAAAATATATATATTCTGGTCGATTCTCGTGATTTCTAGTGTATACATACACCTTAATATTGTTGACTTATTTTCATGATGGTTAAAAATACATTCTTATATTTAATCTTCTTAAAAGATTTCTAATGCCCGGAAAATACACATAATTCTTTTTATTTTGTGCCTAAAAATTAATAGTTTGACTTTAAATAGAAGTTCAGTTAAAATAATTTTTGTCAATCAATGCTCTACGCCTATGATATATCGTCAGTTTAGAGCTAAGAAAGAGAGCACTTAGAGCTCTCATTAACTTTAACGTTTAGAGTGGGTTGAAATGATATAATCAATTCCTGACAGCTAAATATGAACCAAATCTTTCGTTCGCTAAATAAAACAAAAGTTGATATTTATCAGTTTATAGAGCAAAATATATTCGTACACTTTGCCGCTTTGGAATGATTTCTGGTGCCAAAATTCAACTCGATTGGGAAACCTGTTAAAGAATCATTTAAGTTACTTTAACGAATTCGATTCGGCTTAGATGAAGAATCGATTCTTTTTCGAATGTATAGTATCAGATTCAAATGAGTTGAATCGATTGATTCAAAGTATGGAAATCGATTCATCTCCAAAAAAAAAATGCACATTTTGTTCATTCAATCACTTTAAATTCCCAGCAGACGATCTTCGCCCATTCCAGAAAAATCAAACACCCATGGAGAAGTAAACGACTGTAATTGGAGGTTATTACTCCAATAAAAGACGACGGCCGAAAAGATATGTGTGAAACGAAAAGAAGTAAACAACAACGCTTTCATTTTGTTTGGAATCTCATCCGTATCGAATTCTAGGTTGGCCAAACGATTATAGCGTGCGTGAAAACGATAAAATAAAATATATAATAAAAATTAAAGTGCCGGGCCAACTGCTGTTATACAGTGAAAGTTCGGCGACCAATTGCTGGAATTTCTCCCGCTTTTGTTCGACAAGGTTAGTTTAAGGTCGCTGAACGTTGAAAAAAAGAACCAAAGCTCTGTAATTTTTGAATTCTTTCTTTCCACGAACAAATGCATTTATTCATTTTCCTTGAACAGATGTGTTTTGAGTTCTTCGGAATCCTAGATACGTTATTGATTTTCGACATATCAAGGCAATTCATTTTTAAACAATGAACATTTAAGTTTATGTGTATTACTTTAAATGGTATGCAAAAATTGTATTTTCAGGTAGCCAATAAAAATGAAGTCTTCTATGCTCCATGAAATACTTCACTGACGCAATATCGTAAGGTTTAAGAATCGAATTTATGCAACTGTGTTTTGTCTGCGTTTAGCATTAAGTGTAATTTCAGCTTAGAACTTATAATTATTAAGCCTGTACAATGGAAAAATTTATTCAAAGAAACGTATATCATTATTGTAAAATTATGTTAATTTCATTTAAAACGTCACAAAATATTTATCATGAGTTTCTGGCGAAAATATTAATTTTCCTCGCGATTTTTTTGAAGAGCTTTCTCGGTTTTAGCAAAATTGACTGTATCTTTATGTACGAGAGCCATTAGAACAAAACTGACCATATCTTGATCTCGTCGTCATTGAAAATTTTTTAATACAGTCGAACCCTGCTATAGTGAACCCGGGCTATAGTGAACTCTCGGTTGTAGTGAACTTTTTCATGGGTTCCGACTGAACTCCTATTTAACTAAGGTTATTTTAAACGCTTAGAGTGAACTCCTGAGAAAATCTAAGTATGCTTAGAGTGAATTGAATTTTCCCTTCCTTAGATATTGTTCCAGAATTTCAAAGTTAATTCTAAATAATTTTTTTTCTACGGAAAATGCAGACCAAAGAACTAGGGAATCTTTCGTAATCGTCGATAAAAAAAAATGGATGAACTATACGTAAAATCGAAATGTACCCAATCCAAATTAACGAATTTCTTCCCAATCCAACTTAAGGAAATAAAAATAAGTAAAACTACTGAATTATTTATTCCTAATAAACATGATAAAAATTGTTTATTTAAGTATTTAATCATTTAAATTTTAGTAAATTGTGTGATATCCTAATGGACTTCAACAAAACCACCATCAAATGCTAAGAAATTTCTATGTGTCCACAAAATTAGATATAGTGAACTTTTTACTGGGTCCGGTGACGATTCACTATAACGTGGTTCGACTGTATATTAATGACGAGATATCTCGTCATTTTTTCAGATTTTATCAGTTCTTAATGGATCCACTTGGAGAGTTAAGAGTACATTGGGTGAAATGCGTAAATTCGTCTTATTTCTTTCAGAACCAACCTAAATTTCCAGTTAGAAGTAACAAATAAAAATCTGATTTCGAGCAATCGGTGTTGATCTTAAGGAAGAACCGAACCCCAAATTTCAAAAAAAAACTTCATAAAGTGTTTTTCTGTTTATTGGATAAAACGATGCATCAGATATTCAAGAACAAATGGAATAAATTTCAGAGTCGAAGGAAATTTCTAACAGCTGCTTTTTAACTTTTATTTGACCTTCCAACTACATAATCGACTGCCAATTATTGACTTCGGTTTCCATAAAAGCCTCCATTTATGCAACATTATATCATAGTGTATGTACCGATGATTATCCCAAACATTTTAAATACCCTTAAGGTGTAGACTCCTGGTTTTTCTATCAATCGGGCTCAAATAGTGACGACTTGATTGCAACATCAGGACGATAAAACCAACACATTGTTACACATGAATAACCGAGCTTCTATCCCTACGACTATTTTTTCGTATAAAGCAGGATACATATGCTTTAAATAATGTAGTAATGGAGAAAAAAGACAAGTTCTTTTGATTAAATGTAAAATAAATTGAGAGAACTTCGTCTTAAAGGTATTACAAAGTTGGTTGGTTGGGGTTTTTACGCTGCAAGAGTTATATTGGGAAACATACAATACAGATAATTTCAAGTAAAGAAAGGTCGGGGAAGAGAAAAAAGAGCGATTGTGAAATAGAATCATGGGATGAAAGCTGAAAAGGATCGCGTGGGTATCCCGGGACAGCGTGTTTCCTGGAGACTGTAAATCCCATGGAAAAAGAAATAATCACTAGAGTAGCTCGATTCCGTAAGGTCATGAAGTAATTAGACTTATGATCTTGGAAGGAAATTTTTACTGCATAATGACCTTGGTATACTGGATCGTTATCATGTGTGGTATCGTTTCTATTGCTTGTGTATGTCCATTACTTGAAGTCTTCTGTCTTGTATTTGGTGCAGCTTGTCCAAATATGTCCCTTATGCTGTAAAACTCGACCAACCTTGATATACAGCGAGAAACCGATGGGTCAAGGAAACGAAGCAGAGCACTTAACAGATGCTTAACTTGTTATCTTGCGAACTTGAAAGCCATTTCATGTCTCGCAAAAAAAATCGTCTCTTATCTTTGAACAATAAAAGATCATTCGGTAGAAAACGAAATAGACCCGATCAGTGAAGTGTGAACTCAAAATGTGTCTTGCACCTCAACTAAAAAAACTCATTATTTGGGAGTAACTCATTTATTTATAAACATCTGTTCCTTCCATAAGTACTCGGCGAAAATGAGCTTTTCTCTGATGGGCAAGATTTAGCAATCATACCCTTAAAACATCTGCAGAACAACTTTTCCGTCCCATACCAAATAAACCCAGTAAAATCGCACGATTCCTGTTGATTGTGTTCGTTTTCACTCAACTCTACTTTAATCAGAGATAGTTAACTTTAATCGGTGCAACTGTTACAACACAGGCTCCAGGTCCTGTTTGCAATAACTCACGCACAGTTAACCCCCCGAAAGGAGGCTACTTATATTCCCTCTTTACTTACAACCATTAGGCTAAGTAAACGGCACGCTGTGCTGAACAGACCATCTGTTCGCATCCCTTTGCATCGTTTGCTGAGGGACAGAAAGAGGGATCGACCCTCTCTCGGATGCACCCCGAAAAGATGGATGGATCTAAGAATAAAAGAGGGGTGAACAATTATTTGGCATTTAACTGCCGCCGGTGATTCATGTCTTTGGGTTGAAAAATGCACCGTTTGAAATTAAAACGCTATTCATGCCTCTAGCGAAATTCGAAGGGGCATTTTTTTTTGTCACACCCTCGGCCTGGTTATCGTTTGAGTTATCGCTCTCGATTGTAGGGGTTCCGGAATATTTTCGGGAAGGGTGAAAAATGGAGGTTAAGTTCGAAGGATGGGTGTCCTTGAAATGCATTTTAATTGGTCCTAAACTCATTTTATGGGTTTTTGATGCAAGAGTTGGGGATCGTGGATGATTTATTAGCCCGTCAGTGGCGTTTTTAAAAAGAATAATTGATCATGGGAGAGCAAGAAATATAAAGTCGCTGTACCATTGGACATAAAGTTCAGTGGCGCAGTGGCTTTCCCCTTGTGCTAGCAACCCTGAGCAGGTTCGATTCCTGTAATTTACTCTTGGTGTGTTCATCTCTTGTGTCAATGAAACTTTCCTTGTGTGTGTATATGTACATCCCTGAAAAAAAAACGACTCACCCGATCGCAATTACACAATTTACACCGCAGAACAAAACAGAAGGTAGAAATCGATGGCAGTCGATGTTTTCTACAAATATTAATAGTTAAAATGTTCCTAAGGGGCTGTCTTCATATTAAATTGGGTGATTGCTCCGGTAGTTGCAATACGAACATCCATCTTTTATCACAAATTTGGATTCTACACACAATTTCAGGTTAAAAAAAATTAATAACCTTTGTTGGGTTTTTCACCGATTTGTAAGTGTTTAAAAATTAGATCTCCCAATGTTGAATTGGCGTTTCACGTTTTGTATTATATTTGCTAAAAACATTAATTTTTCTTGGAAATTGTTTTTCCATCTTTTGCTACCCAAACACAATCTATAAACATTTTAACTATCCAACTAAATTTTACAATTTTTTATCAATTATGAAAGTAATATTCATAAAAATTATGAATAGAAACATGGGCAAATTTTAACACCGCGTGATTCAACTGTTAACGAAACATTGAATTTCCAAATTTCAGCTCATTATGTGCATAACTAGTAGCGCAGTGAGACTGCAAAATTTGATTAAAAAATCGTTATTGGGGATTGTTCATAAAGTGAAAACAAAAATTTCTCGAAAATGTAAATCTACTGCAAATTTGCATATTGTTGACTGTGTGAAAATGTTGTTATCAAACTATCAGCGTCATGTAAGAAACAGTAAAAACATTGACTGGGACGGTCACTACACATCATATTAATATTTATAATGTGGTTGCATAATATCATTAAATGATTTATTGTAAAGCTTTTGTATGATGGGTACTTTATCACGATTTGCTAGGCTTAATTTAACTTTATAATTCAGATATTTCTGAAACATAATTAACAACCTACATATACTACTGTAGGTTAGGATTGTGACAGTCCACTTATTGGACCCAACGACACTATCTACGTTTCACACTAACAAATCTTCCTCAAACAGTCGTTGAAAGCGACACATACTCACGGAATCGGACTATCTACTTAGAATCCGCCTTCTCTACAGGAGTTCAATTTTAACACGCTCGCTCAATGCTTTTTATGGATTTTCTCGGTCAATTTTACTTTGTTTTTATTATTTTGTCATCAAATCCGCCTGAAATTGTGTGTAGAATCCAAATTTGTGATAAACGAAGGGGGTTCGTATTGAAAATATCGGAGCAAGCACCCAATTTAATATGAAGTCGCACCCTTAGGTCGTCTTTTGCTGTAATGTATTTTAATTTTCTATTGCTTTATGTGTGTACATTTTCTTTTTGTTAAATAACAGTATACCTCATCTTGACAGTTAAGGTTAATATTACAAAAGAGCTATAAAGATTGTAACTATTTCATATTTTACTCCTCAGTTTAAAATTGGTTTATAACTTTATGAGATACGTAACATATTTCTAACTTTAATTTGTTATGGAGATTTTTGTTCGGATATAAAAGGAACTTTTACTAATTGAAAAAGTATAATCTCCTGATATAATCTGTAAGTTCGATTCTCAATTTCTGGAAGGAAATCTAACCTCGCGGTTCTCAATTTCTGGGTGGTTCTCTAGAGCGTCGCGGTTCTCAGTTTTTGGAATGAAATCTGTCCTCGCGGTTCTCAATTTCTGGGAGGTTCTCTACTAGAGGGTCGCGATTCTCAGTTTTTGGAATGAAATCAATCTAAATCTCGAGTCTATTCACAATTTCTGGAACGAAATCTCAAATCGATTCTTAATTTCTGGAACGAAATCCCAAATCGATTATTAATTTCTAAGTGCAAATCTAGAATCGATTTTCAATTTCCAGAGGAAAATTTAGAATCGATTCTCAATTTCTAGATGAAAATCTAGAATCGGTTCGCAATTCCTGGAAGTTCTAAGATTCATTCTCGATTTCTAGAAGGCAATCTAGTATCGATTCTCAATTTCGAGAAGAAAATCTAGAATCGAAATCTCAATTTCTGGAATAAAAATTGCATGAGTGGATAGTGCATTTTCTGGAATTTATTTACAAGACTGGAACAAGGCAATTTATGCAGATTGTACTGAACCTGGAACAAAATCAAACCCATTCACAATTTAATTGATAGATTCAACCATAAAATTAGCCTTTTTTTTGCCGGTAACTCTCCATCCCGCGCCCTTGTGGACACGGGGTCTGGTTCGTGTCGTCTCGCTTTGCGTGCACACACAAACATCGTTATCTACGTCCGTTTGGCAACGGCTGCGGATGATATCAATTAAAGGCGGGGTGGATAGCTTGGTGACATCATCGCGCACCTATATTGCACTGTAGGTGCGCTCATCCTCAATATGTCACTGTTGCCCTCTCCCCCCCCCCCTAGTGTCTCGTCTGCATGTTGATGCGATTATAGTTTCGACGTTTCCCTTCACTTGAGTTCGTCGTTGTCAGAAATCGCTTGGTATGTTTTGATTGATCAGGGGATTATCCCTAGGTCAATTATTGTGTGGACTTCGGGAATTTAATTTTCTTACACTACACAAAAACAAAATTGGTTGGGTGTTATCTCATTTAGACTGTATTGTGAGATGCTACGAGAGTATGGTGAGATTGTGCGATATTTATCTAAATTTAAAAATGAATCTTGAATTTTGTTTACCGAAGAGATCCAAAGTATGTTTACAGGGATTCCAACTTGGTAGGTGTTCCAAATATCACCTACCCTAACTTTTTCTCTGTATCTCAGCATCCTGGGTTAGGAAATCAATCTGGAAACTACATAGATTTCACTAGGAACTATTCTCCTTTGGTTTCCATATACCTTCTTTGCTTATGTCAGTTTAAGCTAACCAGTAAAACTGCAAAAAGTTTCCCAAGAGAATTTTCAAGAGTGTGTTCCTAAAATCGCCTAAACCTGTTCCTATTACCACCCACCTGGCATCATTAGGAGCTACTATTCAAAACGAGTAGTTAGTAGAGCATACATACATACATACCTTTAGTATTGAATGTACTTTCAAGTCGTATATACGGAATTATGATTTGGAAACACTTACCTGGATATTCCCTGAATAGATTGTAGACAAAAAATACTTTGATCACTGCCTCAAATACTTGCTTGGGAAAAGACGATTGGCTATCGAATCGCAAACTAATGTTTCCGATCACACTCATTCTACTGTTTGTCCAGCACGTAAACTGCTCCCGACACCATGTCTCGGTAGAGTCGGTTGCTATAGAAACAGTACCCATTAATTTTGAGTTAAGGAGACTCTCGGAGAAGATTTAATTATTTTTATTTTTCGTGATCGTTTGGGGTAGAAAGAAGTAGGAAAGAAGTAGAAGGGTTGGCTAGTGTAAGCGACCAGCGGGCGGAGTCTCCTAGTTGACGAAATAATAATACATACAGGCAATGCACTGATGATTAAAATCAACGAAAGTAATGTTACATAAACACGGTATACCTAAGGACAGCTTTTGGCGCAACTAGGCCAAATAATGCTCTTGCTCCATAAAAACCTAACCCACCATAACGTCAAGCCTAGGTCAAATGATCCCGCCCCTATGTTAATGGTGTGTTGTGCACCTTTCAATTCCAACATGTTTTAGTAATTGTATATTCCAGTTTATTTGTACAGGTCGAAACTTCACAAACCAACTTGCAGATCGGTTGAAAGAGCATCGTATTAGCAACCGGAGGATTGCGAGTTCGAATCCAACCAAAGACCCTTCGTGTACATGGTAGCTGGTGCACGTTAAATCTGCCGTGGCCTCAAATGTCCTCACGTTGGGTTGGTGTGAAAGTTTGGAGTGTGGGGAGTCAGCTCGACCTCGTCATTTGACAGGGGTTCAAAATTATGTGGTGGTGTCTTCGGATCTCGTTCACTTTGGGATTTATCTCGGATGATGTTTTGCTCCAGTACGGCTATATTCAAATTCCAATCCCCCAATTCATTTTTTGGATCCAGACAACAAAAAAGAGGCCTCGCAACAATGGCCATATTTAAAAATCATGGCGATCCTCCAACAATCTGTGCCGGATGTGGCCTGCCCACAGCTGTTTCGGTCTTCCACGTGGTCTGGCGAGGGGGGAAGTCGTAGAAATGTTTGGGTTCCGTTGCATAGGTGAATCATGGCTTAATGGTATCGTCTGCCACCTGGCCTCTGGGACACGCCTCCCCCTTTCCGCTATCACCCTTTCATCGCTCTCGCTAATGGCCCCTTCTGCAACAACACGGGGCAGGCGGACACAGTCTCCTGGTGTCACAAATCGCTACTCCCGATTGTCTGCGGCGTTTGTCACGGGGCTTTGGCGAATCTTCGAAACCAGATAAGTGCCTAGGTTCGTTGGGGGTCGAGGGTCGACGACTTTTTCGAGTGCTCGCCAATATGACCCGTCGACCTTCTGATCAAACAGACGGAGTAGGGCGGTGGATTCACTGTCGCTCAGAAGATCTCAGAAGAGCTTGCGAATCGACATGGACCGATTAGAGTTTTTAATCACATTAACCAATCAATGATTTGTTGTACTTCGTTAGGATTCGTGTCTATTCCCACAAACCACGCGACAGATCTTGAAATCGAGCGACCGGGACATGGAATGCTTCGTCTATTTCATTAGAAGATCGATAGTCAGACCTCCCCTTCATCACAACTCCCCAATCCGATTTGCACTGTATGTTGGTTGGCTGGTTTTTCATGGCGTAAGGGTCAAATCTTGCCAAGCTGCGCCTAACATCGTATATACACTGCCCTACAATAATGGACCGGACAGAAAGATGCGATGGTATAAGGGAAATAATACATGCTTTAATAGGGGAATTGACCCCCATCTGCTGCAATGACTCAAGCAACCCTTCAGGGCATACTTTCAACAAGGTTTTGATACACAACAATGGGTATTAATGTCCATTACTGCTGAAAGAATGTCGCCAGCTCAACTGTAGATTTCGGAAATGGTTCTCTAGTCCGTTAGCGTCGCTCTAACGCGTCCCACAAATGTTCTATGGGATTCAGGTCGGGACTCTGACAGGCCAGGGAAGACGTTTTACATCCATATCTCGATACCGCTGCTCGACAGAGGCTGCAACATGATATGAAGCGTTGTCGGCCTCGAAGTAACATTCGTCCATCCCATAAAATTGCCAGAGCGTAGGAAGAACCCGGTGGTCCAAAATGTTCATGTAGGCGTCGGCTTTCAATTGACCAGGAACACCATGCAGAGGTCCCAGGCCTTACCACGAAAAACACCCCCAAACAAGCAGTCTATGCAAATCCGCAGGCGTTCGGTTCATTATTGTAAGGTAGTGTATATTGTGAGATCGTGAAATACTGGAGCCAGCTGCAACACAGCTGTTGTTTTTGCTTCGCGAGTTTTACGAGCTACAAAAAGGAGACGAAAACAGAAGCATCTTTTAAAAATAAAAACAGGTCTTTGTGGTAAGGATCTGTTTATTCATGTAAAATGGGGCGATAAATACCAAATCGGACGAGTCTATGGTGATTAAAATCAGGGCATTTTATTAAGATGTGTCTGACTGAGAAGATAGCGTTGCACTTGCGACACATTGAAACGGGTTCTCCACATAATGTCCATGAGTCAAATAAGTCTGTCCTATTCGGAGACTTGTGAATTTTGTATCATGATACCGATTTAAAATAGTTTTGTTAAAACCTTTTAGCAGTGTCTGTTGGAGGGCCAGGGTAACCTAGTGAGTAGTGTCACGGATTAGCAACCGGAGGGCTGCATATTCGTTACTCGATCCAACAAGAGACCGTTATTTATTTGGGGGGTTTGGTGAACGTTAAATCTCCAATGTCCTTTGGGTTCCATCCCGGACGCATATTAACAACCTTTACCTGGAATAGAAGACATGGGGAAATTTTAAGCCCGCTGATTCGTTGGTTTCAAACTGGCGACTATGACGTCACTACGTGACATCATCATTAATGGCGATGCTTCACGTGGACTCTGTCATTACTCATTACTCGGTAGTTTCTACTTGAACTGAAAGCCGGTGGCAAAACATCTGCAACATAAATAACGAATCTATACAACAGATCCCCAGTAATAACGAAATCCTCCACTGTTTCCGTCTTGTATTCTGTTCTAGGTCCCAAGTGTCCTTTAAAGTTTGATCACGTTGGGTTGGCGTGGAAGTTTGGAGAGTGCCAGCTCAGGTGTTGCTTCGTCATCTGACCGTGGTTCAAAATTACGATGTGTTGTCCTCGGATCTTTCCCTTAAGGGACTGATCCCGGACCGTCGACAATAGCCCTCTTGTGTTGCTACAGTACGACGTTAACTAAAAATTACCTATTACCAATTACCTTTAAAGTTTGAAAATGAATTATTTTTTAATCATGCGTGTAGAATCTATACTGGAATTAAAACTAAATACAAAACATTTACGATCAAATTACCAGTACATGGCACAAGCCGTTGAAATGTTGCTTGGTAATCATCAAAAGATATCGCTTTCTTTTTTATTAGTATTCTATTTTCGGTCGAAGCAGTTTCAACTTTTTTTTCGCAAACGTTGCAAGTAAATAGTGATACTTTTCACACATGCGGAGTGCGCACTATGGGTGAGTGACGTCATAAATCTCGGAGAAAGATAGCAACGAATCTGCGGGCTTAAAATTTCCACAGGTCTTCTATTCCAGGTAAAGGTTGGTAATATGCATCCCGGACCGTCATCCGATCATAGCTCAAAATTACTTGGTGTTGTCCTCCTTTCTGGGATTGATCCCGGACCTACTCCAATAGCCCATTGTGATGCTCCAATTAATTAAATACCTACCTTACGGGAAACATTCAGGCATAATGAAATATCAATAAAGTAGCTGGGGCGAGATAGCACAGTTTGTAAATTCGGGGTTTAGCAACCGAAGAGTTGAGAGTTCAAAACTCGAACTAACCTAAGTCCGTTGTTGAGGTGGGGACTTGTGAACGGTAAATCTGTCATCGACTCAAATGTTTTCACGTTGGCGTGGTGTAGAAGTTTGGAGGGTGGGTTGCCAGCTAAGGTGTTGTCCTCAGATATTTGCCTTCGGGGTGGACCCATGACCGTCGCCAATAGTCTGTTGTGTTCCTCCAGTGTGACGTTAGTTCAACTACCTACTTACCTGTTTTCAAAAGGACAGGCAAATAAACAGATTAGTTTTGTTCAGCGAATAATTTATACTTTAGAAAAAATTTTGGTTTAAGCATAACCACACACACAAAAGGGAAATGTTGGTTCTTTTTGAGAAAAAGTCTTGATGTTCTTAGTCTTGTGCTTGCCACAGCTTGGCTATAAATGGTCCTTGAGTTTCATAAAGCCTAACTAGCTACCATTGATACAATTGTAATAAAAGCATAAACTCTAAAAGTTTTCTTACTGGAGCAGCAAAAATCACAAGTCCAAAATAAACATGTTCACAAATCATTTAAATTTGATTTTCCTTGTTTCCGAACACCCTGTATATAGATTTTGAGTATTTTTATTTCTTAGAAATTTAGAGAGCCTCAAATCATCTATTGTCCAAAGAAAGATCTTACTATAGGTTGCATGGATTTTAGTTTGCTTTGTACGTGCTATAGTTCAGACAATCTGTCTGTTCTAAAAAACAAACCGACTGTTGTTTCTTATGCCTACACTGGCCGACCGGAGGAGTGCAAGGCCCGTTAAAGACGGCAAGAGGCGAGGGGGGGGGGGTGCGCCGTCCATGTTATTGAGCCCCATTTGGAGGAAGTCCGTCTTTGCTCGACATACATGACACATCAGTTTTACAGGATGGTCCCTTTCATACATTCATTCACTCACACATATCGTAATTTAGATCCCAATCAGAGGCCGATAACCCCCTAATCAGGTACCCCCAGAGGTATTGATTTGGTATGGGAACATGAGGGACTTTGTGACCTATTTAACGTGCCCCAGTCACCATTAGTGAACACGACGGTCTTTAGCCAGGTCAAAGCACCGATCTCGCAATCATCAGAATTGCAGGCTCCGCCGAGGACAGAACCCACAACCCTTCTGATGCGAGCCCGACGCTCTACTGACTGAGCTACCGCGGCTCTACAAACCGACTAATTAGCATTGGTGTAGCCATGACGGTTGGGAAACCAAACCTTAGAAATCAAAAGCATTGATAACCTATACTTGATCTTTCCCACACAAATCTATTGCCCTACTAAACTTCTTCACTCCTAGACCACACACTTTTGATTTCTAAATTCCATTTTTTGCCATGCTTCAGTTGTCCTGCTTCCGTTCCTAGTAACCTATACCCGTAATTTATTTCAAATCTATGCAGACAAAATAAAAAGCCGCTTTTATCGGCCATTACTTCAGCCCAAATCCCATTGTGTGAATCAGACGGCATAAAAGGATGTCAACCAACGTGGAATTCGGCTTGTGTTCAATGACTTTTCCTTTCAAAAATTGGTAAAAAAAAAGGAAAGTTCGAAAGCCGAGCCTTGGACAATGGAGAGCGGAAGTTTGAGCGAAATTTGTGGGTGGTCGTTTATTTTTATAGGAGTATTCTCTTTTTTTTCGTCTGGGATTTCTATGTTCTATTTCTACTTACTATTCCAGACTTTCGGAATTCGTCTGAAGTTTACTTTACGACCCTAGGTTGTAGAGAGGTGTCTTAAATCTTGAGTCGAATAAATGCAATTCAAAAGAGTAGAGGAAATTGTTCGCTTTTGTATAGATGGTATTACCGCCCTATGCAGATTCGTAAATACAGTTCCTCTGAATCGTGACCTTAACATTTAACGTTTCATTAAAATGTTTTAACCTTCTGTGGGATTCACTGTTGCTCCAGTACAACGTTAATTAAAATACCTACCTATCTGGGGAGTTCATCTGCTTAATTCTACCTTACAATCTGCAGGCTTCTCTGCATAACTTCTTCCAAGCGATTTCATTCTAAGGAAACGACCAATACAATCTTTCTGAAGCATTCTATTCTAGTGAAAGTACCAACGGTTTCTTTCCCAAGGATTCACTTCCAAGTGAAGGAGATCTTAGCCTCTTGATCGGAAGGTTCCTGGTTCAAATCTAGGTCCGGGCATGGATGTTTGTAAGCGTATGGTGTAGAGGCGGCTGGTGTACCTTAAATCGGTCATGGTCCTCACGTTGGGTTGGTGTGGAAGTTTGGAGTGTAGGGTGCCAGCTCAGGTGTTGCTTCGTCATCTGACCGTGGTTCAAAATTACGAGGTGTTGTCCTCGGATTTTTCCCTTAAGGGATTGATAAATCACCGTCGTCAATAGCCCGTTGTGTTGCTCTAGAACGACGTTAATTAATTGCAAAATTATAAAAAATTCCACGTAAAAAAGAAACATTTTCAAGTTATTTTAATCAAAGAGGAGGAATATAATGATTTCAAAAGTTTCTATTACAAGGAAATGGCTTACAGAGTCTTTTTGAAGGAATCTATTCTAATAAAAGGGCTCATTAAAATTTTCCAAAGTCACTTCAATTAAAGGACGAATTGAATCTCTCTAAAGGTTGAAAGAGAATCCATGGATTCTTCCAATCATTCGATGTGGTTATTTAGTCATTAAGTGTGTTGTGAAGTGAAAGCAACTCTACACTTCTCAGAAATTTTGCGAAGATAAGAGGAATAATTTTCCATACACGGCATATGCATATAAACATAATTTAGTTTTCAGAATTTCTCATCCAGTAGTATTACAACTTCAAATAACAGGATTCAAGAGAATCTCAGGTCATTAAATTATAATTAAATAAGCTAGGAAATTGTTCTGGTAATTGGGTTACCATTACTGTCTAGTCGACACATATTTAAATGAGGAAAGTTACCATCTTCCCTCACAAAATTGTTCTATGATTCAAATACTAGAACAGAAAACTTGTGTGGTAAATGTACAGATAAATTATTTATTTTAATTTCAGTATTGTAGCTCAATAGTTAGATATTTTCTCGATATTACATTTATTAAAGAGTAGTCATTTCATTTTATATGATCGTGAATCAAATTTGCCAAAAAGACTTTTCATATATTTACTACCCAGACCCCACATATAAAGTGGTAATGCAATTCGCAATAGGAACTGATACAAAACTCCTATTCCAAACAGGCGCCTTAAACCGGTATAGTGGTTAAGGTGTTAGCCTCAAGATCGGAAGATTCCTGGTTCGAATCCGGGCTAGGGCATGGATGTTTGTAAGCGTATGGTGTAGAGTTGGCTGGTGCACATTAAATCTGTCGTGGCCGAAAGTCCTCACGTTTGGTGTGAAAGTTTGAAGAGTGGGGTGCCAGATCAGGTGTTGCCTCGGCATCTGACCGTGGTTCAAAATTACGTGGCGATACACCGGATGGCTTAGGCTGGGACGGTGGTAACTAGTTGAATATTTCAAACGGGCACTCAGACTTCTATTCCAAATCGACATTGAGGTTCGCGTAGTATAAAGTGGCACTGAGGCCCTTAATCAAAAGTGGTACCAGGTTTTTTTTTAAAGTAGCACCAGGACCACTTTCCTAAACCGAAACTGGCACTCTAGTACTTTTGGGTATCCTGGGATCGCCACACGCATGCTTAGCAGTGGAAAATAAACCTCATGGGAATAGAATAGTTCACTAGATTACTTCGGGAATCGTGTACAATCTAAAGATATGTCCACGAGGGAACCTCTTCAAGAACCCCAGTACCATTTTAGGAGTATCAGTATCAAATTTCCAACTTTGGCACTGACATCCTAGTACACTTGCACTGGGTAATTGGTAATTTTTAATTAACGTCGTACTAGAGCAACACAACGGGCTATTGACGATGGCCAGGGATCAATCCCCTAAAGGAAATATCCGAGGACAACACCACGTCATTTTGAACCACGGTCAGATGACGAGGCAACACCTGAGCTACACGACAGATTGAAGGTGCACCAGCAACCACTACACCATACGCTTACAAACATTCATGCACTGACCCGGATTCGAACCAGAGACCTTCCTATCTAGAAACTAACACCTCAACCACCAGACCGGTTGGTAGGTACACTTGCACTGGGATTCATAATCTATTAAATTGCCTTTGGTACTTCTGGTCTAAAGTGGTAGTAAATCGATAGAACTCCATAAATGGTAAGAATTCCAAAAATGGTAGGACTATAAGTGGTAAGAACTCCAATAGTGGCCGGACTTCACAAGTGGTTGAGAACAAAAAAAAACTAGTAGGTCTCCTAAGTGATACGAACTCTTAATGTGGTACTGGTATTCCTAGAGTGGTACTGATACCCTTAAAAAAGTACTAGGACTCCTAAAGTGGTAATGGGGTTCTTGAAGTGGTCCCTTCGGGGACATATCTTTTTTAGATTGTTCGAAATTCCCGAACTCGAGGCTCATAAAACCTCAAACGAACCTTAAGTGGTAGTGGAACTCATAATTAAACCCAGCACGGGGTTATGAGGGTGTGATTGCATATGAAGATAACTTGGCCTGTTTAAACCACAAATGTGTTGTGAAATTTGTGCGATGGTGTTTAATGTTTAACTCAGATGGCGGCAAAATGTTGTAAGTCACTTTTCGTAAATATTTCTCTTTCAGTTTATGAGAAAACAACGGTGGAAAATTGCAACAAGTCAAAAACAACAGAACCACATGTTGAATCTTAAAATTGCTGTCACGAAAAAATAAAAAAAGTGACTTATAACACACACATTCACACACACGCATTTTGCCATCTGAGCACAGAATTATAGTTCATGGCCTCTGCAGAATTCTCCATTAATTGGCCGCGGCCTTTTTCGATTGATAGGTGGCTTTTATGGGGCTAGATTCAAAAGTATGGAAGCTGAGCCAAGCGCTTTACAAAATAATTAAAGAACCATTCATTCTCGGGGGCTGGAACATCACTGACTTCGAACACAGTCTACGCCCGCGAAGTTTCGAAACCATCCGTGACCAACCCGACTGCAATAAAGTGACGAATCCCGGCATCTTTCCGATTACGCCCACGACTCTGAGGAATTGCGTGAAACAATGTAAATGCAGAACTTAACGTATCTCTTTTTAAAATCGTGTTTTCTGTCTCGAGCGATCAAATAGAAAGAGAATTGCAAACTAACGACATCCATTACTAAAATACTTCCTCGCGAGTGCTTTTTCTTTCGTGTCCTCAGAGCGTTCCCAAAGCACTTGGTCGTTTATCTGTCATTTGTTGTATCGCAGACAGTCCTGTTTCGGGATAATCTCGCTTTCCCTTATTTCTTTGGCATTGTTGCCATCTGTTAGTGTAACAGGGGGTTGAGAGTTTTCTGAGCGTGCGCATCAGTACCTGCTAAATGATGCGCATCTCCCGTGATTCCAGTTCCTGTTCTTTTATTTTTACTTCACTTCATTTGCTGTGGAAATGCAGACGCAAAGGGAGTGCGTGGCAACGGCAGATGGATAAGAATAGATCATATGGGGCGCTTTTAGGGTTGTGCAGACTAATATTTCCACACGTACTTTGGAGCCTGGATAGTGAAGACTCATTATATTGACTGATAATCCCAAAAGAGCACTCATACTTTGAGAGGAATTGAGAATGTGGTGTTGATAATGGAACTAATAAGTAGGTTAACTTTTGTGTTGCAGTAAAAATGCGAAAAGTTACATTTATCAATCCCTAAAGTTGCTATTATTTATGATACACTAAATTCTAAAATAAATTATTCGTAAAGAATGAACAAATTCAAAATATACTGACAATTCTAGTCGTGTACAACAGTGTTATAATACATACTGAAATACAGAAGAACGTTGAATGGCCTATCCTCGGCCAGTAATTTCTATAACATTGAAAAACTGCTCCAGCCGCAGTCATACAATGAGCTGTATCGGGTAGTAGAAGCGCAAAATCCTTTCGCTCAACATTCAGAGATTCTAAAACGTCATCTACCAGGCGAACAACATATTGATGATCGACACTCACCTCCCAAACTCTGCAGTCAATTACGCAAGTGTCCTCTGGATTATCAAGAGTGCCAACCAATGTGTAAAAAGTACTTCTTGACATTTATTTCACTTTTGTCTGTTAGGACGAACAGCTTCTTTCCGTGAACTTCTTGTTTGATACACCATACTTCGGCATTCGCAAGATCGGACAGACGTGATCGAAGGGTTGGTTCAGAGGGCAAAAAAGGAAATAGTAATTTCATATTAATTTATTTTAAGCTGAATTTTAAAAAGTTGCAGGTGGGTTGCATTTATGCAAAAAATTGCTTTTATGCAGAAAGTTGCATTAATGTTGCGGTTATAACTCGCTTACAATACACCCCATGAAGGAGGAATTTTGGTTTTAGTACTTTACATGCAGCGTAGAACGTGTGAAAAAAAGTTACATTTGTTGCAAAAAGTTGTCTTACTAATAAGTAATTTTGGAGAAATTCCCGAATTCCCTAAGTTAATAAACCTAGTTTGTGATACCATAATTTATGAACATTTTAAACCTGTTTTTTTTTTAAAGTAAAGGATAGATTTTTCGCTCCATTCATATCACCTGTTTCTTTTTTCAGAACATTCCAATTTTGTAAAATGTTTACTTGTTGTTGCGTCGATAGTGGTCAGTGGGTATAAAAGCGGACTGTATAATTTAAAAACATTTATTAACAAAAACGGACATGTCAAAAAGGCATTGCAGTGGAGCAAGAGAAATATAACAAGGCATCGAACATTTTATTTACAGCACTGAAGATTTACTTCAGTTCAGCTCGTTAACGTATTCTACATTGCCAGATTCGAAAGTGCGAATGGGCGCAAACTTTTGTCATTCCGTCTTCTGACCGTAGTTCAAAATAACAAGGTGTTGTCTTCAAGTCTTCGGGATTCATCCCGGACCGTTGGCAGTAAACTGTTGTGTTGCACCAAAGGAATGTAGACTCGACCATCAAATTTCACTTTTCCTTCATATGTAAACATAACAAATTGCATAAAGGAACATTTTTGAATGACTAAAAAATCGATAAAATACTTCGAAATCGTAAAATTTTTCATGACAAAGGGGACAACATTTTGCCGTTTAAAACCTTTGAGTACCCAAACTACCCAAAAATATTACTGACTAATGTAGTTTCTCATCTTTGCTCTATGGTATTTGCTTATTTAGTAATTCTTCTTTTGTGCTTGTTCTTGATGATGCGCATATAAGTTGTCTTCAAGTAACGGATTACCATGTAATGCTTCTGATATAATATATATGTAAGAGAACTTTCTATCTTCACTTTAACTTCATATGTACAACCGTCAAAAAAAAAAAACGACTCACGATATCGCAATTGCACAATTTACATCACAGAACAAAACGAAAGGTAGCAATCGAAAGGGATGAATGTTTTCTACAAATATCAATACTTAAAAGTTGTCTAAGGGGCCGTCTTCATATTAAATTAGGTGCTTGCTCCGATAATTTCAATACGAACCCCCATCTTTTATCACAAATTTGGATTCTACACAAAATTTCAGGCGGATTTGATGAAAAAATAAGGTAAAACGGCGTAAAATTGACCGAAAAAATCCATAAAAACCATTGAGGGAGCGTATAAAAGTTCGGAACTCAATCACATTATAAATATTAATAAAGACGTGTAGTGGCCGTCGCTGTCAATGACCTGTTGCCTACGCTTCATATACAGAACTCCAGGACCAATGCCTGAAGTTCCATATATGGACTGTTTTCAAAATTATTGCTTGCAAACTTCATACAAGGTATCGCTGAACATATTGCACTGATAAATATCGTGGTAAATGTCTATTCAATGCAATATAGGGATCGATAGACCGCACTAAGGGTCTATTCGCTTTGGTTGTACCATTAGCGTGCATCGAGAGAGTGTGGGCGGTGCTAACGAGCGATTGGGTGCATTGACACTTGTTTTTACCAGACTACTGTGGGTAGGGTGGATTATATTATAGGGGGAGAGAACAATGCTATTTATTGGAGTGTAATAGAAGTTCAAACTCGGGGACATTTGTGTTGCTCGGTCTGTGTTCGCTACTAGAACACGTTTTGAAATCCTGGTATTCGTTATTTAGGATCTGATAGCATTCCATGTGCTACATTATTCGTTTTATATTTAAATTATGTTTTTTAAAGTCTTATTTTAATTGCTCAAATTTTTTCCCCATTTGTTTCCACAAAGATTCAATGAGGATTGAATCGAAAATGTCACAACCGCTTGTGATCCGCGGTAGCCCAGTTGGAAGAGCAACGGCTCAGCAACCAGAGGGGCTGGTGGACATCAAATCTGACGTGTCATCACTTTGGCATGAGGGGAAGTTTGAAGAGTGGGGTACCAGGTCAGGAGCTGTTTACGTCATCTGACCACGGGTTACGTTCCTTCAGTATGACGTTTAATAATTGCCATAACCATCTGACCGTGATTCAAAATTAGATGCCGTTGTGCTTGAATCTTTCTCTTCGGGATTGATCAAAGACCGTCGCCAATAGCCTGCTGTGTTGCTCCAGTGCGACGTTCATTAACTACCAACATTTTAACGCAGCCAGTTTTAATTAATTTCACGCTAGTAAATTTCTTTCAAAACGTTTTTTGTTTCCACAGATCACAAACAAAATCGGCAAAATTGCACCTTAATTATACATCTATCAGATCAGTCATAGTTCTGAGATCGGTCTCATATTTTTTATCACTGCCTGTCGTCTCTTTGGTCGCTGTCTTTCGTTCCTGAGCTCACAGTGTTTCGTCTCTCTGTTCACGGTCTTTTGTCTCTGTGTTCATTGTAGTCTGTGTTCAATGTATTTCGTCTTTGCTATCCGTCTGCTGTCTCGTTGATCACTATTTTATGTCTCTGTGTTCACTGTTTTTCGTCTGCGATCCGTCCTTTCTTTCATCTCGCCGACCAACCGGTCTAGTGGTTGAGGTGTTAGCCTCTAGATCGGAAAGTTCCTGGTTCTTATCCTGGTCAGTGCATGTATGTTATGTAAGCGTAGGGTGTAGAGGTGTCAAGCGCACCTTAAATCTGTCGTGGTCGAAAGTCCTCACAGTGGGTTAGTGTAGAAGTTTGTAAGTTTGTAGAGTATGGTACCAGCTTAGGTGCTGCCTCGTCATCTCACCAGGGTTCAAAATGACGAGGTGTTGTCCTCGGGTCTTTCCCTAAGGGGATTGAACCCGCACCATCGTTAATACACCGTTGTGTTACTCTAGTATGACGTTAATTTAACATTACCAAAACTACCAAGTACCGTCTTTCATCTCTGATAAATTGTCTTTTTTGCAGCAAAAATATTACTCAGAGCCACTAAACCAGATAACATAATTTAGTAACCTTAAACTAAAAACGTTTAAATCACTGTCGTTGATCTCGGTGGTGGACAGAGACTTTTCCAGCAGAAAAAACAATGACTCCAGAGTTGCAAAACTAACCTAGGCCACAGCTACTCGAAAAATTCCTCTGGTCCACCCTTTTTTAACGAACTCAATGTAGGTCACGTGCCACTACCCCATCGCGACGATTCCCAACTGCTAGTTACCCGCAAAGTTAATTCCCCTTCCTAATTCCCATTACATTGAGGATCAGCCTGTAATGCTCGCCTTTTGCAGTCAGCCCTTGTCTCCCATCTGCGTGACCTAGTCCTCATTGCGCCCCATTTCCTTTCTCAACTTGAAAACTGCAGAAAGGAAGGAGGAAGCCCTTGCATGGGGCTGTAGCCATCGATCGTCCAGCCCGCTGTCTGTGACGTCACGCGACCTCGGCAGGATCGATCGTTGAGGCCGCCGGGGCATTCACCTGAAGTTGCCCGGAATAGTTTTACCCGAGTAACCCAATGGCTGGCACAGAAGGAGGCCGTCCGGGGAAGGGGTGTGGCGGGCAGGGGTTTTGAGGAATTCCAGGTGAAATTCGATTCTGGAATCAATTTCGAAGGTAGTTTTCTAATTGGGATTGCTCGGGTGGAACATCTTGGAGGATTTGGGAGTGGTGAACTGTGGAGCGTGATCTTACTAGTTCCGTCTCTGATCTCCTAAACTAATCTACTTGGAGTTGGTGTACCTCTGAATGAGTTCCGAGGCATCACAACGTTTCGGGAAAAATGTTTCCTAGTCTCGAGGGGGTTATCGTAAAATGGTAACTATCAAAATAGGATGAGAATTTAAATTGGTGGCATTAATCGTACGTCTATATTGATGAAGAAAGCTGGTTGGGGGATTGTTTCCGTATGCCGTAATTAGCCAAACACGAAACAGACAACGTCAAGTACTAGTAAAAGGTAAGGTAATTTCAATTAACGTCGTACTAGGACAACACAACGGGCTATTGGCTACGGTCCCGGGATCAATCCCTTAAGGGATAGATTCGAGGACAACACCATGTAATTTTGAACCACGGTCAGATGACGAGGCAACATCTGAACTGGCACACCACTCTCCAAACTTCCTCACCCACCCAACGTGAGGACTTTCGGCCACGATTGATTTAAGGTGCCCCGGCTGAGCAGCTACACCATATGCTTACAAACATCCATGATGTTAACAACTTAACCACCAGACGGGTTGGTGGGTGGCGGTTTTTAGAAAGTCATTAAATTTTATAGATTAGAAAAAGGTACTTCAACGAGCTATTGGCGATGGTTCGAGATCAATCCCGAAGATACCTCTGAATGTGGGAGGTAGTTGTATCTACTTCACACTGGAGCCGAACAACGGGATATTAGCGACGGTCCGAGATTTATACTGAAGCTAAAGATCCGACAACAATTTGTCACTGCTTTGAATCACGGTCAGATGACCTCCAGCTGGCATCCCACTCTCCAAACTTCAACACCAATCTGACTTTTGGGGTTACGATAGATTTCGTGATTCGTCGGCGCCATATTTAAGAATCGTTGAGGAAATGTTAGATCTACTGAATAAGCATAAATTCTCCAAACTACATGACTACAGTGGATCGAATTTGCGTTTAAAAGTAATGGTAGTTGGGAATTTTAGTTAACGTCGTACTAGAGCAAAACAACGGGCTATTGACGACGGTCCGGGATCAGTCCCTTAAGCGAAAGATTCGAGGACAACACCTCGTAATTTTGAACCTCGGTCAGATGACGAAGCAACTCCTGAGCTGCAATGATTTTAAGACATTTTAAAATTATTGCCTTTATACACAAAAATTCAACATTCCAGCACCGGTATAGTGGTCAAGTTGTTAGCGTATTGTACGTTTGTTAACGTATGGTGTAGAGGCGACTTGTGCACCTTAAATCTATCGTAACCGAAAGTCTTCACGTTGGGTTGGTGTGGAAGTTTGGAGAGTGGGGTGCCAGTTCAGGTGTTGCTTCGTCATCTGACCATGGTTCAAAATTACGAGGTGTTGTCCTCGGATCTTTCCCTTAAGGGATTGATCCCGGACCGTCGTCGATAGCCCGTAGTGTTGCTCCAGTTCGACATAAGTTAAAAATTACCAAAATTACCGGCAGCGTCTGAATTTGCAGTTATCAAATGTTCAAATTCAGATTCTTATTCGATCAAAAAACGATAACGCTGCGAAAATACGAGACCATCTTGAAATTGAAAGGGGGGGGGGGTGAGCATAGGAACTTCAAGATCTCAAGGTAAAAAGATCCCCCCTAATAATCCCTACAGGGAATTTTCTTTTATGGATTTTTTTTTCCTCCTTCACGAAGGCATACTAGATAATGCGTATCACATGAAAACCGCAGTTTTTTGCTCCTGCTCCGTTAAGCTATTCAGGACTGTATCTACCGCTTTCGCTTTCACCCGCTCCGATATGTATAAGAAAGGAATTCTGATGATGCAACTTGAACGAAATTCGTGGTCCTCCTTTCCACACGAGGAGGCAACTCCTTTCTACGATAACTGGAACTCCCTGGGTGCGAGTGTAGGATGGGGGTGGGGCAATTCAATCCGTGTGCCACGTAGCAGGATGTGGAGGGGCGCCTCTGAAATGGATTGCCGGGGCGCGCCCCCGTCTCGGCGCCTCTTCCGGTTCGGGACGAATTGGAAACAGCCGTGCTCAGCTGAGCCGCATCCCGAGAGGAAAGGATGGAAAGTCGATTAGGGGGTCGTAAAAAAATTTAAACACGTGGATTCCTAGGTCTGGGTTGTGGGTGGGGGGTTGGTAGCAAAAACCGTCCAATCTGTGTTTTTGTATGGATATTTCTAATTTTCAATCAACGTCGTACTTGAGCAACACAACGGGCTATTGACGACGGTCCGGGATCTGTCCCTTAAGGGAAAGATCCGAGGACAACTCCTCGTAATTTTGAACCACGGTCACACCTGGCACCCCACTCTCCAAACTACCATACCACGCCAACATGCGACCTGCCGGTCTAGTATTTGAGGCGTTAGCCTCTATATCGGAAGGTTCCTGGTTCGAATCCGGGTCAGTGCAAGGATGTTACATACCTGCAACGTAAATCGACCTACATTACCTTACCCACCAACATTTCACATTCATGCTGCGGCAACCTGGTCGGAAGAGTAATGGTTTGGCAGTCAGAGGGCTGCGAGTTCGAATCCAACCAAACACGCAGTGTACAGAGGGGGGTGGTGCACGTTAAGTCGTTACCTCAAATGTCCTCATTTTGACGTGGTAATTTGGTTATTTTTTAAAATTAACGTCGTACTAGAGCAACACAGCGAGCTATTGACGGCAATCCGGGATATATCCCGTAAGAAAAAGATCCGAGGACAACACCAGGTAATATGGAACCACGGTCAGATGACGAGGCAACACCTGAGCTGGCACCCCACTCTCCGAACTTCCACACCTCACCCACTTGTGGACATTTGATGCCACGACATATTTAAGGTGCACCAGCCGCCTCTACACCCCACGCTTACAAATATCCATGCACTGACCCGGATTCGAACCAAGAACCTTCCAATCTAGAGGCTAACACCTCAACCACCTGTCCGGTGGGTCGGCCTGGTGGTGATGAGACACACGGGACTGGACAAAATTCACATCTATTAAGATGAACTGCCCAATGTCCCGTTGATAGTCTAAGAGCAGACATGGCACTTTCTCACGAACGACCAGGTAGTTGAAGAATTATTTGCATGATTTGTTCTGATCTCTTCCAAAGTCAATTTTTTGGTTGAAACAATACCTAAAACAAACCCCAAATTCCCACCAAGGATAAGTCCCTTAATGTTCCAGACTGACCCCCTTTGTTCTCTTTCCTCCCTCTAGTCTTTGTCACACCGCTATCCATCTGGTCATTACATCTTGTCACCCACTTTCACCCCTCTGAACTCCGGCCACCACCTCCTCCTTAACTTCAAACACCTTTCATTGTGCATTACTTCATAAACACTCTTTCTGCCAATGACCTTTCTCGATAGATCCCCTGGATCAATAATCTTTCTTTCAATCTTCATCCCCCTAGCGGTTTCATTTTTAACTATTCACTCTGACAAAGAACCTTGGAATGAGGAGCTCAGTGCCGTCTCAAACATCCCAACGAACGCCTTAACGCATTATGATGTTACCTCTCGTCTACTGAAGTATTAAATGAGCTGCTTTTGGTGGAATTTTCTGAACGTTCTTAAACACAACACCCCTCGCAACTCTAATGGATTCCCCGACCTCTCTCCTCACATCATACAACTGTGGTTTTAGGAACTCTCTCATTATTAAGGTTAATAACTGATCTTGTTGATTCATATGAAACCATACTGAGAAAAGCCTCTGAGGCATCTTCTCTTTTGCCAGTTTATCCGCAACTAAGGTTGCCAGATCATCTCTTTTGAAGAGAACACGTCCTCTTTTTCTGCATCTTTTTTTTTTACTCTCTTTTTTAAGTCAGGTCATTTTTGTCCTCTTTTTTTTCGGTTGTTCACTTTTGGTTCCCTTTATTCATCATTTCGGATTGCGTTAAAAATATATTTCATCTTTTAAATATTACGTGCAAACTGTACGATATTCACATTGCCTACTATATCGTTATGTAAACCACAGCTATTCAAATATGTACTAGATCTAGTACATTGTACGAAAATCATACATATTATTAAAACGCATCAACGTATAATAAACGTATGAACGTACATGAATTGAAAATTGTGAATTGAATGAAAAATGAATTGAAATTATTATGAACGTAATACATCACACACACACACACACACACACACACACAACGTATCAAAGTTCAAACTTTAGTGTATATTGAGCTCCATGTTAAAACGTCTCATAATGAGATCAAATAGATAGTCAATGAAAATTTAGATTCGTGTTATAATAATCAGAAATATTGTTATTATATGATTACTAGAGCAAGACGGACGATTCGCAGCTTTATTTTTTAGTTTAGAAGGAAATTGCGTTGCTAACCTAGCCACATTGCTTGTTAGAATTAAATCGACAGCTCAAACTATGATTGCAAATTTGAAAAATAAAATGTTTCATTTTTATTATATTAGATATGTATCTACTTTTATTTAGTTATGTTTGTTGATTAAAAATTAGATTCTTATTTTTTGCAACGTTTTGAAAAAAGACAAATAAATTGTCTGTGTTTTCATTTCTGAATTTGTTTTCTTGCGTTTACTAATTCCTTTCAAAATACGTAAACATTATGTTCAGTAGTTATTCTTTCAGTTAGTGGTTAATATACCAAGAGCTTCGACCAAGAGTATTCTTTTTATTAGATACCCCTAATAATTATACACCAATAATGTGTGTTTTTCTCTCTTGACCTCTTTTTATTCTCTTTTTTTTATAATTTTTACCCAAATGTTCTATTTTCGGATATTTATATTTAGGCAACCCTATCCGCAATTTCATTTGAATTTGCAACTTATGATTTTCTAGCGTAGAATTTCTTACTATAGATATCGGAAGGTTCTTGTTTCGAATTCGGGTCCGGGCATGGATGTCTGTAAGCGTATGGTGTAGAGGCGGCTGGTACACCTTAAATCTGTAGTGGCCGAAAGTCATCACGTTGGGTTGGTGTGGAAGTTTGTTGCGTGGGATGGCAGCTCAAATGTTGCTTCGTCATCTGACCGTGATTCAAAGTTACGAGGCGTTGTCCTCGGATCTTTCCTTTAAAGGATTGATCCCATGCCGTCGTCAATAGTATATATATATATATATATATATATATATATATATATATATATATATATACATATATATATATACATATATATATATATATACATATATATATATATATATATATATACATATAAATATATATATATATATATATATATATATATATATATATATATATATATATATATATATATATATATATATATATATATATTGCATTCACAGGTATCTTGGTACTAGCAAAATTGGTCAGCTCGAGATGAACGAGATATTTCGTCGAGGTAGGTGGGTGGGTATTTTAATTAACGATTTACTGGAGCAACACAACGGGTTATTGACGACGATCTGAGATCCGTCTCCAAAGGGAAAGATACAGATATCTCGTCAAAACCACTTGGTTGGGTTAAATTGATAGATTAAAAATTATTTTAACTAATTTACCCCACACTGATCAATTGCCTGCTGTGGTACAATAGTGAAATTGTGCCAAATAATTTGATGATATTTCTAATGTAATGTAACACATTCTTTATTTTTCTTAATTTTACATGGGAGATTCAATGATCTAAACGGATTGTACTGAAATTATTTTGATTACCATACCATTAGTGATTGTTTTCAATTTCTGTTCTGTCTTCCAAAATAAATTATACTTTTCTTTTTTTGTAGAATTGTTTAGTCATCCCGCTATTGTGTTTGCAACTTATGATTTAATAAACTATTAATTATTAAAGCGGATTCAATTTGTGCAAGCCTTATGACAACCTAAAGTACAACCGAAATAAACTCATTAGTTAGGAAGAAATAAAGAGTTCAGAAATAAGCTTTATACATTTATTATCTCCGTGAAAACTCCAGAATTTTCAACTCAACGATGCCTCTTATCTTGTTTCACAACTCATTTGAGTATTGCATTTCTAAGTATCGTGCAATAGACGCGTCCCAAAATTGTTGATTTTGGGTAATGGTAATGGTAATTTTGTTAACGTCGTACTAGAGCAACACAACAAGCTATTGACGACGGTCCGGGATCAATCCCCAAAAGGAAAGATCCGAGGTCAACACCACGTCATTTAGAACCACGGTCAGAGACGAGGCAACACCTGAGCTGGCACCCCACTCTCCAAACTTCCACGCCAACCCAACGTGACGACTTTCGGCCATGACAGATTTAAGGTGCACCAGCCGCCTCTACATCATACGCTTACAAATATCCATGCACTGACCCGGATTCGAACCAGAAACCTTCCGATCTAGAGGCTAACGCCGTAACCACTATACCGGTTGATCGGCTTACGTTAGCTCGAATATTAATTGGTAAATTTAATTAACGTCATATTAGAGCAACACAACGGGCGATCGACGACTGTCCGGGTAATTTTAATTAACGTCGTACTAGAGCAACACAACGGGCTATTGACGACTGTCCGGAATCAGTCAATTAAGGGAAAGATTCGAGGACAACACCACGTAACTTTGAACCACTGTCAGAAGGATTTTGATTAACTCGGAACCTTAAATCAGTATATTTGTGTAGTTCAGATTTAGTTTTAAAATACTATATAGTAGCCCCAATTACTCTACTTTTTAGATCAAATACTTTTTGCAGTGGCTTGATCTTGATAGCCACAACATGGCCTTTGCGCCATTATGCCAAAAGAACCCTCTACACTGGATCCTATTGTCCTCTCAGTATGCGTTATTATCATGTGTGTTGCGATATCTTTTATTTATATCTATACAGAAAAGATTTCAATAAAAACAAAGGAAACCTTAAATTTTGGAGACTTTTCGAAACATGTACCGACTTTTTTTGAAAAATCACCGAAGCTTAACGAAAATTGTGTTCCTTTTTTTAACTAATAAGAAAAATATTTCTAATAATAATAAAAAAAATTCTTATAATATTAATAAATTTTTCTGATAAATAATAAATATTTCTGATAAATAATAAATATTTCTAATAATAATACATATTTCTAATAATAAATATTTCTAATAATAATAAATATTTCTAATAATAATAAATATTTCTATAATTTTATAATAGGACAGGAAAAATATTTATTTTTCTGAAAAATAAGAAACATTTTTCCTAGGGACGACACTTTCGAAGTTTAGGTGATAAACCGTGGTTACTACGAAAGGAGAAACATCGGAATCTGGTTACAATATTGTCATGAATACCTTATTAAGAAATTTTAAGTTTGTTAATTTCGTTACTCAAACGTCTTGGCTAGATCTTCCACGTCTGTTTCTTACTTATTTAGCCAGTGTTTGAGCCGATTCATTTTGTTCGTCAGCTGACCGTGGTTCAAAACGACGAGTCGCTGACATTGGTAGGCATTTTAATTAACGCCGCACTAGATCAACGCATAGGGTTATTGGCGACGGTCCGGGATCAGTCTCCTAGGGAAAGATCCGTTGATAACACCACGTAATTTTGAACCACGGTCAGATGACCTCACTCTTCAAACTTCGACACAATGCCAACGTAAGGATATTTGATACCACGACATAATTAACGTTCAACAGCCCTCTTTTAGTGTTGGATTCGAACTCTCTACCCTCCGGTTGCGAATCTCTTACTCTTCAAACCCGGCAACCGCAGTCCCTAGTTGTCATTGCATCTTTCCCTTGGAGATTGATCCCGGACCTTCGCCAATAGCCCACTGTGTGGTGTTAATTAATCGATGCATTTTGTATATGATCAACTGAAATTGTTACTAAATAAGCGTTGGGTTGTTGAGGAAGTTTAGAGAATGGGGTGCCAGCTCAGGTGTTGCCTCGCCATCTGACCGTGGTTCAAAATTACGTGGCGTTGTCCTTGGGTCTTTTCCTTAGGGGATTGATCCCGGACCGTCGTCAATAGCCCGTTGTGTTGCTCTAGTACGACGTTAACTAAAATTACCATTACCCTTAGGGGATTGATTGCGGACAGTTGTCCCTGACTTTGGGTTGGTGTGGAAGTTTGGAGAGTGGGGTGCCAATTCAGGTGCCTCGCCATCTGACCGTGGTTCAAAATGACGAGGTGTTGTCCTCGGGTCTTTCCCTTAAGGGACTGATCCCGGACCGTTGTCAATAGCCCGTTGTGTTGCTCTAGTACGACGCTAATTTTAAAAACTTACAAAATTACTGAAATAAGGTTAAAGAGGAAACTTTGTGCTACTCTTTATAAGAATTTCTGCTGTTACTATTTCACAAGTGATTGGTTAGTGGCCGCCCTGTTATCTGAAACCAATCGATGACAGAAAGGGTCTAGAATCGTATACTTGTGTCTCAAGTGTCCCCCCACTCCATGGGGGCGCTGCTATCTGTATGGCCTCGTCATCAGTCACTCTAAACGGCTCCTGCTTCCGGATGTTTTTCTATGTTATCTCTCCCCTGCAACATTTTTTTCAACACGCCTGATCCCTGTCCGATTGCAGTTGCTCGGGAGATATCACTCGCGGCCTTTGTTGGGAAAACTGGGAGTCAAAGAACTGACAGCGCTTTAAAAAGGCGTAATAAAGGCTGTAGCATTGTTGTTGCGGCATTGTTGCGTGCCGTGTTGTTGCGGGACCGGAAATGTCCCTCCGCGCGAATTGCTTTGCGCCTCCTTTTGTTGGAATGCGTGAAACAGTCGAGAGTCAAATTGTTTTTGTTCCGGTTGGACTTTTGTTATTTTCCATTCAGGAATGGTATAGAGTGGAATAAGATGTTTTCATTTTCAACTTATTGAGGATTTTGTAATTGTACTGAATGGGAAAGGTAGGTGGGTATTTAACTGACGTCGCACTAGGAGCAACTTTAGGGCTATTGGTGATGGATCGGGAACAAACCGGAAGGGAAAGATACGAGGACAACACCACGTTTGAACCACGTTCAGATTATGGGGTCACACTTATCACCCCACTCTCCAAACTTCCACACCACGCCACAATGAGGACCTTTGAGGTAACGACAGATTTAACGTGCACCAGCCCCCTTTGTACACTGCTTGTTTGGTTGGATTATAACTCGCAACTTACCGATTGCCAATCCGTTACTTTTCCAACCGTTCAACCGCAGCCGGTATGGGTAATTGATAGTTGGTAATTTTTACTAAACGTCGTACTAGAGCAACACAATGGACTATTGACGACGGTCCTGGATCAATCCCCGTATTGAAAGATCCGAGGACAACACCACGTAATTTTGAAATATTAAAAAAATATTTTTTTCGATTATCATATTTTGTAAACAATGTCTCCATTGATGCGAGCGAAACGAGCAAGGTTCGCCTAGCTAACCAATGAGGATTGCAAAGCAATTCTCCGGGGTTGGTGAGCTTTAGCAAATTTTTTTCCAATAGAAATCTTTCTAAACAAATTAGAATTTGAGGTATCATATTTAAAAAAACATACTAATTTTCTATTTATATCTTAATTAGATTATTAATTATTTGTACAATCTGATTTTTTCCCTGAAATAATTTTTAGAAAACACCCTTTAATTAACCTGTGGTAAAAAAATCTGGATTTTTAATGTCACAAAATTAAAATAATAATCTTCTAGCTGATATGACACTTTAAATTACAATCCTCGTCCGTCCATTGTCATTCAGTTCCCACGTCCAGCGTTGCTTTCCATCAACCTCAGCGAGTTAGACGTCATAAAACGTCAAAACAGCCACTTGGAAGACATCTTTATTTGCGCTGCGCCTTCATTGGAAAGGTGGATTAGAAATTCAGGGCGACTCGAGGAAGATTAATGGCAGTTTTAGCGTGTCTTGCTCCCCTTGGTTTTTATTAAATTTGTGAGCTATTGCCTCCATTAGTAGGGTGCCCTGTATGTCGCAGCGTTGAACGAAACGGCGTATATCCTGTTGCTGCTTAATTAAATATGATAAATGTATTGTCGCGGATTTTCGCTTTTATTTTTTTCCAATCCCGAATCTATACGAGTGGTGAGGACTTAATTAAAACTGCTTATGTCACTGTAGTGGGATAACTGGGAATGTTTAGGGCAAATGGTGTTTTTATTTAAGTGAAATTGTTTTGAGCGCTGACCTTCCAAGGTTTAATGTAATCTCGTTTCAGTAAAGCTGTCTGGTTTTGTAATTCAAATGTTCTGCTTTTTGTCTTTGTTTTCAAAACGGTACAGCTTAACAACAATGAGCATAACCGCTTAGTAACCCGATTCCATGTAATCTTTTTTTTAAAGATATGTAAGGAAAAATTAATTTTTTTCGTATTTTTTGTTTCAACTTCTGGAACAAATTCGTGGAGATTTTGGAAACATTTTTAACAAAGAAATCTATTTATTACATTTTCTATTTTAAATCACAAGTGAATCATAATCATCAACACCTAAAGTCATAAGTTATCAGCTACTCAATTATGCAATAAGAGTGTTACTGTGTCGTAGATACATATCGCACACAGACATACCAAATCAATGACTGAGGTTTTAAGCGCGAAGCACAGTTAATATATGGTATATAGAAAAAGGAACCACGTGTGCGTTCCACACAGGGGCACTTTCTTCTAATACTAGGGGGCTACCGCTCGCCAACCCCCGGTCGAGAAGGTAATGGAAGCCACAATGAAATGCCCCGATGAATGCTATGGAGTTTATTGTGCTCTTGCAAACACTCCTGCCATTTTTCTACTCATTTAATACAATGTCTTGCACAGCGTGCAAACTTTAAATTTTTTCTTCAACTTTGTGAACTTTGGACAGAACAAATTTGAATCAATTAGGGGTCCGCCTCTGGTCGCTAACGCTCGCCAAACTCCGGAGGATTGCTTTGCAATCCTCATTGATTAGCTGGGCGAACCTTGTTCGCTTCGCTCGCATCAATGTAAACATGTGTGCTAGCAGAAGGGATTGTTAAAAAAAATTTATATTCCAAATATAAATTTGCTGTATTACAGAAAAGTTATATACAGTACTTCTGGAATCATAACTCGAAACAATTTTAAATTCAAATGGAAACTTTGAGCAAATTTTGACTTGAAATGTGAGCGCTGCTTTGGAAATAGAATACCCAGCATTTGTTTGTGTGTGCATTTTCCCAACAAACGAGCCACCCATACGCACTTTCATTGAGTTTGTTGTCGAAAGTTGTAGTGCAAGCGTTTTGTTCAACTATAATTTGTTGGTCCTGAAAATGGCCGAAAACGCTATAAATTCAATTGATGCGTGAGGCTTCGTGGTAAACAAACAAACGTACAATGTTGCGCAAACACTATAACAAATATCGCCTTTTTTGTGTGCCACGTAAGAGAATTATATATATAGATGAAAATAAATATTAGTCGAAGTGTATCAAAGTTCATCGACGGATGCTTTAACAAGGTAGTGTAATTTTCATGCATATATTATGCGCCCGTAACATTTGTAATATTTCCAAAATGGATGTGTTATCAGGTATGCCAGTGTCTTTCCGTACACCTGACGCGAAGACAAAAATGGCAACGAGAAAAATGATTTTTACCCCTCCAAGGGGTTTGGGCGAGATTCCTCGTTGATCTGAACAATTTGCCTAACGAAGAGATGTCTTGTCATTAAGAACTTGCCATTTTCGCTCAGGATGACTTGTCTATCCATCAAGATTCGCACAATTTGCGTAGCCACGAGCTATCTCGTTATCTCTCTATATTAAAAATAAGTTGCCACTACCGCCGCCGCAGGATTGAAAACTCGCTTTTTTTCGTTCGATTCTCAGACGGTTTCCCGAGAAAGTGCGGATCAGAAAATTACGAAATTAACATGGTTTTTACAAAATTGTACAGGGAACAAGATGGAGGAGATTTTTTCTTGGCTATTACTTTAGTGGGAATTATGGTGTCGAAATCGAAAAAAACGGGGGTTGGCGAGCAGGGGGTGGAGTAGTCAAGATCATTTCTGCTATTAATGCCTCGTCGACGCAACCACCAGGAGGTTTAAGAAGTATCGAAGTTGTTGTTGACGTGTGTCTCCTGAACTGTGAAACACGAGCTAAGGCCCAGTGATCTGAAGTAGGACAGACACAGAAGAAGAATACAGTGTTTTATTTTACAAACACGCAAATTGATCACTGGTAAAGACATAAGGGGTGCAGCTATCCACTTTTGGGTGAGGAACCACGGGCGAGAGTCTGACTTCTTCCTCGGACATCACATGCAACCAGCCCTAGGGCAGTAGCCCTAGTCGGGAATCGAACCAAAGCGTGGGAGCAGAGTGCTTTATCCACTATACCGCTTGGGCGGCAGTATGGAAGTTGATCAATGGAAGTGGTTTTTGCCTTCTCTGCTCGAATCCACTGCCCGTGGACCCTCACACCCACACCCTCTGCATGAAATTTGTTCTCTTATTTATGACAGCTGTCATCGAAACTAAATGCATCTGCCAGCAAAGCGTGCAGCTCTCCGCAGGAGCGGTCAAGCGATCAGCCGCGTCCATTGGAGGGCCATTGCGTGCCCGGTATGCCCGGGGATCGTCACGGCGGTCCTTTATTGTTTCACTTTAACCTCATACCTCTCGCGAAAGCTCCTCGAATCCGATTACGGGAGAGCTCAACTCTTGCGCTCTGTGCTGCTAATCCCTCCCGGCCCTTTCAGAAGGGTTTTCTTAGCGTTGATGGGAAGATAACAGTGCTGAGGATTCAGTGCTGGCCTTAGATTTTTTTCGACTTTCGGTCAAATGCTGCGGTTTCTTAGCGTTTGCGCAAACTGCCTTCGAAGGTACAGCTACACTCTACGTTTATGAGTGATGGCAACGACTTGGCGATTTTTGTGGCGCACTTCTTGTAGCGAGTTACGATAAATTAAGGCAACCCATCTGTCGTTACGGTTGTTGTGGTTTTCATGGCAACCTCGGTAAACGGAAACTTTCCATTTTTATTTTGAATATTCCAGAAAGTTCTTCCAAAATCCGTTAAAATCGTTTGATTTCGTTGGTTCGTTTTGAATTTTTTCTTTGCTCCCATTGGTTAATTTGATTTTAAAATATTCTTTGATTGTATTGGTCCTGTGGAATTTCTATTTTATTTTATTAGTTTTCATAAAAGGATTAATAGTTTTGTTTTTTTGCCATATTCGTTTTGACTATTTTTTCACGCAAGAGTTCTGACGTTATCAGTTAGTATTATTTCTTGCTTTTTTTTCTTTTTCAGCATAATATATATATATATATATATATATATATATATCTGCTGGAACATAATTATGTTTTGTAATGTATTTACTTTTTGTGAAAAAAAAATATATACTTTTCAAAACGTTTCCAAATGTGTTTTTAAGCTTTCATTTTCCGTTGTGAAAAGAAAAATGTTTTTGAAAAAAAAAAAGATTTTTGAAATAATTCTTTCCTTGGCGACTTTAGAAATGCGCCAAAAAAATCGTTAAAGGCCGTTGCCACCACTCATAAACGTAGAGTGTAGCTGTTCCCCTTCGAAACTGCCTCTGTGTGGAGGGCCGGTTGGTGAGGTGATTTTAATGAACGTCGTACTAGAGCAACACAAGGGGCTATTGACGACGGTCCGGGATCAATCCTCTAAACCAGGGGTTCCAACCTTTTAGTAACTGCGTACCACTTGAAGTTTTTGGCGTACATTTTTTTAGAAACAGTTATCTAATGTCAGAAAAGTGCCCAATGGCTTGTTTTATTTTAATTAAAATACTAAGAAAGCTTCATTATTTTATGATTAATGCACTTGCATTTCGTATTAATGATGTTTTAATTAAGGAAAGAATAACAACACTTACTCTGTTTCTATATTTATTTTTTATATATAAATGTTCAGAAAAACCACTCTCACACAAGTAACTAGTAACAAATGGCATAAGAAATATTATAACATGGTTGTACATACTAAAAAATCGAACAAGCTTCGTAGAATATTTGGGTCGCCTTGCGTACCGCCTGAAACGTTGCCGGTTGGGAATCCCTGCCCTAAAGGAAAGATCCGAGGACAACACACGACCCACTGGTCTGGTGGTTAAGGTATAAGCCTCTAGATCGGAAGTTTCCTGGTTCGAATCCGGGTCAGGGCATGGATGTTTGTAAGCGAGGGTGTAGAGGCCGGCTGGTGCACCTTAAATCTTTCGTTGCCGAAAGTCATCACGTTGGGTTGGTGTGGTTTGGAGAGTGGGGTAACAACTCAGTTTTGCCTCGTCATATAACAGCTACATTTCCGTGTTAAGTTTCGTGTAGAACGTGTTTCCTTGTCCATGTTCATTTATTGCAAGAAAACTAACTATATATTTTGAAATTGGGGCTTCGAGGGCCACTTTTAGGACTACCTGTGTGCCACCTTTCACGGCTACAGGTGGGTCTGGAGACAGGAAAGAAATAGCCTGTGTTTTCAGCATTGTTCTAAAGTATAAGTGTACCAAATTAGGTGTGGATGTGTCAAACGGTGTAGATTTGTATAGAGATGATACATACACGTCCTTTTTTATATACGAGTATATTGATAGATTGAATTTTGCAAAATTTCAGTCTGGTCTTTTTCCTCTGGATTAACAAACGGCAATATTAATTGCGGAACTATTGCACAACGGTTTCTCTTTGTGGTTTAGTTTCTGAAACCACATTGATGGCTTTCGCCTCGTTTTGGAAGATGTGTCAATTCGTGGTTAACCTCATGAACCGCTTTTTTCCACAAAAGCAGTAACCTGTGAGTCGTTTACTTTATTACACGCTCGAATTAGCCACGCGTTGGATTCAGAGTGAAACACTTTCTCATTACCCAGTAATGGGAAAATGACAGCATGCATGTCAATAAAGCTCTTGATCTGTCTTACTTTTCTTATGCAAATTGGGGTCGCGGTAGCACGGATGGAAGAGTAACGGATTAGCAACCGGTGGATTGTGAGTTCGAGTCCAATCAAAAACCATCGTGTATAAAAAGGACTGGTGCACGTTACATCTGTCGTAGCCTCAAACCGCCTCACGCTGGCGTGGCGTAGAAGTTTGGAGATAACAGTGTCAACTCCTCGGATCTTTCTTTTGTCCTCGGCTCTTTCCCTTGAGGATTGATCCCGGACCGTCGCCAATAGCCCGTTGTTTTGCTCTATCTTGACGTTAATGAAAATAACTGCCTACCGTACCTTAAGAAACTGATAGGTAGTGGTAATTTTAGTTAACGTCGTACTAGAGCAACACAACGGGCTATTGATGACGGTCCGGGAAATTGGTAATTTTAGTTAACGTCGTACTAGAGCAACACAACGGGCTATTGACGACGGTCCGGGTAATTGGTAATTTTAGTTAACGTCGTACTAGAGCAACACAACGGGCTATTGACGACGGTCCAGGATCAGCCCCTTAAGGGAAAGATGCGAGGACGAGAAACTGGTAGAGTAAAGCTCTTGGTTTCGAGTTTTAATCTTGAATATCTAAACATTGAAGTTTAAAATACCTGAAAGGCTGGTCCTTCTTCAGTCTTGAATGTAGTTGTTTGGAAATTAGACCAGACGTCAATAGAAGGGGTTAAAAGTTTCATCGTTTGAGGAAATTTTACTTCACTACTCCTTTCAGACAAACCTGGCTATCAAGACAAACATTTTTCAAAACGGCTTTTTTGAGGAACTTTTACCTCTATTTCTACAATTGCCGACCAACCGGTCAGGTGGTTGAGGTGATCGGAAAGTTCCTGTTTCGAATCCGGGTCAGTGCATGAATGTTTGTAGGCGTATGGTGTAGAGGCGGCTTGTGCACCTTAAATCTGTCGTGGCCGAAAGTCCTCACGTTGGGTTGGTGTGGAAGTTTTAAAGAGAGGGGGTGCCAGCTCAGGTGTTGCCTCGTCATGATTCAAATTTACGTGGTGTTGTCCTCGAATCTTTCCCTTATGGAATTGATCCCTGACCGTCATCAATAGCCCGTTGTGTTGCTCTAATACGACGTTAATTAAAATTACCTTTTCTTACCTTACACGAAAACAATCAACCATCTTGGTAAACGTCGAAGATTTTATCTTTTCATTTGAATTATGCTGTTGATAAGAAATCGCCTATTTAAACTTCGCTATCACGAAAAATTACAGTGCATCATCCAACGCTTCTTTTCATTTCGAATGGTGCCTACATTTCTTTTTACACACCAGCTGTGTTCAGAGTCATCCGCTTTCAATTCAACTCACAAAGAATCCATTTGAAAGAGCTAGAGCACAGTAATAAGGATACATTTTCCGTTCCCCCGTCTAAAATAAACATGTCTTGCCGGAGAATAGTTATCGTTTGACGATCATGATACTCGGTCGCAAATGGCGCAAACTGTTCTTTCGAAAATTAAAAAAGAACCGGCGGCCCCTTTTTTGCAGCCCGCTGCATGATTTTCGAGGTATTAATGCGTGTTTTGAAAGATGGCTTTTTCTTTTGAATGATGCGTTCGGATTTTCTAACGAAGCGATTATTGTTTGAACTATGTTCTCGCAACTTTGAAAAATTTTTGAACTGGGTGCATTATTTTCAAATAAATGGTTTTCTATGCTAAGACAATTTGCAAACAGAAATGGCTTTGTTTACGGGGGTCGAGTTTTCCTTCACGATTCCAGGAAATAAAATGTATTTTAAATATGGGTTGATAAAAATATTTCATATTTCGCACCTCAGTGTTTACTTATGATCAAAAAATAGAAATATGGAAAATAAAATTTATTAAAATACAAGTTGGAGAAATATTTTGCCCTGTAAAACTTTCTGAAGGTGTATTTGCAAACTAAAAATTAATTTTCGTTCCAAATCAAATTTATTGAAATCAAACCACAAACATAATCAACTAATCAACTATAAAAACTTGACAAATTATAATTATATATTACAGTAAACTCTAAATTGTACTTTAAGAAGAAGCCTGTTACCTTTTGTCGATGAGAGTCATTTTCTGTCAAGCTCACTGTAGGTGGAGGAACGTGTTACCTGTACGTATTACGAACATGACATCACGGGTGTTTCTACTATGTCAGCACGACGTCTATGAAAATTCCAAGGAATGTTTTCGGAATTAGTATGATGTGATTGGTCTACACCAATTAGGTCTAAACGCAGCCAGAACGACAATAAACTACATTTTAAGGTAACCCCGATTAGTATCATACGAATCTCTAACATTATAAAAGGAAATGTTTGTCAGTTCGTTTGTCTGTCTGTTTCTTGCCGCAAAATCCTGACAATTCTATGGCACTTACAGCAATGATATTTGGCACACAGGTAGTCCAAATTTTTTTCAATTTTTGGGTCGCGGCGAATTTTAAAATTCAATCTAGAAGCTTTTTAAATGAATTTAACAGTTTTATTCTCCATCGCTTTTTTAAACGCGGAGAACTTTTTCTACACGTGTGACCTTGCAGTCAGGGTTTGGAAACATGTCAAGTTTTTTTCATCCGCAAAACGAGGTCAATTCTTTTTTTTCATTTCCGCTCTGATTTTGCGCGGACGAATAAATTTCCAGCCAGACGATAAATCTTTTAACTGAAGTCAGTTTTTTTCCCTATCTCCTAGACCGTTAAAGATAAAGTAAAAATCTCAACGGTTTTAAAATATACGGAACATTTCAATTTAGATTGATATTAAAAAATATAATTTTCTAAAAATTTTTTTTTTTTTAATTGTATGTATTTCAACGGATTTGAAATCTGCGGAAAATTTTACACCAGATTAATACCTTACACCACGGGCACGGGCAACGCCGTGCTAGCCACGCAGCGGCTAGTAATGGATATAAAATCTTCGTAGTCCGTCTTTTTCTTTTGTTCACAATAAAAATTCCTATTCAATCTTTTTTTGAATAAATATTAAAAAAATTTGCAGTGAACTCAAAATCAAACTTCTACGAAAAATGTATGTAACGTTTAGTCTATTGTAATGACATTTTTCGTTTCATTCTTTTTTTTTTTTCATTTAAAATTAAACGCTAAAAACTAAAATTTCCCAAACCGTTGATGTAGTTTTTATCTCATTTCACGAATCTTTCCAGTGGTATGAACTTGAATGAACGTGGAACAATGTTCCATTAGGTTTATCAAGCATGCCTATTAAACTTATTTTGTACCTTCTTGTAAAGCTCTGCGTCAGATTAAATCTCCTCACGCTCCGGCCTGTCACAAACATACGCGCTCGCCTTTCAAAGCAACGGAATAGATGAATGAGCAATGAGAGCGACGACGTGGACATTATTTATCATTCTGTCAGTGGCAACAAGAACGAGATCCGTCGCTATGGCAACGCAGTCTTTGGGAACCGCGGGGAGATGCTGTAACAACAGTTGGATTGCGATTCCAGACTCATTAAGTGGCCACCTTTGCTTGTAGGGTCGAGGAGGGATATATTTATCCGGTGGTTTTTGCCCCACTAACACTGTTAATGTTACCAACCTAGACATTTCCGGAAGTTGGACGTTTTTATGGCTTTTAGCGAGTGGCGTTTTGGGGTTTCTGTTATGTTTCTCTTTGGCTATGAGAAGGATATAAACTCAGTACTTTGGGAATCATTTGTTTATAGGTACGCGTGACGGAATTTTAGATTCATTTGGATAAAAGAAGTGGATTTTCGCAAGTATACTGCATACCCTTTGTTGGTCAAATGAATTTAATAGTTTTTTTTTCCTCTACTTGGTTCTTCAAGCGCGTTTCTTCCGCGAAAGAAGAAACACCATAATCTTGACTTTTTCTACCCATGTGACCTTGCAATCAGCCTTTGGATACATACCAGATTTTTTTTCATCGCGGGAAACCAACACATACTATAGAGAAAATTATTTTTTTCGTTTCCGCTTTGATTTTTACATTTCCTGTCCCATTTCCTCGAATGAGAGCAAGAAATAAAACACATATTGACTGGGATTGTTAAGGTTTTTTTTCGTAAAATCGGTGAGGGGTTTTAGTGTTTACGTTTGTAGTTCAAACTTTCGAAAGTTTTAAGAAATTCCAAGTATCACATAGAAAGTTGCTCAGTGGGTTTGCCCACTGCGCTAGGACCTGCGAGTTGTAGACGGCCCAGGTTCGATTCCTGACTGTAATGCCCTCTTGTGTACCAGTAAAAGCTTTCTTTGAGTGTATGTCCATTACTGACGACGATTTCTCAGCGGGTCCTTGAGATCAAACACACTCCATCAAATCCCACGGAAAAACTCTAATCCGAAAGTTGACGCTTATTTTTCTGCGTCTTCCACGCAAAAGCATTCGAATATCACAATCGCGTGCAGGTTTTCGTTCTTTTTTTCAGTGGCTTCACCGTAGCGGAAAATGTTTTATATCAAGCAAAAAAGAATATGGAAAGTGATTTGAGAAATCGTTTCGTTCTTATAAGTTTAACTGAGCATTTGGAAGGGGGTAAGCGTGCACAAAATATGTTCCACGCTTCGTTGAGTTCGTAGAATTGAAAATCGTTTGCCGTGAAGCATAAAGTCACTGTGGTATAATTAATGTGCTTGTGTCATTTGGTTTTGGAGAAGCATAAAATTAAGTTGCTGTTCTGTTTGAATAAATTGTTTCGTAATTAATGGCCTCACAATACATCAGATTGTATGTGTTAAGTGCGATGTATGACTGAAATCGAAAGATGAAAGAAAGACTACGATGTATATAGATAGTTTTATTTTAATTTTCAAGACGACCCGTTCTTGGACTAATTTTAAATGGTATTTAGGACGTATATCCCAGCTAAGATATTTATCAGATGAGAAAAAATGTGAGTTTGAGAGACTTATATAAATTTTGTTATACTTTTTTGCCTAGAAGCAAATGCCTACCCTACAATAATGTACCGGACGCCAGCGGATTTGCATAAAATCCGACTATTTGTTTGGGGGTGTTTTTCGTGGTGTGGCCTGGGACCTTTGAATGTTCTTCCTGGTCAATTGAACGCCGATGCCTACATGAACAATTTAAACAATCAGGTTCTTTCTACACTCTCGCAATTTTATGGAATAAAATAAATGTTACATCCCGGACAAAAACGATCCATGTCATGTCCCAGCCCTCTGTCAAGCAATGGTATCAAGATATGGTTGTAAAATGTCTCCCCTAGCCTGCTCAGAGTCCCGACCTAAACCTCATAGAACATTTGTGGGACGCGTTATAGCGACGCTTAGGACCAGGGAACCCCGTTCGAAATCTACAGCTGAGCTGGCGACATTCTTGCAGCAGGAATGGACACCAATATCCATAGCTGTGTTTCAAACCCTTGTTGAAAGTATGTCCAGAAGGGTTGATGATGTCATTGCAGCACGCGGGCGACCATCCCCCCTATTAAAGCATGTATTATTCCCCTTATACCATCACATCTTGCTGTCCGGTCCATTATTGTAGGGTAGTGTAGATGAGCATCTTTGAAGTCAGATTCTGATTTCTTGTAATATTTGAGAGCCTTTATTGTATCGGATTAGCAAACGAAGGGTTGTGAGTTCAAATCTCCATCCAACCAAACACCGTCGGGTACACGGAGACTGGTGCACGTTAAATCGTGCCTTCAAATGTTCTCACGTTGACGTGGTGAGGAAGTGTGGAGAGTCGGGTGCCAGCTCAGGTGTTGACCTCGTCATCTGACCGTTGTTCAAAATGACGAGTAGTTGTCCTCGGATTTTTCTCTTTGGGATTTATCACAGACTGTCTCCAATAGTCCGTTGTGTTGCTCTAATGCGACGTTGATCAAAATACCTACCTAAATAAAATGGCCATCCAAATGGGGAGGCCTGAGGAATTCGAGCCACAAATTACGAATGCGGGGGTTGCCTTAAGTCGCGTTTAGACCAGAGTTGCAAATATATTTCTCTCCCTTTTTGTGGCGAGGACGTTTTACGTTGCCCTATGCTGACCCCTTTTCGACCTACTCCCGTGTAAACGCTTTGTCGACTTTATCAGCAACATGAAGGGGTGAACACTCTCCTCACCCCTTTGTAGAGAAGGAGTGATCACCATTCACATCGCCATTTTAATCGAATAGGTCACTCAGTTTGGCGGGAGATGTGGTCATGGCAAGCGATGAGGGCAAAATGTCACAATGAGCCAACAAAAGAATAGAGTGACCACGGGGTGCTTAAGGGCAGAGGGGAGCGGTGTTTGTCAAGCAACACAGAAAAAGGACGAAATAGGGGATCATTTTCATCCCAAATTTCGTCTCGAAGGAATGTCCCCCGAAAGTTGCAATCCTTTGACCTTTTCCCACTCCTGGTGGAGAAGAAAATTGAAGTTGTACACTTGTCAGATCACCACCCCGGCACGAGATCTTCTCGATAAAATGAGTGACAAGTCTCGGAACAACTTCGATGTTTGGAGGGGCAGAAGTTCGGAAAGTCAATTTAGTTCGTTTTTCATCTGCTCACTTTCGCCAAAACAACCATCATCTCCATTCTGTTAACTCGACTGATTTCGCCCACCTACCCTCCTATCAGTTGCGGTTGACGGGAAATTCCCTGGAAAAAGATGACACGGGTCTTTCTCCCCTGCAAACGAAGAAATATCCTTCGAAGAGCCTTCGTTTCTTTCTCCCACCCCGATTCCATTGCGAAGACATCCAGTGCAGTGACATCATTGTTCCAGTAGAGTGACTAAGCATGGAGAAGTATTCAGTTCTGCGAGTCTCGCGCAAACTTTCATCTTGGAGCATGAGTCACTGCTCCATATTCGGTGTCCGTTTCGATGACGTCTCACGAATGGATGGAGTGGATTTTTTTTTTTTTGCGTGCTCCATTCATTGGTGACGGGTTGACTGATAAACCACTTCAAATCAATCGACTGGGTTTGGGAAGTGAAACGCTTTAGAAATCGTTCATAGTAAACAATGGAGTGAGAGGAAAGTTTGTTTTGTTGCGTTTGAATCGCTTGAACTGGCGTTGTGAAACTAACGATCCATCTATTCAGAAACAAAACCTTCGACGGAAGTATTTTTCAACATGTAGTTCAACTTTTAAATAAATTTCATATGCTTTTAGTTTTAATCTGAAACGCGATGGACTTTTTTAATGCTCGAAACTTTGAGAGTGCGTGTGTTTCGATTTATTATATTTTTTTTTTTGCGTTCCGTTCATAATTGACAAGTATACGAACTACTTCAAATCAATATTCAGGTTTTTCGAACTGAAATTGTTAATCATTTATAGTTAACAATGGAGTAGAGAATGTTTTTTGGTGCTCGAAATACTCGAGTCGTGTTCATCTTTTTCACGTCTTTCATCTTTTTCATTTTTTTAATTGTGAATTTTTGTTTTTCACTTTAGTGTGTCGTTTTAAAAGTTCCAATAAAAACTTTGAGAGGATAATTTAGATTCATATCTTTTGTACTCCATTCATAGATAACACGTTGACAAATCAATCTGCTGGTATAGGGAACGGAAATGGTTAAAAAATCGTTCATAGTTAAATGGAATGGGAAAAGTTTTGTTGTGCTCAAATTGCTATTCACTGTGTCGTGAAATTACAGTGCCATCTTTTCTGGAACAAAGCTTTTGAAATGAATAATTTTTTTAAAAGCAATTTTGTCTGTATTTTTTCTTTTTTTCTTTTAATTTTGCATTTATTTTAATGAGACGAAAGACATTTTTAGCGTTGAAAATAAAACTTTGAGAGAACATTTAGTTTCGTGATATTTTTTGTGCTCTATTCATAAATGACAAGTTGTCACAACACGTCAAATGAATCAGTAGGTTTGGAAAACTGAAATAGTTAAAGAATCGTTCATAGTTAACAATGGGATAACAAACGCTTTTGTTCAAGTTGCTTGAACTGCGTTCGGTCATAAAAATTGCTAAACCGGAGAGAAACCTTTGGAACGAACATTTTTGGACAGCGTGTGTTTTACCTTTTTCAAAAAAGGCATTTTGTTGTTTGTTTAAAACAGACGCACGCTGGAGGTTTTAATGTTTAAGCAGAACCTTTGAAAGGAAATTTAGATTTATTTTTGGGTTGAATTTTGCGACGGTTCTCAAAAATAGTAAAACTTTGCTAATTGTAACTAGAAGTTTGTTAATCCTTTGAAACAAACCATTTTTCCGAACTCATTTCTAGTATATCTATTGATTCTCACAAACCGAAATATAAAAAACAAACCCTACCAAAACCTTTACAGTCGTGATATAAAGTTAAATGAGTTAAGCTGTCAAACCCATTATGTAATCTATCTTAAACATCAAGGTATCAGTGTGTTGAAACTTCATTTATTGTAGCATTTTTATTTTCTAAAATTGCTCTAAAAATTTATATAACCTTGTAAAAATGGATAAATACGAGCATGCAGAGATTAGAAACTGAAGATATAATATAATAAACACAGAGGAGTATCAGCTGAAATAATATCACTATTCATAAAATGTTTGTTACTTAGTTTGAATTGCTTCATTAATCGTTGAAATCTTAAGTTTTTTAGTTTACATCAAAATTATTTGTAACTTCATAGGCCTGTCCTTGATTACTTTTCAAACTTTAAAAGTATCGATCCACGTTTCAAATGTAAAAAAATTGAAACGATTGATTTAAATTGGATTGAATAGTTGGAAAAGAGAAGAAAATTTCACAAGAAATATTTTTGAATTCTTCATGGAAAAATAGCAAATTATTTACAGGTATATCAATTAATTTTTTAAAGAATTTAAAATTATTTATATACTTATATTGAAACTCTCAATACAAATCTTGTTCTTTCGTAAGATTCAGTGGTGGCGCCATCTATTGTGCTTTGATAAAGTTATTTCGACGATAACTTTTCCATTTCTGTTACACGAGAACTAATTAGATAGTTGACTATGTACATAATTGAGAAATCGTCTGGAACTTTAACAACATAGTCTACGACATATTAAATATACGGGGTCAGTTTTAAACACTGAAAATTGTGATCAATTTCCTCTTGAATAGAAGAATCCTTTCAACATATATTTCGATTCCCTTTCCACGAATTGTGATCATCATGTGATGTACACATTGCCTGAGTAAAATCCATTTTTATTCAAACGGAGTAAAAGATGAGTCGTGAAAAGTAAAATAGCACTTGTTCATGAGGAAGAATATGGAAAAGTCCCTGACAATCAGGAATCGGAAGCAATAGAACGAAAACACAATTTGGCAACCGGAAGATAAAAGTTGCATCAAAATAGTATGTAAGTCTGCTTGCAACTTTTCCTGTGAATCAATTGAAACCATGGCAATCAAAACTGGATTTAAATAGGCTCGTGATCCCACTATATAGGTGGGATCGTACATTAAGGTATCCACACACGTTAAAAATGTCCTTTTTGACCAAAAATTCCGAAAAAGGTTTTATTTTTTATTTGATAGATTATTTATTTGACTTTCCAAAGTACATTCTGATATTTTCTCTAAGTTAATTAGTTGCAGAGTTATTAAGATTTTAATCAAGGCAGGAAAACCAGAAGTAGCTATGGAAAACACCGGAAATTGCCGTTAAAAGACCAAAAACCTGACAAAATTTAATTTTAAAACTTACTTTTTCTTGCAACTATAATTTTAGAATGGTTTCTCTTTTGGAAATAATGTGTGCATTTTTAAAAAGCAGTGAGGAACAAAATTGTTCACACAAACAGTAAAAGCAAGAGAGAGCAAACGATACATTTCAAACTATTTTTTACTCTAAATTAATATTTATGCATCATTTCCTCACTTTAAATGTTATAACACAAAAAGTTATTGATGGATTCTCGTAAAATTTTGAGAACTTGTTCTTTATAGTGTTGTCTAGGGGATGAACAAGAATAATTATACCGAGTTGAAAAGTTTTTAAATTATGGCCATTTATTTAAGAAATAGGCCTGTAAAACTATCAAAAATCTTATTCATTTTTCGATCGCTTGTAAAATTTTTGTTGATTAAATATCCTTTTGATTGTAGTTCCTTCCCTAGAAACATGCATGTTGTTTGTTTTGGTGTCATCCTTTTTCAAATAGGTTTAATAGATTTTCATGAATCACATTTGAAGTGTTTCACAAATTTCTTCTAAATTTCATACATAATTATCACTTTTACAAGATTATACATTTTAAATATTTGTAGCCCAATGCTATTGTTTAATGACGCTAAACATAAAATTATGTCATTAAAGGTTTTTTTTGCACATTTAAAAAAGAAAGAGTCTGGAACGTGTCCGGAAGATGTCAGACAGTACGATCACGGGAAAATCCCTCCTCAGTAGGAGCACACCCTTTGGCATCCGTCCAAGGAGTATTAAGCTTCCCCACTTGATACCGAAGGAAACAGCGACTCGAAATAAACCAATTGCAATGTAAAATGTGTCATAGGGATCAATGGAAGTTGCGACCAATAACCCTGTGTCATTGCCTTTTAGTAAGCAATGACTCACTAATATTGCGTCATTACTGGGTAATAGTATTGATTTGTTTCGGTTGCAGATTTACCAGGAATGGGCTGACATGAATATGTGCTGATTTCGCATTCACGTTTATTCGTCTTGTTTTCTTAGCGGAATGAATTGTATATATTTCGATTGCTCACAGCGAAACATTACCGAAAAACTATGAACTAATGAGATGATTTAAATCGCTAGGTTGGGTTCTATTGGGTCATGTGGTTGAGGGTAAAATGCGTTTTTTTTTTCTTCTTATCATTCTAAATGAATGATGCAATGTCTTACAGTTGTTGCGACATCGTACAATGGTGTTTTATTCTAATTTTGTTAAGTATTTTAGGCAACGGTGTAGCGATTACACCGTTCTTGTATTAAACTCAGACGAACCCTTGACATAAATATGACAAATTCTAAAAATTTCGGAACTAGAAATATGTGAAATAATTTTAATCTGTGAAATAGTAATTTTAATAATAAAAACATGTGAAATAATTTTCAATCTTTTGACAATCCTGTAAAATTTCCCTTAAGGATTGATCCCGGACCCAATAGGCCGACCAACCGGTGTAGTGGTTAAGGTGTTAGCCTCTAGATCGGAAGGTTCCTGGTTCGAATCCGGGTCAGGGCATGGATGTTTGTAAGCGTATGGTGTAGAGGCGGCTGGTGCACCTTCAATCTGTCGTGGCCGAAAGTCCTCACTTTGGGTGGGTGCGGAAGTTTGGAGAGTGGGGTGCCATCTCAGGTGTTGCTTCGTCATCTGACCGTGGTTCAAAATGACGAGGTGTTGTCCTCGGATCTTTCCCTTAAGGGACTAATCCCGGACCGTCGTCGTCAATGGCCCGTTGTGTTGCTCTAGTACGACGTTAACTAAAAATTACCATTACCAAATTACCAAGCATAATTTTCCATCCTTTAAATGCTTATTGCCTCCGATGATCCTTTTACATTTGAGTTCCGACCCTGCAACGACATTCAATGCTAAAGATGAATTTGTTTCCCGATTCATTCAGGTAAGCAGGTATTATAATAAACGTCACACTGGAGCAACACAATGGGCTATTGGCGACGAAACCCCGAAAGATCCGAGGACAACATCACGTCATTTTGAACAACGGTGGGATGACTTGCTCGTGCCTGTGCTAGCAACTCATTCTCCAAAGTCTACACCACACCAATCTAAGGACATTTGAGTCAACCACAGATTTAACGTGCACTAGCCCCCCTTGTACGCCAAGGTCTCTGGTTGAATTCGAACGTGGAACCCTCCTAGTCCGCTACTCTTGATACCGCGCTACCCAATTCATTCATCTGCTGGAAGTCTAGATGAAATTCCCCCTGAAAGAACTGGAAAAAAAGAATAATATAAGAATATTATTTACCCATCTCATTCCCTCCGTAAGTAAAGGAATAATTTTCCGTAACATTTCCCCCGCCCCCGAAATATTTCCCTCTATCTTTTACAAGCCAAAAGAATTGGAATAGGAAAACAAATAGATTCAATACACTGCAGGAATTCTTGTTTCCTTCCCTTCTCGGCGGGACCACGGGTTGTCATTCCATTGGTGACATTTCGCAGAGCTGTTGCACGTCTCTCTCTCTGGCATCACAAACCCCCTCCCAATATTTAGCCGCGAACTCCCCCGTTCCCGAGGGATGGTTGTCGCCGGTTGCCATGGCAACCGGGAGGAGAGAAGAACCTGAGACCTGTCTGGACGGGAGAGTAATTTGGGGGGTTGAGATGGGTTTCCGGATGCTCGGGAGGACGTGGGCTCTTTCCGAAATGCATCTTTCAGGAGGGGTTGCTGGGATTTGGCGACGGGTGTGAGTGTGTCGCCAAGTGACTGGTTCCTTGATTAGACGTTGAATGGCACCGACATCACTTCTTTCCAATGGACTAGGCACAATTCACTCAATGGTTCTAACTTACATCACTCAATAATTCTAACACACATCACTCAATAATTCTAACAAACAACACTCAATAAGTCTAACAAACATCAATCAGTAATTCTAACAAACATCTCTCAATAGTTCTAACTAACCTAGCTCAATAATTCTAACGAACATCACTCATTAATTCTAACAAACATCAATCAGTAATTCTAACAAACATCTCTCAATAGTTCTAACTAACATAGCTCAATAATTCTAAAGAACATCACTCAATAATTCTAACAAACATCAATCAGTAATTATAATACGCATCACTCACTAATTGTAACAAACACCACTCAATAATTATAACACACATCACTCAATTATGCCAACAAACATCACTCAATAATTGTAACACACATCACTCAATAATTCTAACACACACCACTCAATAATTGTAAGAAACATCAATCTGTAATTCTATCAAACATCTATCAATAGTTCTAACTAACATCTCTCAATAATTCTAACGAACATCAATCAGTAATTATAATACGCATCACTCACTAATTGTAACAAACATCACTCAATAATTCTAACAAACAATAATTTAAGCGGTTAGCAATAGGTTGACCACTACTTGTCCAAAGAACTACATATAACCCTCCAAGTGTTTGTACGAGATGTCGTGTCCAAGATCTGATCAGTTTTACTTCTGACAAGATGCCTCGGCCAGACAAAACTGTCCTATTCATGTTGAATAAAGTTTGTTATTAGGAAATACAAATCGTCCCTTCCCTAGAACTGGTGACAGTTTGGAACAGGTTTTAACACCAGGTACTATTACGGAGGGTTAAAACGAATACAACTAATTCAACAACAGGTTCTTGACGTCGATACACCAACATGACTCCTCATAACTACACTTAAAGTAAGCACATTTCACTCAGTTATTGTAAGAAACAATGGTTGCTCGATAGACGTTAGTGCACCGATATAGCTTATCATCCGATTAACTACACTTAAAACACACACAACTCACTCAGAAATTGTAGCAAACAATTGCAGCTGGATAGACGTCCGATTGACTACATTTTAAACAAATGTAGTTCAAGTAGAAATTGTAACTAACAATTTTTTTCTGGATTGACCTTGGTCCACCGACATGTTCCTCATACGATTGAATACATTTGAAACAAACACAATTCACTCTGTAATTGTAACAAACAATGATTACTGGCTAGAAGTTGATGCACCGACATGACTCCTCGTGTTCGACTCACTTCAAACAAACACAGTTCATCACTCAGTCATTGCTACTAATAATGATTACTGACTTGATATTGGTTCACCGATATGACACCTCATCGATTGGCGCATGGTCTATCATTCATTCCTCACTCTCCCCCCTTTGCAAAAGACTGCCATCGAGCTAAAAGACTAACAATGTAACTAACAAAGATTATAGACTTGATGTTGGTTCACCGATATGACATCTCATCGATTGGCGCATGGTCTATCATTCTTTCCTCACTCTCCCCCCCCTTTGCAAAAGACTACCATCGAGCTAAAAGACTAACAATATTACTAACAATGATTATTGACTTGATGTTGGTTCACCGATATGACACCTCATCGATTGGCGCATGGTCTACCATTCTTTCCTCACTCTCCCACCTTTTCAAAAGACTGCCATCGAGCTAAAAGACTAACAATGTAACTAACAAAGATTATTGACTTGATGTTGGTTCACCGATATGACACCTCATCGATTGGAGCATGGTCTATCATTCTTTCCTCATTCTCCCACCTTTGCAAAAGACTACCATCGAGCTAAAAGACTAACAATATTACTAACAATGATTATTGACTTGATGTTGGTTCACCGATATGACACCTCATCGATTGGAGCATGGTCTATCATTCTTTCCTCATTCTCCCACCTTTGCAAAAGACTACCATCAAGCTAAAAGACTAACAATGTAACTAACAAAGATTATTGACTTGATGTTGGTTCACCGATATGACACCTCATCGATTGACACATGGTCTATCATTCTTTCCTCATTCTCCTACCTGTTCGAAAGACTGCCATCAAGCCTCTGGATCAGCAAGGGATTCCAAGATTGAGCGCAATAGAGCATTTCGGGATCAACTTTAAATAATTTGAATTGTATTTTTACAAAAACAATGGATAGAATGAACTTACAAAGTTGTCTTAAGCTGAGCTTGATTTCTGCTTTCTATCAAATACCGGCGTCCACTGTTATTAATGTTGCGTACACTTCTGTCCACTGCATTTCCATTTAAATAACAATGCAGTCCTCTTGTTCTTGCCAGAGGGACGCTCACTTGCCAATTCTTTCAATTCTACCACCGGCCCCTTGTTGATTAGCAAAAGCGAAATTTCCTTCCGTAATCCTGTCTTGAAGATCCTATTCCGTCTTCTCTCACCCCTCTCACCCTTTCTTTATTGCTGCAATACATCACTTTACCTGGGTGGAGCATCCTCCCTCTCTGTCGTATAAAGGGACCACTTTTATTGTTGGCTTTCCAGTGGGGGAAAGAAATTGGATGGTGAACTCGGTGGCAAGGAAGGGGGAGTGTTATGTTTCCAATAAAGGTGTTGCGAGCTGGGGTAAACTTTTCAATTTCCCTTGTGCGGTCTTGTTTAAATAGTACCAGTTCCTGTGTTGGTTGTGTGGAAGGTATGCCTTAACCAATCTGAACGTCAAGAAATTTCCGAGGATTGTAGTTTGCGCCACAACTAAATAACCACACTTATTGATAAATTTGATAATCTTGTCAATTAACGTCGTACAATTTGCGCCACAACTAAATAACCACAACACAAATTTGATAATCTTTTCAATTAACGTCGTACTAAACCAACACAACGGGCTATTGACGACGGTCTAGGATCAATCCTCTAAGGGAAATGTCAGAGGACGACACCACGTCAATTTGAACCACGGTCAGATGACGAGGCAACACCCGAGCTGGCACCCCACTCTCCAAACTTCGACACCAATTCAACGTGAGGACTCTTGGCCACGATAGATTTAAGCTACACCAACCGCCTCTACACTATACGCTTACAAACATCCACGCACTGACCCGGATTCGAACCGGGAACCTTTCTGCATAGGGGCTAACACCTTAACCACTAGACCGGTTGGTCGGCGAGAGGAAAACAGTGAACACAAAGACAGAAGATAGTGAACACAGAGACGAAAGATAGTGATGAGGAAGACAAACTAAAGTGATCAACGAGACAAAATACAGAAATCAAAGAGACAGAAGAAAGTGATCAAGGAGATCACCTTAACCACCAGACCACACGTATTGGATGAAATTATGCTGATAGATTCGGTCGTCTGAACTGGTGTTTTCGGAGAAAATGCCTGTTTCTTTTTGTTATATTTTAATCAATTATCTAGCTTTACTCCTCATCAACAAAATTGTGTTTTATTTACGTCAGTTTTAATTTGCGATCTGATTAGGTCGTGTTCAAATATTTTAAAATTTATATAGCATTGAATTTTTAAAATTCTAGTGTGTTTATTTTTTATTTCTGTTGCATTACATCACCTTTTGTATCTCTTTTCTCAACGTCTCCATGTTTTAAACTACCATTTCACTATGTTTAATGCGGATTACAATATTGACGATCCAATTGAGTGTTTTAATGATGTGTATGCCTACACATTTTTTAAATCGAATTTCGTTGTTGGTTTGGCTGTTTGTTGGAATTTTATATTGATATTTATTAATTTGTTTGGTCTCGCGGTTCGGAGCAATTTCTCCATAACTGATCATCAAATACGCAAGCCAACCAAACCAAACATTGTTTAAATAGAAACATACATTCTGTTCGGATTCTTAACCTCCTTTTGTGAATCCTCCTTGTGTAGGTGCCGACCAACCGGTATAGTGGTTAAGGTGTTAGCCTCTAGATAGGAAGGTTCCTGGTTCGAATCCGGGTCTGGGCATGGATGTTTGTAAACGTATGGTGTAGAGGCGGTTGGTGCACCTTAAATCTGTCGTGGCCCAAAGTCCTCACGTTGGGTTGGCGTGGAAGTTTGGAGAGTGGGGTGCCAGCTCAGGTGTTGCTTCGTCATCTGACCATGGTTCAAAATTACGAGGTGTTGTCCTCGAATCTTTCCCTTAAGGGACTGATTCCGGACCGTCGTCAATAGCCCGTTGTGTTGCTCTAGTACGACGTTAACTAAAATTACCATTACCATTACCATTACCTTGTGTAGGTAGATTGGTTTATTTAATTTACGTCGTACATGATCAACACAACGGGCTATTAATGACGATCCTGGATCAATCCTGAAGAGTAAGGTCCGAGGACAATACCTCATATTTTGGACAGAATGCATGATGAGAGAAACACATGATCTGCCACCCCACTCTCCAAACTTCCACACCCCGCCAACATGCCACTTTGGTGGGACTGCATATTTGGCGATATATTAAGATTAAATGTTAATTAATTTAAATGGAGGAATTTTTTCTTCAGCAATTCCATTTTATATTAGTATTTTGTGACAGTTGTCTTACCTTAATACGCTACTTTCGGAAGTCGCGCTACATTTGCTTTATATGTGATAAATCTATTTTTATAAGTTCTGGATGGTATTTTTTCTTCAAACATTCGTTTCACCCTATTAATTTTTGAGCCGTGGTAGCTCAGCCAGTAGAACGTCGGGCTCGCATCGGAAGGGTTCTGGGTTCTGTTCTCAGCGGAGCCTGCAATTCTGATGGTTGCGAGATCGGCGCTTGGCTAAAGACCGTCGTGTTCGCTAATGGTGGCTGGGGCACGTTAAATAGGTCGTGGTCACAAGGTCCCCCATGTTCCCATACCAAATAAATACCTCTGGGGTTACCTGATCACGGGGTTATCGGCCTCTGATTGGGATCTAAATTACGATATGTGTGAGTGAATGGATGTGTGAAAGGGACCTTCCTGTAAAACGGATGTGTCATGTATGAAGAAGTCCAACCCTCCGGGGCAATGGCACCCCCAATTGGGCCATATATGGCCCTCACGATTAGTATTTTGTAACAGTTATCTTTCCTTAATATGCTACTTTCGGAAGTCAGGCTACGCTTGCTTTATTTGTGGTAAATCTATTTTTTAAGTTCTGGGTGATATTTTTTCTTCAAACATTCGTTCACCCTATTAATTTGTTACAATTAGCTTCCTCAGGCTAAGTTCGGATGTCATTTCAAACTTCCTTATTTGTGGTAAATTTCTTTTCGTAAGTTCTGTTTGTAGTTTCTATATGTGTATGTAATTGTATATTCTATGATATGTTTCACTCAAAATTTTCTTTGCTTTCAGGTCTGCTCTCTTGGGACGTGGATTCAACTGGATGTGATTTAAGTGGCCTGGAAACAGTTTGTGCTAGTATAAATGCAAAACATCTTAATGATACCGGTGAGTAAAATTCGTAATTTTGCCTCAACATTGGGGCTTATAAAGAAAATTACAGCTAAAATTTGAAGTTATAATTAGGGCTAGGATTTTTCAATGATTTGCATTTTTTTTGGCGATACTGAAAGTTTATTCGTGTGAATTGGAATGTATTTCATCTAAATGGGAGATATGTCCTCCTGTTGGTTGCTACGTCGACACAAGAAAACTGACCAGATATCGTTATCATCAAAAATCAGATGACGATATATCTCGTCATTGACAAATTGTGTCAGATCTTGATCGACGAGATATTTTGTCGTTACCACTTGATGGGTTAAGGCATTTTTGTGCATTTTTTCGTGATTCTAAAGCAAGACGCCATTTTTTTGTTGTTTTGATCACTTCGGTACATTTTCTTTTATTCTGGAAACTTTCCTTGCTGAAATTTCCAGAAACAAAATTTTATCATGTTTGACCACCGATCTCTTCGGCCTTTGTACTATAAAGGGCAAACTAAAGGCTATTTGTGAAAAAACATCCATTTAGTAATAATCCGCTACAACCATAGACAGGGATTATAAGTCGACAAAAGGCATTGGTATTGAGATTAGCTTCAGAAGTGTCACTAGTAGTCACGTGGTTCCTCTGCAAAAATTGACTTGGTAGAACATTCACCAACATCCATGTGCTTACAAACGGGATTCAATCCTGGTCCCTACTGTGTGGCATACAAACAATTAAATCTGTCTTAAATTCAAACTTTCAATTTGACACAGAAGCTATCATAAAATATAAGTTGCATTTTTTTCTGATTTTATTTTTATGAGGCTCACTTTTGTTAAAAGTAAAGACGTTTTAGTAGAGAAACTATGTTAAATTGAAAATAAATGCTTCGATTGTATTTTAAGGTCATTTTTATGTAATACGGGGATTTTTTTACTATATTTATTGTTGTCTCTTTTTTCCATTTTGTTATTTTAAGGCACTTTTCTAGTTTCTTTTTTTTGTACTAAATGTACAGTCAGTATCGGTTATATGGTCAGCTCAGCGGTCCAGAAAAATCAGACCCTATAAGCGGAGTGATCATATATGCGGAACAATACTACATTATTTAATTATGGCAGGATTATATTCACATATCAGAATTTAGTGCTCATAAACAAATAATTAAACTTTTAAGAACATTTTAAAAATTAACTATATTAAACGGGTTCTCTGGAGCGACGCATCAAGGTTCACCCTCTACCGTTCGAATGGCAGGGTCTGGCGGCTGCCTGTAGAACGCCTCCTGCCAGAATGCATTGTGCCCACAGTAAAGTTCGGCGGAGGTGGAATGATGGTCTGATGTTGTTTCTCCTGGTATGGATTGAGACCTTGGTCGAAATTCATGGTAAGCTCAACGCTGAGGCCTACTGCACTACACGGTTAAGCGTTCTTTACTTTTCTTTCCCCTCTGAAACAAAGAATTCTGTCTGGCAAGAAAAAAAAGTCCCCATTCATCAACGTTGGCAAATTGACATCTTTCGAGGATATTTTTTCTTCTGGTCATACGTGTTGCTCCCCGCCTCAAGAAATTTTACTTGGAAGTAGTGAACAGTATGGCTTAAAAAATAGTGTTATGTCGTTAGGCCACTAAGGCTTGTATTTTGAACCCTGACATTGTTGTTCCTTATGATGTTCAAAACATTACGTTTATATTCCATTTTCTCTTTTTCCACAGATGTTCTCATTCAACACTCAACTGAAAGCTTAGGAGTCGAAGTTCTTGTGAGTCCAACAGTGAGCACACTGAAGCAATGCGTCAAGAACTTGTTCTCCACTTCTACTGGCCACAAGCATCTCATCCACGCCGGATACACGTTCGCCGGGTCCGGCTCCTGGATCCTCCAGAACGGCACCTTCTCCTTCGACGAGTTCCTCGAAATATTCCAACAGGCCGATGTCCAGAGCCAAAAACGATGCAACATCAACGTTCACTGCGCCGAAGTGGGGCCCTGGAGCAGCGCCAACTTCGCCAAAGACATATTCACCAAGGTCGCCAACGTCTCGTTCAATCCCGTCGGGAAAGTGGTCAGCGTCCCTGGGTCCGAGCACTTGACCGAGTGCCTGAGGAGGGTCCTCAGCTCTCAGGCTCTGGAGGAAATCATGGAAGCGTCCACTCTGGTGGGGAACATCAGGTTCAACAGGCCCACCCTGTACTTGTTCCCAGCTGGCCAGGGCGACTGCGCTCTGTTCGGCATCAACGGATTCAACATGCTTATTGACGGTGGCTTCAACAGAAAGCCTTGTTCCTGGGAATTCATTCGACACCTGGACAGACTGGACGCCGTGTTGGTCACTCGGCTCTGCGAAAACAACGTGTGTGGGATGTCCACCTTGATGAAGAGGAAGTCTTTGAACAACACCTACCCCCAGATTGGCTACGTGTTCTGCAACATTGCCGAAAACGAAGTATCTTCCAAAACTGAAATGATCAAAGAGAAGGATGATCTCATCATAAGTGTGGTTGGGGAAGGGCATAACTTCACCAATACATTGAACGAATTGAAGTTGAAGCCACATCAGTGCTGGAGAGATTCGTCTGTTGAACCTTTTGTTCTCTACCACAAAGTTGGGCAAGGGACTCTAGAAATGCATGTTCTTAGCCCGCCAAAGGACAGTAAAGAAATGAAAGACTTCTTGAGCGAATGGAGTTCCTATAAAGAGACTTTCTCCAGCATAAAGTCTGGACTGAAGGCCAAAAGCTTAGAAAGTTCTATTCCACTGTCTCATGCGACTTCCATCTGTGCTGTGCTTGTTTGGCGTCCGGCTAATCCAAAGGATACCATCACTAGAATACTTTTCCCGGGTAGTGCCCCGCAAAGCAAAATATTTGAAAGTCTGGAAAAGCTTAAGGCTTTGGATGTTTTGAAACAGCCCGTCGTCACTAAAGCTTCCCTAAGTGCGATCTCAGTCACCAAAGTTGAAAAGAGTGTGAGCCGTGCATCGATTCCCAATCGCAAAAACACCGCGTCTCCAGCGCACTCAGTCTCCAGCGTTGCTTCTAGAAATGGGGATGTTGGTGGAGTCAAGAAAGAAGTGAAGAAAGTCGTCAAGGAAGTCAAAAAAGACAACAAAGATCTTGTCAAGAGAGAAATTAGGAAAGATTTAAAGAAAGAAATCACCGCTAAGGACATTAGAAAAGTCGAATCTGTAATTAAAAAGGATGTGACTGCCAAGAAAGATATCTTAAAAGAACCAAAGAAAGAGAACAAGGAGGTAAAAAAAGTAGTGAAGAAAGAAAACAAGGACCTAAAATCTACGGTGGAGAAAAAGAGTGCTCCCAAGAAAGTAGAATCTGCATCAGCTGTCACTAAAACTGTCAGCGAAGTTAAAAAGACAGCTACGACCACTGTCAGGAAGAGTACCACAGCAATCAAAAAAGACGCGAGTAAAACATCGACCGTGCAAAAGAGTTCTGAAATTAGGAAATCAGCTCCTCCAAAACTATCAGAGCCTAAGACAGCTAAGGACGTGAGCAATAAAAAAGCAGCAGAAGCGAAATCAGTTCCAAAAACCAAACCAAAAACCTCAACCACAGCCTCAAAGACTTCCGCACCAAAAACCAAAGCCGCCGCTGTTCCCAAAGTTGGCAACATGACCAAAGCCGTTGCTGCAAGCTCTATTGTCGCTTCAGCCGTCGCTGTAACTGTCGCGGCATTTGAACTGAACGAAAAGAAGGAAGAGATAGTAGATGAGATTGAGCCAGAAAACGTTTCCGAGAAAGAGCCAGAAATTGCTGAAGACGTAAAGGATGTGAGAGCCACTGAGAAATCTGAGGAAATTAACGTTTCACCTTTACCACCAGAGGCACTCTCACCAACACCTTCAGACTCGGTATCGTTGACACCATCGGACACCTTGTCTTCGGCGCCTTTGGAAACTGTATCCCCTACACCACCCCTAGGCAACGAGCCGATGTCTATGGAAGAAAAAGAAGTAAATGAAATTAAGGAGATTGACCAAGACATGGAGACCTTCGAAGCGGGAGTCGCTGAAGAAGAAGCAGCTGGAACGGTTGAAGCAGTCGAAGAACTCGAAAACACCCCTGAAGCAACTGACATCGAGTTTGAACTTGCCAAGCGTCAAAAGAACGATGATATGATGTCAATGTCCTTTGTTGGCTTAAAAGATGAGGAAGAACCTATAGAAGAAGTCCTTACCAAAACGGAAGCAGCATCTGAGCAATTATCGGCCATCAGACCTCACACTGTTGAATCTGAAGAAAATATTGAAACAGTCGAACAGGCCTATGAAGATAAGGAAATCGATACTGCTGAAAAAATCGATACTACTGAAAAAATCGATACTACTGAAAAAATCGAGATGGCTGAAAAAATCGAGCTGGCTGAAAAGATCGAGTTGACTGAAGAAATGGAATCGGAGAAAATAATCGAATCCCAACTAAACGAATATAATAATGTAATTGAGACTAATGAGAAAGATATCGACGATCAGCTTGCCCATCTATCGATGGAGGGCAGTTTCTGCGCTGGAAGATCTTCCTATGAAAAAGAAAACGAAATTATTGCACAACTTGAAACCTCGGGCGGCCAAAATTCGGCAGAGGAAAAACATTACGATGCCGAAATTCCAGAAACAGGTAATTTGCCTGCAGAAACCGAGGAAGAAGACGCTAAGGACTTCTATAAAAATGAAGAAATTCCACACAATATTCAGATGCACGAGAGCTTTATAGCAGATAGTGATGAAGTTAAATTAGAAGGAACCACACATGATGTGTATGAGGAGTATGAGAATAGAGAAGTTTTGGACGTGGAAGAAACAATTCAGCCCTCCCTTATAAGTTCTAATATGGCTGCTAACAGTCATTTTGAAGACAATCAATTATCTTCAGAGCATGACAAATTTGAATCGGAGCTGCAAGAGAAAGAGGTGGAGGTGGAAAAACTGTTGGAAAAGAAGGACTTCTCTCAAGAATCTCATGCTGCTCATGAAAACAAATTTCTGGCGGATCAAGAATACGACAATCGTTACGGCATGGATGAATCGATTGACCGAATTTCAAACGAAGATTACGATATATCCCAAAATATAATTGCCGATTCCGAAATGCAAGAGACGTCAGTGGACGAGCCGGAAGAAATCGTTCGTAAAGAGTCTGCCGTCTCAATTACTCTGAACGACGATGAACTGGGTGTCAGTTACGACGACAATTCGAGAAGGAAGAGCTGTACGGAGTCTGAGGATGATGTTGACATCCAGAACTACATGACAGATAGGAGAGACTCGTACGAGCAGGACAAATTATGCGTCAAGCGGGACTCTGATTCTGACAACGAAGACGTGGTCAAGAGCCCAACGCCCCATGCTATCGTCGACTACGAAGGAAATGCCGACGATGTCACCAGAAGCACCGGAAGTCCCGCTCCGGAAGTGAAGAGCGGCGTCGCTCCAAGCGAGGATGTCGTCTACCCAACCGAGAAAGAAGACTTCGATGAAAAGGACCGCGATTCTGCGGAAGACGACATCGACGACGGGGAAATGATTCGTCACCCGACCCCTCCCCAAATGAAGTATTCCGAAGATGAGATGCGAGATCCTATTGGACCGCACTACATCACAGCCCCTGGCCTCAATCCCCAGGTGTCTGGCATCAGCGAGCAGCCCCTGTACGAGGAGTCCGAAGACGCCGGCTCCGAAAGGTCGGTCAGTCCGCTCGTCGAACAGCCCGTCTTCGGAAATGTCATCCAGGCTGACTTCCCGGAGTTGGTCACTGTGTCAGGTGGCACCACTCCTTCGGAGCCCCAGTCTCCCAAAACTGGCTTCAGCTCGAATAAGTTCGCTACCGAAGCTGCTGTCATGGACGCCCTGAGCGAACACGACTGCTCTGAAAGCTCTGCGCCGAGCCCCCTGTGCCACGAAGAAGCCAATGCCTTTGAAATGCCCCTCGTGGAAGACACCCTGCAAGCTGAAAACGTGCAGCTCCTCGAGTCCAGTCACAGCGGCGCGACACCCGATTTCAGCTTGAAGAATGTAGATGACGATCAGTCTGCAGTGCTCGAAAAGAACGAGGACAGTGTTTCCGAACACCCCCCTGCCGCTCTCGATGCCACGCCAGCGGTGGTCGATAAGCAGAGCGAGCTTCACGTTGCCGAAAACGATTCCGACGATGAATCATACAGTCAAAACGATCAATCCGAAACGCGAAGTGAGAAGTCCGACGCTGCGGATGAGAAATCGGACATCCACCGCGATGACAAGTCGGACAACCAACATGACGGTAAGTCGGACGTGATGGATGACGATCAGCTGGAAAGAAGATCCGACATCCATGAAGACGATGGGCCAGACTCCCATAACGATGACAAGCAAGACGATTACGACGGGAAAGGGGCGGATAGTTATGACATGCACGAGGGCACGCGGTCCCACAGTGATCAATATGGAATGAGCTCTACAACGGATTACGAGATGCATTACGAGAGGTATGAAATCAAAGAGGGTTTTCAGCCGAATGTTCCCGAGGATATCCAAGGGGATATTAGAATGGACAATGAAAGTGCGGATGTCTTCGACCGCAATTCCCTTACAGAGGAAACCAGCCTCGATGTGCAGAGAGGGGATGAGTTTGACATGAACTCAGGTTCAGCTTCCGAAGTTTCTCAAATCAAAACCGAAGCCTCCGAGCACCTTGAAGCACTAGCTAACGAGAATGCCGGTGTCAAAGATGGAGGATTCTATGACGTCTCTAATGTTGAATCTAACCATCCAGAAATCCACTACGATGGCTCCCAGATGTTAGGATCTGAGAATTTGAACATTCCTTCGGGATTTAACGATGGGGAGAATACATTATCAGGAAATGATTACTCATATAGTACTGGGAAGAATAAAGATATGGATGATCCATTTGGTTTGACGCCGTCAAATGAACTACTAACGGACTTGAAAACACAAAATGACCACATATCCGAGAGATTCGCGGGTTTCGAAAGCGATGAAACAGCCCTTGGTGATTACACAGACCATCTTTCCAAGCACCAAACTGAAAATAGTGAGGTTGCAGCTGATTACGATAGATATCCTGACCACTTGAATGATGAAGTGCGAATGATGCAACGAAACGAGTTTGAAGTTGGTAGCAAATTCCATGAGCACGGTGACTTACCATCCGGTATGGGAGTTGGATTCGAGGAATCGAATGAACACCATGCATATAATCTTGAGCAATCCGCAGATCACTTGGATGACGTCGCTCCGCAGCACACAGAGAATTTCTCCAATCTAGAAAACAAGTCTTTGACCGAAATGACCGAAGCCCACCAATACGAAACTCTATCGAAGTACGAAGAAAATGTTCACACTTCGAACGCAGCTTACAGCGAAAGTTCCTTAACTTCAAATGTAGTTTCATATGACAATGAAACAACTATTCCCGTCAACGACAATACAGAAGACCCCAATTTCAACTACGCCTCCAAAAGCTTGATGAGTTCTTCCGAAACACATTCGTCATCTGAAACGCATTGCGAACAGACAACTGTCCTGCAACGGGAACAAATCTCCTATGAATCTGGTATCACAAACACCGAATTCTCGAGAGACTTCGACAACTTGCGAGACGTGGCGGACGGCCACCATGACGACAGAGAGCTTGCGTACACCCAAGGCTTCGAAGAATCCAAATTCAGCAGTTCAAGTTCCGGCAACATTGAACAAAGTACTTACAACAGTCAGGGCGATACCCTTACGTCTGACACGAAGGAAGTGTATCACCAAAAATTCGAAACAGGCGATCTCAGCCATGTTCCGGATAGTGGTATATTAGAATCCGAATCCCCCTTCGAATTGATCAATGGCAAAGACCATGCCTCCTGGAGTCACTCGGCTTCGGAATACACGACGCAGTATGTCACTGAAACGAGCTCTGCGATTACCGAAACCCACGCCGGCTATTCCGCCACCAGCGAACAGGAAACCAGCTACATAATCAACTCCCGTTTCCACTCAGACTCTCCGGAAGACAACATCATGAGAAGCGACTCCTCTCCGGACGTACCGCCGTATCCCGTGGACTCCACCGGGCAGCTGACTGATCTGAAGCACTTGGTCTGCGGCGAGTCGCAGCCATTCAACCAAACCCAAGGCGACTACTCCAACATGAATATGCCCGACGTAGACGCTCTGCCACCGTCTCCAGTCAAGGCCCTCAACGCCAACCGCGGCAGCAACTCCTACGCCGAGTCCTCGGAGGAGGAGGAGGAGGATAGCTCCTCCATCCCCGGAACCGTATCGCCCTACGCTTACACCAACAAGGCGTACGCCAAAGAGGAGGAGGACATCGACGGCAACCACATCTACAAGGAATCGATCGGCGTGGAGAAGACTTCCGACATCATACAGGAGTTGGACGACAACAACCAACAGGGCGTGACTACAACTCACCAGGTGAGTTACTCTCAGGGATATCAGGAGACGCAGTACTCGGGCGAGACGAATTACGATTTCCGCTTGGAGGAGTGGGGCAAGCCCATGGGTCTGCCCACGCCCCCTGACAGCACCCAAAAGACAGTCGCCAAAAAGGCTGACAAGCCCGGTGTGAAGTCAGTCGGCAAGGCTGACACCAACGGCAAAGCCTATTCCCCTTCCGTCGCCTCCAAGCTGTCTTCCCCTCTCAAGAAACCCAAAACCAGCAAGGAGTCCAGCAGTGCCCCCGTCTATGTGGATCTGGCCTACGTTCCCCACCACGGCGATCCCCAGTACTGCGATGTGGAGTTTTTCAAGAAGATTCGTGCCCGCTACTATGTCTTCAGTGGCATCAATCCCAGCAAGGAGGTCCTGAATGCCCTCCTGGAGGCGAAGAAGACCTGGAAGGAAGAGCTGGAAGTGACCATCATCCCCACTTACGAGACGGATACCCTGGGCTATTGGATGGCCCAGAACCAGGACGATTTGGCAGAGTATTCCATTGAAGTCGCCCCCTCGGCTAGCAGGTGTACGGTCAATCTCCAAGACCACGAAACTAGTTGTGCTGCTTACCGCTTAGAGTTTTAACGAAAAGAAACGTCGTGGCAGGACTCTTCTCGGAAAAGTTTTTAAAACTGCTTCTGTTGTGAAATGGGTGCTTCTTTGTTAGCTTTCAACTTCAGGAACGATTCGAATTAAGTGCGTAACAAAAAAATATACAAATTCTCACGCGAGTGAAGGACATTTTCTGATTTCCTGTCAACAAAAAAATGCGTACACCCAAACGATGAACTGTCTTATTTGATATATCTCAATTAATTAGGCGGTTGGAGCCGACAATGATCTTATATATATTTTTAGGTTTTCTTCAAAGTGGAGTGCAGTCGATAGTGTATCGTTTTATTATTTTTTTCAGAGGGTGGCCAAAAAACTAAATCAAATTTTTGAGCTGAAATTCGTTTCGTAAATGTCGAGGCCCGCTTACTTAAAGCGTTTTCGTACTCTGACCTTGCACTCCACTTTGAAAAATTCCACTTAGTGCCTAACTGTAAAAAAGCAAAAAGTGAGAAACTAATTGAAAAAAGAATTTACAAGAAAAATTATCAAATGTTAGTTTGAAGATATTTTCAACTTATGGATGAAGCTAGTTTGTGCTTCTGTTTCATTCATTCGAAGGCGATGTTGAAATTTTCTTTGGTGAGATGAAAAAAGTATTTTATTCCTATATACGGATAGGCTTATCATATGTTCACAAAAACATAAGAATAGATATTCGTATATGTTTTTTTGAATTCGCAGTGAAAGCAGTCTTTTATACGAATAAACACAGATTATGTGTGTTGTATATACTATTAAATTGTGGTTTTGTTACCGAGTATAACGCACGGTTTTTGCAATTTTGAATTTTATGCTTCTCTTTGTATATGCTTATACCTTTCAACTCTAAGCGAATTTTATTCTAAGAATTTTTTTTATTTGAGTCTAAGAAACTTCAAACCTTTCTGAATTGTTCAACTATTTTTATAAATTATTCAATCAGAACTATTATGCTTTGCTCTTTAAAAAAACGGCATTCCACATTCTATTACCACAATACGTTGGGAAATTTTAATCGTTTTAAAAGTTTGATTTATAGAACGTTCATTGAACTAACGACAAGTACAATTTTAAAGATAATTTTAATATCACATGGTGTTTCGAATTTTGAATAGTTTTGTTATTCAACAATTCACTCGAAGATTTCATTCACGGATAAGTAGCAAACACTAAAGAGAATTGTGTTTTTTTAAATATTTTAAAACTGCTCTTGATTTTACTTTATAACAAAAATTGTACAGTAACAACTCTTCAGATAAATTGAAACACAGAACAAACCTATCTGGAAATCGTGAAAGAATTTGCCTTGGATTCCGAGCTTGTGAGGGAAGAAATTTACATTTTAATTCTCAAATTCAAAAATAAATTTCATATTTTTAAAAGCTAATGGTGAGCTATTCTACCATTTTATATCTTACATTTGTGATTGTAATTCAAAAATTGAATTCTTGTAATCCTTTCTATACTCATTGTTTTAAATCATATTGTCTGAAAGATTTCTTTTCGTCCAATCAGAATTATAAATCGGTATTATTTGATTTGCTGAAGAATTATAAACGTTTCATTGTTCTTAATTTTACAATTTAACTTCTAGACAACGCACTATATATGGATATCGAAGTGCATTTTGCATGTGTGCATGGCAAGTTAATTTAAAATATTAACAAATCTGTAAAGCATACTGAGAATGATATCTCTGTTTGGTAATGTTTTCATTTGTGTCATCTCTTGTTGTATAAAAATGTTATTCTGTGACTTTCGTACACGCATCTAATGTAACACTTCTGCTACGTATGCACTTAAGCGTATTATTTTCGAGTTTCTGTAACTATGTACCAGTAGATTAGTTTTTATTAATTAGAATTACGCCAATATGAGCGTAGAGTCAAAAAACATTTCAAAATAATGTCCTTTAATATTTTAACCAACGCCGACCAAAATAACTGGTAATTATCTTTGTTTAAGATGATTCTCAGCTCAATGAAATTGTCAATTCACTCATTTGTATAAATAAATGGATAATATTTGTATATTCTGTGGCTAACATAGCCTTTGGCGACTTTTATAAAGAATAAATAAAAGTGGCAATGAAAGGTATATAAAAATGATAACTTCTGCTATATAATCTTCGTGATATAAGTTTAATCTAATCTGTGCGGAATAGATTACTAAAAACAATATCTAAAGCTTTCTTATGAAATTCGATACCCACACATCTATATATAATATACGATGCTGTAGCAGTGTATATTGTAGCAGAAGCGAAGCTTAGTTTTTGTTACAATTAAAATTTAATTGAATTCTCGTAAACATTGTATTATGTAATTCTAAAATTTTCAGTTGACCCATTTTACTAACAGATTTATCTTTTCCCTTTTCTATATTTCCATACGTTCAAAACTAGTCACTTGAAGTTTTTCTTAATTTTCTGTGCAAAGTTTTATGAAAATATTTTATAAACGTTTTATTTATGGTTTTGATTCCTTTAAGATTTCCAAAGAAATTGTATTTGTGTTCGTAATTCGTGTTCCTTTAATACACAATTTATATTGCACTGGATTTACTTCCGATCGGTTTTCAATATAATTATTTTTAAGGTCATTTTTCAACTTTTTATCTTATTTCAAAGACAAGTGCAATTACGAAAAAGTTGATTTTACTTTATATTGAGTAGCAATTAGTTTATTTCTTGACATGACTATCAAAGTTATGTATCTATACCCTCACAAACCGAAGAACACAAACATTTTAATGTGTGTTGAATTTATTTTCATCTTTGGTTGACAACTCTCACAGTAATGAAATAACAAGTGCTTGATTCTTTTCGTTATTTTCAACTATCCGTTTAATAATTTAAATATATATTTAATTTCTGCCTTTCATGCTGGTGGGACGAAATTTATGCATAAACTATTCATTTATGGAAGGACTTACTCTTAGCTTGTTTGACTTATTCGTTTTTAGCGAGATTTGGTGGTGAAAAATGTCAAATAGGTAAAATACTGTACTTTTTTGCAGTATTTGGGCAACTTTAAAAGCTAATCAAAAATTCCTAAAAAATATCTTTAGTAATTACTAAAACTATGTATACCCCTTTTCCAGTATTTTGTATTCAGGAGCTTTGGTTTGATGACTACCTGAACGATTCACAATACAACTACCATCAGAGATTTGTCGCCAATTTTAACGTACAAAATTTTCACATTCTTGTTTGTTGATTCTGACTCATCTGTAAGGCTCGTTTACACTTGTGTGTCAATTCAAATCCGCCTTAGGATCCATCGAACCAATGAGCAACTAGAAGGGAAATGATTGACAGGTTTAAATCATTCCCTTTCTCGTCGCTAATTGGTTCGATGGATCAAAATACAGATTCGGAACCTATAGAGTTAACTGAAAACTGATTTTGTGAGATTATTTAAAAGATTTGATCGTTTTTTTTTTTTTAATTTTATAGTACGAAATTGAAGACAACATAAAGTAAATGTCGCACTTTTAAATTTCGGGACATGTCTCACTACCAAACATCGCCAAAACTTACTTAATCATGCAACTCTGCTTGCAAATTGTCTATACCTCATCCTATTTAAAAGTACTGGTTTCATTGTCTTTCTTTAGAAACTTCTCGAGTATATTTTACATATGTACACTAATTGCATGACGCATATCACCATTTTACTGTATTTCATGACCATGCTTCCAAGACAATTTCCATCTTTTGAGTTTTGTCTACTCTTGCCAATGAGCGCCATTGGAAATCAGAACCAAAGGTTCGAGCTAATTCCATTTGCTGCAACTCCAGTTTACACTCGCCGTTGTTCCAAGCAGATTTCCTAAATATTTCACAAAGCCGCGTATTGAAAGAAATACGGAAAAAAAATGCAAGAAGAGGGTTTTTCTCGCATAAGCTAAATACAGAGGGCCCTGATTGGTGTTTTGCGCGTGTATGTACTTCCTGTTTTATTCCGGAAGTGACGCAACTTGGCATGCTACTCATGCAATTTCAGCACGTCGCTTTTAGAAAAATCATTAATCCTTTTCATTCCTTTATGTTATTTAACTGAAAACGTGTCCAATACTTTTGTGTTGCAAATAAATGTCTGCTTCATTAAGCCTGGCTCTAATTGCTCCACTATAATAATTAACGCCGAAATGGTGGGTAATCAAGTATTAAAATAAATTGTTCTTATTATCTATCGAGCATGCTGAAATAAACAGTTCATAAGTGGAACTATTTTTTATTTTGATAGCTTAAGTGTTTACACTTTCTCGTACAATAACTCAAAACAAAATTGAAAGTTACATTACTTTTGACTTGGGTCTACAATGTAATACAAGAGAAGGACATTCAGAAAAAAGTTCAACTATTTTTTTATTGTATTTCATGTCCTGAAATCCATTTTTTAGTATGGTTTCAGTGTCGAATTTTATTTGTCAAATATTTAGGAAACTCGAGCTGTGAAATTATTTTAACTCTACATTCTTTCTGGAATTTTTTGCGCACTGTGCTGAAAGATTTTCTTATTCGTAAGCGAATGTCATTTAGATATTATGATTAGTGTTTTTCACTAAATTATTTTGGAAGTGATATCTTTTTAGATTTCTATACATGCATTTACAATTTTTATCTCTTGCAAGATACCTGTCCAACTTGTATGTTTACCCTTAGAGATGCTTACTTGTCGGAACGTAACCAAACCCTTAGTTCGGCACAGCGAAACGGTAGAAGGAATTCTTTTTTAGAATACTTTCTTCCGATTTGTACTTCCTTTTTTACAGTGTATACGAAGTGAGAATGACTTGAAAGGGTGACTTCTAGGATTGAGAATTTGACTGAAAGTTCTGTTGCAGAATCCAACTTGGTCTCGAATGTCGTTACAAAATAAAGACTTGTTTCACGCAAGGATCGAGTGAATAAGAATCGAGTGAATAAGAATCGAGTGCTTGTGACCTAACTAATTCCTGTGGGCTCTGCGTACTGTGTAACCGCCTTCAAATATGATATAATGAGCTTTAGACTAATGTTATATCATTTCAATTTTGTTTCCACTTGCTAGCAAATATATTAGAATAAACTTAAATATCCCGCCTAGTGTGCCAGATCAAAATGCTTTATTCAGCTCTTCTATAAGCATTTTATAATTATACAATGCTAAACAAACTGTATGCTGTAGTTTATATATATAGAATCAGGTGGATTTGTGAAAATCCGTATGTTTGCTGCCCAGAGCTAGAATTATGTGTTGCAATAACTATCTCCATTTTGATGTACGAGTATTTTTTAAGTTAACTCCCAACTATCGTCAGTAATCAGATGTGCACTCAAGTACCACCAGTACAGAGACATTTTCAATAGAAATGCGAACCATTTCCACCATGTATTTTTCTGCGATTTAAACTGTTCGAAATTCGGTACTACGCACTGTCCTATGATGATGATAGTAGCATCAACAAGGTACAATGTTCTCAAGCTAAAATTCATATTCTTGCAACAACCAGAACACTGTTTAAGAGCCAGATGCATATTTAACAAATGCTGGTTTAAAGATTCATATTTTCAAGTTGCTGAAACGAATGTCATCATCTATTCTTACTAGAAAGAGATTTTTACCTTTACTTTTGATTGTGGTAACTATAAGTTTTTACCGTTTACAATCGAATTAATTACAACTAAAAAACAACGTTATTTTTAACCCATCATATCAGAACATACCCATCTCGATTTTTAAACCCTTTCAGTTTCTCTGACTTACAAAGAATTCAAGAACAGTTATAAGATTACAAGTTTATGGTATGGCTTTCTTTCTTTTTTTTTTTTTTTGGTTGATTATGCAGTAAGTCTCATTTACCTAGATAGTCACAGACATTACCGAAAGACTCAACAATCGCACTATAAGTTTGATTTTAAACTCTACATGTGGAACCACGATACTTTCACAGTATGGTCCATCTTCATATAACTGGTGTTTGATCATGTCTGATTGCTGGCGTCAGTTTCTTTCCAGGTACGCGTTTACAATGGATTTAAATGGACTGATATAGTTCCTCCTGAAAAGCAAATGTGATGTCTCTTTGTTTCACTTCCCCCATCATGCTGCACATCTTTTGACTGCGATATATTCTCATTTTTTTATTATTATTTTTGCTTCCTGTAATGACGCTCTGTGGGCACTGTGATTTGTGTGTTGGCGCGTTTCTGGAAAAAAGAACGCCGCCCAGAATGTAAACTGTAAGTTGTTAATAAAAAAATTCCGTGTACCTCACTTTTGGTTTCGACTTCTTTTTATGAATTTGTGGAGGCAACTATTACAAAAATCAACTTACGATGCAATAGTATATATAGCAGTATTACGAAACTCAGCCATAAAGTACTTTTTGGAAGACAAAGTTTCACTGTTTCACTCCAGCTTGCCAAAGTAGTGGAAGTGATTTAAACACGCAAACTTTAAAACTTCGCTGGCCACGATGAGTTGTACAATTGCCAATGCGATGCTAATTACTTTCAACAACCGTATGAGTCTCTGATAAGACATGGTTCATTTTCCTATCACGGCTTCACTCTATTGATGCGACATAGATGTTTAAAAAAAATCGATGTTTTATGTTTTAATAAAAAAAAGTACGATTTTAAAAATAACCTAGTAGCATAATTTTCATAATAGGCTAATTGAACATACTTTTAGACCAAAGTGACCAAGGTTGAAGGGTCTGAAAAGTAGGGATGCGACATCGATGTCGATGTTTTCAAACATAAATGTTCTATGAAAAACATAGATGTATTGGAGCCGATGTCGCATCACTAGTTGCTAAACCAGTTTTAAGAAATGGGGGGGGGGGGAGTTTGAATACACTGCATATTAAAAACATCGATGGTTTGGGCGTGATGTATTATCAACATCAATGTTTTAATTTTGAACATCGATATTTTTCTGTCGATGTTGCATCACTAGGTGCTAAACCAGTTTTAAGAAATGGGTAAAAAAGTTTAAATACTCTGAATTTTAAAAACATCGATGTTTTGCTGTCAATGTTGCATCCCTACTTCACTCCATTCGTTGCTACTCAGCCTTCTCTTCACGACTCACATTCGGCTGCTAAATGCAACACAGGACAATTATATTAAAATTGCTCGAGCACTCATGTGAAAGTGCAATCGTCATCTTATTACAGCTCTCACACAAATGACAATCACTCGAGCGGTAGCCGAATGCGATAAATTCTGCCACTAATTAATTTTGGAGGGGGTACTGTGACGAACGTTTCTACCCCTACAAAAATTAACCTACGATGGAATAGTAGTATAGCCCAACTCCTCCATGAAGTAATTTTTGGTAGATTGAGTTGTACTGCTTCACAACAGCTTGTTGAACATTTATTTACTTCCTATCCTGTAAAACAATTCATTCGAATTCCATGGCATCTATGAAGATCAGAATCACAGCATATAATATTGCAGTGATCTTTTTAAATTTCAAACGATTGGATGTTCATAAATTCTTGTTTATTAGATAGAAAGAACTCGGAAGAGATTTCTAGGTGTAGACATCGACCTTCTAATTATGTAGACGGAGCGCATGCCATCTTTGTGTAATTTCTTCTTGTCGCTCGGTTTGAAGATCAGTCACGCGCTTGTGGGGGAAAGCATGAATCCTAGATTAGTGATTACAATGGGCTAAACTGATTATCCACAGTGATTAAAAGTACTAGACTGCTCTTCGATATCCAATCGGTTAAGTCGATTCGTAAGCCAACATGATAACCCTTCAGAGATCTTGTGACTCCATTCACATGCTCTGTCTATTTCATTAGAAGGTCGATGGACTGTTATGTCACCAAATCTCAGCGGTCCATATCTCCAAAAGGTTAATTCATTCAAAGATAAAATCTAATTTTCCAAACAAATTTATTTGCTTTCAACAAGAACGCGCAACCAGTAGATCGAATGAATTTTTAAAATATCATGCTTGCTTATAATCTGTATATAAAAAAAGATGTAGGTGTATATACTCTACACAAACCTATACCGTTTGACCCATCCACACCCAATGTTGTACACTTCTAGTTTAGAACACTGCGGAAAACATAGGCAATTTCTTTCCTGTCTTCAGACCCATCTGTGGCCATAAAAATTGACATACAGGTATTCCGAAAAGTTCCCCTCGAATTTCAAAATCTAAAGTTTGTTTTCTTGCAATAAATGGAGACATGGACAAGAAAACCCGTTTTACAGGGTTTGTGTATTTGAGCTAACACAGGGAAATGTCGAGGTAGGAAACACGTTCTACAGGATTTATGTATTTAACAGAAGGAAATGTTGGGGTCATATTTGAATCCCGAGCAACGCCTCCAATAACGAAAAGGCCATACCACGATTCTGTGACATCATGGATTTAGTTAAACGATCTACGCGATTATTACATTACACACTTGCTTTTTTAAAGCCTGCAAATTTTTTAAGTAATATACCGCAGCTCATAAAACGTAACCGGTGAAATGAGATTATTGAAATATTTTATTTGATAACTTACAAATTAATGCACATGTCCCATTTTACTTCTTAAAATTTTAATAATAGTGCTTTGTTGTTGGTATAATTAGTATAAAAATTAATTCAGAGGCTTTATTTTCAAAATGAATGACAAACAATCAATTTCTTCATTTACAGTTATAATATTTTTATTATATTTTTAACAAGAAACTAATACATGAGGAATCTCACATTAAATACTACAAATCACATACATATCATCAATATTTCTATTTAATCAATATTATTCGTCAGTATAAGTTTAAACACATGACCTTAGCAATACCTAATTCTAAAAGACATAATATTGAATAAGAAAAATGTTTTGAACAGAAAATAAGCTTGATTTTCTTTCACAATTAAAAAAATATATATAACGTTACAAAACTAATTAAAAACAGTTTCTGACAATTTGACACAACATTTAATTTTAGTTCTTTATACCATGCATAATTAGTGCATACATTCCACTGCAAATATTAGATCAATAAAAAGAATTTTCTAGTAAGCGATTTATTGTTCTTTAAACAAGAGCTGCATATATATAAAACTCCCACAATTATTACATATCCACTAACCATCATATGGCAATTAATGCTCGACTTTCAAGTAAATGTGAAAACTACATTCTATCATATAACAAAATGATACAAACAATGAATGATTCCAATATTTTTATCAGGAAATAAAGAGATAGAAATATCAAGACTCTAATGTTCTCAATTTGTAAGAGTTTGCAGTTTTCACGTTTTGATTTTACTTTTGATTTACGTTTTGCCATCTAACACATCATACACATTTTTTACTTTACAAAAATTTTGTAATAATATATTAGTTGATGCCCAAATAATATATTTCATGACAAAATAAGCTTTATAATTTTTGTGGTCAATCATTAAGTCTAAATATATTTCTTTAAGTGAGAGTATATTTAACGAATTGGGAAGTAAATATAACTGTTGATTATCAAATTTTAAAAATTCCTTTTCATATTCACCTATCAATTTTAATACTACAATATACACAGTTCAGTCACATTAATGTGACCACCTGTCAAAAGCCAGAATAACCACCTTTGGCAGAGCGGACCGCTGCGAGACGTGAAGGAAGAGAGTCGATTAGGTTTCTGAAGGTGTTCACTGGGATGTTGAGCCATGCCGACTACAGTGCCGTGGCCAGCTGCCTCCAGATTACCTCCCTCCTCCAGCCTGGATCCTTCCGGCAATTGTTGCAGGGTGTTTGCTTTCAGACGTTTCACGCCGCATACGCCAACGTCCATCTGTCCGATGGAGCATAAAACGTGATTCGTCGGAAAAAGCCACCTGTCACCACTCTGTGGACGTCCAGTTGCGGTACTGGCGTGAAAATTCCAGCTTTCTATTCCGATGAACAGCAGTCAGCATAGGTGTATTAACCAGGCATCTGCTGCGGAGGCCCATGCGCAGCAACGTTCACTGAACCGTTGTTGAGGATACACTTTTGGTAGCCCTTTGGTTCATCTGGGCGGTCAGTTGCTCAACAGTTGCATGTCTATTCGCCCGAACGCATCTCCGTAGCCTTCGTTCGCCTCTGCCATCTATAGCCCGTGGTTCACCACATGTGCCGCTGATTTTGGATAGTGCCATTTTGCCATGCACGGTATACTTTTACCACGGCGGCACGCGAACAGTTCACAAAATTAGCCGTTTCCGAAATGCTTCCACCCTTGGCCCGAAAGCCAATAATCATGCCCTTTTATACGTCGGATAAATCGCTACGTTTCTGCATTACGCCAACGATTGAAATGCTTTCCGATGCCCTAGGACATCCTTCATATACACTCCGCTGCAATGTGCTGCCTTTTGTGATTGGTTATTTCATGTTGACATCGAAAGTTAGGTGGTGGTCACATTAATGTTACTGGACTGTGTAATTATGAGTTATACAAAACACACGCATCAGGATGAGGATGAAGTAGTGAACCACGATCTAAATTTTTAATTAAGTTATAATCTCCATAAATTATAAATGTTTGTTTACTGTCGATATAGATTCACAGAATGAACACTGCTATTTTTTTAATATTGAATGTATACAATACCTAGAATTATCTATATGTAATAAGCATTTAATTTTATAAATATATTCCGAATTGTAAAATAATTGTATTTAATTAATTTTATTTTCTGTAAACGCACCCAATAAGCATTCAGGTTACAGGAAAAGTTGTTATTGTATTCTAGCTGCTATTTATTCTAGTAAATGAACATCGATAGATGACAATGTATGAATTCTGATACGATTAAGAATATGAAATATTGGGTCGATTACAGAAAAGAACATGAATTAAGTACAATTATTTTAGAATTTGGAATGAGGCGTTAGCACCATATAATATTTCGTAAACAGAATTTAAATCGTGGACAAGAGAGGAAAACTTGTGCTTACCTAAATCCTTTAATTTTGCTTTTAATAGCCAAATTCTTTTAAAATGCTGTTATTTCCAAATCACTTTTAATACAAACAGAAGAAATTATTTTGGGATGAGACAGTTCAATGTGTGCAAGTTCTGTTGAAGTATTGAAGTTGAACTTTGATTTATAGACCTCTGCAAATTCTAAACTCTGCTATAGGTGCAGATAATGTTTTTTGTTCTTTCCTAATGGAAATAAAATATTGCACAAATCAATATTTCTTATCAAATTTACTTGCATTTCAAAATAATAGCAGCAGCATGTTGTTTTTAAAAAAATTACTATAAATGATATATACTACTTCTCAGAAAAATAATTTTAGTTATACATTGTTATCTAAATTTTTAAGTGTAATTCAAAATAGAGTTTTTATTAATTATTTGGAATTATTGTATTTAAACGATAAAATTAACTCAAACTATTTACTAATTTTATTTGTATTTTGTACAGGTATATATTTGTATTAATTGCGTTCATGATCATTATTAAATACAGTAATTGAGCACATGATTATTTAATTTTATTGTCACATAATTTCCATATTTAATGTCAGTAACTAAATAATAATTAAATAGTCCAATATATGCTTTCGTTAATGTTCATACGTTCGAATCGTTATGAAATTAAGAATAAGTTTCTTAAAGCAATTTGAATTGAATTACTCTTACCAGACCAATTTTTTCACAATAAGATCTCTAGAATTCGCCTCGAATTTATTTATTAACCCATTTAAAAAATAATTGTACCGTAGGAAATAGTTCATTCTGAGGTTCCCCTTGCTGTTTTCAAGTTAAAAACTAATAGTAATAAGCTATAGATATGACAGTTTTAACAAAAAAGTAACGAAAATGTCCCGATATATCGTAATTTTCAAAATATTATCAGGAACCAAATTGAAATTTCTATAAAAACTTGACGAGCTGCAAATATTCACGTTTAGGGATGTTCTAAAAAAAGCTCACGGCTGAAGACTGAAAATTTGTATGTATTTTGCTCACTCGCGGAAGAAATTTCGCCTTTTTCGACTTTGACACTTAATGCACCCTAAACGAATATAGCCGCATCGGAAAAAAAAAATCTTCTTCCTCTTGATCTTTGTACAATTTTGAACAAACCATGATAATTTCGCAACTTTCTGATCCGCGTGCTTTCTCCGGAACCGTCTAAGAATCGCCCGAAAAAAAGTGAGTTTTCATTCCTGCGGATGCGACTTCTACGGCAATGCTTTTTTTAATATAGAGAGACATATTTAGAATATGTGTGTTCTTATCGTAAGAACTTTTCAGGTTAAGAATTTGTCGACTTGCTGTCCGTCGATCTCTAAGCGTTTTCTAAAATTTTGCACTAACGGATTGAAGCATTACTTTAGCCACGGCCTGCTAATGTACACATATATTTTGTTAAATGTTCAATTTCAAATATCCGGTCCGTTCATTTGATTCTACTACATTACACTGGTCGTACGGCATGACATTCGATAATAGTCACGTGATACATTTCCAAACTGATTCCAGTACCATCTCTAATTTCCCGTGCAGTTACACAAATGTGTTCAGCAGCTCATTCGAGCCAATATGCGAAATGACCCTAATCACGATTATTTCCTTCCCTATTCCTCTGCCAGTGAAAGGGAACTGACATTTCTACCGATAATTCTGCCGGAGTTATTTTTAAAACCTCCTAATTAGGTTGTCAATGAGACGATACATTTAGCTCAAAGTAGAAAATAGGGAATATCCGACTTTTGAGCGGTGGGATATCGATCCAGGTGTGGTACCATTTCAATTCAAGAGAAAATGGCAACAACGCCTTCCATTTCTCTAACTTCCCTTTTTATTTTTACGATAATTTAAACTAATTTCACCTTTTTTACATTTTTTTCACTATTATTTAAGCCTAGTAGCGTAGTTATGATTTTATTTCAGAGTGACTCATATTACAAATTTTTAGAATCGTTGGATATTAGAAGTTTTGGGAAAAGCTGACAAACGAGTTTTAGGTGTCACTGTGAGGCTTATTGTTGGCGGAGGTACTGTTTCTGTGGTGGAGCATGTTTCCTTTGCGTATGCTGAAAGTGACATCACTTGTGTTTTTCGAATGCGATCTCATATACTATCGAGTTGAAAAAACTTAAAATTGACAAGTTAGATTAAGGTGATTTTACTACGTATATTTACGGAACAACCCGAAATCACCCGATTTACACTATTGCCGACTACACTTCTCTACAATAATGGACCGGACAGCAAGATGTGATGGTCTAAGGAAAGAATACATGCTTCCATAGGGAGATGGTCCCCCAAAGGCTGCAATGACACTACAAACCCTTATGGGCATACTTTCAACACGGTTTCGATACAGAGCTACGGGTATTTGTGTCCATTCCTGCTGCAAGATTGTCGCCAGTTCAAATGTAGATTTCGGATGTAGTTCCCTGATCCGTAAGCGTCGTTCTAACGCGTCTCACAAATGTTCGATGGGGTTTAGGTCGGAACTCTGAGCAGGCCAGGGAAGACGTTTGACCATCCATATCTCGATACCACTGCTGGACAGAGGCTGCAGCGTGACACGGAGCGTAGTCGTCCTGGAAGTAACATGCGTCCATCCCATAAAAATACCAGAGCGTAGGAAGAACCTGATTGTCCAAAATGTTCATGCAGGCGTCGGCGTTCAATTGACCAGGAACACTATGCAAAGGTCCCAGGCCATAACCCGAAATACATCCCCAAGCAAGTAGACGGATTTTATGTTAATCCTCTAGCGACCGGTCCATTATTGTAGGGTAGTGTATATGACAGTTGAAAAGTCAACGTATATTAGATTAAACACCAAACAACTGCAGCTCCATTTCTAAGGAAATCAGGATATGTTGTTGTTGTCGTGCGGGCCATATATGGCCCAATTGGGGGTGCCATTGCCCCGGAGGGTTGGACTTCTTCATACATGACACATCCGTTTTACAGGAAGGTCCCTTTCGCACATCCATTCACTCACACATATCGTAATTTAGATCCCAATCAGAGGCCGATAACCCCCTGATCAGGTACCCCCAGAGGTATTGATTTGGTATGGGAACATGGGGGACTTTGTGACCACGACCTATTTAACGTGCCCCAGCCACCATTAGCGAACACGACGGTCTTTAGCCAGGTCTAAGCTCCGACTCGCAACCATCCGAATTGAAGGCTCTGCTGAGGACAGAACCCACAACCCTTCCGATACGAGCCTCTACTGACTGATATGTATCATACAAGAGCATTTGGGTAGAGGGACTAAAATCTTCGTACCACTACTTTCTTTGTACCATAGAGAAAATATAAAAGAAGTGTGACCATTGCTAACCTTTCTTTGTGCTCAGGATCATGTGACTCGAACTAGTAGCAAAGCTACATTTAATGACTTATCTTCTTCTTGGTCCGTTTGACATACTAGTAGATTGGAAATTTCGCTATTTGTGTAGCCCCCATATAAATGCGCAACCACACATCTACCCTGTTGTCTTTGCTGTTACAGGAAATGGAAGAGTTAGATAAAAGTGGATTTTATTTAGTTTAATTAATTGATAATTTCTTATTGCAGCTTGAATTTTATTTTTGAGCATCATAGCTCCGATGAAGATAGATGAACAATACCATCAGATAAAAGGGTGTATGAGCACAAGAGCTTGCATAAGGGGCACCATCTCGAGAAACTATTTCTTTCCTAAAAATAGAACAAAATATAAAAAATCACACAACTCCCACACTGTTTAAGATTAACGTGTTGTCGCGACGAAAGATTCCAACACCTGTAAACCATTTTAAGCGTCTTAAATCGTTATCAAAACGATACAATTTATAAGGATTCAAGTGTAAAATTATGATGAAAGAGAGATATCCTTGCACCTTCTTTCAACCAGCTAGGTCATTGGTTCTGTTGGGATGGTTCAAAGGCAATTCGCTGTAAATGTTCCCCACCTTTGCCTATCACATATCATATTATTAAGATCTAAATTTGTTGATAATCTAATTTTCTGTAAATAGAGGTATGCACTAACACTTCAAGATTTTTGTTTAGTTTTAGCAATTTTATTTAGTGACGGGCAGCACAGACGCATTAAGCTGATTTTCAGATAGTTCTAGCCACATCAGGACATGATTTGATTGTTACCCAAAGAGTCTAGACAACACGCAAGGTTCGTTGCAGAGATTGCTGTCACCCTCGCAAATTTTGATCTTCCCTATTCTTGGAAGCTTACAACGATTTTAACGGCTCATCAATTCACTTCTTTCTAGAATTAGTTATGAAAAAAGAAGATAGATGGCAAAATGAGCACTAAACAAGTGATAACTTTTGTAATCTTTTGCTTTACTGAAATCCGTATCGCAGGAAATCAAAATGAATGAATCTCGAAACAAACGAAGGTCATTCGAATGTGTTCTCTCCCCGTAGATGAAAAAGACTAGGCATGGATCCAAAGGCTGACGTCAATGTGACACGTGAGGGCGAAAAGTCTAAATTCAAATGTTTCTGAATTCCTTGGAATTACCACGGTAGAATGAAGAATGGTGAAAAAACAACTATTAAATTCATTTTAAAATGTTCTAGATTGAATTTTAAAACTCGTCTCGACCCTAAAATTGCAAAAAATTTGGGCCACCAGTGTGCCAAATCTCAGAACTGTAAGTACCATAGATTCTTCAGAACTTCGCAGGCAAGAAACAAACAAACAGACAAACACTTCCTTTTATAATAGTAGAGAAAAGGATGTATGTATGTTCTCCATCCAAATCTACACCGTCTGACCCATTCACACCCAATTGGGTACCCTTATATACTTTAGAACACTACGGAAACATAGGCTATTTCATTCCTGTCTTCAGACCCATCTGTTGACATGAAAATTGGTACAAAGGTAGTAATAAAAGTGCTCTTCTGAAACCCCAATTTTAAAATTTAAAATTTGTTTTTCTGCAATACATGTGTGGACAAGGAAACGAGTTGTGCAGGGTTTAAGTTAACAGGGAAATGTCGCGGTAGGAAACACGTTCTAGAGTTTGTGTTTTTAAGTTAACTCAGGGAAATGTCGCAGTCATACACTCACTGCCAAAAGTTAAGCACGAAAGGTAAAATGCGAAAAAAACCGACAGTACAGCTTTCATTGACACGAAAATGCGACAGGAAAGTAGCAAATACGTTTATGCGTGAAACAAAACAAAGAATTAAATACATTGATGAAAAAAATATTGAATTTGCATAAATTATAAGAAGTCATATTTGTGTGTGTGTGTGTGAGAGTCATTTAAATCCAAACCAAATAAACAAAACCGACATTATAGGGTCCGTGGTCACCCCTCATCCACATACAAAGTTTACAGCGTGTGACCATGCTTTCCAAGAGGTGATCAACCACCTCAGAATCATGTAATCGCCAAAGTAACCCATATAAAAGGTATCCCCACCATGCCCTTACCATGCGCGGTCGCCAGAGAATGATTTCGTAAAGGACTAATAGATGGCAGCACAAACTAAAATGTTCCCAAACGGACATCGCATTTGTCCTCTTTGGCCCTCAGTACAATGACTATGGGTTTTAATCCCTTCCAAGGCATGAATGCCTATTAGTCAACCACTTTAGTTGTTTTTGAAATTTTCAATTCCTGGCGTCAAGGATTCGAGTTCCATCGTATGTTCTTCCCTCAGAACGTTGTTGGGTTGGTGTGGAAGTTTGGAGAGTGGGGTGCCAGCTCAGGTGTTACTTCGTCATCTGACCGTGGTTCAAAATCACTAGGTGTTGTCCTCGGATCTTTCCCTTAAGGGACTGATCCCGGACCATCACCTATAGCCCGTTATGTTGCTCTAGCGCGACATTAATCAACTACTTTACTCAATGAGCGCATTTTGATTATGATTAATGTAAATTCAGATCGTCCTCTGAACGTGGTTCAACTACTTTACTCAATGAGCGCATTTTGATTATGATTAATGTAAATTCAGATCGTCCTCTGAACGTGGTTCAAAAACTTTACTCAATGAGCGCATTTTGATTATGATTAATGTAAATTCAGATCGTCCTCTGAACGTGGTTCAACTACTTTACTCAATGAGCGCATTTTGATTATGATTAATGTAAATTCAGATCGTCCTCTGAACGTGGTTCAACTACTTTACTCAATGAGCGCATTTTGATTATGATTAATGTAAATTCAGATCGTCCTCTGAACGTGGTTCAACTACTTTACTCAATGAGCGCATTTTGATTATGATTAATGTAAATTCAGATCGTCCTCTGAACGTGGTTCAACTACTTTACTCAATGAGCGCATTTTGATTATGATTAATGTAAATTCAGATCGTCCTCTGAACGTGGTTCAACTACTTTACTCAATGAGCGCATTTTGATTATGATTAATGTAAATTCAGATCGTCCTCTGAACGTGGTTCAACAACTTTACTCAATGAGCGCATTTTGATTATGATTAATGTAAATTCAGATCGTCCTCTGAACGTGGTTCAACTACTTTACTCAATGAGCGCATTTTGATTATGATTAATGTAAATTCAGATCGTCCTCTGAACGTGGTTCAACAACTTTACTCAATGAGCGCATTTTGATTATGATTAATGTAAATTCAGATCGTCCTCTGAACGTGGTTCAACTACTTTACTCAATGAGCGCATTTTGATTATGATTAATGTAAATTCAGATCGTCCTCTGAACGTGGTTCAACAACTTTACTCAATGAGCGCATTTTGATTATGATTAATGTAAATTCAGATCGTCCTCTGAACGTGGTTCAACTACTTTACTCAATGAGCGCATTTTGATTATGATTAATGTAAATTCAGATCGTCCTCTGACCGTGGTTCAACTACTTTACTCAATGAGCGCATTTTGATTATGATTAATGTAAATTCAGATCGTCCTCTGACCGTGGTTCAACTACTTTACTCAATGAGCGCATTTTGATTATGATTAATGTAAATTCAGATCGTCCTCTGACCGTGGTTCAACTACTTTACTCAATGAGCGCATTTTGATTACGATTAATGTAAATTCAGATCGTCCTCTGAACGTGGTTCAACTACTTTACTCAATGAGCGCATTTTGATTATGATTAATGTAAATTCAGATCGTCCTCTGAACGTGGTTCAACTACTTTACTCAATGAGCGCATTTTGATTATGATTAATGTAAATTCAGATCGTCCTCTGAACGTGGTTCAACTACTTTACTCAATGAGCGCATTTTGATTATGATTAATGTAAATTCAGATCGTCCTCTGAACGTGGTTCAACTACTTTACTCAATGAGCGCATTTTGATTATGATTAATGTAAATTCAGATCGTCCTCTGAACGTGGTTCAACAACTTTACTCAATGAGCGCATTTTGATTATGATTAATGTAAATTCAGATCGTCCTCTGAACGTGGTTCAACTACTTTACTCAATGAGCGCATTTTGATTATGATTAATGTAAATTCAGATCGTCCTCTGACCGTGGTTCAACTACTTTACTCAATGAGCGCATTTTGATTATGATTAATGTAAATTCAGATCGTCCTCTGACCGTGGTTCAACTACTTTACTCAATGAGCGCATTTTGATTACGATTAATGTAAATTCAGATCGTCCTCTGACCGTGGTTCAACTACTTTACTCAATGAGCGCATTTTGATTATGATTAATGTAAATTCAGATCGTCCTCTGACCGTGGTTCAACTACTTTACTCAATGAGCGCATTTTGATTATGATTAATGTAAATTCAGATCGTCCTCTGACCGTGGTTCAACTACTTTACTCAATGAGCGCATTTTGATTACGATTAATGTAAATTCAGATCGGCCTCTGAACGTGGTTCAACTACTTTACTCAATGAGCGCATTTTGATTATGATTAATGTAAATTCAGATCGTCCTCTGAACGTGGTTCAACTACTTTACTCAATGAGCGCATTTTGATTATGATTAATGTAAATTCAGATCGTCCTCTGAACGTGGTTCAACTACTTTACTCAATGAGCGCATTTTGATTATGATTAATGTAAATTCAGATCGTCCTCTGAACGTGGTTCAACTACTTTACTCAATGAGCGCATTTTGATTATGATTAATGTAAATTCAGATCGTCCTCTGAACGTGGTTCAACTACTTTACTCAATGAGCGCATTTTGATTATGATTAATGTAAATTCAGATCGTCCTCTGAACGTGGTTCAACTACTTTACTCAATGAGCGCATTTTGATTATGATTAATGTAAATTCAGATCGTCCTCTGAACGTGGTTCAACTACTTTACTCAATGAGCGCATTTTGATTATGATTAATGTAAATTCAGATCGTCCTCTGACCGTGGTTCAACTACTTTACTCAATGAGCGCATTTTGATTACGATTAATGTAAATTCAGATCGTCCTCTGAACGTGGTTCAACTACTTTACTCAATGAGCGCATTTTGATTATGATTAATGTAAATTCAGATCGTCCTCTGAACGTGGTTCAACTACTTTACTCAATGAGCGCATTTTGATTATGATTAATGTAAATTCAGATCGTCCTCTGAACGTGGTTCAACTACTTTACTCAATGAGCGCATTTTGATTATGATTAATGTAAATTCAGATCGTCCTCTGAACGTGGTTCAACAACTTTACTCAATGAGCGCATTTTGATTATGATTAATGTAAATTCAGATCGTCCTCTGAACGTGGTTCAACTACTTTACTCAATGAGCGCATTTTGATTATGATTAATGTAAATTCAGATCGTCCTCTGACCGTGGTTCAACTACTTTACTCAATGAGCGCATTTTGATTATGATTAATGTAAATTCAGATCGTCCTCTGACCGTGGTTCAACTACTTTACTCAATGAGCGCATTTTGATTACGATTAATGTAAATTCAGATCGTCCTCTGACCGTGGTTCAACTACTTTACTCAATGAGCGCATTTTGATTATGATTAATGTAAATTCAGATCGTCCTCTGACCGTGGTTCAACTACTTTACTCAATGAGCGCATTTTGATTATGATTAATGTAAATTCAGATCGTCCTCTGACCGTGGTTCAAATACTTTACTCAATGAGCGCATTTTGATTACGATTAATGTAAATTCAGATCGTCCTCTGAACGTGGTTCAACTACTTTACTCAATGAGCGCATTTTGATTATGATTAATGTAAATTCAGATCGTCCTCTGAACGTGGTTCAACTACTTTACTCAATGAGCGCATTTTGATTATGATTAATGTAAATTCAGATCGTCCTCTGAACGTGGTTCAACTACTTTACTCAATGAGCGCATTTTGATTATGATTAATGTAAATTCAGATCGTCCTCTGAACGTGGTTCAACTACTTTACTCAATGAGCGCATTTTGATTATGATTAATGTAAATTCAGATCGTCCTCTGAACGTGGTTCAACTACTTTACTCAATGAGCGCATTTTGATTATGATTAATGTAAATTCAGATCGTCCTCTGACCGTGGTTCAACTACTTTACTCAATGAGCGCATTTTGATTATGATTAATGTAAATTCAGATCGTCCTCTGAACGTGGTTCAACTACTTTACTCAATGAGCGCATTTTGATTATGATTAATGTAAATTCAGATCGTCCTCTGAACGTGGTTCAACTACTTTACTCAATGAGCGCATTTTGATTATGATTAATGTAAATTCAGATCGTCCTCTGAACGTGGTTCAACAACTTTACTCAATGAGCGCATTTTGATTATGATTAATGTAAATTCAGATCGTCCTCTGAACGTGGTTCAACTACTTTACTCAATGAGCGCATTTTGATTATGATTAATGTAAATTCAGATCGTCCTCTGAACGTGGTTCAACAACTTTACTCAATGAGCGCATTTTGATTATGATTAATGTAAATTCAGATCGTCCTCTGAACGTGGTTCAACTACTTTACTCAATGAGCGCATTTTGATTATGATTAATGTAAATTCAGATCGTCCTCTGACCGTGGTTCAACTACTTTACTCAATGAGCGCATTTTGATTATGATTAATGTAAATTCAGATCGTCCTCTGAACGTGGTTCAACTACTTTACTCAATGAGCGCATTTTGATTATGATTAATGTAAATTCAGATCGTCCTCTGAACGTGGTTCAACAACTTTACTCAATGAGCGCATTTTGATTATGATTAATGTAAATTCAGATCGTCCTCTGAACGTGGTTCAACTACTTTACTCAATGAGCGCATTTTGATTATGATTAATGTAAATTCAGATCGTCCTCTGAACGTGGTTCAACAACTTTACTCAATGAGCGCATTTTGATTATGATTAATGTAAATTCAGATCGTCCTCTGAACGTGGTTCAACTACTTTACTCAATGAGCGCATTTTGATTATGATTAATGTAAATTCAGATCGTCCTCTGACCGTGGTTCAACTACTTTACTCAATGAGCGCATTTTGATTATGATTAATGTAAATTCAGATCGTCCTCTGAACGTGGTTCAACTACTTTACTCAATGAGCGCATTTTGATTATGATTAATGTAAATTCAGATCGTCCTCTGACCGTGGTTCAACTACTTTACTCAATGAGCGCATTTTGATTACGATTAATGTAAATTCAGATCGTCCTCTGAACGTGGTTCAACTACTTTACTCAATGAGCGCATTTTGATTATGATTAATGTAAATTCAGATCGTCCTCTGACCGTGGTTCAACTACTTTACTCAATGAGCGCATTTTGATTACGATTAATGTAAATTCAGATCGTCCTCTGAACGTGGTTCAACTACTTTACTCAATGAGCGCATTTTGATTATGATTAATGTAAATTCAGATCGTCCTCTGACCGTGGTTCAACTACTTTACTCAATGAGCGCATTTTGATTACGATTAATGTAAATTCAGATCGTCCTCTGAACGTGGTTCAACTACTTTACTCAATGAGCGCATTTTGATTATGATTAATGTAAATTCAGATCGTCCTCTGAACGTGGTTCAAAATGACGAGGCGTTCTTCTATCCTTCCATTCGGTATTGACCGTCCCCATACTCAGTGTGTTATTACAGCGTTATGTTGTTATGTTTATTAAATTGCCTGCCTATCTCAACGATAACGTTGGCATGATATGGAAGTTTGGAGAGTGGGGTGCAAACTCAGGTGTTGCCACGTCATCTGAAAGTGATTCAGAATCATGTGGTGTTGTGATATGAACTTTCCCTTCGGTGGTTGATTCCAGAACGTCACCAATAGCCCGCTGTTTTGCTCCACCTTTGACATTATTTAAAAATACAAAATACTTACCTTGACTGATGACGAAAAATCACAATTATTCTGGCCCCTCGTAGAATATTGCCAATGAAACCCTTATGGCACATATAAGGCTATCAGGATGCAAATCCACAATCAGTGTTTAGTATTTTTTTAAATTAAAGTCACACTGGGAGCAAAACACAATGGGCTATTGAATAGACCATATGAGATTTTTCATTTACAATCGAAGCGTTATTCATAGTGCTCAATAAATTCTGCCTATTTAAAAACGGATCCAAATCATAATGTGAGAATACGTTCACGTAGGTAGGTAACGTCATACTAGAGCAACACAACGGAACAACTTCACGCTAAAATTAAACACAATTCACGATCTTATTCCTTATTATTCTTTCAGATTTTCTTGAGAAAGTGTTAAAATATAGGCGATGTGCGATCATTTCGTATGCAATCACTAACATCGCCAAAGAAAGATATCATAAATAACCAAGAGATGACAGCACGGTTCGATTTTATTACTTGTTATTCTTTGAGATTTTCTTGACAAAGTGTTAAAATAGAGGCGATGTGCAATCAATTTGTATGCAATAAATAACATCGCCAAAGAAAGATAAGTGAAAATACTATAATATAAAGGACCTATAAACTTTCTTAAATTAAAGGCTAAATGACTGGTACTGCCATCCTGTGGTGGAAGTAGTAAAATTTAGTATGAACGATTTTATATTCTAGGACAATTGCTTGTGATGACACCATTCTCCAAGATTGTTTCCGTTTATAAAGAAACTGGAGTTAAACAAGAAGCCGTCAATTTGTTGACATGTTGCTATGGTGATGAATGATTGGTAGTGCCATCTGGTGGTGAGATGAACAATAAATGAGACACTGGGGATGAACAAGATGACGTCCATTTGTTCAAAAGTTGCCATAGTGATGAATTACTGGTAGCACCATCTGCTGGTGAGATGATCAAACATATTTTTTTAATAAAAGACGAATTTTTAGTTTCGAACCCGGGATTATGGTGATCCGATATGTGTATGCTAGCCGTTAGGCCATTGTTATTTACCAAGAAGTGGTTATATATCATAGAATTCCATTACTTCCTTCTGCAGATAATGACTTGTACTCTTTTTTTTCAATACCAATGCATTGAGAACGGTTTTTAATTTCTTTCTAGGTATTTAATACTTTTATAAAATATCAGGTACCGCCTTCTAGTGAAAGGTTGAACCATTAAACTTATTTAAGTGAAAATACTATAATATAAAGGACCTATAAACTTTCTTAAATTAAAGGCTAAATGACTGGTAATGCCATCTTGCGGTGGAAGTAGTAAAATTTAGTATAAACGATGTTATATTCTAGGACAATTGCTTGTGATGACACCATTCTTCAAGATTGTTTCCGTTTATTAAGAAACTGGAGATGAAAAAGAAGCCGTCAATTTGTTCACATGTTGCTATGGTGATGAATGACTGGTAGTGCCATCTGGTGGTGAGATGAACAATAAATAAGGCACTGGGGATGAACAAGTTGCCATACTGGTGAATTACTAGTAGCGCCATCTGCTAGTGAGATGATCAAACATATTTTTTTTAATAAAAAACGAATTTTTAGTTTCGAACCCGGGATTATGGTGATCCGATACGTGTATGCTAGCCGTTAGGCCATTATTACCAACAAGTGGTTATATATCATAGAATTCCATTACTTCCTTCTGCAGATAATGACTTGTACTCTTTTTTTTTTCAATACCAATGCATTGAGAACGGTTTTTAATTTCTTTCTAGGTATTTAATACTTTTATAAAATATCAGGTACCGCCTTCTAGTGAAAGGTTGAACCATTAAACTTATTTAAGTGAAAATACTATAATATAAAGGACCTATAAACTTTCTTAAATTAAAGGCTAAATGACTGGTACTGCCATCTTGTGGTGGAAGTAGTAAAATTTAGTATTAACTATGTAATATTCTAGGACAATTGCTTGTGATGACACCATTCTTTAAGATTGTTTCCGTTTATTAAGAAACTGGAGTTGAACAAAAAGCCGTCAATTTGTTCACATGTTGCTATGGTGATGAATGACTGGTAGTGCCATCTGGTGGTGAGATGAACAATAAATAAGGCACTTCGGATGAACAAGATAACGTCCATTTGTTCAATAGTTGCCATAGTGGTGAATTACTAGTAGCGCCATCTGCTGGTGAGATGATCAAACATATTTTTTTAATAAAAAACGAATTTTTAGTTTCGAACCAGGGATAATGGTGATCCGATGCGTGTGTGCTAGCCGTTAGGCCATTATTACCAACAAGTGGTTATATATCATAGAATTCCATTACTTCCTTCTGTATATAATGACTTGTACTCTTTTTTTTTTCAATACCAATGCATTGAGAACGGTTTTTAATTTCTTTTTAGGTATTTAATACTTTTATAAAATATCAGGTACCGCTTTCTAGTGAAAGGTTGAACCATTAAACTTATTTAAGTGAAAATACTATAATATAAAGGACCTATAAACTTTCTTAAATTAAAGGCTAAATGACTGGTAATGCCATCTTGCGGTGGAAGTAGTAAAATTTAGTATAAACGATGTTATATTCTATGACAATTGCTTGTGATGACACCATTCTTCAAGATTGTTTCCGTTTATTAAGAAACTGGAGTTGAAAAAGAAGCCGTCAATTTGTTCACATGTTGCTATGGTGATGATTGACTGGTAGTGCCATCTGGTGGTGAGATGAAAAATAAATAAGGCACTGGGGATGAACAAGATGACGTCCATTTGTTCAAAAGTTGCCATAGTGGTGAATTACTGGTAGCGCCATCTGCTGGTGAGATGATCAAACATATTTTTTTAATAAAAAACGAATTTTTAGTTTCGAACCCGGGATTATGGTAATCCGATATGTGTATGCTAGCCGTTAGGCCATTGTTACTTTCCAAGAAGTGGTTATATATCATAGAATTCCATTACTTCCTTCTGCAGATAATGACTTGTACTCTTTTTTTTCAATACCAATGCATTGAGAACGGTTTTTAATTTCTTTCTTGGTATTTAAGGGATTGATCCCGGACCGTCGTCAATAGCCCGTTGTATTGCTCTAGTACGACGTTAACTAAAATTACCATTACCACAACTGTTGGTATAGGGTCCAGAGATAGACAGTTAAGTGTGAGATGCGGAAAAACACGTGTGCGAACACGATTTAGTGAATAAATTGAATTCTCAATGTCGAGCAAAACAGTTCATATGACCTGATATTATTTCGATCTCTGCGGTCACACGGTTGGTAGGTAGATGTTTTAATTAACGTCGTACATCTTCAACGTAATCGACGACGATCCGAGGACCACACCTCTTAAGGGACTGATCCCGGACCGTCGACAATAGCCCGTTGTGTTGCTCTAGTACGACGTTAACTAAAATTACCATTACCACAACTGTTGGTATAGGGTCCAGAGATAGACAGTTAAGTGTGAGATGCGGAAAAACACGTGTGCGAACACGATTTAGTGAATAAATTGAATTCTCAATGTCGAGCAAAACAGTTCATATGACCTGATATTATTTCGATCTCTGCGGTCACACGGTTGGTAGGTAGATGTTTTAATTAACGTCGTACATCTTCAACGTAATCGACGACGATCCGAGGACCACACCTCTTAAGGGACTGATCCCGGACCATCGACAATAGCCCGTTGTGTTGCTCTAGTACGACGTTAACTAAAATTACCATTACCATTACCGAGGACAACACCTCTTAAGGGACTGATCACGGACCGTCGTCAATAGCCCGTTGTGTTGCTCTAGTACGACGTTAACTAAAATTACCATTACCACAACTGTTGGTATAGGGTCCAGAGATAGACAGTTAAGTGTCAGATGGGGTAATTGGTAATTTTTAGTTAACGTCGTACTAGAGCAACGCATCGGGCTATTGACGACGGTCCGGGATCAGTCCCTTAAGAGAAAGATCCGAGGACAACACCTCGTAATTTTGAACCACGGTCAGATGACGAAGCAACACCTGAGCTGGCACCCCACTCTCCAAACTTCCACGCCAACCCTACGTGTGCGAACACGATTTATAGTGAATAAATTGAATTCTCAATGTCGAGCAAAACAGTTCATATGACCCGATATTATTTCGATCTCTGCGGTCACATGGTTGGTAGGTAGATGTTTTAATTAACGTCGTACAGCTTCAACGCAATCGACGACGTACCGAGGACCACACCTCTTAAGGGACTGATCCCGGACTGTCGTCAATAGCCCGTTGTGTTGCTCAAGTACGACGTTAACTAAAATTACCATTACCATTACCGAGGACAACACCTCTTAAGGGACTGATCCTGGACCGACGTCAATAGCCCGTTGTGTTGCTCTAGTACGACGTTAACTAAAATTACCACAACTGTTGGTACAGGTTCCAGAGATAAGACAGTCAAGTGTCAGCCTATAATAAATTGAGCACTAACTTCATATTTTCCAATGGGAACCCTTATTTTCAAACCATTTTGAATGGATTAATTCAAAATTAATATCAGATACCACATTTCATGTCATTTGGTCTTAGTTTTAATCTTACGAGTACAGAACGATTGGAGCTTCTTAATGTTAATATAAGTTTGTTAAATTTCTCTATATATAGTGCTGAAATTTTGAGCCATTTTACTGTTAAATAACCCAAACAAAATCCACCTGCTATTTTATTAAAAAATAGTTTTTAGAATGCAATAATTAAAGAATGTTTGAAAAATTATGAATCGGAACCTTATTAAGTCTTGATAGGAAATCGATTTAGGACTTCGAATATGACCATGCACAATTTCAGTTAATTCCGATTATTTTATTAAATTTTACTCGTTACTGCGATTTAAGGGGTAGGTATTTTTAATAGACGTCGTACTTTAGCAACAGAACGGGCTATTGGCGACGGTTATGGAAACATTCGACGTCAACACCGTGATTTTGGGGCAATAAAAGTTTAAAAAACGTTTGACGAACTTAAGATAATAATTCTCGGATTGTTTTTATTTACATAGTAAATACAAGCAATTCCAGATAATGTTTGCATAATAAATATAACTATCGAATCGTTGAAAAATACGTTTGAAATTTGGGTAGCGATAACTACGTTCAATCTCGGTCTACGAATATGGACTTTCTATGCAGAGATGATTCTTGAAATTGACACAAACTTTAGACTAATTTAACAATACAGAATCAAAACATGGCTATTCCATCACATTACAAAATTCGTTGTTTGTGCAAAATATATGAAATTGTTTCGAATTTTCTTTAGTATGAGTAGTGACTCGTTTCTTCCCCCCCCCCTCCCCCCCCCCGAGACTTTATATCTACACCGATTGGAAAATGGAAATTATTTCTACGTTGTCTGTTGTGCAAGCTAATAAAATTTTAAGATTGTAAAATGTAACATCTTCATGATAGACGCGTTTAATCGTATTGTTTACGAGTTTCGAATGCCGCATATATTGTTAAAACTTTTGAAAGAACCCTTTTCAGACTGTTTCTAAATGTCAGCATGAAAGAATGCCCTCAAAACGAAGTTTTTTTCCCCATTTTCTCTTCAAAAAGTAGATTTTTCAGAAGCGAAAGTTCATCTTTTGAGATCTATTTGTACAATATGGTTTAGGTTTTTCTCATTTTTTTACTTTTGTGAGCTCCTTACATATACGATTGGTAAATAGTTCGTTTCGTATTGTTCCTGGTACATAAATATGAAAACAGGAGTTTCTCATCTGCCTTTCAGTACACGCATTAGATTGTATTAAAATATTAGATAAATTAAAACCCTCAATGAACACTAGATGGCAGCACAAAAATTTAAAATTATCTCCATCTTGTTTGTGTCTATGATAGACATGCAATATTTCACTGATTGTCACGGGTCGAAAACCTTTTGTAAGGAATTCGATTTGGGGATTTTCTGTTCAGGGTCAGTGAATTAAATAATTTATTAACGATCAACTATTTAAAAATCCGTTGTCACATCCATTGCATATAAGTAGGAACTTAACAAGATGAATTTAAAATTGCCAAGATAGAAAAATACACATTTCTAATACAATTTATGTACTCATGAAATGTAGCATCAATATTTGTTTTAAAGTTTTGCAAATTTTCTTTAAAAAAATCACTAGTGGAATTATTTTAAATACTTTAGGGAGCTATGTGATTTATAAGTAGATGTAGCACTTAGAGAACCACGGAGGATTGCTTCGCAATCCTCATAGGTTCGCTTCGCTCGCATCAATGAAGACGTGTGTCCTAGCACAGAAGAAATTGTTTACAAAATATTCCAAAAAAAATATTTTTCAAATGTAAATTGTAGTAATACAGTACCTATAGAATCTGAACTCGAACAATTTGCAATTCAATATGGGCGCGAGGCTTCGTGGTAAACAAACAATTGTACAGTATTGTCACAAACCGCGATAACAAAGTCTTCTTTTGTGGGCTTTAAAGGAATGAATTACTACTTATGCAGAAATTGAAACTAATCAGACTGAAAATTAAGATTTCCATACCTAGTTTATAATAATGTTTTTTTTTTTGGAAGGATAGATCAATAGGTTATGTATCCAGCGAGTGATAACATACTTATCCTTAAATTTCACGTAAAAAAGCTTTAAAAACATTAATATTTGTGAAAGTTGAACATAATTAAGTTATCCGACTGCCTTTAAAACACGATTTTTCAATTTTCAAATAAAATAAAACCCCGATTTCTCAAATCTGTTAAAATTTTGTTTCTATCTTGCTTAGAACTTAAGTTACAGGTAGTTTAATAAGTACAAGTCGAAAAGTTTTCAACCGAAAGTGCCTTTCTCCCATTGGTGATAAGTCCTCACGTTGGGGTGCCAGCTCAGGTGTTGCTTCGTCATCTGACCGTAGTTCAAAATTACGAGGTGTTGTCCTCGAATCTTTCCCTTAAGGGACTGATCCCGTTGTGTTGCTATAGTACGACGTTAACTAAAAAATTACCCATTGGTGATACCGGTATAGTGGTTAAGGTGTTAGCCTCTATATCGGAAGGTTCCTGGTTCGGGCATGGATATTTGTAAGCGTATGGTGTAGAGGAGGCTGGTGCACCTTAAATCTGTCGTGGCCGAAAGTCCTCACGTTGGGTTGGTGTGGAAGTTTGGAGTGCCAGCTCAGGTGTTGCTTCGTCATCTGACCGTGGTTCAAAATTACGAAGTGTTGTCCTCGGATCTTTCCATTAAGGGACTGATCCCGGACCGTTGTGTTGCTCTAGTGCGACGTTAACTAAAATTACCATTACCCATTGGTGATAATAGTTGGTGTTTTTACCAACGAGCCATCAGCGAAGGGAGAGAGCCCGAAAAGGTGAACCATACTGGTTTGCCCACTAATATATTAAATATTATGAAACCAGTATATTTAGAACTTAGCAACACGGAGCTTTTATTAAAGTGTTTGCATGGCAAAACTCATGAAAGCTTCAATGGGGTGATTTGGCAGAGAGTTCAAAAAGAGGTTTTCTTCAGCCTGAAAACTCTTAAATTAGGGGGCCTATGATGCCGTCATACAATACAATGATGGTTATAAAGGCTGTATGAACATTTAAAATTATGGTTAGTTCGCCACAAAGTGTTATCATTGTTTGGATCGCGCTAGAATCCACGATTCCAAGCCGCATGCAACACCTATTGCGAAGAAACATAGGAAAAAGTTTGCAAGCTATAAGAAAAATAAAGATAAACTATTTAGGTGATACAGGGTCATTTTGAAGTTCCACTTGTATGTGGTAGGTGTGTTTCCATTTTTAAGTATATATTTAGCTTTATCTCAAAATCACTTTTTCAGTATTTTGTTTTTACGCAAAATAGTGTAACTCAAAAAGTTATGCTTCAAATTTGTAGGAATACTTTAATGAAGTAGGTAAAGGGATTGGTCCACTCCTGTGTTAATCAACCAATTAGCTTTTTGTTGTTATTGGTATAAATTTTGATTGCATCCAAATTTTCGAAGATTTTGTACTTGTTTCAGTTTCAAACCCAGCTAACTTTTATGGAACTGGTTTACAACTACAAGACTTTGATCTTTATTATAAACCATACAAATTGAAAATAATTTAATTTAATTATCATATTTTGTTATATTTCACATGTTTTTCATACCTAAAATAGATTAAAAAAAAAAAACCACAAAATAAATCTTTTTAGCCACAATTTATAATATGATGCAGAAAAAAAAGTTACATTTTATAATTTCAAAAAATCTTCTCCGGAGGTAGTCGGATACCTTAAATGCTGTTAATTTGTTAAGTTAAAAAATTTAGTTGAATTGTAAAGTATTTAAATACGTGCATCAAAACTTTTAATTACCTAGTGTTTATATATAGTATATAGAAAGGGAAACAAAATAACATTCAAGTCCGTTTGAGTGTGAAAGCGTTCGGGCGCAATTTTTGTTCCGCTGAGATGTGGATATTTAAATACTCTTCCAGACTCTAAAATTCACTTGTTTTCACATAATAAAAATAATTGCGATTTCACTTTTAATTGCTCAACCTAAGTTTCGAAAATATCAAACGATCGTCAAATGCTTTGTTTTCTGAATTACAAAAGGAATTGCGAATTGTTTTTCTTCCTTAAGGTATTAATCTATTCTTTCATATTTATGAATTAATTATCCAGCCATTTACGACAGAATATGAACGCTGTTTGGTATTATCATTTCGAAAATTACCAGATTAAAATGCATTGTTTGGTGCTGCCATCTATTGGATCAAATTAAAAGCTATTGTAAGCTGAATTCTTGTAAGGATGCGATCCGTTTTTTCCTCGTCATTCTGTACTTTACTTTGTCAAGTAACATTGCAAAAATGTTTAATTACGAATCAAATACTAAAATCAAACGTTCCATGCAAATTTTAGCTAAGGTAATTTTTAAATAGTTTGATCCTAGTACACAATTATTTTTAAAATGGTGTCAAGAAAATCGCATTGATCTCCATTGGGTATGTTGGTTGGTTAGGCCTCAATTATTCTTCGTCGTGTATTTATACATATCAGTATATTAATTGTAGTCGTGAGCAATGTTTTCTTTATGTTGTACTTTGGTTTATTCTCATGTAGCGTAAATAAAAAACATAACAACATTGATCTGAAAAATTATGTAGAATTTTATACGAGTTTGAGTTTTTCATTGCGTAATTATCTTGTCTAATTTAGTGAAAGATTCATAAAACTTATGAAATTTTAGTAAACGAAAATTTAAAGAATATAATTTTTACTACAAACTGTTTTAATCCTTTTCCTAATTTCGTCTTAGTTTGTGAAGCGAAATCATTCAACGTTTTTGTCGCTGTGAACAGTTTTATAAAAGTTGAAGTATTTCTATTTCTACGTAGCTAGAGTATTGAATTGTCTAGCGAGTGTAACGATTTTTAATACAAAAAATGGAGTCACTGAACCATTTTAGAAAACAATTCTAAAATTGCATAGTTAAAAGTAAATATATTTTCAAGAGGTATTTCGATTATTTAAAGCAATTCAATGAAACAAGACAACCCACTCCAGAGTAGTTCTCAAAAAGTGAGAACAAAACACATTTAATTCTTAAAATTTTTTTTTTCTCAATGGGTTTTTAGTTTTGTTTGAGACTATAATTTATTGGAACAGTTTGGTGTAAATATCCTTAAAATTATATTCTTAAGTTACAAATGTCCGATTTTGGACATCTATAATGTTAACTGATACAGTACATCACCAAGAAAATAAATTCTAATGTGTTTTCCAGAATTGCAGAAAAAAAAATGAAGACTATTTTGATCAGTAGATGGCATTATTAGTTTAAAATTTTGAAGAATTAACAAAGAAACAATACTAAAACCATCCAGCATGTATCGCGATGTCCAAAAAGCAACGATTTAAATAGCTCTATACCTGAAGCAAAAAATATATTGGTAAGTATTAATTTGTTTTTATAACTTTTCAAACGCTTTTGCATTTTTTTTTTGTCGCAAATATACTTTACTTAGTTTTAAAAATGCGATGTCAAAATCGCGTAATGATCGAATTGCCGATTTAATTTATGTCCCAAAACATAAAAAGAAATATTATTTATAACCTCCAATCATCAGATTTATAGTTTTTTTTATCGAAAAATAAAGTGAATTTAGCAGATACAATATTAATACAATTACTAGGCACAAGTCCAGCAAACGTGTACGATCATTACTCAATTTTAGACGTGATGTAGCAACAATCTCAATAAGATTGTAAAGAATTTCGTTTTTTTTTTTTAAATAATATTTTTCTTTCCTGCTTTATGGCTGTAATGATCCTTTGAATAAATTTTTTAAGACTTAGATTTTTATAACTTTTTTTTTCCTGATTAATTCTATAAGGATTATAACTTTTCCAGGAGTATCAAGGATAAAGTTATTTTAATTTTATGATCATGTTTTCCTTTTTGTATATGTTCTATATATTATTTAAAAGATCAAAAAATCAACAAAACTCAAAATTTTTGGAATTAGTAATAACATTTTACAGAATTAAACAAATCCAGGATTTGAAAATCTGGAAAAACAAAATTCTAAACTACTCTAATTTTAAAACATTGACAATTTATAAGAATTACTGATGGTCATATTTTTATACCTCTTAGTAGACATAAAAATATATATTTTTTAAAGTTGGGTGAAATTCAGTTAAGTATCCTAGTTGTAAACTGTTTTGATCAGATACATTTCGCAATTTATCATATTTTCAGTCTCTTTACATTAATGATTAAAGAATCAATAATGCAATGTCCAAAAGTCATTAGACTTGGAATATGCTAAAGTTGTGTAACCTACAGGCCAGCAATGTCAAAAATCTGTTGCGTACAGATGTTGTAATTAAATGTTTTAGTGATTTTGCATAACAGTTCCTGTCTTTGAATGATTGTATATTGCATTCAATGCCTATAAACAATACAGTAAAAAATTATTAATAGTTAACATTATGTGTTCCAACATTTTGAGAATGTCCCTGCAACTATTTATAGAACTTTAAATTCAAGAAATGCATTATCCATCCAAATTTAGAAAATGTAACGAGTCACCTAAAAATTGAATTTTTTCGTCACGGTATATTTAAACATACTTCAAGTGAAACTTTCCGGGGAAAAATATAATTAAAATAAAGACCTTTTTTTCTTCGTGGAACCCTGAAATAAACTTTCTGATAAAGTAGTTTGTAATAGTTTTATATATGTAGAAGCAAAACTATAAAAAATCACTTACCTGTGTGTCCAACAAAATCACTTACTTCTTTTTCACTAGGATGAGTGCCTGAGAATTTCATTTGTTCTGAAAAATAATCGTCTGGAGTACCTTCTGTTGAAGGCCACTCCTCGAGTAAAAGAGGACTCACACTGCCGGGGGCAACCCCCGGCCTCCCAACCAAACTTTATTCATGAAAGAGTTTTTCTCGAAATTTAAAGTGTGGTCTTTGGGGGCCAGCACATAATATTGGTCAGTTCAAACCAATGAAGGTGCAGTTCTCGGAGAAATTCTCCAAGCAGTTTCAGTTTTTGTTCAAGTCAGAAGTGTGAACCCGGAGTTGGATGAGTAGAACTTAAATGTCACATGACACAACATGCACGTGGCATACATAGGTGGTATCTTAATTCCAAATGAAACTTAAAAAACATTCATCGCCGATTTTCATTTGGAGCTACATAACAGATTGAAAACAAGTTAATAATGTTAATGAAAGCAAATAAAGTCGGTCCGTGCAAATAACTTCGGCAAAAATATCTTCTTAGCTCTGGATGTTTCAGAATGAATAAATGACTAGTTCTTTCCGATGCGTCTCTCTCGGCATCTGAAGATTCAAAGTACGGTGCCTTGTAGTCTTGGCTGCGCTGTCTGTCATTTCTGTAGTCAGCTGCTGACAACCGTAGAAACTATGGACACTCATTGGTAGTTGGGAAGGGACGAGCACATGGAAGAACAAGACGTGGAGAATCCTGACACACCGAAGACCGCAGCAGTCTGTTGCAGGTAGCACACCACGTGATGGACTGCGTTGAGGTACATGCAGATGAATGACACTAATTCAAAGACAAAATGGACGCAGTGAGAAACAGCAGCGCAGTGCAATACAACATTGAGGTTCATACACTTACAGAAATCCATTTATATGAATATTACAGCAATTGAAGTTGGTTTGGGGCCACGTGGTCCACATTGGATCATGCTTAATGTGATCCCGTTTTGAACGGGACCGTCCCGTTTTTAGGTAGGCTCTCCCGTTGTCCCCAAGCACAGCTTCGGGATCGATGCCGAAATGTCCCGTTTTCAGAAAGTGATGAAACCACTGTAACAATTTCACAAACAGACGCGAAAAATTAAAAAAATCCGACGGTCCACAGCTTTTTGTAAGTATTTATTATAGATCATTCCAGAAAATCTTAAGCACAAAAAGTTATTGCCATTGTTTTCGCGATCAACGATTTTTTATTGGGAAAGATCGGGAAGACTTTTTCTTTCTCTTGATTTGACGACAGAAGAAAACGAGATGGTATTGGACTGAATATTTAAATTTGGTACTTTTAATCACTTTAGGCGTCTAGAATTTCGGAATTCACATTGTTAAAGAACAGGTTATTTCTCTCTCTCGCATTTGTTTATTTAGGCCTACTTCTGGTTAATTTAAAAAATGTAGAGCAAAAGGGAATATCAAAATAACTATTGAATATATTCATTTATAACATACTGTCACCTTTTTTAAAGATATTAAATCAAAATAGTTTAATCTTGTAAATAAAAAAACAAATCAAGAACTTACTTTACCACCATGAAAACCTAGTTTTATAAATTGCTACTGAAATATCAACAGTGTTGCCATGCAACTGCACATGGAAGTTTATATCAGTGTTGCTATTCTACAAAAACTTGCAGATATTTTGACTGAGAAATAGCTGAATTATTCAAGTTGTCCACACTAGCACCCTTTTCCTTTAAAGAAATATGCGTAATCTTTAATACTCATATTATTACCTAAAACTTATCAGATGTCCTCGATTTGAGGAAAGAAATAAATGGTCACATTTGTCATACTGTGCCAGACGCAAAACATACAAGTAATAGACCCACACAATGGAAGTTTTTACTGACACACAGCAGAAGAAATTCACCCAGGGAGGACTAAACATCACAGGAATCGAACCGTCTACAACTCGAAGGTTGCTAGCGCAGTGGGCGTTCCCACTGAGCCACGACGGACCAGCACAAAATAGGTATGGTATTTTTAATTACCATCCCACTGGCGCAACACAACGGGCTATAGGTGACGGTCCGTAATCAAAACCCCCGAATGGAAAGATCCGAGGAAGTTGAACCACGAACAGATGACGAGGCTACACCTGAGCTGGCACCCCACTCTCCAAACTTCCACACCAACCCAACGACTAAGGTGCGCTAGCCGCCTTTACACCAAACGCTTACGAACATCCATGCACTGACCTGGATTGGAACCATGAACCACTCTCTAAACAGATGAACAAACTCAAATGAAACAATGCGACTGCTTTGAACGAACGCCGAGTGGAGAGATAACCTCACATCGTTCAAGAAACTTCTCTACCTCACGACTGATTGAAGGACATCAAACGCGTCTGTTTGAAGCACAGTCAGACAAAAACCTCACTGTCACACACTTCTACACCACGCCAACGTGAGTACTTTGTAGGCCACGACTGATTGAACGTGCACCAGCCTCCTTTGTACTAGGGATGCGACATCGATGCCGATGTTTTAAAAAAAACATCGATGTATTTAACATCGATGTATTGGGGTCGATGTTTTGGTAACATCGATGTTTATACGTGTCAATGTTTTTACGTTGTCGATGTTTTATTTTTAAAAGAAAAATTACCGTTATAAAAATTTTAAAAATAACCAAGTAGCATAATTTTTATAATCAGCAAATTTAACATACTTTTAGACCAAAGTGACCAAGGGTGAAGTGTCTTAAAAGTAGGGATGCGACATCGATGTCGATATTTTCTAAACACTGATGTCTTAGAAAAAAACATCGATGTATTGGAGCCGATGTAGCATCACTAGTTGCTAAACCAGTTTTAAGAAATGGGGAAACAAGTTTAAATACACTGAATTTTAAAACCATCGATGGTTTGGGGGCGATGTATTATCAAGATCGATGTTTTAATTTTCAACATCGATGTTTTGCTGTCGATGTAGCATCACAAGTTGCTAAACCAGTTTTAAGAAATGGGGAAACAAGTTTAAATACACTGAATTTTAAAACCATCGATGTTTTTGGGTCGATGTTTTATCAACATCGATGTTTTAATTTTGAACATCGATGTTTTGCTATCGATGTCGCATCACAAGTTGCTAAGCCAGTTTTAAGAAATGGGGATACAAGTTTAAATACAACGAATTTTAAAAACATCGATGTTTTTGGGTCGATGTTTTATCAACATCGATGTTTTAATTTTGAACATCGATGTTTTGCTATCGATGTCGCATCTTTACTTTGTACACGACGGTCTTTGGTTGGATTCGAACTCGCAACCCTCCGGTTGCTAATCCGTTACTCCTGCACCCGACCCCGGTGTGTGCCAGAAGGATGTGAAGACAATTAAAATTTCCCTAGAAATAACATTAAAAATACACTCGATAACAAAAAAAATCGACGCACCAAGAAGGAATCATCGATTGCTTTGAAATTTCGTATGCAAAAATGTTTTGACCCAATATGCAAATGATTAAAATTTGGTGTCCAATGAATGAATAGTGCGATCTCCAGCGCGTCGGAACTGCGCATCCAGCAGATGTATATAAGGAGTTGTTCTTGAACTGTTGTTAAAGATTTCTGCTGCATTGCGATTTAGGATACCTTTCAACGACTGAAAAAATGTATCATCGGATTGAAAGAGGCAGGTTGGGCAAATCGGAGAATAGCTCGTCATGTGAATAGAAGCGATGCGGCGATTAGAAGATGCTGGCAAGAGTGGGTGGACGTAGGGCCACAACAGATCGCGAGGACAGAGTGATTGTCAGATCAGCTGTCACAGCGCCTGATTCATCGCTATCAACCATCAGTCGTGCGACTCACACACCAGTGTCCAGCATGACCATTCACAGACGGCTGAGAGTACGAAATCTACGCTAGTACCGACCGTTACGCCACCTGCCACTCACGCCTGCACACTGTCGAGCCAGATTACAGTGGTGCTTGGCTAGATCAGGCTGTAATGATGCTGACTGGGGACGTATAGTCTTTAGCGACGAATCCCGCTTCCAACTGTGTCCTGACGATCATCGAAGACGTGTCTGGGGACGCCCAGGGCAGCGTGCCGATCCTGCTTTCACTATTGCACGCCACATGGGACGTTGAACAGCACACGTTCTTCCGAAGCGCGACAGTTCAAAGTAGGGATGCGACATCGACAGCAAAACATCGATGTTGATAATACATCGACCCAAAAACATCAATGTTTCTAAACATCGATGTTTTTAAAATTCGGTATATTTAAACTTTTTCCCCCATTTCTTAAAACTGGTTTAGCATTTAGTGATACTACATCGACAGCAAAACATCGGTGTTCAAAATTAAAACATCGAAGTTGATGATGCCAAAAATATAGATGTTTGAAATTCAGTGTATTTAAACCTTTTTTCCCATTTCTTAAAACTGGTTTAGCAACTATTGATACGACATCGACTCCAATACATCGATGCTTTTTATAGAACATCAATGTTTTGAAAACATCGACATCGATGTCGCATCCCTACTTTTCATACCCTTCACCCCTCTAGCCACTTTGGTATAAAAGTATGTTAGATTTGCTGATTATAAAAATTATGCTACTTAGTTATTTTTATAACGGTACTCTTTTCATTTAAAAATAAAACATCGACAAGTATAAACATCGATGTTACAAAAACCTCGACTTCAATACATCGATGTTAAATACATCGATGTCGCATCCCTAGTTGAAAGACGAGCGGCTACCTCGCATTCATCTACCCCCCATCCGGTCATAAATTCGCCAGCCGATTCCCTTCGACGGCGAATCTACGTAACACATGAAATCTCGAAGAGCTGACCATGAAACAGCTGCAAGGTGACCCCCCATGACGCTACAGAATATTTTAAATATTTAATATTACAGTTTACATTTTGTTTGGAATCTAACGCAAAAAGCACATTGAAGAACCCAGGTAATAAAAGCATAATTTTGCCTCTTGGTAGGTAGCTAGGTAAGTATTTAATTAACAATTAACGTCGTACTCTGGAGCAACACAATGGGCTAGTGTCGACGATCCAGGAACAGCCTCCGAAAGCAAAGATCCGAGGACACCTTGTAACTTTGAACCACGTTTGCTTCTTGAAGAATCTGGTAAACCTGAATTAACCTTTACCCTGCGGCGATTAGATTTTTTTTCAATCGTCTCACAGAACGTCTCTTTGGCCTGACTCTCCGATCCCCCTTACCTAATTGATATAACATAATTGATAATTTGACTTGAGCGATAGGGCCGTGAGTGGCATTTACGAATGACGCTTTCCTTTCATAGTATTGTGAAGCGTGAGAAGAGATAGCGACTTTCTGCTTTTCCCAAAGCGTTCACACCTCACGGACTGCAGGGTAGGGGGGAACCGAACAAAAGGAGGGACCCTCTAGAAGGTCAGTCGCTTACAGCTCTTAAATGGTGATCGATGCCAGTGGTCACTTTAAAGGGGGATAACATCCTAAGTACACATATCTATACCATGCCGCTGGTGTAAACAAAATTTTAGTGTTAACAATTGTTTACCTGCAGCAGCGTAAAGGTTAATATTTTATTTCGTAATACGATTTAGAATTCTTGAGTTCATTTATCTTAGTTACGACAGCGAAATGTTGACAACCCATTTTAGCTTTTCTAAGTATGTGTTCTTTTTGTTAATAAATCGTTGACGTCTTCATCCATATTTCTTTATCCATATTCTATGTTGCACGGGGCGCATTTGGTGAGAGACTACACCAAACTCAAGATAGGGTCGAGTAGAACGTCAAACATACACAGAAAAAAGAAATGCATCCTAGGAGGAAACAAACAGGCATCGAACCAGAGCGGCCTAAAGCTGTTGCGCACGGTTCGTATTTGGCCAGGCTTCGCCGAAGAGAGACAACGTCAAGTAAAAAATATTAAAGGGGAAAAGTAGTTTGGTAATTTTTAATTAACATCGTACTAGAACAACACAACGGGCTATTGACGACGGTCCGGTATCAATCCCTCAAGGGAAAGATCCGAGGACGACATCTTGTAATTTCGAATCACGGTCAGATGACGAGGCAACACATGAGCTGGCACCCCAATCTCCAAACTTCCACACCAACCCTACGTGAGGACTTTCGGCCACGACAGATTTAAGGTGCACCATCCGCCTCTACACCATACGCTTACGAACATCCATATACTGACCCGGATTCGAACCACCAGACCGGTGGGTCGGCTAAAGGGAGAAAAGAGTTATTATTTTAGAACAGATTAGTGGGATGAAAGTAGAAATCTATCGCTTGGAGCGCGACCCCCCATGTTTACTGAAACAGTCAACTCCATGGGTCAGTTTTGGGTTTCATGTCGCAAGGGTCAGATTGGACCCCGCTGAGCCGAACAAGACAAAAAATGTGAAAGGAAAAAGAGTGCAGGCAGGTGGGTACTTTAATTAACGTCGCACTGGAGCAAAACAGCGGGCTGTTGGCGATGGATCGGGATCCATCCCGAAGTTAAAGATCTGAGGACAACACTACGTCGTTTGAAACCTCTGTCAGATGACGAGGCAACATCTGAGCTGTCACCCCACTCTCCAAATTTACACACCACACCGACAGGATGAGACCACGACAGATTTAACGTGCACCGTCTCTTTACACGAAGGTCTCTTTTGGATTCTAACAATCGGACTACCGTAGTCACTTGGAGGGTGGATCATTTAACGTTTGCAAACGGGAAACCACATTGAGTAGTAATAACAGTTGGATCGATTGCTAAAGCACGTAAAGGATTCATCTGTGTACCAGATCAGTGGTTATCAACCATTGTCGTTTCATGGCACACCAAAAAAAATTATATTACTTACCGAGCTTACAAAAAATTAGATAGGATGTTGTTTCTACCCCCAAAAAATATTGTAAAGAACTACCCTTTCTGTTATAAAGTGTGGTGTGGGTCTTTTTAATGAAACAATTTATTTATGATATATAGTTTATCATACTCACAAGCATTCATACTTGAAATTATTTATGAACAGACTTCTCAAAAGTCAAAAAATAAGCCATCGAAATTATATAAATCTTACACAGTTTGGTACAGCTTCAGTACCGGTGGCCAAGGCAATGGCTCACTTCTAAAGTCGCCAAGGAAATAATTATTTCAAATGCACGAATGAAATTAAACGACAGTTTAACGGATTTTGAAAGAACTTGAGAAATGAAAATGTGAACTTTCCGCTAGTCGAGGTTGCCATAAAACCGCAATACAGATGGGTCGCCTTAACCTGTCGTAACTCGCTACTAGAAGTGCGCCAAAAAAAACCGCCAAGACCGCTGCCACCACTATAAAAGCAAACTGAAGCTGAACCCAGTTTAAACCGTTTCACCATCGGTAGTCCACGCCGGTGTTGTGGTTGAAAATCTGTGCTAGTGTATGGGAAGAGACGAAAAAAACTCTGGTCTATTCGCCTAGACTCGAACGACCGAAGACTCATATAGGAGACCCACTGTGGTGTTTTGGGGCACCAACAATAATACAAATGGAGTGGGACTCAGCAGTTTCTGTTTTAAGCAATTTATTACACTTAAAAGGATTTCAATACAATGGGACCACTATTTACAGACGTATTTACAACAAACGATCACTGCACGATTGTTCATTAAGAAACAGAAAGTTTCTCTTCTCACAGTTTGTATTTTTGTTTCCCCGGGGTTTGACATAACTGTCCAGAGCTATCTCGTCCACCTTCTTCCTCTGTGGCTTCTGTCGCTCGATTCCCATGCGGGACATCAACCTCTCTCCTGGAATCCCCGTCCCACTTTTTCAAAATGACATCACCCACACTCAAGGGGTGCCAAATCCCCACACGCACGAAAGGGTCGTGAAACCGTTAGCCGGCGGTCCGTCACAAACACCAGGTGCATGGTCCGTTCTGTGCATACCTCCACAGGTTTAAAATTAAAGACAACAATAAATGTGATTACGGGGAGGTGGGGGACGCCGACCACTTCCTCTTCGATTGTCCCCGATCACGCAGGCACATCATATAACCAAACCTACTGAGGAGAACAAGCCCATCTGGCTAGAAAGCGTTCTAAAAAATAGTCAGTCAAGATATAAAATAAAGTCCTGCGTGATGGCAGCGATGGGGATGGTGGCGGGGCCCACCCCCCCACTAAAATAAATGACACCCTCTGGTTCCCCTTCTTTTAGGTGGAGATGGGACTATGCCCCCGTCTATTTTAAACCACTTTATAATAAATTTTTAATCAAATCATATCACCATCCCGTTAAGGGTTCGTATATGCGCTTCATCTGTATAATATTCACTTCTTACACCACAACATTAAATTCACACCACCATATAACATTCTCATAAAATATTTATTTCACCTTCGTTTAAATCCTATTTATAAACATCAAATCATTATCACCCTTTTAAAAATAATATATTATTTTAATTCAACTCTAGATGTTTGTATTTCTTCTTTTTGTATTGTAACGTCTTTTTGTTTTGTGTTTGTGTTGTGTTTTATGTTTCTTGTTCTGCGTTTAAGTTACATTTCCCGGTGTGCCACCGATGTATTAAATGTAATTTTAACGGTGTGCCACCGGTTTTGCATTCTTGGATTCCCGGGACTCCGGATGATTATTGTAATTTTTAACATAAGGCCGGAATGTTACCGAACCATTATAATTCTCCCTTGGGAATAAAACAACCACGGATATAATATTTAAAGAGAAAAAAAAAAGGAAAAAAAAAGATCGATCGGCCGGCTGTGGAAGTCGCCCCCACCCTTTTCCCCTGGACCACAAATACACTCTAAACCTAACGGTGAGTGGGTCCAGGGAGGGTCTAAAAAAAAAAAACACCAGGTGTCAAGTGGAAATCGGGGTGCACGAGAGTCGGACGCCGACCCTGAATTGTTACCACACGTGGCTGTCGGCTCCTTTCTCGTGGAAACGTTTCTTTTTCCAGCCGCCATGATCCCACACCACCGAGTCGAGCCCGTTTCGATGACAAGAAACAATTACAAGTATCCACTGAACCTAATCGAAGTTGTGTCATTATATTCGATGGCTATCGCTTCATCTTTTGTATGAGCAGATCTTGGGGATTTCGAGGGAGTGGGAGGTTTTTTCTGGTGGGAGTCGAGATGAAAAGGGGGTCCTTCTCCTAGCGAAAGGGGGTGCTTTGCCCACTTTCTGTTTTGTACTATGGAGAGAAGAAGGGACAGGGAGCGGAGAAGGACCGACCGGGGCTGTTCTGAAGAGGCACGGGGACGTAGATGCCTCGTTGGAAGAGCAACGGTAATTTGGCAATTTTTTTTTAATTAACGTCGTACTAGAGCAACACAGCGGGCTATTGACTATTGACCGGGATCAATCCCATAAGGAAAATATCTGAAGACAACACCACGTAATTTTGAACCACGGTCAGATGACGAGGCAACACCTGAGCTGGCACCCCACTCTCCAAACGTCCACACACCCTCAACGTGAGGACTTTAGGCCACGGCATATTTAAGGTGCTCCAGCCACCTCTACACCACGCCCACAAATATTCGTGCACTGATCCGGAATCGAACCAGGAACCTTAATATCTAGAGGCTAACACCTTAACCATCAACCGGTAGGTACGCTGGAAGGGCAACGGATCATCAACCGGAGGGTTTCGAGCTCGATACCTTCGTGTGCAAAGGGAGTTGACGCAAGTTCAATCGTTCGTGCCCTCAAATGTTCACACGTTGGCGTGTTGTGGAAGTTTGGAGAGTGGGGCGCCTAAATCCAAGATCGGGGCCGACCAATCGGTCTGGTGGTTAAGGTGTTAACCTCTGGATCGTAAGGTTCCTTTATTCGAATCCGGGTCAGTGCATTGGTGTTTGTAAGCGTATGGTGTAGAGGCAGATGTTGTACCTAAAATCTGTCGTGTCCGAAAGTCCTCACGTTGGGTGGGTGTGGAAATTTGGAAAGTGGTGAACCAGCTCAGGTGTGGCCTCGTCATCGGACATGGTGGTTCAAAATAACGAGGGTGTTGCCCCTTTTGGTTTGATCTCGAACCGTCGCCAATAGCCCTTCGTGTTGCTCTAGTGTGACGTTAATTGAAATACACTCTATAACAAAAAAAATCGACGCACCAAGAAGGAGTTGTCCGATGGTGACAAAAATTGGTGGATAGGAAAATTATGTACAGAATAGAAAATGAATAAAATTTCAAAACAATTGAATGATTTATTTCAGAGTTACAGTAAAGAGCTCAATGAGGTGTTGACCCGCCTCTAGCCTGGATGCAAGCTGCCACACGGCGTGGCATAGACCGATTATGCTACCGATGGTCACCTGCGGTATTTCTTGCCAAATTTGCTCCAATTGTTGGACTACATCATCAATATTCCCTACCGGATGCAGTCGCCTTCCCATGATATCCCAGACATGCTCGATGGGAGAGAGATCTGGTGATCTGGCTGACCAAGGAAGTGTTTGTCAAGCTTGAAGACAGTTCATAGCAACACGCGCAGTATGTGGTCTGGCATTGTCTTGCTGAAAAAGAAGCCCAGGGTACTGTGAAAGGAACAGTAGGAAAACAAGTCTCAGAATATCGTTAACGTACCGCTGTACAGTAAGTGTACCTCTAATGACGACCAAAGGGGTCTGGCTATCAAGGGAAATGGCACCCCAGACCATAACTCCTTGTTGATGGCCCGTGTGGCGTGCAATAGTGAAAGCAGGATCGGCACGCTGCCCTGGGCGTCTCAAGACACGTCTTCGATGATCGTCAGGACACAGTTGAAAGCGGGATTCGTCGCTTAAGACTATACGTCCCCAGTCAGCATCATTACAGCCTGATCGAGCCAAGCACCACTGTAATCTGCAGGCGTGAGTGGCAGGTGGCGTAACGGTCGGTACGAGCGTATATTTCGATCTCTCAGCCGTCTGTAAATGGTCATGGTGGACACTCGTGTGTGGGTCGCACGACTGATGGTTGATAGCGATGAATCAGACGCTGTGACAGCTGATCTGACAATCACTCTGTCCTCGCGATCTGTTGTGGCCATACGTCGACCGCTACCATCATGACGTTGAAATCTGCCATTGCCCACCCAATCTTACCAGCATCTTCTAATCACCTTATCGCTTCGACTCACATGAACGATTCTCCGATTTGCCCAATCTGCCTCTTTCAATCCAATGATACGACCTCTTTCAAACTCTGAAAGTTGCTCGTAATGAGCTCGAATCCTAAGGCGAGGCATTTTTTCAGTCGTTAAAAGGTATCCTAAATCGCAATGCTGCAGAAATTTTTAACAACAGTTCAAGAACAACTCCTTATGTACATCTGCTGGATGCGCAGTTCCGATGCGCTGGAGATTGCACTATTCATTCATTGGACATCAAATTTTAATCATTTGCATATTTGGTCAAAACATTTTTGCTTACGAAATTTCAAAGCAATCGGATGATTCCTTCTTGATGCGTCGATTTTTTTTTGTTATAGAGTGTACCTACCTAAGAGGCAAGAGTGACCCGTACGTCAACTCCGTGCGTCCATGCAGAGATCCACCCTCTGGTGAGAATAATACAACAGGTGTTCCGGGCGAGTCCATCCCCTCCTCGTCCGACGTCCCAGCCTCGGCTTCTTGCCATAGTTCGGCCGATCCCTAGGTAAGGCTGATTTGCCTAGGAACTGGACTCATTCCATAATGGTGGACCCACATTAACGGCGACAGCAACAGAAACAGACGACATTCTGTCGCTTGTCTTTGTTGCTGTTAAAAAAGGCCTTCACACCACTAGCGACAACATTTTATTTGCGCATGTGCCTAATCTTCTTTTTCGAAAGCAAAACTTTTATTTCCTCTTCTGATTCTGCAAGCTGGCTGACAGATCGCGTCCGCGTTTAATAAAACTCCTTTTACAACAAAAACGCACGTAGCGAGAGTCACAATCTTTATTCCGATTGGCTGTCGGCATGGCGACAGAGACAGTAGTTGATCTTCCTCCAAGGCTTGAAAGCGCAGCGACAGAGACAAACCGGGTGAAACAAAATTTGTTTGTAATATGCATGCGCAGAAACGAAGACATGTTTTTGATCTTTGTCGCCGTTGGTGTGAAGCCACCATGAGTGAAGTGTAATGGGAAAATAGGTGTGGGTTAACTGTGCACGAAAACGAATCGCAACACCATTTCCGTTTATCACGCAAGGACAGTGAAAACAGTCAGAAAATCACGAAACGCTACGTCATTTAGCGAATGAGAGTCTAGAAAAGAGCGTTTCACTTACTTTCTTGAAATCCAAATGTCCGGAAAGCTCAAGAGCAGAACCACCTCCGAGTCTCCTTCCGGTCGATCTGATCAGCCTCCGGCGATCATTGCGGGATCTCCACCCAATGGGACAAGAATAAAAAACATTAGCATGGCTTAAGTGTTACTTTACATTTGACTACAGGGTGCCCTTAATGTGAGAGCACCATACAGATTTAAAATAAATTTCACATAAAACATTTTTATTAGTCTTGATTTAGCATGTTTTGTACTCAGATAGGTAGTTAAGGGACTGAAGCAGCACAACGGGCTAACAGCGACTGTCCGGGATCAGCCACCTACCCCTTGTGCACGACGGTCGGTAGGTTGGATTCGAACTCGCAATCCTCTGGTTGTTAAACCGTTACTCGGCCTACTGGCAGGAAACACAAAATCGAGGCATTGAAGTCACAAAATTTTTAATCGAGAGAAAAATCGAATTTTTTGGACGCTCTGAATGCCACTAGGGATGCGACATCGACAGCAAAACATCGATGTTTTGAAACATCGATGTTCAAAATTAAAGCATCGATGTTGATAATACATCGCCCCCAAAACATCGATGTTTTTAAATTCAGTGTATTTAAACTTTTTCCCCCATTTCTTAAAATTGGTTAATCAACTATTGATGCGACATCGACAGCAAAACATCGATGTTGATAATGCATCGCCCCCAAACTATCAATGTTTTTAAAATTCAGTGTATTCAAACTTTTTTCCCCATTTCTTAAAACTGGTTTATCAACTATTGATGCGACATCGACAGCAAAACATCGATGGTTTGAGACATCGATGTTCAAAATTAGAACATCGATGTTGATAATGCAACGCCCCCAAACTATCGAGGTTTTTAAAATTCAGTGTATTTAAACTTTTTTCCCCTTTTCGTAAAACTGGTTTAGTAACTAGTGATGCGACATCGGCTCCAATATATCGATGTTTCTTATAAAACATCAATGTTTTGAAAACATCGACATCGAAGTCGCATACCTACTTTTCAGACCCTTAACCCTTGGTCAATTTGGTCTAAAAGTTAGTTCCATTTGCTGATTATAAAAATTATGCTCCTTGGTTACTTCTTAAATTTTTTTATGGTACTTTTTTTTCATTTAAAAACAAAACATCGACAAGTATAAACATCGATGTTTTGAAAACATTGACATCGATGTCGCATCCCTAAATGCCACCAGTAATTCTTTACTCGGAAATCGAGTGTTGCCTTTTCCTCGCATAATGACCAAACATCCATTGTTGGAAGGATTCTATTGGACAAGAAGGTCGTAATGGGTCAGCAGTGTAAGTTGCAGGACGAATAATTACGTAAGGGCCCCTCTGAGAGTTCAATAGGAATTTTTTTTAAGATTGAAATGCCGTTGTTATTTCCCACTTGTTATACAGACACACTTGTTTCAGGGTAGAATTGAATGCGTCAGGAAATACAGCAGGACAAATTATACATTGTTTTAAGATCTTCCATATTCAAATAGAAAAACACTCATCCAGATAGAATTTAGCAAACATTTAAGGGGTCATAGGACTCTTATGGTGCTATGCAGTGAAACAAAGTTTATACATGAATTTTAATGTTTAATAACTCTTGATCTATTTCATTTAAATGTTTACTTTCTTTTCCTTTTTACAGCTCTGTCTTTTGTCTTTAGGAAGAATATTTTTTTTAATTCCATACAATAATAAAACAATTTTATTCTGAAAGTCGAAATAGAGCATGTGTTTTAGACAAATTCTTGATAACCATAGCTTGCGCGCAAGATTATTTCTAAATTATATTATTATAACTAAAAATTGTGGTATATAAATACAGTTTATAAGTATATGTACATGTCCTAGCAAAATCTTACTGATTTACAGTAAATTTATATTTTTTAAATGTAGTTGTACTTAGCTATCCCAAAATTGTAAAAATTCAGCAATAATAAATGGAAAATATTTAATAAAAAATAAAAATTTTAATAAAAAAAAGCTACAGATCAAAGGTACTAATGTGCTTTAAATGTTCTGAAATTTTCAAGAAGAAATACGGAATAGTAAAAAAGTTATCCTGCGCGTAACATCAACAAACCACATTTGGAGAAAAATGACTTTGAAGTTTTTTTTTTTGCCTTAAAACTTCTACAATTAAATTTCATGATGGATTGGACAGCAGATAATGGAATGAAATTTTGAAACACAGTATAAATATTGATATTTACATTTGTGGAGCATTAAGTTTCTTAATTTACAGCCCAAACTTGTATTGTAGAATCAGCAGATTTTGCGAGATTCATACGGATACAAAAATTTATTTCCCAACGCAACATTTGACCTCACATTGTGTTGGTGTGGAAGTTTGGAGAGTGGGGTGCCAGTTTAGGTGTTGCTTTGGTATCTGAACGTGATTCAAAATTACGAGGTGTTGTCTTCGAATCTTTCCCTTCGGGGATTGATCCCGGACTGTCGTCAATAGTCCAATGTGTTGCTACAGTACGACGTTAATCAAAAATTACCAAATTTTATTACTCAAACACACACGTTATAACTAACCACAAAAAGACGAATTAAAACCCCCCTGCCTCTTAAGAGGCGTTGTCCGCGGTTCTTTCCCTTAGGAGATTGATCCCGGACTGTCGTCAATAGTCCATTGTGTTGGTTCAGTACGTTAATTAAAAATTACCAAGTTTCATCACCCAACACACACAAGTTACACCCAACCACAAAAAGACAAATTAAAACCCCCCTGCCTCATAAACATTTCCTTCTTTTTCGATAAATTTCAAATTTGTGTTCAGTTTTTTCAATCTTTTAGCTCTTCGAGCATCCGCAGTGTTTTGGGCAGCTCGTATTTCAGCACAAAGTACTCTTTTTCTGTCAGCTTTATCTTTTGCTAAAATAGCATGAAAACTGACATCTAGATCTAATACTTTCATGATCTGTAGTCTTCCTCTTTGACCTTCATTAAATGAAACTGTCGCTTCATAAGTTGCTATTTCAGCAATCCTCAGACCAGCACCTGATGTTTTTGGGCAAATTTGCCATATCACTGAATTCAGGGATTCATTGGCATTTTGCGTGAATGCTCCAAGGCAACGGGATAAAAGAGTTGGATGAGCGAGTGCATTAAATACTGGTTTGATAGCATCCATAACTGCAAGCGGCATGGTTGCTTTGTGTTTGAATGCGTTAAGCGAATTGTTTTCTTTTGCCTGGTTGTACTAGCACCACGAAGACAAATCAGTTGGGCAGAAACTATGGAGCGGTTCTGAATCACTCGACCGAGTGTGGAAATAAATAGCCCATATTGCTTTTCGCATTCTGTCTAACGATTGACTATGCTGTTGAATTGCATTTCCATAATAAACGGAAAGTTTATTTATTATGGCGTCAGTCATCTGCCCTTTCCAGAAATAGCTTTCCCATCGGAGAGCTTTTTTGAGCAATATTCTTTTTTGAGTTTTCTTAAGCGAGTTCCCATCCTTTTCTGGACATGCCCAATGCATTCTAATTTTGATACATCTTTGTCATATGGCTTAGATTCTGAAATGGAAAGAAATATCTTTGAATCACCATCACCTATATAATTTAAATACCGCACTCCTCTTTCTTTTTCAGATCTTTTAAAAATGTTAACCATGCCGTCAGCCTCCATTTTTCCAGCAGATCCGGCATGATTTCTTTGGCAGGATTCAGAATGTTTTCCTTTCCACTCCTCAAACTCTGCCGATGAACCTTTCCATGCATCGCAAGCTTTGCAAGTTGATGACAACACATCAATGTCCAAAACCTTTCCGCTATATGCACCAATAATAGTACATACACCTATTTGAGATGAGTGGCCCCTTGTTTTCCAGGTCCCATCTCCACTAACTGTAATGTCTGTCGTGTTGCTAATTTCTACTTCTTCCTTAGCTGCTTTTTTCATACTGTGAATAGCAACAGCTTTGGAGGCAGAATTAATTTTTGTGCAAATTACATCATACGGCTAGAAATAGGAGAATCCAAGTTCATAACTCCACAAAATCTTTTCAGAGGTTCTAACCCCTGTCCAATGCAGCGCATAGCATAAACAATTCGTCTATTAATTTCTGGGATATTCCTTTTACTTCCCAGCAGTTTAGAGTTTCTGGTAGTTGCTTCTTTGTGGCACTTGTCACACGTAACAGAAATTAAGGTACCCGCCTACGTTCGACAACATTTTTTTCAAAAACATGAAAATGTACTGATATTTTTAATTTTTTGGATGCCTTTATATTAGTAACCATATAACTAAACACTTAAAACCAAAAAATGTTTTTTATTTTTTTTTTAATTAAAAAAAAAAGTAAAATTTTAAGCAAATTTTAAGTTTACGACAAACCTCATAATTAAAAAACTAACTAAGTTAAAGTGATTTTTTAACTTGCAATGCAATTCTAGTATAATTATGTAGTGAATGTATATAAAAGTTTCTAGATAAATGAATTTGTTTAGAATTTATAGCCTTTTTTATAAGGAATTCATGAATTTTCACCATTTTTTTCATATCTTTACACATAAACAGGCTACTAAACTTACTAAAAATCATCTAAATAAGATTCTTTTAGCTGATTCACTAGAAAATAATATCAAAAACATTCATACCAAATTTCATAACAATATAAACAATATATTTTGAAATATCATGCATGTCGTAACTGCATTTATCAAAAAATATAGTTTTGAGAAAAATGAGTTTAAAGGTGATAGTTGTACATTTCAAGTATAAAATTTGTTTTGAATTCCTATTAATGCTTCAGATTTCTAAATCTATACCCACTGACCTTAAAACCCTCCCTTTTAGTATGTTACACCTTCTGACTTTTCAGTCTTGGCATATTTTCTCTTCTTCTGTGCACGATTTTTTTTTCGGGCAAGTTTCGCAGCAGGTAGCGATTCCCTTTTTGCCTCGCTGATACGGTCCTTGTCAAAGCCTTTGAACAAGGCAACAGTATACTGCCCAGGATCTATATTCAGAACCTTCAAAACTTCAAAAAGGCCTTGGTACCCTTTATTAAAATTTATTACCGCAATGTATGCACCTAGAGTAAATGTTTTCAATTCTACGAAGATATTCTTAGGTACGATGTTCCACAAACAACCATTAAAACTTTCATTACTGTTCTGAGTCTTCCCATGAAGACATTTTTTTAACTGCTCTCTATCACACAATTCCATATATGTTGGTTTAATAACATTCAAAATGTTTTTTGGCAAACCGTCACCTTTATCGGTGTAGACATTTCCTGTAGCTTTTGCTCTTTGAAAGGCACACCAACTATCTGGCCCTAATGGACATTGCCCATGCATCTCTTGTTGTGCACTTGAACTGCAGTGAAAAAGTAAGGCTATGGCAGCACGTTGCATACCCTCCAAGTCATTTACATTGCTACGAATAGCAATGCCATAATAGTTTTGTAACCTATCAATTATCCTGTCGGTCAGTTTTTTTTTCCCTCCAAGGCTCTTCTGTTTACTTTTAAGTTTGCTAAGTGTAAGTAAGTGTAAACAAACGATTGAGAACTAAAATTTCCCTTCGTTGCCAAAACTTGAATGCAAAATCTTATTACAAATATGTTTCGCTTCGAAAGAAAATATTAAAAAATGATTGTAGCAAAAAAATGTATATATTTCAAGCGAAAACAGAAGCATCAAAATCAACCCCGGTTTCGTTATTCCAACTTCCGGTTTCATTTTGCAGCTGACATTCTTTCTTCAAACAGCTGTAACTTTTTTTCTAGTAGCCGTAGAATAAAAAATAAGACTGTTTTAAAAAGCTAAAAAGCTGCTCTGTAATATGGAATTATAAACAAAAATCGCTAATTTTGGTCGAAAATGACGTTTTCAACATAGGCGGGTACCTTAACGCAGACAATCCAGAAACTTTTTTATCCCTAACACTAATGTCACCATGACACAGCTTGCAGGACACATTTTGCTCCAAAAATGTGAAAAACAGCTGTTTGTGTAACAGATGTTACCTGAGGCTGGATTTGAGTCACTGAATGATGGTATATCTACTCTTAATTTCTTTTTAGAAGCACTTGGTGGCACAAGATTAGCACTAACTGATGCATTTATCCCAGACGAGTTCAAACAATCAGACAGTTCCACTTTTTCGATCTTGAAAGGGCTTGAGTTGTTCACAGAGGATGGAACACTTTTCACTTGACGTTTAATAAATTGATTTCCACGAAAGCCTCGTTTCTTTGGACGTTTTCCTGACGCACGTTTCTTCACATTATCCATTTTCTTCAAATACTGAATGCGCACAAAAGTAAGTAAGAATGGATCAACTTTTAATGCAAAGAAATAAAACAGCAATAAAAATCTTTCAGAAATCACCAACGATGTAAATCAAACACGAGAAATGAAAACGATTTGCAAATGCTTTCAAAACAAGATCATGCGATAGAATGTAAACATAAATGTACAAGTTGAGTAAACTAACTCCTGCTTCTACTAATTTCAAATACATAATTCGAAAAAATAATTATCAAACTCATCATTATCAAACTTAGCATGCGAGTCTTGGTTGACAGGTCGATTCGATTCCCTATGTTTACAAACAACGATTTGTTTACATTGGAAGCGAAACACATTTTTGACCATAACTCATGAAATAATGCGAATTTTTTAATGCAGTTTGTTTTAAAATATCCAGAAAAGATTATATAGTTTAACATATATTTTTTTCAAAAAAATTGATTTTTTTGAAGAGTCCTATGACCCCTTAAATGCAAGAAATGTGAAAACATATTCTTAAATTTTAGAAGGGTAAGATAATTTCATCTTGTAGTTAGTGCCTTATCCCGTTCAGATAAATTTTATTCGACAAGACAAATTTGTGCTGGATGGATTTACAAATTTTAAAATAGACGAATAAAAACCCTGTTAAGTTAGAGCTAGGATGGAAATGTCTCTAAAATTGCCGTAGAATGTATTTACAATTCCAAAAAACTACAAAATATTTCCTAAGAATAAAAAAAGAGCTAAAATTATAATTTCAACAGTTTTTCTGAACAAAGATGCATTATTCAAATCTCGATATAAAAATACAAATGTTAACAAACACATGTCATCATTGACGAAAGAAGCAAACCAATGAGGATTGTAAAGCGATTCTCCGGGGTTTCGCAAGCGTTAGCGAGCAGGGGACGGTCCCCAAAGTGCAATATAATGGAATAGTGTCCAAAAGATACAATTGCATCCAATCGCGGCAGCTGTATAAGGATGATGCAAACACTATAGGCTAATTCCATGCCAAACCATACACCATAACACAGAATTTTGAAGTTAGATTTTCATTCATTTTTTCTAAAAAATGATGTATTTAATAGGTCAAACTTCTGTAATCAAAAGTGGACACAAAGTTTATGTTTTAGAATTTGGCAATACCCGGAATCAAAAGTAGAGTTTATATCCACATGGAAGAAAGTGCGTTCATATCAATCACACTCACAATTCAATTTTTGCGCTTTGATAAAGACACTTTAAAATTTGCTTGGCCTAAAACAGAGGACATATCTGAAATTGATTTTAGTGATCATTCAGTAAATAGACTCCCTGAACCAGCATTTGATAAACGAATGCACTATACATTTTTAAATGTTAAGTTAAATGACTTAAACATGGGATAGTATGTTTTCTATATTTTAAAATGCAAGATTAAGAAAAATGTTTCTAATGTATGTTTTCTTAGTGTTTCAACTGTCAATAAATATGTTTCGAACGTATGTTTTCGTAGTGTTTCAATTGTCAGTAAAAATGTTTTTGTGAAGTGTAGTGTGGATCACATTTGCCATGTAGTGTAAGTCACAAACAAAATGTCATATTATAAATTAATTATATATTTAATTAATCTATTAATAATCTGCTATTAAAGTACAATTATTGGAAGTAATAATAATTTTAAAACAAAATTTTTTTGATAATCAACAGAAGAAGAAACAAGAGTTTTTGTACTTAATCAAAGTATCACTTCCCTTTCATGTAGTGTGGGTCACAGCTCAGTTTTCCCCATGTACAGAGAATACCCAGTAAGATAAATGAAATTTAGTAGCTAATATGTATAAATTAAACCTTTACTGAAGTAAAACAAGTTGTAAATCTCATTTTATTGTAATAATAATTTTTTTTTATGGTAGCTTTAAGATTCAACTTTAGCTCACTTGTAGTGTGAGTCACGCATGGAACTAGTCTATATTGAAGATCCCCATTGCGCATGACGAACACCATTAACCAATCACAAGGTCGGTAGGTAGTTGAATTAACACCTCACTGAAGTAACGGGGTATTGGCGGCGGTCCGGGATGCAACCCGAAGGGAAAGATACTAGGACAAAACCAGGTAATTTTGAACCACAGTCAAATGAGGTCACACTCGAGATGGCACCCCAATGTCGAAAATTCCAAACCTCGTTAACGTGAGGGCATTTGAGGCCACAACAGATTTAACGTGCACCTGCCTCTTTGCAGAGGACGTACTGATTGGATTCGAATTCGCAACCCTCCAGTGAGAATTGCTCCAACGAAATTGAGAGGCTCTTCTTTTTTATAGATTCGCGTTTTTCCATAGAAAGGTTTCTTAAAGTGAGGCGAAAAGGGTCATTCTGAAATTAAGTGGAAATTTGAGTCACCTGCATTTTTTTTATGAATTTTATGCATTAATTTATTTTTATACAGTAGTAATATATCTTAATTAAGGTATATTTTCATCAAATAGTGTTAAAAGAATAAATATTTTCATATTTATAATTGAAAAAGTAAATTAACCATGGAAAATGTCACCTCCATGGCCGTCCCTAGCCCTGTTTCTAGGTTTAGATATAGTTGAAACTTAAACAGTGTAAGAAATTCCTTTATTTAGTAGCTCTATTTAGTGTTAAGAGTCTTATTGTTACACAATGCACTTAAAATTATTATATTTTTAATTAAATTTAATATTGAAAAATCAGTAAATTCCTTTGTCCCTGCTATTTTTGTCAGCTCTGCATAAAATGTAAATAACCTTTAAAAAAGTCTACTAGAAAGCAGCACATGTCTGAAAGTGTAATTAAAAGAAGCTCTAATCAGCTATCTTTACTGTAAGATATCTTAGACTCAATAGTAAGTATTATTTTGTCTGTTTCTTATCTTTATATTTGAAAACTCATGAGTTCTTTTTACAATGTCACCTCCATGGCATTTTTTAATTTTATGTTCTTTCATTTATTGCTGAACTTTTTTCAACAGATAGTTAGGATTTGTATAAAATAATCTGGAAATCAAAGCACGTGGCTGGGATTCTTTTATGTTAGGCTAAAATGTGGTTTAACCATTGAAATGTCACCTCGATGGATGTCACCTCCATGGCTAAGTTCCAACATGGAGGTGACAAGCATACACGGAGGTGAACAAATATTTCTTATGAGAAATTTTACAGTGACATATGGTTAAAAATTGATTCTAAATGGTTATTTATTAAAGTAAGAACAATCTTGGGTAAACAAATAAGGAGTCCAATTGTTTTTTCTCTAACCTGTACTGATTTAACCTGCCAATTGATTCTAATTTGAACCTGTAGTGTTAGCTACCAGTTTTATTTGATTTACAATGTTTGAACACTTGTAACTTTGAGTCTGATTATGTATGTTAAATGAATTAATAGAATCTTTAATTTTTCTTTAAAAATATGGCATTGAGAGTCAGGAGATAATTTAAGTATCCTCGTGACTGAAATTCTCTTTGAAGGTTTTGACATGGTACGAGGTCAATCTGCCTATTTGGTACCATGTATAAGAAATCTGATATAATCAAATTTAGTAAAATCAGGAAAGAGTCTGAGCAATAAATAAATAGAATTTAAAATGATCCAGAACTGTATGTAGAATTTAAAAGGAAGGAGTTGGAGAGATATTATAGAAGAAAAGAAGAAGGAAAAATAAAAGATATTTCAGTACTTTCCAACAGAAAAGAGAGCTCAATAAAAAAAAAATGGGTTAAAAAAACAAGAAAATCTTGATTTGAAGAAAAAAAGGAAATTAATATTCCACCAAACAGTGAACTAGTTGACCTAGTAGAAGCTGTTGGTGTAGGCCTTCAAAGTGTAGCTGTTATTGGGAGAGTAGTAAGCAACAGGGAAATAGGCAGAAAAAGGCTAGCTAAAAGAAACAAATCAAAGTCCTACTGAACGATTAAGATTAAGCAACTTGAAAAAGAAAATAAAGAAAAAATGAAGCTCAATACAAATAAGGAGAAATATAAGAGGAACTATTGTTTGAAAGAGAAGTTTAAAAATATGAACAGTCCACAGCAGAAGGTCAAAAATCTTTTACGTTGAGTAAGTTTCTCCTAGAGAAAAAATCTTGAATTTGGAGCTGCGTTAACTACCTAGATAGAGAAAAATTACAATACAAAATAAAGGAAAGTTCAAAAAGCATTTAGTTTGGTATGGTCTGGGAAAATAATTATAAAGTATCAAAGTTTGCACAAGATCCCACTTTAGTCCATAATGAGAAAAATTGAATAAAATATGGTAAGAAAAACATTGTTGAAGTAATTAAAGAGACAAGCACATACCAAACAAAAAATAAAATGAGAATAAGATCTGACATCGTGAAGTTTTTTTGAGTAAGATGTCAGCCGTATGGAACCAGGCATTAAGGACTAATACTAAAAACAAAAGAGAACCCTAATGGGAATTCTTAAAATCTCCATAAAAAGCTGAAGTAGAATCTGGCTATAATATTCCATACTCAACGTTCTTTTTTTTTTTTCCATTTTAGGTATTGCAACCTGACGTAAAAAACATGTGCATGTGAAAAGCATGAAAATGTTTTTAATTTTTGAAAAATTAAAAAGCCTCAAAGTTTTTAATTACAATGATTTAGACCAGAAGGTTAAATCTCTGCTGTCAGGATGTAGTAAAAAGTAAAGAAGAATGTCTGGAAAGGAGATGTAAGAAGTGCATTAACAAACACGTTGAGACAAATGATTTTGAAAATGTAATTACATGCGTTGAGCAATGGAAGAGGAAAGAAGTAAAGTTTAGTTAAAAGAATAAAAAAGTCAGCTAAGAAAGTGATTAAATCAAAAGTAGAAATAAAGTCAAAGAACTAGTTAATAAATTCAATCATATGCTTCCTCCTTTCATGAAGCATGTTTGCAAATAGTCCAATACAGGTCAATTTTCAACCTAAAAAATAACCTCGGAACAAATAAGATACTGATACATGTTGATTTCAACAAAAATTATTAATGTAAGTACACCAAAGAAATACAAAGTGTGTATTTCACAGGTTCAGACTACCAAATCACATTACATAGGTAGGGAAATTGAAAACAGTGAAAAACTTAATGTTCTGCTCATTGTTTGAATATTTACGACTTGACTCAAGTGCATTTAATGAATATATAATTGTCAAAGCATTTGGTAGAAAGAGTGTTTGCTATTATGTGGCAAATGTCTCGGAATGTTTTGAAGCTTCTTACCAGATCCGCTTCATGTCAAGATGACATGACACCAAAAACAAATTGTGAAGCAACATGACACCAAAGGAATGTGAAGCAACAGTGCAAGATGAGGTTGTGCCATTTTAAAACAACTGACAATGAACACTCATGAACAGTTCATTTTTTATGAAATACCTGAAGACATTACACTGTGTTAAATGAAACTAAAACATTTTGTCACCTCCATGCAAACACTTGTAGCTCCATTCCCATGAATGTCACCTCCATGGGACTATATGTCACCTCCATGTTTTAAGGAAATAAAAAATTGGCTTTAATTTGCTTAAAATGCTTTCTTGACCTTTGTTTGATGGTTGTACAACTTAATTTGCCCTAACACACAGAACACTAAATACATAAAATAAATAATAAAAATTTAATTTAATTTTTCAAAAGTTTTGACTCAAATTTCCACTTAATTTCAGAATGACCCAAAAGGGAAAACACTATAATAAAATTATTATCTAAGTGTTTTTCGTTATCACAGTCCTGACGAATCTATGGCGCTTACAATAATGGGATTTCGCACACAAGTAGTCCGAATTTTTGGGTAGGGTCGAATTTTAAAATTCAATCTAGAACATTTTTAAATGAATTTAATTATTATTGAATGCAACAGCATAGAAGATCACAGATTCTAAATTTATTTTTTTCGTTCCCGTTTTCATTTTGCGCGGAGGAATGATTTTCCAGCAGACGATAAAAAAATAAACTTTTTCTGGAGTTATGTAGTTCTTTTTTCTATCTCCTAGACCGTTAAAGATACAGAACAAATTTCAACGGATTTAAAATCTGAGGAAAATTTCACAGTAAATCGATACCTAAAAATATGATTTTCTTTAAATAATATAGTATAACTATGAACTTTGCAGAATAAATGTGTTATTTTAGGATGATGGTTTACTCCGGTAAAATAATAAATATCTTCATTGCATAACTTTATTTGAAAGTCTGAATTTTATAATTCGATGGGATGAAAAGTATAATTTCGCGATAGTGTACAAATTGTTCATCGCGTAGATAAAACGTGAGATGGCCTTGGTTAAACTCGCTGTGACGTCATGGCACGTCCAATTAGGAATATACGAAGATAGTTTCGCCGCCGAATAAAAGATGATTGATATGCAAGAAAAAAAATTGTGATAAATATTTTTTTTAAAACTACTTCTAATTTTTTTCACAACACTACGTTTACAACGGATCCCACAGAGGTTTCAGTTTTACCCCCCCCCCCCCCAACTCTTATTTCCATTCTCAAAATACGAAATTTATAATGAAAAAAACACAGGGAATAGCAGTTGTGGTGTGTTTTGATTTCAATGAATATATCAAGAGTTTCTCTCTATATTAAAAAAAAGTTCCCGCCGCCGCCGCAGGATTGAAAACTGTGTTGTATAGCTTGATTCTTAGACGGTTTCCCGAGAAAGTACTGATCGGAAAAAAACAAAATTATCATGGTTTGTTCTTCATCGTATTCCCTGGACAATTATTAAGATTTTTTTTTCCGATGAGTTATTACTTTAGGGTTTATTAAGTGTCGAAATTTGCAAAGCGAAATTTCTTCCGCGAGTGAGCAAAACACATACAAATTTTCAGTCTTCAGCCGTGAGTTTTTTTTAAAAAGAGTACCCTCAACGTACATTTTTGCAGCTCGTCGAGTTTTTTTTTGAAATTTCAATTTGGTTCTTGGTTCTATTTTTTTGAAATTCGGGAAAAATCGGGACATTTTTGTTACTTTTTTTAAAAACTACCGTATCTATATAATATTACTATTAGTTTTTAATTTTTAAAATATTGCAGTATACCTCAGAATGTACTCTTTGTTACGGTACAATCATTTTTAAAATTGGTTCATAAATAAATTCGATGCAGTCAAAAGTTGATGACACAAATTTCGTATTTTTTATTTCGCGGAGCATATGAGGGTTGTATTTTTGACTATCGGGTTTGCCAGATATCAAATTTATCGTAGCAACAATTGGCATAAAAACTATTTCTTTTTATTTGGCGAGGAAAAAGGCTCGCTTTTTTCTCTCTGTTCTCAGACGGTTTACCGAGAAAGTACAAAGTACACATCGTAAATTTTGGAGAAAACACCGTTTACTTAAAATTGTACAGGGAACAAAATGCAGAAATTTTTTACTGATGCGGCTATTAGTTTAGGGTGCATTAAGTGTTAAAGTAAAAAAAAGTGAAATCACTTGCGAAAGAGGTATTGGTTTGCGAAGCAAACCAACCGATATTGCGTAGCAATCCCCGGGGTTCGGCGAGCGTAAGCGAGCAGGTTGCGAAGCCCTCGCTGCGACGTCATGGACCGGAAAGTGAAATTAGGATAATACGAATTATTCAGGTAGTTTCACTTTGCGAAAGGAATGTTGCTTTGCGAAGCAAACCAAATGGCATAAGAAATATTAGTGTTGGTTTGCGAAGCAAACCAAATGGGATTGCGTAACAATCCCCGGGGGTTGGCGAGCGTAAGGGAGCAGGGGGCGGACCCCCTTAGTTTATTCATTTACTTATAAGCACTCATTTTGGAAACACTTGTCTTATTTTAGTCCATCTATGCTTTTAGTTATATAATTATTTTAGATAGTTTGTAAATAGAGAAAGACTGTTTCGAGAATTAAAAAGGATTATTGAGCCCATTTGTTAGAGAAAATTCCTCTTCCGAGTAATTTCAAAATATTTGAATTTCATTGGTTACTACCATCTGATTATAAAATTTCTATAGATAAGGGATCCAAAACGGAGTTTAATCCATTAAAAAGCAATGTTTTAAATACGAAAAACCTACAAATATTAATATTGTTTCAATGCATCAATTATATACACAAATATACATGAGATGGGATACACACCTAATTGAACATTGAAATTCCAGTTGCAATAATACTTTAAACACAGTATGCTTGTACAATTTGTAAATAGATTGAAAAGAGGTATTAGAAAATTATTATTATTATTATTTTTTAATTTGGCATACGTAGTTCTGTGCATCAACTATCATTCCACCAATCCTACAAGAACAAAATCGTGGAATATTTCGTATGTGTTCATTAAATCTCGAATTACAAAGTTGGAAATCTTGGTTAAAATATAGGCACTAGAAGATAAGATGGAATACACATCCAACTGTACATTGAATTTACAGTTCCAATAACACTTCAAACACAGTATGCTAAAACAATTTGTAAATACATTGGGAACGGCAGAAAGTTTGTGTTCAAATTATTTCTTGCTATTTTTCTAATTTGGAATACGTACTTTCTGCATATTAAATGCACAAAATATTACAAATAATTTCTTATTGAATAAAAGGTATTTTGGAAGTAATTGCTTTGGTGAAATATGATTTCAATACAAAGTATTGAAACCTTTTTCATTTTGAACACCAAGATTAATTTACATTCCACCAATCCCAAAAGAACACAATCGTGGAATATTTCGTATGTGTTCATTGAATTTCGAATTAATACAAAGTTGGAAATCTTGGCAAAAATATAGGCCCTGGAACCTTAGATGGAACATACATCCAACTGTACATTGAATTTCCAGTTCCAATAACACTTTAAACACATTATGCTTGTACAATTTGTAAATATATTGGAAAAGGCAGAAAATGGCATAAAAAAATTATTTCTTTTATTTTTTTTCCTAATTTAGAATACGTAGTTTTTGTGCATCAAATGCACAAAATATTAAAGTAATTTTATTATTGAATAAAAGGAATTTTAGAAGTAATAGCTCTGGTGAAATAAGATTTCAATACAAAGTATTAAAATCCTTTTCATTTTGAACACCAAGATTAATTTACATTCCACCAATCCCAAAAGAACACAATCGTGGAATATTTCGTATGTGTTCATTAAATCTCGAATTATTACAAAGTTGGAAATCTAGGCAAAAATATAGGCACTGAAACATTAGATGGAATACACATCCAACTGTACATTGAATTTAAAGTTGCAATAACACTTTAAACACAGTATGCTAAAACAATTTCTAAATACATTGGGAACGGCAGAAAGTTTGTGTTCAAATTATTTCTTACTATTTTCTAATTTGGAATACGTAGATTTTGTGCACCAAATGCACAAAATATTACAAATTATTTATTATTTAATTAAAAGAATTTTGGAAGTAATAGCTTTGGTGAAATAAGATTTCTATACAAAGTATTAAAATCCTTTTCATTTTGAACACCAAGATTAATTTACATTCCACCAATCCCAAAAGAACACAATCGTGGAATATTTCGTATGTGTTCATTAAATCTCGAATTACAAAGTTGGAAATCTTGGTTAAAATATAGGCACTGGAAGATAAGATGGAATACACATCCAACTGTACATTGAATTTCCAGTTCCAATAACACTTTAAACACAGTATATTTGTACAATTTCTAAATACATTGGGAACGGCAGAAAGTTTGTGTTCAAATTATTTCTTACTATTTTTCTAATTTGGAATACCTACTTTCTGCATATCAAATGCACAAAATATTAAAAATAACAAAAAGAATTTTGAAAGTAATTGCATTGGTGAAGTAAGATTTCAATACAAAGTATTGAAACCTCTTTCATTTTGAACACCAAGATTAATTTACATTCCACCAATCCCAAAAGAACACAATCGTGGAATATTTCGTATGTGTTCATTAAATCTCGAATTACAAAGTTGGAAATCTAGGTTAAAATATAGGCACTGGTAGATAAGATGGAATACACATCCAACTGTACATTGAATTTCCAGTTCCAATAACACTTTAAACACAGTATATTTGTACAATTTCTAAATACATTGGGAACGGCAGAAAGTTTGTGTTCAAATTATTTCTTACTATTTTCTAATTTGGAATACGTAGTTTTTGTGCATCAAATGCACAAAATATTAAAAATTATTTATTATTGGATAAAAAGAATTTTGGAGGTAATTGCATTGGTGAAATAAGATTTCAATACAAAGTATTGAAACCTCTTTCATTTTGAACACCAAGATTAATTTACATTCCACCAATCCCAATGAACACAATCGTGGAATATTTCGTATGTGTTCATTAAATCTCGAATAACAAAGTTGGAAATCTTGGCAAAAATATAGGCCCTGGTACATTAGATGGAATATACATCCAACTGTACATTGAATTTCTAGTTCCAATAACACTTTAAACACATTATGCTTGTACAATTTGTAAATATATTGGAAAAGGCAGAAAATGGCATAAAAAAATTATTTATTTTATTTTTTTTTCTAATTTAGAATACGTAGTTTTTGTGCATCGAATGCACAAAATATTAAAGTAATTTTATTATTGAATAAAAGGAATTTTGGAAGTAATAGCTTTGGTGAAATAAGATTTCAATACAAAGTATTAAAATCCTTTTCATTTTGAACTCATGATTAATTGACATTCCACCAATCCCAAAAGAACACAATCGTGGAATATTTTGTATGTGTTCATTAAATATCGAATTATTACAAAGTTGGAAATCTAGGCAAAAATATAGGTGCTGAAACATTAGATGGAATACACATCCAACTGTACATTGAATTTCCAGTTCCAATAACACTTCAAACACAGTATGCTAAAACAATTTGTAAATACATTGGGAACGGCAGAAAGTTTGTGTTCAAATTATTTCTTACTATTTTTCTAATTTGGAATACGTACTTTCTGCATATCAAAAGCACAAAATATTAAAAATAACAAAAAGAATTTTGGAAGTAATTGCATTGGTGAAATAAGATTTCAATACAAAGTATTGAAACCTTTTTCATTTTGAACACCAAGATTAATTTACATTCCACCAATCCCAAAAGAACACAATCGTGGAATATTTCGTATGTGTTCATTAAATCTCGAATTATTACAAAGTTAGAAATCTTGGCAAAAATATAGGCCCTGGAACATTAGATGGAATATACATCCAACTGTACATTGAATTTCCAGTTCCAATAACACTTTAAACACATTATGCTTGTACAATTTGTAAATATATTGGAAAAGTTTGTGTTCAAATTATTTATTTTATTTTTTTTTCTAATTTAGAATACGAAGTTTTTGTGCATCAAATGCACAAAATATTAAAGTAATTTTATTATTGAATAAAAGGAATTTTGGAAGTAATAGCTTTGGTGAAATAAAATTTCAATAGAAAGTATTAAAATCCTTTTCATTTTGAACACCAAGATTAATTTACATTCCACCAATCCCAAAAGAACACAATCGTGGAGTATTTCGTATGTGTTCATTAAATCTCGAATTACAAAGTTGGAAATCTAGGTTAAAATATAGGCACTGGAACATAAGATGGAATACACATCCAACTGTACATTGAATTTCCAGTTCCAATAACACTTTAAACACAGTATATTTGTACAATTTCTAAATACATTGGGAACGGCAGAAAGTTTGTGTTCAAATTATTTCTTACTATTTTCTAATTTGGATTACGTAGTTTTTGTGCATCAAATGCACAAAATATTAAAAATTATTTATTATTGGATAAAAAGAATTTTGGAAATAATTGCATTGGTGAAATAAGATTTCAATACAAAGTATTGAAACCTCTTTCATTTTGAACACCAAGATTAATTTACTTTCCACCAATCCCAAAAGAACACAATCGTGAAATATTTCGTATGTCTTCATTAAATCTCGAATTATTACAAAGTTGGAAATCTTGGCAAAAATATAGGCCCTGGAACGTTAGATGGAATATACATCCAACTGTACATTGAATTTCCAGTTCCAATAACACTTTAAACACAGTATGCTAAAACAATTTGTAAATACATTGGGAACGGCAGAAAGTTTGTGTTCAAATTATTTCTTACTATTTTTCTAATTTGGAATACGTAGTTTTTTTGCAACAAATGCACAAAATATTAAAAATAATTTGTTATTGGATAAAAAGAATTTTGTAAGTAATAGCTTTGGTGAAATAAAATTTCAATACAAAGTATTAAAATCCTTTTCATTTTGAACACCAAGATTAATTTACATTCCACCAATCCCAAAAGAACACAATCGAGGAATATTTCGTATGTGTTCATTAAATCTCGAATTACAAAGTTGGAAATCTAGGTTAAAATATAGGCACTGGAACATAAGATGGAATACACATCCAACTGTACATTGAATTTCCAGTTCCAATAACACTTTAAACACAGTATATTTGTACAATTTCTAGATACATTGGGAACGGCAGAAAGTTTGTGTTCAAATTATTTCTTACTATTTTCTAATTTGGATTACGATGTTTTTGTGCATCAAATGCACAAAATATTAAAAATTATTTATTATTGGATAAAAAGAATTTTGGAAGTAATTGCATTGGTGAAATAAGATTTCAATACAAAGTATTGAAACCTCTTTCATTTTGAACACCAAGATTAATTTACATTCCACCAATCCCAAAAGAACACAATCGTGGAATATTTCGTATGTCTTCATTAAATCTCGAATTATTACAAAGTTGGAAATCTAGGTTAAAATATAGGCACTGGAACATAAGATGGAATACACATCGAACTGTACATTGAATTTCCAGTTCCAATAACACTTTAAACACAGTATATTTGTACAATTTCTAAATACATTGGGAACGGCAGAAAGTTTGTGTTCAAATTATTTCTTACTATTTTTCTAATTTGTAATACGTAGTTTTTTTGCAACAAATGCACAAAATATTAAAAATAATTTATTATTGGATAAAAAGAATTTTGGAAGTAATAGCTTTGGTGAAATAAAATTTCAATACAAAGTATTAAAATCCTTTTCATTTTGAACACCAAGATTAATTTACATTCCACCAATCCCAAAAGAACACAATCGTGGAATATTTCGTATGTGTTCATTAAATCTCGAATTACAAAGTTGGAAATCTAGGTTAAAATATAGGCACTGGAAGATAAGATGGAATACACATCCAACTGTACATTGAATTTCCAGTTCCAATAACACTTTAAACACAGTATATTTGTACAATTTCTAAATACATTGGGAACGGCAGAAAGTTTGTGTTCAAATTATTTCTTACTATTTTTCTAATTTGTAATACGTAGTTCTTTTGCAACAAATGCACAAAATATTAAAAATAATTTATTATTGGATAAAAAGAATTTTGGAAATAATTGCATTGGTGAAATAAGATTTCAATACAAAGTATTGAAACCTCTTTCATTTTGAACACCAAGATTAATTTACATTCCACCAATCCCAAAAGAACACAATCGTGGAATATTTCGTATGTCTTCATTAAATCTCGAATTATTACAAAGTTGGAAATCTTGGCAAAAATATAGGCCCTGGAACATTAGATGGAATATACATCCAACTGTACATTGAATTTCCAGTTCCAATAACACTTTAAACACAGTATGCTAAAACAATTTGTAAATACATTGGGAACGGCAGAAAGTTTGTGTTCAAATTATTTCTTACTATTTTTCTAATTTGGAATACGTAGTTTTTTTGCAACAAATGCACAAAATATTAAAAATAATTTGTTATTGGATAAAAAGAATTTTGTAAGTAATAGCTTTGGTGAAATAAAATTTCAATACAAAGTATTAAAATCCTTTTCATTTTGAACACCAAGATTAATTTACATTCCACCAATCCCAAAAGAACACAATCGTGGAATATTTCGTATGTGTTCATTAAATCTCGAATTACAAAGTTGGAAATCTAGGTTAAAATATAGGCACTGGAACATAAGATGGAATACACATCCAACTGTACATTGAATTTCCAGTTCCAATAACACTTTAAACACAGTATATTTGTACAATTTCTAGATACATTGGGAACGGCAGAAATTTTGTGTTCAAATTATTTCTTACTATTTTTCTAATTTGTAATACGTAGTTTTTTTGCAACAAATGCACAAAATATTAAAAATAATTTATTATTGGATAAAAAGAATTTTGGAAGTAATAGCTTTGGTGAAATAAGATTTCAATACAAAGTATTAAAATCCTTTTCATTTTGAACACCAAGATTAATTTACATTCCACCAATCCCAAAAGAACACAATCGTGGAATATTTCGTATGTCTTCATTAAATCTCGAATTACAATGTTGGAAATCTAGGTTAAAATATAGGCACTGGAACATAAGATGGAATACACATCCAACTGTACATTGAATTTCCAGTTCCAATAACACTTTAAACACAGTATATTTGTACAATTTCTAAATACATTGGGAACGGCAGAAAGTTTGTGTTCAAATTATTTCTTACTATTTTTCTAATTTGTAATACGTAGTTTTTTTGCAACAAATGCACAAATTATTAAAAATTATTTATTATTGGATAAAAAGAATTTTGGAAGTAATAGCTTTGGTGAAATAAAATTTCAATACAAAGTATTAAAATCCTTTTCATTTTGAACACCAAGATTAATTTACATTCCACCAATCCCAAAAGAACACAATCGTGGAATATTTCGTATGTGTTCATTAAATCTCGAATTACAAAGTTGGAAATCTAGGTTAAAATATAGGCACTGGAAGATAAGATGGAATACACATCCAACTGTACATTGAATTTCCAGTTCCAATAACACTTTAAACACAGTATATTTGTACAATTTCTAAATACATTGGGAACGGCAGAAAGTTTGTGTTCAAATTATTTCTTACTATTTTTCTAATTTGTAATACGTAGTTCTTTTGCAACAAATGCACAAAATATTAAAAATTATTTATTATTGGATAAAAAGAATTTTGGAAATAATTGCATTGGTGAAATAAGATTTCAATACAAAGTATTGAAACCTCTTTCATTTTGAACACCAAGATTAATTTACATTCCACCAATCCCAAAAGAACACAATCGTGGAATATTTCGTATGTCTTCATTAAATCTCGAATTAATACAAAGTTGGAAATCTTGGCAAAAATATAGGCCCTGGAACATTAGATGGAATATACATCCAACTGTACATTGAATTTCCAGTTCCAATAACACTTTAAACACAGTATGCTAAAACAATTTGTAAATACATTGGGAACGGCAGAAAGTTTGTGTTCAAATTATTTCTTACTATTTTTCTAATTTGGAATACGTAGTTTTTTTGCAACAAATGCACAAAATATTAAAAATAATTTGTTATTGGATAAAAAGAATTTTGTAAGTAATAGCTTTGGTGAAATAAAATTTCAATACAAAGTATTAAAATCCTTTTCATTTTGAACACCAAGATTAATTTACATTCCACCAATCCCAAAAGAACACAATCGTGGAATATTTCGTATGTGTTCATTAAATCTCGAATTACAAAGTTGGAAATCTAGGTTAAAATATAGGCACTGGAACATAAGATGGAATACACATCCAACTGTACATTGAATTTCCAGTTCCAATAACACTTTAAACACAGTATATTTGTACAATTTCTAGATACATTGGGAACGGCAGAAATTTTGTGTTCAAATTATTTCTTACTATTTTTCTAATTTGTAATACGTAGTTTTTTTGCAACAAATGCACAAAATATTAAAAATAATTTATTATTGGATAAAAAGAATTTTGGAAGTAATAGCTTTGGTGAAATAAGATTTCAATACAAAGTATTAAAATCCTTTTCATTTTGAACACCAAGATTAATTTACATTCCACCAATCCCAAAAGAACACAATCGTGGAATATTTCGTATGTCTTCATTAAATCTCGAATTACAAAGTTGGAAATCTAGGTTAAAATATAGGCACTGGAACATAAGATGGAATACACATCCAACTGTACATTGAATTTCCAGTTCCAATAACACTTTAAACACAGTATATTTGTACAATTTCTAAATACATTGGGAACGGCAGAAAGTTTGTGTTCAAATTATTTCTTACTATTTTTCTAATTTGTAATACGTAGTTTTTTTGCAACAAATGCACAAAATATTAAAAATAATTTATTATTGGATAAAAAGAATTTTGGAAGTAATAGCTTTGGTGAAATACAATTTCAATACAAAGTAATAAAATCCTTTTCATTTTGAACACCAAGATTAATTTACATTCCACCAATCCCAAAAGAACACAATCGTGGAATATTTCGTATGTGTTCATTAAATCTCGAATTACAAAGTTGGAAATCTAGGTTAAAATATAGGCACTGGAACATAAGATGGAATACACATCCAACTGTACATTGAATTTCCAGTTCCAATAACACTTTAAACACAGTATATTTGTACAATTTCTAAATACATTGGGAACGGCAGAAAGTTTGTGTTCAAATTATTTCTTACTATTTTCTAATTTGGATTACGATGTTTTTGTGCATCAAATGCACAAAATATTAAAAATTATTTATTATTGGATAAAAAGAATTTTGGAAGTAATAGCTTTGGTAAAATAAGATTTCAATACAAAGTATTAAAATCCTTTTCATTTTGAACACCAAGATTAATTTACATTCCACCAATCCCAAAAGAACACAATCGTGGAATATTTCGTATGTCTTCATTAAATCTCGAATTACAAAGTTGGAAATCTAGGTTAAAATATAGGCACTGGAACATAAGATGGAATACACATCCAACTGTACATTGAATTTCCAGTTCCAATAACACTTTAAACACAGTATATTTGTACAATTTCTAAATACATTGGGAACGGTAGAAAGTTTGTGTTCAAATTATTTCTTACTATTTTTCTAATTTGTAATACGTAGTTTTTTTGCAACAAATGCACAAATTATTAAAAATTATTTATTATTGGATAAAAAGAATTTTGGAAGTAATAGCTTTGGTGAAATAAAATTTCAATACAAAGTATTAAAATCCTTTTCATTTTGAACACCAAGATTAATTTACATTCCACCAATCCCAAAAGAACACAATCGTGGAATATTTCGTATGTCTTCATTAAATCTCGAATTATTACAAAGTTGGAAATCTAGGTTAAAATATAGGCACTGGAACATAAGATGGAATACACATCCAACTGTACATTGAATTTCCAGTTCCAATAACACTTTAAACACAGTATATTTGTACAATTTCTAAATACATTGGGAACGGCAGAAAGTTTGTGTTCAAATTATTTCTTACTATTTTTCTAATTTGTAATACGTAGTTTTTTTGCAACAAATGCACAAAATATTAAAAATAATTTATTATTGGATAAAAAGAATTTTGGAAGTAATAGCTTTGGTGAAATAAGATTTCAATACAAAGTATTAAAATCCTTTTCATTTTGAACACCAAGATTAATTTACATTCCACCAATCCCAAAAGAACACAATCGTGGAATATTTCGTATGTGTTCATTAAATCTCGAATTATTACAAAGTTGGAAATCTAGGTTAAAATATAGGCACTGGAACATAAGATGGAATACACATCGAACTGTACATTGAATTTCCAGTTCCAAAAACACTTTAAACACAGTATATTTGTACAATTTCTAAATACATTGGGAACGGCAGAAAGTTTGTGTTCAAATTATTTCTTACTATTTTCTAATTTGGATTACGATGTTTTTGTGCATCAAATGCACAAAATATTAAAAATTATTTATTATTGGATAAAAAGAATTTTGGAAGTAATAGCTTTGGTAAAATAAGATTTCAATACAAAGTATTAAAATCCTTTTCATTTTGAACACCAAGATTAATTTACATTCCACCAATCCCAAAAGAACACAATCGTGGAATATTTCGTATGTCTTCATTAAATCTCGAATTACAAAGTTGGAAATCTAGGTTAAAATATAGGCACTGGAACATAAGATGGAATACACATCCAACTGTACATTGAATTTCCAGTTCCAATAACACTTTAAACACAGTATATTTGTACAATTTCTAAATACATTGGGAACGGCAGAAAGTTTGTGTTCAAATTATTTCTTACTATTTTTCTAATTTGTAATACGTAGTTTTTTTGCAACAAATGCACAAATTATTAAAAATAATTTATTATTGGATAAAAAGAATTTTGGAAGTAATAGCTTTGGTGAAATAAAATTTCAATACAAAGTATTAAAATCCTTTTCATTTTGAACACCAAGATTAATTTACATTCCACCAATCCCAAAAGAACACAATCGTGGAATATTTCGTATGTCTTCATTAAATCTCGAATTATTACAAAGTTGGAAATCTAGGTTAAAATATAGGCACTGGAACATAAGATGGAATACACATCCAACTGTACATTGAATTTCCAGTTCCAATAACACTTTAAACACAGTATATTTGTACAATTTCTAAATACATTGGGAACGGCAGAAAGTTTGTGTTCAAATTATTTCTTACTATTTTTCTAATTTGTAATACGTAGTTTTTTTGCAACAAATGCACAAAATATTAAAAATAATTTATTATTGGATAAAAAGAATTTTGGAAGTAATAGCTTTGGTGAAATAAGATTTCAATACAAAGTATTAAAATCCTTTTCATTTTGAACACCAAGATTAATTTACATTCCACCAATCCCAAAAGAACACAATCGTGGAATATTTCGTATGTCTTCATTAAATCTCGAATTATTACAAAGTTGGAAATCTAGGTTAAAATATAGGCACTGGAACATAAGATGGAATACACATCGAACTGTACATTGAATTTCCAGTTCCAAAAACACTTTAAACACAGTATATTTGTACAATTTCTAAATACATTGGGAACGGCAGAAAGTTTGTGTTCAAATTATTTCTTACTATTTTTCTAATTTGTAATACGTAGTTTTTTTGCAACAAATGCACAAAATATTAAAAATAATTTATTATTGGATAAAAAGAATTTTGGAAGTAATAGCTTTGGTGAAATAAAATTTCAATACAAAGTATTAAAATCCTTTTCATTTTGAACACCAAGATTAATTTACATTCCACCAATCCCAAAAGAACACAATCGTGGAATATTTCGTATGTCTTCATTAAATCTCGAATTATTACAAAGTTGGAAATCTAGGTTAAAATATAGGCACTGGAACATAAGATGGAATACACATCCAACTGTACATTGAATTTCCAGTTCCAATAACACTTTAAACACAGTATATTTGTACAATTTCTAAATACATTGGGAACGGCAGAAAGTTTGTGTTCAAATTATTTCTTACTATTTTTCTAATTTGTAATACGTAGTTTTTTTGCAACAAATGCACAAAATATTAAAAATAATTTATTATTGGATAAAAAGAATTTTGGAAGTAATAGCTTTGGTGAAATAAGATTTCAATACAAAGTATTAAAATCCTTTTCATTTTGAACACCAAGATTAATTTACATTCCACCAATCCCAAAAGAACACAATCGTGGAATATTTCGTATGTCTTCATTAAATCTCGAATTATTACAAAGTTGGAAATCTAGGTTAAAATATAGGCACTGGAACATAAGATGGAATACACATCGAACTGTACATTGAATTTCCAGTTCCAATAACACTTTAAACACAGTATATTTGTACAATTTCTAAATACATTGGGAACGGCAGAAAGTTTGTGTTCAAATTATTTCTTACTATTTTTCTAATTTGTAATACGTAGTTTTTTTGCAACAAATGCACAAAATATTAAAAATTATTTATTATTGGATAAAAAGAATTTTGGAAGTAATAGCTTTGGTGAAATATAATTTCAATACAAAGTATTAAAATCCTTTTCATTTTGAACACCAAGATTAATTTACATTCCACCAATCCCAAAAGAACACAATCGTGGAATATTTCGTATGTCTTCATTAAATCTCGAATTATTACAAAGTTGGAAATCTAGGTTAAAATATAGGCACTGGAACATAAGATGGAATACACATCCAACTGTACATTGAATTTCCAGTTCCAATAACACTTTAAACACAGTATATTTGTACAATTTCTAAATACATTGGGAACGGCAGAAAGTTTGTGTTCAAATTATTTCTTACTATTTTTCTAATTTGTAATACGTAGTTTTTTTGCAACAAATGCACAAAATATTAAAAATAATTTATTATTGGATAAAAAGAATTTTGGAAGTAATAGCTTTGGTGAAATAAGATTTCAATACAAAGTATTAAAATCCTTTTCATTTTGAACACCAAGATTAATTTACATTCCACCAATCCCAAAAGAACTCAATCGTGGAATATTTCGTATGTCTTCATTAAATCTCGAATTACAAAGTTGGAAATCTAGGTTAAAATATAGGCACTGGAACATAAGATGGAATACACATCCAACTGTACATTGAATTTCCAGTTCCAATAACACTTTAAACACAGTATATTTGTACAATTTCTAAATACATTGGGAACGGCAGAAAGTTTGTGTTCAAATTATTTCTTACTATTTTTCTAATTTGTAATACGTAGTTTTTTTGCAACAAATGCACAAAATATTAAAAATTATTTATTATTGGATAAAAAGAATTTTGGAAGTAATAGCTTTGGTGAAATAAAATTTCAATACAAAGTATTAAAATCCTTTTCATTTTGAACACCAAGATTAATTTACATTCCACCAATCCCAAAAGAACACAATCGTGGAATATTTCGTATGTCTTCATTAAATCTCGAATTATTACAAAGTTGGAAATCTAGGTTAAAATATAGGCACTGGAACATAAGATGGAATACACATCCAACTGTACATTGAATTTCCAGTTCCAATAACACTTTAAACACAGTATATTTGTACAATTTCTAAATACATTGGGAACGGCAGAAAGTTTGTGTTCAAATTATTTCTTACTATTTTTCTAATTTGTAATACGTAGTTTTTTTGCAACAAATGCACAAAATATTAAAAATAATTTATTATTGGATAAAAAGAATTTTGGAAGTAATAGCTTTGGTGAAATAAGATTTCAATACAAAGTATTAAAATCCTTTTCATTTTGAACACCAAGATTAATTTACATTCCACCAATCCCAAAAGAACACAATCGTGGAATATTTCGTATGTCTTCATTAAATCTCGAATTATTACAAAGTTGGAAATCTAGGTTAAAATATAGGCACTGGAACATAAGATGGAATACACATCGAACTGTACATTGAATTTCCAGTTCCAATAACACTTTAAACACAGTATATTTGTACAATTTCTAAATACATTGGGAACGGCAGAAAGTTTGTGTTCAAATTATTTCTTACTACTTTTCTAATTTGTAATACGTAGTTTTTTTGCAACAAATGCACAAAATATTAAAAATAATTTATTATTGGATAAAAAGAATTTTGGAAGTAATAGCTTTGGTGAAATAAAATTTCAATACAAAGTATTAAAATCCTTTTCATTTTGAACACCAAGATTAATTTACATTCCACCAATCCCAAAAGATCACAATCGTGGAATATTTCGTATGTGTTCATTAAATCTCGAATTACAAAGTTGGAAATCTAGGTTAAAATATAGGCACTGGAAGATAAGATGGAATACACATCCAACTGTACATTGAATTTCCAGTTCCAATAACACTTTAAACACAGTATATTTGTACAATTTCTAAATACATTGGGAACGGCAGAAAGTTTGTGTTCAAATTATTTCTTACTATTTTTCTAATTTGTAATACGTAGTTTTTTTGCAACAAATGCACAAAATATTAAAATTAACTTATTATTGGATAAAAAGAATTTTGGAAGTAATAGCTTTGGTGAAATAAGATTTCAATACAAAGTATTAAAATCCTTTTCATTTTGAACACCAAGATTAATTTACATTCCACCAATCCCAAAAGAACACAATCGTGGAATATTTCGTATGTCTTCATTAAATCTCGAATTACAAAGTTGGAAATCTAGGTTAAAATATAGGCACTGGAAGATAAGATGGAATACACATCCAACTGTACATTGAATTTCCAGTTCCAATAACACTTTAAACACAGTATATTTGTACAATTTCTAAATACATTGGGAACGGCAGAAAGTTTGTGTTCAAATTATTTCTTACTATTTTTCTAATTTGTAATACGTAGTTTTTTTGCAAAAAATGCACAAAATATTAAAAATAACTTATTATTGGATAAAAAGAATTTTGGAAGTAATAGCTTTGGTGAAATAAGATTTCAATACAAAGTATTAAAATCCTTTTCATTTTGAACACCAAGATTAATTTACATTCCACCAATCCCAAAAGAACACAATCGTGGAATATTTCGTATGTCTTCATTAAATCTCGAATTACAAAGTTGGAAATCTAGGTTAAAATATAGGCACTGGAAGATAAGATGGAATACACATCCAACTGTACATTGAATTTCCAGTTCCAATAACACTTTAAACACAGTATATTTGTACCATTTCTAAATACATTGGGAACGGCAGAAAGTTTGTGTTCAAATTATTTCTTACTATTTTTCTAATTTGTAATACGTAGTTTTTTTGCAACAAATGCACAAAATATTAAAAATTATTTATTATTGGATAAAAAGAATTTTGGAAGTAATAGCTTTGGTGAAATAAAATTTCAATACAAAGTATTAAAATCCTTTTCATTTTGAACACCAAGATTAATTTACATTCCACCAATCCCAAAAGAACACAATCGTGGAATATTTCGTATGTCTTCATTAAATCTCGAATTATTACAAAGTTGGAAATCTAGGTTAAAATATAGGCACTGGAACATAAGATGGAATACACATCCAACTGTACATTGAATTTCCAGTTCCAATAACACTTTAAACACAGTATATTTGTACAATTTCTAAATACATTGGGAACGGCAGAAAGTTTGTGTTCAAATTATTTCTTACTATTTTTCTAATTTGTAATACGTAGTTTTTTTGCAACAAATGCACAAAATATTAAAAATAATTTATTATTGGATAAAAAGAATTTTGGAAGTAATAGCTTTGGTGAAATAAGATTTCAATACAAAGTATTAAAATCCTTTTCATTTTGAACACCAAGATTAATTTACATTCCACCAATCCCAAAAGAACACAATCGTGGAATATTTCGTATGTCTTCATTAAATCTCGAATTATTACAAAGTTGGAAATCTAGGTTAAAATATAGGCACTGGAAGATAAGATGGAATACACATCCAACTGTACATTGAATTTCCAGTTCCAATAACACTTTAAACACAGTATATTTGTACAATTTCTAAATACATTGGGAACGGCAGAAAGTTTGTGTTCAAATTATTTCTTACTATTTTTCTAATTTGTAATACGTAGTTTTTTTGCAACAAATGCACAAAATATTAAAAATAATTTATTATTGGATAAAAAGAATTTTGGAAGTAATAGCTTTGGTGAAATAAGATTTCAATACAAAGTATTAAAATCCTTTTCATTTTGAACACCAAGATTAATTTACATTCCACCAATCCCAAAAGAACTCAATCGTGGAATATTTCGTATGTCTTCATTAAATCTCGAATTACAAAGTTGGAAATCTAGGTTAAAATATAGGCACTGGAACATAAGATGGAATACACATCCAACTGTACATTGAATTTCCAGTTCCAATAACACTTTAAACACAGTATATTTGTACAATTTCTAAATACATTGGGAACGGCAGAAAGTTTGTGTTCAAATTATTTCTTACTATTTTTCTAATTTGTAATACGTAGTTTTTTTGCAACAAATGCACAAAATATTAAAAATTATTTATTATTGGATAAAAAGAATTTTGGAAGTAATAGCTTTGGTGAAATAAAATTTCAATACAAAGTATTAAAATCCTTTTCATTTTGAACACCAAGATTAATTTACATTCCACCAATCCCAAAAGAACACAATCGTGGAATATTTCGTATGTCTTCATTAAATCTCGAATTATTACAAAGTTGGAAATCTAGGTTAAAATATAGGCACTGGAACATAAGATGGAATACACATCCAACTGTACATTGAATTTCCAGTTCCAATAACACTTTAAACACAGTATATTTGTACAATTTCTAAATACATTGGGAACGGCAGAAAGTTTGTGTTCAAATTATTTCTTACTATTTTTCTAATTTGTAATACGTAGTTTTTTTGCAACAAATGCACAAAATATTAAAAATAATTTATTATTGGATAAAAAGAATTTTGGAAGTAATAGCTTTGGTGAAATAAGATTTCAATACAAAGTATTAAAATCCTTTTCATTTTGAACACCAAGATTAATTTACATTCCACCAATCCCAAAAGAACACAATCGTGGAATATTTCGTATGTCTTCATTAAATCTCGAATTATTACAAAGTTGGAAATCTAGGTTAAAATATAGGCACTGGAACATAAGATGGAATACACATCGAACTGTACATTGAATTTCCAGTTCCAATAACACTTTAAACACAGTATATTTGTACAATTTCTAAATACATTGGGAACGGCAGAAAGTTTGTGTTCAAATTATTTCTTACTACTTTTCTAATTTGTAATACGTAGTTTTTTTGCAACAAATGCACAAAATATTAAAAATAATTTATTATTGGATAAAAAGAATTTTGGAAGTAATAGCTTTGGTGAAATAAAATTTCAATACAAAGTATTAAAATCCTTTTCATTTTGAACACCAAGATTAATTTACATTCCACCAATCCCAAAAGATCACAATCGTGGAATATTTCGTATGTGTTCATTAAATCTCGAATTACAAAGTTGGAAATCTAGGTTAAAATATAGGCACTGGAAGATAAGATGGAATACACATCCAACTGTACATTGAATTTCCAGTTCCAATAACACTTTAAACACAGTATATTTGTACAATTTCTAAATACATTGGGAACGGCAGAAAGTTTGTGTTCAAATTATTTCTTACTATTTTTCTAATTTGTAATACGTAGTTTTTTTGCAACAAATGCACAAAATATTAAAATTAACTTATTATTGGATAAAAAGAATTTTGGAAGTAATAGCTTTGGTGAAATAAGATTTCAATACAAAGTATTAAAATCCTTTTCATTTTGAACACCAAGATTAATTTACATTCCACCAATCCCAAAAGAACACAATCGTGGAATATTTCGTATGTCTTCATTAAATCTCGAATTACAAAGTTGGAAATCTAGGTTAAAATATAGGCACTGGAAGATAAGATGGAATACACATCCAACTGTACATTGAATTTCCAGTTCCAATAACACTTTAAACACAGTATATTTGTACAATTTCTAAATACATTGGGAACGGCAGAAAGTTTGTGTTCAAATTATTTCTTACTATTTTTCTAATTTGTAATACGTAGTTTTTTTGCAAAAAATGCACAAAATATTAAAAATAACTTATTATTGGATAAAAAGAATTTTGGAAGTAATAGCTTTGGTGAAATAAGATTTCAATACAAAGTATTAAAATCCTTTTCATTTTGAACACCAAGATTAATTTACATTCCACCAATCCCAAAAGAACACAATCGTGGAATATTTCGTATGTCTTCATTAAATCTCGAATTACAAAGTTGGAAATCTAGGTTAAAATATAGGCACTGGAAGATAAGATGGAATACACATCCAACTGTACATTGAATTTCCAGTTCCAATAACACTTTAAACACAGTATATTTGTACCATTTCTAAATACATTGGGAACGGCAGAAAGTTTGTGTTCAAATTATTTCTTACTATTTTTCTAATTTGTAATACGTAGTTTTTTTGCAACAAATGCACAAAATATTAAAAATTATTTATTATTGGATAAAAAGAATTTTGGAAGTAATAGCTTTGGTGAAATAAAATTTCAATACAAAGTATTAAAATCCTTTTCATTTTGAACACCAAGATTAATTTACATTCCACCAATCCCAAAAGAACACAATCGTGGAATATTTCGTATGTCTTCATTAAATCTCGAATTATTACAAAGTTGGAAATCTAGGTTAAAATATAGGCACTGGAACATAAGATGGAATACACATCCAACTGTACATTGAATTTCCAGTTCCAATAACACTTTAAACACAGTATATTTGTACAATTTCTAAATACATTGGGAACGGCAGAAAGTTTGTGTTCAAATTATTTCTTACTATTTTTCTAATTTGTAATACGTAGTTTTTTTGCAACAAATGCACAAAATATTAAAAATAATTTATTATTGGATAAAAAGAATTTTGGAAGTAATAGCTTTGGTGAAATAAGATTTCAATACAAAGTATTAAAATCCTTTTCATTTTGAACACCAAGATTAATTTACATTCCACCAATCCCAAAAGAACACAATCGTGGAATATTTCGTATGTCTTCATTAAATCTCGAATTATTACAAAGTTGGAAATCTAGGTTAAAATATAGGCACTGGAAGATAAGATGGAATACACATCCAACTGTACATTGAATTTCCAGTTCCAATAACACTTTAAACACAGTATATTTGTACAATTTCTAAATACATTGGGAACGGCAGAAAGTTTGTGTTCAAATTATTTCTTACTATTTTTCTAATTTGTAATACGTAGTTTTTTTGCAAAAAATGCACAAAATATTAAAAATAACTTATTATTGGATAAAAAGAATTTTGGAAGTAATAGCTTTGGTGAAATAAGATTTCAATACAAAGTATTAAAATCCTTTTCATTTTGAACACCAAGATTAATTTACATTCCACCAATCCCAAAAGAACACAATCGTGGCATATTTCGTATGTCTTCATTAAATCTCGAATTACAAAGTTGGAAATCTAGGTTAAAATATAGGCACTGGAAGATAAGATGGAATACACATCCAACTGTACATTGAATTTCCAGTTCCAATAACACTTTAAACACAGTATATTTGTACCATTTCTAAATACATTGGGAACGGCAGAAAGTTTGTGTTCAAATTATTTCTTACTATTTTTCTAATTTGTAATACGTAGTTTTTTTGCAACAAATGCACAAAATATTAAAAATTATTTATTATTGGATAAAAAGAATTTTGGAAGTAATAGCTTTGGTGAAATAAAATTTCAATACAAAGTATTAAAATCCCTTTCATTTTGAACACCAAGATTAATTTACATTCCACCAATCCCAAAAGAACACAATCGTGGAATATTTCGTATGTCTTCATTAAATCTCGAATTATTACAAAGTTGGAAATCTAGGTTAAAATATAGGCACTGGAACATAAGATGGAATACACATCCAACTGTACATTGAATTTCCAGTTCCAATAACACTTTAAACACAGTATATTTGTACAATTTCTAAATACATTGGGAACGGCAGAAAGTTTGTGTTCAAATTATTTCTTACTATTTTTCTAATTTGTAATACGTAGTTTTTTTGCAACAAATGCACAAAATATTAAAAATAATTTATTATTGGATAAAAAGAATTTTGGAAGTAATAGCTTTGGTGAAATAAGATTTCAATACAAAGTATTAAAATCCTTTTCATTTTGAACACCAAGATTAATTTACATTCCACCAATCCCAAAAGAACACAATCGTGGAATATTTCGTATGTCTTCATTAAATCTCGAATTATTACAAAGTTGGAAATCTAGGTTAAAATATAGGCACTGGAACATAAGATGGAATACACATCGAACTGTACATTGAATTTCCAGTTCCAATAACACTTTAAACACAGTATATTTGTACAATTTCTAAATACATTGGGAACGGCAGAAAGTTTGTGTTCAAATTATTTCTTACTATTTTTCTAATTTGTAATACGTAGTTTTTTTGCAACAAATGCACAAAATATTAAAAATTATTTATTATTGGATAAAAAGAATTTTGGAAGTAATAGCTTTGGTGAAATATAATTTCAATACAAAGTATTAAAATCCTTTTCATTTTGAACACCAAGATTAATTTACATTCCACCAATCCCAAAAGAACACAATCGTGGAATATTTCGTATGTCTTCATTAAATCTCGAATTATTACAAAGTTGGAAATCTAGGTTAAAATATAGGCACTGGAACATAAGATGGAATACACATCCAACTGTACATTGAATTTCCAGTTCCAATAACACTTTAAACACAGTATATTTGTACAATTTCTAAATACATTGGGAACGGCAGAAAGTTTGTGTTCAAATTATTTCTTACTATTTTTCTAATTTGTAATACGTAGTTTTTTTGCAACAAATGCACAAAATATTAAAAATAATTTATTATTGGATAAAAAGAATTTTGGAAGTAATAGCTTTGGTGAAATAAGATTTCAATACAAAGTATTAAAATCCTTTTCATTTTGAACACCAAGATTAATTTACATTCCACCAATCCCAAAAGAACACAATCGTGGAATATTTCGTATGTCTTCATTAAATCTCGAATTATTACAAAGTTGGAAATCTAGGTTAAAATATAGGCACTGGAACATAAGATGGAATACACATCGAACTGTACATTGAATTTCCAGTTCCAATAACACTTTAAACACAGTATATTTGTACAATTTCTAAATACATTGGGAACGGCAGAAAGTTTGTGTTCAAATTATTTCTTACTATTTTTCTAATTTGTAATACGTAGTTTTTTTGCAACAAATGCACAAAATATTAAAAATAATTTATTATTGGATAAAAAGAATTTTGGAAGTAATAGCTTTGGTGAAATAAAATTTCAATACAAAGTATTAAAATCCTTTTCATTTTGAACACCAAGATTAATTTACATTCCACCAATCCCAAAAGAACACAATCGTGGAATATTTCGTATGTGTTCATTAAATCTCGAATTACAAAGTTGGAAATCTAGGTTAAAATATAGGCACTGGAAGATAAGATGGAATACACATCCAACTGTACATTGAATTTCCAGTTCCAATAACACTTTAAACACAGTATATTTGTACAATTTCTAAATACATTGGGAACGGCAGAAAGTTTGTGTTCAAATTATTTCTTACTATTTTTCTAATTTGTAATACGTAGTTTTTTTGCAACAAATGCACAAAATATTAAAAATAACTTATTATTGGATAAAAAGAATTTTGGAAGTAATAGCTTTGGTGAAATAAGATTTCAATACAAAGTATTAAAATCCTTTTCATTTTGAACACCAAGATTAATTTACATTCCACCAATCCCAAAAGAACACAATCGTGGAATATTTCGTATGTCTTCATTAAATCTCGAATTATTACAAAGTTGGAAATCTAGGTTAAAATATAGGCACTGGAACATAAGATGGAATACACATCCAACTGTACATTGAATTTCCAGTTCCAATAACACTTTAAACACAGTATATTTGTACAATTTCTAAATACATTGGGAACGGCAGAAAGTTTGTGTTCAAATTATTTCTTACTATTTTTCTAATTTGTAATACGTAGTTTTTTTGCAACAAATGCACAAAATATTAAAAATTATTTATTATTGGATAAAAAGAATTTTGGAAGTAATAGCTTTGGTGAAATAAGATTTCAATACAAAGTATTAAAATCCTTTTCATTTTGAACACCAAGATTAATTTACATTCCACCAATCCCAAAAGAACACAATCGTGGAATATTTCGTATGTCTTCATTAAATCTCGAATTATTACAAAGTTGGAAATCTAGGTTAAAATATAGGCACTGGAACATAAGATGGAATACACATCGAACTGTACATTGAATTTCCAGTTCCAATAACACTTTAAACACAGTATATTTGTACAATTTCTAAATACATTGGGAACGGCAGAAAGTTTGTGTTCAAATTATTTCTTACTATTTTTCTAATTTGTAATACGCAGTTTTTTTGCAACAAATGCACAAAATATTAAAAATAATTTATTATTGGATAAAAAGAATTTTGGAAGTAATAGCTTTGGTGAAATAAAATTTCAATACAAAGTATTAAAATCCTTTTCATTTTGAACACCAAGATTAATTTACATTCCACCAATCCCAAAAGAACACAATCGTGGAATATTTCGTATGTGTTCATTAAATCTCGAATTACAAAGTTGGAAATCTAGGTTAAAATATAGGCACTGGAAGATAAGATGGAATACACATCCAACTGTACATTGAATTTCCAGTTCCAATAACACTTTAAACACAGTATATTTGTACAATTTCTAAATACATTGGGAACGGCAGAAAGTTTGTGTTCAAATTATTTCTTACTATTTTTCTAATTTGTAATACGTAGTTTTTTTGCAACAAATGCACAAAATATTAAAAATAACTTATTATTGGATAAAAAGAATTTTGGAAGTAATAGCTTTGGTGAAATAAGATTTCAATACAAAGTATTAAAATCCTTTTCATTTTGAACACCAAGATTAATTTACATTCCACCAATCCCAAAAGAACACAATCGTGGAATATTTCGTATGTCTTCATTAAATCTCGAATTACAAAGTTGGAAATCTAGGTTAAAATATAGGCACTGGAAGATAAGATGGAATACACATCCAACTGTACATTGAATTTCCAGTTCCAATAACACTTTAAACACAGTATATTTGTACAATTTCTAAATACATTGGGAACGGCAGAAAGTTTGTGTTCAAATTATTTCTTACTATTTTTCTAATTTGTAATACGTAGTTTTTTTGCAACAAATGCACAAAATATTAAAAATAACTTATTATTGGATAAAAAGAATTTTGGAAGTAATAGCTTTGGTGAAATAAGATTTCAATACAAAGTATTAAAATCCTTTTCATTTTGAACACCAAGATTAATTTACATTCCACCAATCCCAAAAGAACACAATCGTGGAATATTTCGTATGTCTTCATTAAATCTCGAATTACAAAGTTGGAAATCTAGGTTAAAATATAGGCACTGGAAGATAAGATGGAATACACATCCAACTGTACATTGAATTTCCAGTTCCAATAACACTTTAAACACAGTATATTTGTACCATTTCTAAATACATTGGGAACGGCAGAAAGTTTGTGTTCAAATTATTTCTTACTATTTTTCTAATTTGTAATACGTAGTTTTTTTGCAACAAATGCACAAAATATTAAAAATTATTTATTATTGGATAAAAAGAATTTTGGAAGTAATAGCTTTGGTGAAATAAAATTTCAATACAAAGTATTAAAATCCTTTTCATTTTGAACACCAAGATTAATTTACATTCCACCAATCCCAAAAGAACACAATCGTGGAATATTTCGTATGTCTTCATTAAATCTCGAATTATTACAAAGTTGGAAATCTAGGTTAAAATATAGGCACTGGAACATAAGATGGAATACACATCCAACTGTACATTGAATTTCCAGTTCCAATAACACTTTAAACACAGTATATTTGTACAATTTCTAAATACATTGGGAACGGCAGAAAGTTTGTGTTCAAATTATTTCTTACTATTTTTCTAATTTGTAATACGTAGTTTTTTTGCAAAAAATGCACAAAATATTAAAAATAACTTATTATTGGATAAAAAGAATTTTGGAAGTAATAGCTTTGGTGAAATAAGATTTCAATACAAAGTATTAAAATCCTTTTCATTTTGAACACCAAGATTAATTTACATTCCACCAATCCCAAAAGAACACAATCGTGGAATATTTCGTATGTCTTCATTAAATCTCGAATTACAAAGTTGGAAATCTAGGTTAAAATATAGGCACTGGAAGATAAGATGGAATACACATCCAACTGTACATTGAATTTCCAGTTCCAATAACACTTTAAACACAGTATATTTGTACCATTTCTAAATACATTGGGAACGGCAGAAAGTTTGTGTTCAAATTATTTCTTACTATTTTTCTAATTTGTAATACGTAGTTTTTTTGCAACAAATGCACAAAATATTAAAAATTATTTATTATTGGATAAAAAGAATTTTGGAAGTAATAGCTTTGGTGAAATAAAATTTCAATACAAAGTATTAAAATCCTTTTCATTTTGAACACCAAGATTAATTTACATTCCACCAATCCCAAAAGAACACAATCGTGGAATATTTCGTATGTCTTCATTAAATCTCGAATTATTACAAAGTTGGAAATCTAGGTTAAAATATAGGCACTGGAACATAAGATGGAATACACATCCAACTGTACATTGAATTTCCAGTTCCAATAACACTTTAAACACAGTATATTTGTACAATTTCTAAATACATTGGGAACGGCAGAAAGTTTGTGTTCAAATTATTTCTTACTATTTTTCTAATTTGTAATACGTAGTTTTTTTGCAACAAATGCACAAAATATTAAAAATAATTTATTATTGGATAAAAAGAATTTTGGAAGTAATAGCTTTGGTGAAATAAGATTTCAATACAAAGTATTAAAATCCTTTTCATTTTGAACACCAAGCTTAATTTACATTCCACCAATCCCAAAAGAACACAATCGTGGAATATTTCGTATGTCTTCATTAAATCTCGAATTATTACAAAGTTGGAAATCTAGGTTAAAATATAGGCACTGGAACATAAGATGGAATACACATCGAACTGTACATTGAATTTCCAGTTCCAATAACACTTTAAACACAGTATATTTGTACAATTTCTAAATACATTGGGAACGGCAGAAAGTTTGTGTTCAAATTATTTCTTACTATTTTTCTAATTTGTAATACGTAGTTTTTTTGCAACAAATGCACAAAATATTAAAAATAATTTATTATTGGATAAAAAGAATTTTGGAAGTAATAGCTTTGGTGAAATAAAATTTCAATACAAAGTATTAAAATCCTTTTCATTTTGAACACCAAGATTAATTTACATTCCACCAATCCCAAAAGAACACAATCGTGGAATATTTCGTATGTGTTCATTAAATCTCGAATTACAAAGTTGGAAATCTAGGTTAAAATATAGGCACTGGAAGATAAGATGGAATACACATCCAACTGTACATTGAATTTCCAGTTCCAATAACACTTTAAACACAGTATATTTGTACAATTTCTAAATACATTGGGAACGGCAGAAAGTTTGTGTTCAAATTATTTCTTACTATTTTTCTAATTTGTAATACGTAGTTTTTTTGCAACAAATGCACAAAATATTAAAAATAACTTATTATTGGATAAAAAGAATTTTGGAAGTAATAGCTTTGGTGAAATAAGATTTCAATACAAAGTATTAAAATCCTTTTCATTTTGAACACCAAGATTAATTTACATTCCACCAATCCCAAAAGAACACAATCGTGGAATATTTCGTATGTCTTCATTAAATCTCGAATTACAAAGTTGGAAATCTAGGTTAAAATATAGGCACTGGAACATAAGATGGAATACACATCCAACTGTACATTGAATTTCCAGTTCCAATAACACTTTAAACACAGTATATTTGTACAATTTCTAAATACATTGGGAACGGCAGAAAGTTTGTGTTCAAATTATTTCTTACTATTTTTCTAATTTGTAATACGTAGTTTTTTTGCAAAAAATGCACAAAATATTAAAAATAACTTATTATTGGATAAAAAGAATTTTGGAAGTAATAGCTTTGGTGAAATAAGATTTCAATACAAAGTATTAAAATCCTTTTCATTTTGAACACCAAGATTAATTTACATTCCACCAATCCCAAAAGAACACAATCGTGGAATATTTCGTATGTCTTCATTAAATCTCGAATTACAAAGTTGGAAATCTAGGTTAAAATATAGGCACTGGAAGATAAGATGGAATACACATCCAACTGTACATTGAATTTCCAGTTCCAATAACACTTTAAACACAGTATATTTGTACCATTTCTAAATACATTGGGAACGGCAGAAAGTTTGTGTTCAAATTATTTCTTACTATTTTTCTAATTTGTAATACGTAGTTTTTTTGCAACAAATGCACAAAATATTAAAAATTATTTATTATTGGATAAAAAGAATTTTGGAAGTAATAGCTTTGGTGAAATAAAATTTCAATACAAAGTATTAAAATCCTTTTCATTTTGAACACCAAGATTAATTTACATTCCACCAATCCCAAAAGAACACAATCGTGGAATATTTCGTATGTCTTCATTAAATCTCGAATTATTACAAAGTTGGAAATCTAGGTTAAAATATAGGCACTGGAACATAAGATGGAATACACATCCAACTGTACATTGAATTTCCAGTTCCAATAACACTTTAAACACAGTATATTTGTACAATTTCTAAATACATTGGGAACGGCAGAAAGTTTGTGTTCAAATTATTTCTTACTATTTTTCTAATTTGTAATACGTAGTTTTTTTGCAACAAATGCACAAAATATTAAAAATAATTTATTATTGGATAAAAAGAATTTTGGAAGTAATAGCTTTGGTGAAATAAGATTTCAATACAAAGTATTAAAATCCTTTTCATTTTGAACACCAAGATTAATTTACATTCCACCAATCCCAAAAGAACACAATCGTGGAATATTTCGTATGTGTTCATTAAATCTCGAATTACAAAGTTGGAAATCTAGGTTAAAATATAGGCACTGGAAGATAAGATGGAATACACATCCAACTGTACATTGAATTTCCAGTTCCAATAACACTTTAAACACAGTATATTTGTACAATTTCTAAATACATTGGGAACGGCAGAAAGTTTGTGTTCAAATTATTTCTTACTATTTTTCTAATTTGTAATACGTAGTTTTTTTGCAACAAATGCACAAAATATTAAAAATAATTTATTATTGGATAAAAAGAATTTTGGAAGTAATAGCTTTGGTGAAATAAGATTTCAATACAAAGTATTAATATCCTTTTCATTTTGAACACCAAGATTAATTTACATTCCACCAATCCCAAAAGAACACAATCGTGGAATATTTCGTACGTCTTCATTAAATCTCGAATTACAAAGTTGGAAATCTAGGTTAAAATATAGGCACTGGAACATAAGATGGAATACACATCCAACTGTACATTGAATTTCCAGTTCCAATAACACTTTAAACACAGTATATTTGTACAATTTCTAAATACATTGGGAACGGCAGAAAGTTTGTGTTCAAATTATTTCTTACTATTTTTCTAATTTGTAATACGTAGTTTTTTTGCAACAAATGCACAAAATATTAAAAATAATTTATTATTGGATAAAAAGAATTTTGGAAGTAATAGCTTTGGTGAAATAAAATTTGAATACAAAGTATTAAAATCCTTTTCATTTTGAACACCAAGATTAATTTACATTCCACCAATCCCAAAAGAACACAATCGTGGAATATTTCGTATGTGTTCATTAAATCTCGAATTACAAAGTTGGAAATCTTGGTTAAAATATAGGCACTAGAAGATAAGATGGAATACACATCCAACTGTACATTGAATTTCCAGTTCCAATAACACTTTAAACACAGTATATTTGTACAATTTCTAAATACATTGGGAACGGCAGAAAGTTTGTGTTCAAATTATTTCTTACTATTTTTCTAATTTGTAATACGTAGTTTTTTTGCAAAAAATGCACAAAATATTAAAAATAACTTATTATTGGATAAAAAGAATTTTGGAAGTAATAGCTTTGGTGAAATAAGATTTCAATACAAAGTATTAAAATCCTTTTCATTTTGAACACCAAGATTAATTTACATTCCACCAATCCCAAAAGAACACAATCGTGGAATATTTCGTATGTCTTCATTAAATCTCGAATTACAAAGTTGGAAATCTAGGTTAAAATATAGGCACTGGAAGATAAGATGGAATACACATCCAACTGTACATTGAATTTCCAGTTCCAATAACACTTTAAACACAGTATATTTGTACCATTTCTAAATACATTGGGAACGGCAGAAAGTTTGTGTTCAAATTATTTCTTACTATTTTTCTAATTTGTAATACGTAGTTTTTTTGCAACAAATGCACAAAATATTAAAAATTATTTATTATTGGATAAAAAGAATTTTGGAAGTAATAGCTTTGGTGAAATAAAATTTCAATACAAAGTATTAAAATCCTTTTCATTTTGAACACCAAGATTAATTTACATTCCACCAATCCCAAAAGAACACAATCGTGGAATATTTCGTATGTCTTCATTAAATCTCGAATTATTACAAAGTTGGAAATCTAGGTTAAAATATAGGCACTGGAACATAAGATGGAATACACATCCAACTGTACATTGAATTTCCAGTTCCAATAACACTTTAAACACAGTATATTTGTACAATTTCTAAATACATTGGGAACGGCAGAAAGTTTGTGTTCAAATTATTTCTTACTATTTTTCTAATTTGTAATACGTAGTTTTTTTGCAACAAATGCACAAAATATTAAAAATAATTTATTATTGGATAAAAAGAATTTTGGAAGTAATAGCTTTGGTGAAATAAGATTTCAATACAAAGTATTAAAATCCTTTTCATTTTGAACACCAAGATTAATTTACATTCCACCAATCCCAAAAGAACACAATCGTGGAATATTTCGTATGTCTTCATTAAATCTCGAATTATTACAAAGTTGGAAATCTAGGTTAAAATATAGGCACTGGAAGATAAGATGGAATACACATCCAACTGTACATTGAATTTCCAGTTCCAATAACACTTTAAACACAGTATATTTGTACAATTTCTAAATACATTGGGAACGGCAGAAAGTTTGTGTTCAAATTATTTCTTACTATTTTTCTAATTTGTAATACGTAGTTTTTTTGCAAAAAATGCACAAAATATTAAAAATAACTTATTATTGGATAAAAAGAATTTTGGAAGTAATAGCTTTGGTGAAATAAGATTTCAATACAAAGTATTAAAATCCTTTTCATTTTGAACACCAAGATTAATTTACATTCCACCAATCCCAAAAGAACACAATCGTGGAATATTTCGTATGTCTTCATTAAATCTCGAATTACAAAGTTGGAAATCTAGGTTAAAATATAGGCACTGGAAGATAAGATGGAATACACATCCTACTGTACATTGAATTTCCAGTTCCAATAACACTTTAAACACAGTATATTTGTACCATTTCTAAATACATTGGGAACGGCAGAAAGTTTGTGTTCAAATTATTTCTTACTATTTTTCTAATTTGTAATACGTAGTTTTTTTGCAACAAATGCACAAAATATTAAAAATTATTTATTATTGGATAAAAAGAATTTTGGAAGTAATAGCTTTGGTGAAATAAAATTTCAATACAAAGTATTAAAATCCTTTTCATTTTGAACACCAAGATTAATTTACATTCCACCAATCCCAAAAGAACACAATCGTGGAATATTTCGTATGTCTTCATTAAATCTCGAATTATTACAAAGTTGGAAATCTAGGTTAAAATATAGGCACTGGAACATAAGATGGAATACACATCCAACTGTACATTGAATTTCCAGTTCCAATAACACTTTAAACACAGTATATTTGTACAATTTCTAAATACATTGGGAACGGCAGAAAGTTTGTGTTCAAATTATTTCTTACTATTTTTCTAATTTGTAATACGTAGTTTTTTTGCAACAAATGCACAAAATATTAAAAATAATTTATTATTGGATAAAAAGAATTTTGGAAGTAATAGCTTTGGTGAAATAAGATTTCAATACAAAGTATTAAAATCCTTTTCATTTTGAACACCAAGCTTAATTTACATTCCACCAATCCCAAAAGAACACAATCGTGGAATATTTCGTATGTCTTCATTAAATCTCGAATTATTACAAAGTTGGAAATCTAGGTTAAAATATAGGCACTGGAACATAAGATGGAATACACATCGAACTGTACATTGAATTTCCAGTTCCAATAACACTTTAAACACAGTATATTTGTACAATTTCTAAATACATTGGGAACGGCAGAAAGTTTGTGTTCAAATTATTTCTTACTATTTTTCTAATTTGTAATACGTAGTTTTTTTGCAACAAATGCACAAAATATTAAAAATAATTTATTATTGGATAAAAAGAATTTTGGAAGTAATAGCTTTGGTGAAATAAAATTTCAATACAAAGTATTAAAATCCTTTTCATTTTGAACACCAAGATTAATTTACATTCCACCAATCCCAAAAGAACACAATCGTGGAATATTTCGTATGTGTTCATTAAATCTCGAATTACAAAGTTGGAAATCTAGGTTAAAATATAGGCACTGGAAGATAAGATGGAATACACATCCAACTGTACATTGAATTTCCAGTTCCAATAACACTTTAAACACAGTATATTTGTACAATTTCTAAATACATTGGGAACGGCAGAAAGTTTGTGTTCAAATTATTTCTTACTATTTTTCTAATTTGTAATACGTAGTTTTTTTGCAACAAATGCACAAAATATTAAAAATAACTTATTATTGGATAAAAAGAATTTTGGAAGTAATAGCTTTGGTGAAATAAGATTTCAATACAAAGTATTAAAATCCTTTTCATTTTGAACACCAAGATTAATTTACATTCCACCAATCCCAAAAGAACACAATCGTGGAATATTTCGTATGTCTTCATTAAATCTCGAATTACAAAGTTGGAAATCTAGGTTAAAATATAGGCACTGGAAGATAAGATGGAATACACATCCAACTGTACATTGAATTTCCAGTTCCAATAACACTTTAAACACAGTATATTTGTACAATTTCTAAATACATTGGGAACGGCAGAAAGTTTGTGTTCAAATTATTTCTTACTATTTTTCTAATTTGTAATACGTAGTTTTTTTGCAAAAAATGCACAAAATATTAAAAATAACTTATTATTGGATAAAAAGAATTTTGGAAGTAATAGCTTTGGTGAAATAAGATTTCAATACAAAGTATTAAAATCCTTTTCATTTTGAACACCAAGATTAATTTACATTCCACCAATCCCAAAAGAACACAATCGTGGAATATTTCGTATGTCTTCATTAAATCTCGAATTACAAAGTTGGAAATCTAGGTTAAAATATAGGCACTGGAAGATAAGATGGAATACACATCCAACTGTACATTGAATTTCCAGTTCCAATAACACTTTAAACACAGTATATTTGTACCATTTCTAAATACATTGGGAACGGCAGAAAGTTTGTGTTCAAATTATTTCTTACTATTTTTCTAATTTGTAATACGTAGTTTTTTTGCAACAAATGCACAAAATATTAAAAATTATTTATTATTGGATAAAAAGAATTTTGGAAGTAATAGCTTTGGTGAAATAAAATTTCAATACAAAGTATTAAAATCCTTTTCATTTTGAACACCAAGATTAATTTACATTCCACCAATCCCAAAAGAACACAATCGTGGAATATTTCGTATGTCTTCATTAAATCTCGAATTATTACAAAGTTGGAAATCTAGGTTAAAATATAGGCACTGGAACATAAGATGGAATACACATCCAACTGTACATTGAATTTCCAGTTCCAATAACACTTTAAACACAGTATATTTGTACAATTTCTAAATACATTGGGAACGGCAGAAAGTTTGTGTTCAAATTATTTCTTACTATTTTTCTAATTTGTAATACGTAGTTTTTTTGCAACAAATGCACAAAATATTAAAAATAATTTATTATTGGATAAAAAGAATTTTGGAAGTAATAGCTTTGGTGAAATAAGATTTCAATACAAAGTATTAAAATCCTTTTCATTTTGAACACCAAGATTAATTTACATTCCACCAATCCCAAAAGAACACAATCGTGGAATATTTCGTATGTGTTCATTAAATCTCGAATTACAAAGTTGGAAATCTAGGTTAAAATATAGGCACTGGAAGATAAGATGGAATACACATCCAACTGTACATTGAATTTCCAGTTCCAATAACACTTTAAACACAGTATATTTGTACAATTTCTAAATACATTGGGAACGGCAGAAAGTTTGTGTTCAAATTATTTCTTACTATTTTTCTAATTTGTAATACGTAGTTTTTTTGCAACAAATGCACAAAATATTAAAAATAATTTATTATTGGATAAAAAGAATTTTGGAAGTAATAGCTTTGGTGAAATAAGATTTCAATACAAAGTATTAATATCCTTTTCATTTTGAACACCAAGATTAATTTACATTCCACCAATCCCAAAAGAACACAATCGTGGAATATTTCGTACGTCTTCATTAAATCTCGAATTACAAAGTTGGAAATCTAGGTTAAAATATAGGCACTGGAACATAAGATGGAATACACATCCAACTGTACATTGAATTTCCAGTTCCAATAACACTTTAAACACAGTATATTTGTACAATTTCTAAATACATTGGGAACGGCAGAAAGTTTGTGTTCAAATTATTTCTTACTATTTTTCTAATTTGTAATACGTAGTTTTTTTGCAACAAATGCACAAAATATTAAAAATAATTTATTATTGGATAAAAAGAATTTTGGAAGTAATAGCTTTGGTGAAATAAAATTTGAATACAAAGTATTAAAATCCTTTTCATTTTGAACACCAAGATTAATTTACATTCCACCAATCCCAAAAGAACACAATCGTGGAATATTTCGTATGTGTTCATTAAATCTCGAATTACAAAGTTGGAAATCTTGGTTAAAATATAGGCACTAGAAGATAAGATGGAATACACATCCAACTGTACATTGAATTTCCAGTTCCAATAACACTTTAAACACAGTATATTTGTACAATTTCTAAATACATTGGGAACGGCAGAAATTTTGTGTTCAAATTATTTCTTACTATTTTTCTAATTTGTAATACGTAGTTTTTTTGCAACAAATGCACAAAATATTAAAAATAATTTATTATTGGATAAAAAGAATTTTGGAAGTAATAGCTTTGGTGAAATAAAATTTCAATACAAAGTATTAAAATCCTTTTCATTTTGAACACCAAGATTAATTTACATTCCACCAATCCCAAAAGAACACAATCGTGGAATATTTCGTATGTGTTCATTAAATCTCGAATTAGAAAGTTGGAAATCTAGGTTAAAATATAGGCACTGGAACATAAGATGGAATACACATCCAACTGTACATTGAATTTCCAGTTCCAATAACACTTTAAACACAGTATATTTGTACAATTTCTAAATACATTGGGAACGGCAGAAAGTTTGTGTTCAAATTATTTCTTACTATTTTTCTAATTTGTAATACGTAGTTTTTTTGCAACAAATGCACAAAATATTAAAAATAATTTATTATTGGATAAAAAGAATTTTGGAAGTAATAGCTTTGGTGAAATAAAATTTCAATACCAAGTAATAAAATCCTTTTCATTTTGAACACCAAGATTAATTTACATTCCACCAATCCCAAAAGAACACAATCGTGGAATATTTCGTATGTGTTCATTAAATCTCGAATTACAAAGTTGGAAATCTAGGTTAAAATATAGGCACTGGAAGATAAGATGGAATACACATCCAACTGTACATTGAATTTCCAGTTCCAATAACACTTTAAACACAGTATATTTGTACAATTTCTAAATACATTGGGAACGGCAGAAAGTTTGTGTTCAAATTATTTCTTACTATTTTTCTAATTTGTAATACGTAGTTTTTTTGCAACAAATGCACAAAATATTAAAAATTATTTATTATTGGATAAAAAGAATTTTGGAAGTAATAGCTTTGGTGAAATAAAATTTCAATACAAAGTATTAAAATCCTTTTCATTTTGAACACCAAGATTAATTTACATTCCACCAATCCCAAAAGAACACAATCGTGGAATATTTCGTATGTCTTCATTAAATCTCGAATTATTACAAAGTTGGAAATCTAGGTTAAAATATAGGCACTGGAACATAAGATGGAATACACATCCAACTGTACATTGAATTTCCAGTTCCAATAACACTTTAAACACAGTATATTTGTACAATTTCTAAATACATTGGGAACGGCAGAAAGTTTGTGTTCAAATTATTTCTTACTATTTTTCTAATTTGTAATACGTAGTTTTTTTGCAACAAATGCACAAAATATTAAAAATAATTTATTATTGGATAAAAAGAATTTTGGAAGTAATAGCTTTGGTGAAATAAAATTTCAATACAAAGTATTAAAATCCTTTTCATTTTGAACACCAAGATTAATTTACATTCCACCAATCCCAAAAGAACACAATCGTGGAATATTTCGTATGTCTTCATTAAATCTCGAATTATTACAAAGTTGGAAATTAGGTTAAAATATAGGCACTGGAACATAAGATGGAATACACATCCAACTGTACATTGAATTTCCAGTTCCAATAACACTTTAAACACAGTATATTTGTACAATTTCTAAATACATTGGGAACGGCAGAAAGTTTGTGTTCAAATTATTTCTTGCTATTTTTCTAATTTGGAATACGTAGTTTTTTTGCAACAAATGCACAAAATATTAAAAATAACTTATTATTGGATAAAAAGAATTTTGGAAGTAATAGCTTTGGTGAAATAAGATTTCAATACAAAGTATTAAAATCCTTTTCATTTTGAACACCAAGATTAATTTACATTCCACCAATCCCAAAAGAACACAATCGTGGAATATTTCGTATGTGTTCATTAAATCTCGAATTATTACAAAGTTGGAAATCTAGGCAAAAATATAGGCAATGAAACATTAGATGGAATACACATCCAACTGTACATTGAATATTTCCAGTTCCAATAACACTTTAAACACAGTATACTTGTAGAATTTGTAAATACATTGGAACGGCAGAAAGTTTGTGTTCAAATTATTTCTTACTATTTTCTTATTTGGAATACGTACTTTCTGCATATCAAATGCACAAAATATTAAAAATAATTTCTTATTGAATAAAAAGAATTTTGGAAGTAATTGCTTTGGTGAAATAAGATTTCAATACAAAGTATTGAAACCTTTTTCATTTCGAACACCAAGATTAATTTACATTCCACCAATCCCAAAAGATCACAGTCGTGGAATATTTGGTAGGTGTTCATTAAATTTCGAATTATTACAAAGTTGGAAATCTTGGCAAAAATATAGGCCCTGGGACATTAGATTTAATATACATCCAACTGTACATTGAATTTCCAGTTCCAATAACACTTTAAACACATTATGCTTGTACAATTTGAAAATATATTGGGAAAGGCAGAAAATGGCAATACAAATTATTTCTTTTCTTTTTTTTTCTAATTTAGAATACGTAGTTTTTGTGCATCAAATGCACAAAATATTAAAGTAATTTTATTATTGAATAAAAGGAATTTTGGAAGTAATAGCTTTGGTGAAATAAGATTTCAATACAAAGTATTAAAATTCTTTTCATTTTGAACTCATGAGTAATTGACATTCCACTAATCCCAAAAGAACACAATCGTGGAATATTTCGTATGTGTTCATTAAATATCGAATTACAAAGTTGGAAATCTAGGTTAAAATATATTCACTGGAACATTAGATGGAATACACATCCAACTGTACATTGAATTTCTAGTTCCAATAACACTTTAAACACAGTAGGCATCTACAATTTTTATATATTGGTAATGGCAGAAAGTGGTGTTAAAATTATTTCTCATTTTTTTAAAATTTGGAATATGTAGTTTCTGTGCATCAAATGCAAAAAATATTAAAAATAAACGCTATTATTGAATTAAAAATATTCTGCAAGTAATAGCTTTGGTGAAAAATTTTTCAATACGATGTAATGAAAGCTTTTTCATTTTGAACATCAAGATTGATTACGATCCACCAATCCCAAAACAACATACTTGTGGAATTTGAATGAAATCTTGAATTATTATAAAGTTGGAAATCTAGGCAAGAATATATGCCATGGAACATTAGATGGAATACACATCTAACTGTACATTGAAATTCCAGTTTGAACAACACAACTTGTGATTACAATGGGAACGGCAGAATGTGGTATAATTATTTCTTATTCTATTTTTTAAATTTTCAATAGGTAGTTTATGTGTATCAAAAGCACAAAATATTATATTATATGTATTATTGATTGAAAAACATTCTGCCAGTAATAGCTTTAGTAAAACAAGATTTTTGAATACGATATATATATTGAACACTTTTTCATTTTAAACACCAAGATTAACCTACCTTCCACCAATCCCAAAAACACACTCGTGGAATTGCGTATGTGTGTTCATTAAATCTTGACTTATCAAAAAGTTGGAAGTAAGGTCATCATTTAAAGTTAAACATAATGTTTGGTTTTTTAGGAATTGTTTTCGCAAAATGTTTCGAAGCTGCAGAAGCGAAATAAAGAAAAGATGATCGATGGATTTCTTTTGCATGTCACATGACAAATGCTTCCAAACTGAATGTTATGGTTAAGTAAATTGAAATTACTTTCAGACGATCATATAAATTTCTGATTTTCTTATGGCTGCTAAGACACCCACCAAAATACCGTTTTTTGTTTACGCGCGCGCATTTATCTAGTGTATATCGCTGTAAAGTAACCCAACCCCATCTCTCTTCAAATTCAGCTATTTTTAATTCGTCTTAGTTTTTTTGTGCTTTTGATCGAATCTCAGTCTCTAGCTAAAAGTTGCTGCACACGTCTGCTGGAATAGATTTCGTGACTACTCTAGCTTTATTTTATGTCAGAACTAGCCACTGCGTGGCTAGCCCGGCGTTGCCAGTTCCCGTGGTGTAAGGTAGTAATCTGGTGTAACATTTTCCGCAGATTTCATATCCGTTGAAGATATATTCAATTTAAAAATTATTTATTCAAAGATAATCATATTTTTAGGTATCGTTCTAAAGTAAAATTTTCGGTAGATTTCAAATCCGTTGAAATTTTCAATCTATCTTTAGCGATTCCGATTTTACGAAAAAAAAATAAACAATCCCAGTCAATAGGTTTTTTATTTCTTGCTCTCATTCCCGGAAATGGAATGGGACAGAAAATGTAATGTGTTTTTTTTTTTTTTTTTAATAGCGCAAAGGGCAGAAGATGCAATCGGAGGGGGGGGGGGAGAGAAAGTTTACGTGACATCACAATCTCTTGCGGAAATATAAAGGATGTATTCAATTTAAAAATTATTTATTTAAAAAGAATCATATTTTTAGGTATCGATCTAAAGTGAAATTTTCCGCAGATTTCAAATCCGTTGAAATTTTTACTCTATCTTTAACTGTCTAGGAGATAGAAAAAAGAACTACATAACTAAATATAAAACTTTTTTTTATCCTCTGCTGGAAAATCATTCCTCTGCGCAAGATGAAAACGGAAACGGGAATATAAATTTAGAATCTATCATATCTTTATGCAGTTGCCATTCCAAAGAAAATAATAATAATTAAATCTCATTAAATTCAATTTAAAGTGTTCTAGATTGAATTTTAAAACTCGCTCTACCCAAAAATTGCAAAAAAATCGGATTACCTGTGTGCTAAATCTCATTGCTGTAAGTGCCATAGAATCGTCAGGATTTAGCGGCCCCCAAACAGACAAACAAACACTTCATTTTATAATATTATAGATATCAGTGGTGGTGTTTCAATCAGTTTTCCTTTCCAAATTCCAAAAAATGTTAGGAGATAACTTTGAAACTTGACTTCTTTTCTGACAAAAGGACTAGGTCTAAAATATTTGGAGATAAAAGCACTTGGAGCAAACATCGATCGAATAGAGTAGATAAAAGATGCCCCAGGGATCTTTACTTTTATGCAATAGTTAGTTTCGTATTCCACACTATTTAAAACCAATTTCGTGTCACCAGAATAGAAATTTTCAGAGTGTAATTCAGTATATTTTACATCTTCTTATTCGCTCCCAACGCGAGTCTGTACAAAATGTTCTTTTTTTCACTGTGGCAACAACCTTTTTAAGCATCATATTTAATCCAAAATTTAGTTGCAAAAAATGGAAAATTGTCATTTTTGACGGAATTAAAAACATTTCTATGGGCTAAAGAAATTGTACGACATACTTTAAATTCATGCCAGTTACAATGCTAGATATGATAATATTACTGATAGAGTTTGGAAGTCGTATTTTGAATCTTTCATCTTCAAAATAGCTAACGAAAAGTACGAAATGATAATTTTCTACTCTAAATAGGCATAAGAAATCAAATGAAGGACAGCTTTAACAAAACCGACATTTCACAAGAATACAGTTTCATATGTATATTACTTGTAAAAAAAAAATCAGGATTGTAATCTGAGTCCTAAAGCAACAATAATAAAAACAAAATCACAACATTTGCTTCCCACTCTATGCATGTTACGAGAACTTCAATGGTAACAGTGAAATAAAATATAGATAATGAAACCCTAATTCAACAAAGAAATACCAAATCATGTTTAACTTTAAGGGTGAATTATAAAAGCAGAACAAATGAGTGTCAAAACAAGCTTAAAAATTTCAACGTAGTATCATAGAAATTATGAATTTTAACTAATTACCTTTTCAAATTCACGATGTGGTAAAGCTCACAAGTTAAACTTTGCTTCTTCTATTATTGAAACGTGATTTTTTTTTTTTGTGCTGCTGAATTCTTTTTAAACTCTTTACTTCTTTTCCTGGCGATTGCGATAAATATGACACTCGAATTAGTCTCGTACAGTTTGGAATAGGAATGTAGCAATGACAGTTACAAGTTCCCGTAATGGTTGCGGTCACTTCATTAAACCTTTGTTGAAGATAAGACTCAATTTGAATAACATCAGTTGAAGGCACATAAAATAATTTGATGTTTGAAATGGTTGAAGTACAGAAGGAAAATAGTTGTTTTGCATTTAAAATCTGATTGTTGTATGGTCTCTGTAAACTTGTTCTTGCGGCTAACCGTTTGATAGTTCCACCGATTCCATCGCATGGGCTTTTGCCATGACTTGTAGCGAAAAAGTGCCATTCTGCCTTCAATTCAAAATCGGATTCATGATGGCAAATGTTGGAAACGTTTTTTCCGGTTTTTATACTGTGCTGAACACCCATCGCTGAAATACATAAGTTTCTTCACAGAAAGAAACCTTTCTTTTATAAAAGGGATTACGGCAGTCTGAAATGCAAATACACTCAATGTATCATGTCTAGTATGGTCACTAATAACACACATTGAAAGGATTTGAAACCTGTTTTCGTTATCCTTCCCATAAAGTACAAATGGGTGCAGTGTAGCTTGAGTAGTTTCCCAATGGAATCCTTGAATTGCATCCTGAACAATAAATGAATAATTTTCTGAAAAATCGAGGAGTACAATGCCCTCCTCCTGGGAAACAGTCAATTTCTTTTCCTCCAAAAATTTGGACTGCGATTTAGCAATGAAATGATGTTTCTCTAAGCAGGTTTTCCTTGCTAAATACAATGTGGTAGAAAATTCTGTCCTTATTTTTTCCAGACTCCAGCTCTTTGGAACAAGAGTTAGAATTTGAATTTTTTTTGCAGGGGATGTTGTTTCAGCAAACTTTGCTTTCAGCTGTTCTATTAAACAATAAAAAATCTTCCTTACTTTCAGTCGCATGTGTACTCTTAATTTTATTGAGGTTTACTTTCAAAACAGTTCCCAAATTTATTTTAGCAGTTGAAACAAATTTCTGTAATTTTCTTCTGCCATAATGTTTTTTTTGAGTCATGCTAAGTTTACGTACCTTTTTAACAGGCGAATTTCCCATGTTCTGTAGGCTGTTATTGAGTTTCTCGTACTGTTTCTCTAAAGCTTCCGTTTCAAAATCAAAATCTGTTGCATCCTATTCTGTAATAAAATTTTTAACACCAATTTCACATCTGAGACAGATTTTTTTACCTGGCGAGAGCAATCCAACTGATTTCTTGGCAATATCTAGTGTTATTATTCGCAGGGACTTTTCCACGGCACGTTTGTGACTTTTAAAAGGATTACAACAAGTTCGCCGGAATAAGTATACTTCAGTAAATACACTTTCTCATGGTGAAGACAAATGCTTTCAAACTTCCTACCTAATTTCAAATACAACAATTCTCTTTCTTTATCTGTAAGTTCGGAAAGTTCTTTTAATCCGGTTTCTTTTACATAATGGATTTTATGGCAGTTTTCTTGCAACATTTCTCCCACGTCACAGTTCGAAAGTTCAGGAATTTAAAAATCTCTTTTACTATCAAAATCAAACATAGTAATAATATTTCCTAAAAACTACAAGAAAATCCAAAAGACTTCTCTAACCGACTAATGATCATTTCAATGGATGGAACACTTATGGATTGCCACTTGAACATTCGCCGGTGTTCGAAAGCTTTCGGTTCAGCAAAAAATTATCAGTTTATAGCAACCCAAGCACATTTATAACCATAATTCATTTAATAGTGTTTATTTATTCTATTATCTGTCATTGAATGTAATAGCATCTCTTTCAATGAGGAAATAGATGGCTTAATGGCGTGTTTTCGCCTGTTTTGTTTCATCATGCGATAAAATAAAACTATAGTTTTCATCTAGTTAAAAATGCTCCTGGGACAAAAATAAGCAAATTACAATGATGAAAATTTCAGGACAGATAATATACATCTGGACACATAATACTGAAAATTTGTGAGTTTCTCTGAGCTGTCCTTCACAATAAAATTTGTATTTAAAAATACAGAAAAATCGCCGTTTTCAATTATTTTCCTTTTTTATTAATTTTTTTCTTTAATAAGGAATAGGACTACAATCACTAAATTATACCTACCTTTTATATAGAAGAAGGGCTTTGTTAAGAATTATTTTTGATATTGTCTTTCTATTTTTAGAGGTACTAGAGCAATTTGAAATTGGTATCATATTGGACAAATCTCTATTTTCGCCGATCCTTCAGAACGAGAAGTGCCGGATATTAAACAAAATTCTGATATTTCCTGAAAGAACTTTTATTGAAGAATGTAACAATATAAAAATTTATAATTTGTGTCAATAACTTTTTGAAATATTGGGTCTCAAACAGGCTACTATTAGTGCTACAAAAATCTAAATTTGTGTGACATAGAATTTTAAAATTCAATAAAAAATAAAATATCCATTTCTGACATTTAATATTTGGCAGTTCCTCCTTACTATATGCGATCTATTTAGAAACTAATTTTCATTAAAATCGGTGATGTGTCAGCCACAGTCTATTTGCTCATTTTGCGTGGAATGACCCACCTCTGAAATTAGTTACGGAGGTCTTTCAAAATTTTCTACTCTTGTCTAGAGTCATTCGTGAAGCACGACCTTCACATCGACAACGTTAATATAATGTACTAGCCACTGCGTGGCCAGCACGACGTTGCCCGTGACAGTTCTTTTCGTGGGGTCTGGTGTGACCACTACTCGCTAATCCCCGGTGATTGCTACGAATTCCCATTTGCTATGCTTCAGAGACCAACACCACGGGCAACGCCGTGATGGCCTCGTCATTGTAAAATTACACCAAATTCGAATTGCAAAGAGATCCAATCATCGTGATAACTTGCGAAAATATAAATATTCAATAAAAAATTATTTATCGAAAGAAAATCAATTGTATAAGGTTTCTAAAGTTTATAAAGCAATGTCGCGATTTTACAAAAATATAAATATTCAATTAAAAAATTATTTATTAAAAGAAAATCAAATGTATAAGGCATCAATCTAATGTAAAATTATCCTTGCCAGTGACAGTTATTTTCTTGGGGTCACAATCGCGAAGACGATTCCAAGGGACGTAAAAGTCATGACGTCATTGTCTAATGCACCCATATTCGTATTTCAAAAATAAAAAATTACAATTGAAAAATTATTTATTAAAGAAAATCGAATGTAGGGTCTATCTGATGTAAAATTTTCCGTAGATTTCATATTCGTTGAAATTTTCAATCTATCTTTAACACTCGCGATTTTACAAAAAAAAAAAAAAGAATTAAACAGTGCCAGTCAAAAAAATTTTTTGTTTGTTTTGCTTCTCTTTGCTTGAGCTCAGGGAATGGAATCTTATTTTTAGATAGCGAAGATCAAATTCGTATGGGGAAAAATAAAAGTTACAATTTAAAAATTATTTATATAGAGAAAATCATATTTTTAGGCGTGAACCACAATGTAAAATTTTCCGCAGATTTCAAATCCTTCGAAACTTTTACTCTATTTTTAATGATATAGGAGGTAGGAAAAGAACTACACAACTCCAGTTAAAACTTTGTTTTGTTCGACCGCTGAAATCGTTGCTCGGAAACACGGAAACGGAAAAAATTAATTTCGAATCCGTCATCTCTTTATACTGTTGCTATTCATAAAAACAATAATAATTAAATTCCAATTAATTAATTTTAAAATGTTTTAGATTCAATTTTAAAATTCGGGCAGGACCCAAAAATCACAAAACATTTGGATGATAAACGTCTTATTTTCTTACATATAAGCAGCGTTAAAAGTGAAAAATATAAAAAAAGAAGTGACTAGTCCTAAGGACCAGTGTATACGAAAATATACTGGTCCGCTCCTAAAATAAATTAATTTAGTTACTAGCGTGTTTATTCAGGGCACAAAATTTCCACGCACCATTGGCAAGAGAAATTTCTACTTTGCCGCATAAATTCTGTCAAATTGTAGATTTTTTAATTAGCTTCAAGTCTAAGGAATTCAAATTGCCCCCTCTCAGAAATTGGACGCGGCATCGCAAAAGAACAGTGTGATAAACCACGTGGTCAAGTAAAGTGCGGGATGATAGCGATAACAAGACCGGATGTAAATTTTGACAGTTTTCCAACAGTAAGGTTTGGAAATTGAAACTTATTTTAAACGAAAACACGAGCACACTCACTTTCTCATTATAGCTACTGGTAGATATAGCCGCGGACCACACAGATTTTTAATATTCTGGTCCGATCGAACTTTAGTGCTCTCGAACCAGCTGACCACCCATGATTTCGAACGCTGTGGAAGATTGTATTATTGTTTTTTGTTACCTAAATTGAATTTTACATATTATTTATCCCTCCTATCCAATGTCCTTGTTAAGAACGTTAAAAACAAAAACGCATCCAAACGTATCCTCCTATCCAATATTAAGTCAATATAATATATACTTTATTACACAGTGCAATAAACCACTGTATAAAAGAAACATTTTTTTTTACGGCGGACACTTGATTACAGATCATTTGTCACTACAAGGCCAAAATCGATGGGCCAATTGTAAAGGGGAACCCAGTGGGTGGCCATCACTACCCCCAACAAAGAACATCACATTTACGTTCATGCCCTGACCCTGGATTCGAACCAGTAATCTTCCGATCCAGAGAGAGAGAGAGAGAGAGAGAGAGAGAGAGAGAGAGAGAGAGAGAGAGAGAGAGAGAGAGAGAGAGGCTCAACAACAATAAACATTCTAAAAACACACTTTACGCGTTTTTCTTTCTTGTACCGTTTTAATTACATAATAGTAAAACAGAAATGGTCTATAAAAAGTGAAGATTATCTTGAAGGGTTTATACTATCAGCAATTCCGTACCGTCTTGTGAACAACCGTAGAAACTATGAACATTCCGTATTAGTTGGAATGAATTTTTCCTTCTATAACAAAGGGAATTTCGTAAAACAAACTGACCTGAATTGTTGCGAGACACGTCCAGATGGGAAAGGCTTCGTATCAGAAGGTACCATTTTCCATTTGCAAGGGTGGAGATACCTAAGAATAGAAAATATATGAGATGTGGAGCCTGCAGCGCTTGATTCAAAAAAATTGTACGAAGGTTGGCATTCACACACACACACAGAAAAACATTAATGCACAGCTTGGTTAACCGAGCTGCGTCAAACATCGTGAAATAAATGGTCGGTACTTTCATTAGCGTCGCACTAGAGCAACGCGACAAGCTATTGGCGGAGGTACGGGATCAAATTCCGAATGGAAAGATCCGAGGACAACACCACGACATTTTGAACCCAATTCAGATGACAGCAACACCTGAGCTGACAACCCACTCTCCACACCACGTCAACGTGAGGAAATTTGAGGCCACGACAGATTTAGCGTGTATCAGCCTCCTTCGTGACCATGCACAAGAACAGTTTTACTGACTCAGATGAGAGATATGCAACCAGGGAGGGTAATGGTAATTTTAGTTAACGTCGTACTAGAGCAACACAACGGGCTATTGACGACGGCCCGCGATCAGTCCCTTAAGGGAAAGATCCGAGGACAACACCTCGTAATTTTGAACCACGGTCAGATGACGAAGCAACACCTGAGCTGGCACCCCACTCTCCAAACTTCCACGCGAACACAACAAGCAACCAGGGAGGGATCGAACTTACTCCGCCTACAACTGGCCACAGAATACCATGATAAAATTCATGGTATCCTTATTTAACTTTCAGGACAAATTCTTATATTTAAATTTTGCACGGCTGACTGATTTTTATCGTCTTCCTTCTCAATTTTGTTCATTGCAGAATTTCTCACTCTCTTTATTGTTTGTTATTCAATTGAAAGAATGACTTGTTTTGATAAATCATTTTTTCCATTTTTATTTCGTCATCTGACCGTGGTTCAAAATGAAGTGGTGTTGTCCTCGGATCTTTCCCTTAGGGGCTTGATCCCGGACCGTCGCCAACAGTCCGTTATGTCGCTCCAGTGTGCTCCACTTTTAAACTTAAAATAATTGTGCTTGGATAGGTAGGTAGTTGATTAACGTAGCACTGGAGCAACACACTGGGCTGCGGGCGAAGACATAATATCCGATGAAAGTGCAATAGCTTCCCGTGAACACTGGCACATAACATAAGATTCAAGATTCATATTGAAATAAAACTATTCGGAACATCTCTTGTAAGCAGAGTGCATTTCGGCTTGTTAGGGTGGGCCGAAAAAAGGTGTTTTTTTTCCTACCACATTCTAATAGTGCGGAAAAAATGGTTCATGGAGTGAACATATGTGTAAAAAATTTCATCCCGATTTATTGATATCTTTTGCCTTCCCAAGGGGTTTAAACCCTCCAAAAAGTTCAAAATTCGGGAATTTTTTATAAAAAATTAAAATGTTTACAATTACGTTCTAATTGTGCGCAAAAGTAAGCAAATACATTCAATATTAACGGTAAAAAAATTGTTTAGATCAGTGCATATCTTCTGCCTCCCCAAAGAGGGCCAGATAGCAGAAAAAAAAACTGAAAAAATGACATTTTTGCAAAATATCGACTTATGCAATTACGGTAAAAACTGGTGATCAGTTTTTTCTGCTATTTGGTTGGGGAGGCAGAAGATATGTACTGATCTAAACAATTTTCTAACCGTTGATATCGAATGTATTCGCTTACTTTTGCGCACTATTAGAACGTAATTGTAAACATTTTTATTTTTTATAAAAAATGCCCAAATTTTGAACTTTTTGGAGGGTTTGAACCTCTTTGGAAGGGAAAAGATATCAATGAATCGGGATAAATTTTTTACACCTTAGTTTTACAACATGAGCCAACTTTTCCGCACTATTAGAGTGTAATAGCAAAAAAAAACTTTTTGGGCCCACTCTATTGTACATTTTTTCTCTCAAACATATATTTTACACTGACTGCAGATACGTTTAGCTTATGTTAGTTGCAATACTGACGTCGGTCAGATATCCATCCCGAAGAGAAAGTTCGGAGGACACCTCGACATTTTGAATCATTGTCAAATGACGAGATCAACACAGCGACAACCGGACAACACAACGATCTTGGGTCGGATCGTCGTGTTCGTCGCTTTCAAGGGTTCGGTTCAAGTATTACTAAAGGTAGGATGAAATTCCACAAAATCAATGAACGAAATAGTCTTAAAAATTTTAAAATCTCTCCAGTAACATCGAGCTTCGTTAAAATGGTGTGAAGTTTTCGCTCTTCGGTATGAAATGGGATGGCCAGGGAAAATCAATTTTGGTTCTTTAAAAAGGTTCTGAATAAATCATCGTTTCAGGTCATTTTCAGAATTGCCAATGATGCCAATGGTCCGGCTTAGAAAATAATTATTTTATAAAACAAAACATCCACATGTTCTACTTGATGGTGGGTTAAGTTTTATGGCACGGAGGACCTTATTTGACCAAGCTGTGCCAAGAAAGGTCAAGTAAGTGAACCACACACTTAAGAAAGTTTTACCAACTCGCAAGAGGGAAATGGTAATTAATTAACGTCGCATTGGAGCAACACAACGGGCTATGGGTGATGGCCCGGGATCATTCCGCAAGGGATCCGAAGACAACGCCACATAATTTTGAATCACGGTCAGATGAGAGAGCAACACCTAACCCCTCTCTCCAGATTTCCACACCACGCCAATGTAAGGACGTTTGAGCCCACAGCCGATTTAACGTGCACCAACGCCCTTTGTACACGACTAGCTTTGGCTGGACCGAGTTTCCAACTCGTAATCCTACGGTTGCTCTTCCAACCGGGCTACCACCTTGGAGGGGGGGGGGAAGTTTGGAGAGTGAGTTGACATTTCAGGTATGACCTCGTCATCTGACCGTGGTTTAAAATTACATGGTGATGTCCTCAAATCGAGGAGTGCTGCCTCGACATGAAGATGTCCTCGGATCTCTCCCTTCGAGATCAATCCCGTCTCTGATTGCCCGTCGCTCCAGTGCAATGTTAATTAAAATAGCTACCTATCCAAGTGGGTCTGCGTTAGGCGGGACTCGAGGCAAAAGAGGGGAAACTGCCAAGGAAAAATCAAACATGCGCCACCATCCAATCGCAGGTAACTAGTGCATTGGTCACCAAGCCACATGCACGAGCCACCACGCTCTATTTCAGTGGTTCTTAACCTTTTTAGCTCGGTACCCCCTTCAATCTAAAAATAAGTTCTCACACCCCTTTGAAAATTGTGAAACCTCTCTGAAATTTAGAATAATTGGTAATTTTGTAATTAACGTCGTACTAGAGCAACCCAACGGGCTATTGACGACGGTCCGGTATCAATCCCTTAAGAGAAAGATCCGAGGACAACACCTCGTCATTTTGAACCACGGTCAGATGACGAGGCAACACCTGAGCTGGCACCCCACTCTCCAAACTTCCACACCCACCCAACGTGAGGACTTTCGGCCACAACAGATTTAAGGTGCACCAGCCGCCTCTACACGATACGCTTACAAACATCCGGATCCGGATTCAAACTAGAACCTTCCCTGAAATTAAGAAAATTACATCTATTGCAAGATAGAAAATTATTTTTCGAAAAATAAACATATTTACATATACATACAAACTAATATCTCAATTTTTGATGACTACTATGTTGCTTATTCATAAAAACACTTTTGAAGCGAGGCTCCTGTTTTGAAAAAGTCACGCGTACGACATCATTTGCATCGAGGCGATTTCTGGCTTTTGTTTTTAAGCGCAAAAGTGGTATAAATTCGGACCTTGATTATAATTCCCATTAAGAACTTATTTTTACATTTTATTCGTGGAAGAACGGAACGGACGTATCAATTACGGAGTACCTTGCAGAGAACTGCGAACCTCCACATCAGAATTAATGAAGAATTTATTTATTGTAAACTTGAAAATAAGGGAAGAAAGTTAAAGGTAGTGACAATGCACTATGAAAATGGTAGATAATTTAGATAGACGATAGAGTTTAATAATTGATACAATTAGGAGTCCAATTCACGTTCCAAAGGGGGAGGAGACGAGAGGAGGGGCGAGCAATCAGTACCGAGAAGAGTGGCAAAATGCATGAGCTGAGGTGATGATTTAGGAGTTTGGTGATGATTTAGGAGTTTTTTGTTAAGGATGGGAAGATTCGTGGAAGAAATAATTAATACAACCTAAAAATGGTGATTATTTATTCAAGAGTTTTTATTGCTGCAGAGGTAATTGGTAATTTTTTAGTTAACGTCGTACTAGAGCAACACAACGGGCTATTGACGACGGTCCGGGATCAGTCCCTTAAGGGAAAGATCCGAGGACAATACCTCGTCATTTTGAACCACGGTCAGATGACGAAGCAACACCTGAGCTGGCACCCCTCTCTCCAAACTTCCACGCCAACCCAACGTGAGGACTTTCGACCACGACAGATTTAAGGTGCACCAGTCGCCTCTACACCATACGTTTACAAACATCCATGCCCGGACCCGGATACGAACCAGGAACCTTCCGATCTAGAGGCTAACACCTTAACCACTATACCGGTTGGTCGGCTATTGCTGCAGAGGAAAATATTTCTTAGTCAATAGGTTTTTCTAGCCTGTGGTATATTTTGGTGGGTTGGTTTTGTGGTTTTATGGCGCCCTATTTGTACATGCTGAGCCAGACACAAGACATGCGATACCAAGTTATATTTTGATGCCGTCATTGAAGCAACATCGCTTACTCCAGTCGCCCTCAGTGGTTGAGGCAAGGATAAAAGATAGGAGTCGGGTCACAAAACTCAACGTAGCATTCGCTAGTTTTTCCATCGAAAATTTAGAAACTTCTCTCGCATCCCATGTTAAGAACCACTGCTCTAGTTGAATGCTAGTTAGTGGCACCAGTCCATTGCCAGTATGTTGAACCTGCTCGACAAACCATCTGACGGTCTTCGGGACATAAGAAGTTGCATATAAAAGAGGGAATTTTAGAAAGGATCAGGCGTAAACTATGCAGTATTCAAACATCCTAACACTTTATAAATGAGGTCACTAAAAAAGTTAGAGCGAAAATTAAATCTTAAGACATCAATTAGAACGTGCAAACAAAAAGCTTCAAAATCATTCTACATTGTTAACAGAATAATAATGATCTATCTTTCAAAAAAAGAAAAAAAAAAGATCCAACTTTGTTTTTTGCCACAGTAGCAAAACTACAATTTTTAAGGTAGGTAATTAATTAACGTCACACTATACTGGAGCAACAAAACGGGCTATTACTATATTTTTAAAGTTTAATTGAAAATCTTAACAGTGGCGAACTACGCCGACCAACCGGTATAGTGGTTAAGGCGTAAGCCTATAGATCGGAAGGTTCCTGGATCGAATCCGGGTATGGTTGTTTTTAAGCGTATTTTGTAGAGGCGGCTGGTGCACCTTAAATCTGTCGTGGCTGAAAGTCTTCACGTTGGGTGGGTGTGGAAGTTTGGAGAGTGGGGTGCCAGCTCACGTGTTGCTTCGTCATCTGACCGTGGTTCAAAATGACGAGGTGTTGTCCTCGGATCTTTCCCTTAAGGGACTGATCCCGGACCGTCATTAATAGCCCGTTGTGTCGCTCTAGTATGACGTTAATTAAAAATTAACAATTACCGTGGCGAATTACCATAAAATCAACGAACGAAAAACCAAACATTATAATTCAAACTTACATTACTTCATCGTCAAATCACCATGAAATTCAGCGTGTATCTGACTTTGCCACACTAGCAAAACGATATTCTTGAGGTAGGAAATTAATTAATGTCACAAAGGAGTTACGCAACGGGCTATTACTATATTTTTAAAGGTTAATTGAACATTTTCCATGGCGAATCACCTTAAACGCATCAAACGAAAAACCAGACATAACAATTTTCAACTTACATTTCTTCATCGCCAAATCACCACGAAATACATCGCGTAGGGAAGGGTCGGCATGTTTCGCATGGATCTACGCCACCCAACAGCTGTTCCATGAGGAACCATTGCGATGTTTTGCATTCGTGCATTTCCCTTTAAATGTAGCCTCAGATTTAAAGTCAGCTCGATTCAGAGATCTCAGGGTCAGTCAAAGAAAACCAACGATTCTAGATCAGTCTCAGCATAGATCACGAGAACTGTTGGGTGTGTTCCGTACTTCACGATTTTAATGCATATGCAAAAACTGGGATTCATCGTTTTGATCGCTGTATCTTGATGCATGCCTGCGTTTAATGAGACCGAAATTCGAAGTTAGCACTGCACGTGTACGCCTGTTCGTTGAGGAATTAAATGCCGCCCCAATTAGCCACAAAGTCTGTTGAGTGAGCAGCAAAAATGTATTGCATGTGTTTCATTCACAAAGATCACATACCATGCAAGACAGAAAATAAAACATACTATGGCGACTTAAATGATTATTACCTGCTTATTTATGTCTAAAAAAAAGCTGACAGACCGATCTCAGAAGACAGAGCGAAAGTTTTACTACGTTCGACTTATTTCTGTATTCGAGATTATCTGAAGTAAAGCAAAATTTATCTGGACAGGATTGATAAGGGGGCTCCTCGGTGTAAAGGCCCAATGTTAATGTCGTGTAGAACATTTTCCTACTGCATTGCGCCGACCAAACGGTACTGTGGTTAAGGTGATAGCCTCTAGATCGGAAGGTTCCTCGTTCGAATCCGGGTCCGGGCATGGATGTTTGTAAGCGTATGGTATAGAGGCGGATGGTGCACCTTAAATCTGTTGTGGCCGAAAATCCTCACGTTGGGTGGGTGTGGAAGTTTGGAGAGTGAGGTGCAAGCTCAGGTGTTGCTTCGTCATCTGACCGTGGTTCAAAATCACGAGGTGTTGTCCTCTGATCTTTCCCTTAAGAGATTGATCCCGGACCGTCGTGAATAGCACGTTGTGTTGCTCTAGTACGACGCTATTTAAAAATTACCATTACCTACTGCATTGCGTAGTTTTTCAAAACGTAAGGTGGGTAGGAAGGAATTTTAATTAGCGTCGGACTGGTGCAATACACCGGGCAATTGGCGAACTGGGAGGGATTTTCATGGCGCAAGGTCTAAAACCGGACAGCCGACCCACTGGTCTGGTGGTAAGGTTGTATCTAGGCTAAGGTGTGTCTAGGTGATTAAGACCTCTAGATCGGAAGGTTTTTGGTCCAAATCCAGGTCAGTGCATGGATGTTTGTAAGAGCATGGCGTAGAGGCGGCTGGTGAACTTAAATCTGACGTTTCCAAAAGTCCTCACGTTAGGTTGGGGTGGAAGTTTGGAGAGTGGGGTGCCAGCTCAGATGTTACCTCGTCATCTGACCGTGGTTCAAAATTACGTGGCGATACCCCAAATGGCTTAAGTTGGGACGGCTGTAACTAGTTGAATATCAATAAAGTTGCACACTTTTTCATAGCAGTTCCTACCCATAAAATTTTTATCCCCCTTAGACGTCAGGTAAATGTCAACATCCGCATTTTATGGTAATTGGTATTGTTTCTTTAATTAACGTTGTACTAGAGAAAAACACAACGGGCTATTGACGACGGTACGGGATCAATCTCTTAAGGGAAAGATACGAGGACACCAACACTTAATTTTGAACGACGGTCAGATGACAAGGCAACACCTGAGCTGGCACAACACACTCCAAACTTCCACACCAACCCAACGTGATGACTTTCGGCCATTAAAAACGGGAATATTCCGATTTTAATGGGCCGACCAACCATTCTAGTGTTAAGGTGTTAGCCTTTCGATAAAAAGGTTCTTGGTTCGAATCTAGGTTAGTGCATGGATGTTTGTAAACGTATGGTGTAGAGGTGGCTGGTGCACCTTAAATTTGTCGTGGCCGAAAGTCATCACGTTGGGTTTGTGTGGAGGTTTGGAGAGTGAGGGAGTCAGCTCAGGTGTTGCTTCGTCATCTGACCATGGTTCAAAATTACGAGGTGTTGTCCTCGTATCTTTCCCTTAAGGGCTGTTGCTCTAGTACGACGTTAACTAAAATTACCATTACCATTAATGCTAAAAGGTGGCTAGGTTAGCAACGCGATTTTTTTTAAATAAAAAATGCTGCGAAAAAAAATCGTCCTTTTTATTCATTCTGATATAATAAGAACAATATTTCTTACTATTCATTCTGATATAATGAGCGCAATATTTGTTATTCCATATTCTAACACGAATCTAAATTCTTATTGGTAATCTATTTGATCTCCTGATGCGATGTTTTAACATGGAGCTCAATATACACTAGAAGTTGAATTTCCTATTATACATTGATGCGTTTTAATAATACGTGCTATTTTCGCACAATGTACTAGATCTAGTACGTATTTGAATAACTGTGGTTTACATAACGATATAGTAAACAATTTGAATATATTAGCGCGTAAAGTTTAAAAATTGAATTATATTTTTTAACACCATCCGAAGTAATGAACAAAGAGAACAAAAAGTGAACAACCGAAAAAAAGAGGACACAAAAAGATCTGACTTAAAAAAGAGAGTGAAAAAGGATCCGAGCGGAAAAAGAGGACATGTTCTCTTTAGAAGAAATGCTCTGGCAACCTTAGCGGTAGGGCCATATGGAAAGGTCCAAGAACAACATCTCGTCTTCTGACTACGACGGTCAGATGACAAGGTCAACACCTCAGCTATCACCCCACTCTTCAAGCATCCATACCAATCCAACGCGGTGCAAATCGAAGTATTTAAGGTAAAGCGAGGAGAGATGGCGCAGTCGCAGAGATTGCGTACAAAGAGGGTCGGGGAGGGGGGGGGGGGGCCGGGAAGCGCCTCCATATAGTTGTACTACAACAGTAGTGGATCTCTCCTACCCAAAGGGAGAGAGTTTGCGCTACTTAGGAGAGATGGCGCATTGTTCCCATTCGTTTTCATGCTAGGAGAGATGACGCGGCTAATTGGAAATTTTGCATAAATTGTAAATTACATGTCAAACAAGATTGAATTAATTTTGAAACAATTTTTGAAGAAAACGTAGTTTTTGAAATAATTTTAGTAATAAATTAATTTGCTGAAAAATAATTTTGTAAAAAATAATAAAGTTGTTATTAACCTTTAAGATGCGGCAGATTGACTTTTGTTACCACTAAAACATCGCTTACACCAGCGGCATGGTAGCGGTGAATGTTATTTCCCTTTTAAGTGACCACTGGCATCGACTGACCTTCTAGAGGACCCCTTCTTTTGTTCGTTGGCCCCCTACCCTGCCGACCGTGAGGTGTGAACGCTTTGGGTGAAGCAGAAGTTCGTCAGGTGATATCTCTTCTCTCGCCAAACGAGACTATGAAAGGAAAGCGTCAGTCGTAAATGCCACTCACGTTCCTATCGCTCAAGTTAGCTAATTAGGTATGAGGGCTCGGAGAATCAGGAGAAAAGCCGTTCCTGGAGACGATAGTAAAAATCTAAGCGCCTCAGCGTAAAGTTAATTTTATATAAATATATTTGCTAATAAATTGATTTTATGTAAACATATTTGTTAATAAAGTAATAACAAATTTGTTAATAAATTAATAAAAAATTTCTTAATAAATTAATAACAAATGTGTTAGTAAATTAATAACAAATTTGTTAATAAAATAATTTTATACAAATATTTTTGTCAATTTATTAACAATTAACTTACTAATAAATAATTTTTTTAACTAAAAATAAATTTTGCTAATAATGAAGGTTCTTTATTGGTGATAAGTAACGTACGTTGGATTTTATTAATACATGTTTTTCGTATTTTTTAAGGCTACAATGCCAAATATTTACAGAAGGCAATCGAACAAAGGATCCTGGACAGAAGAAAATTTAAAATCAGCCGTTGATGCAATACAAATAGGCTCACTTAAAGTTCGTGCAGGAGGCAGGAAATTCAATATTCCAGAATCCACCTTGAGACATAGGCTGAAGAAAAATGACTTTAAGAAGCGAAAGATGGGTCCAGATTCATAGCTAGGTAGGAAGTGGAAGAAAACTTCAGGCAGTTGGATTTGCACCAAAACAAAATGATGTAAGAATGTTGGCACATATTTTTGCTGAAGCATTAGGTAAAAAGCACACTTTCAATGAAGAAAAGGAAAGTGCAGGAAAAGTTCGTTGTTCCTCGTTTATGCAAAGACATCCTGAGTTAATGTTAAGAAAGCTCAATGTATTAGCAGAGTTAGAGAGCAGAAGGTACGAACCGTGAGGAATTAAAAGCTTATATTTTACTGTGACGATTTTGGAGTTTAGCTAAACAATGACCCTGGTAAAGATGTTCATGTTCATCTTGTCACTAGTGCCGAAAAGATGGTAACTATTTTGACTTGCTGCAATGCAGAAGGGCAGTTCCTGCCACCTTTTTGCATTTTTAACCCTTCTTTGCATGATTGTTTCTTAATGGGTGAAATAAATCAAGGTGATATAATTCATGTTCAAAATTAAAGGAAAAATGGTTTAAAAAATCTTAGTATATATTTATAGTATAAATTTAGCAAAAAACAATAGGATGGTATCATGTGATATTTTTTTAATTAAACGCAAACTTTTTCAGAAATTGCTCTAAAAATAGCAGAAACACATGTTACAAACCTTTCTTCCACTCATTTTCACTTTTTTAGCAATAGAAACTCAAATATAATAAAACAAAATTAAAAACGAAATCATACGTTTATTGCAACTACAACAAACAGCGGAATGACAACTTCAAACTCGTTTTACTGATAGTGACACTTGCTTATTTTTGACAGCTATGTTTTTTTTTCTGCAATGGACATTAAAAAGGTATCCAAACACGATCAACTTAAAGTGAACTTGTTCTTTTATATAATTTTTGGGCATTCAATGTTATGATGGAAATTTCCACCACTATGCAAAGAAGGGTTAAGGGAGTCTACGCTAAATCTCAATACGCCAAAGATACACCACCAGGAACTTTAATTAAGGAGAGAAAGGAGTGCCTATATTCCAAAAAAAAGTGGGATCCAAAAAAGTTGAAGGCATGAAAACGAAGAGAAAAAAATGAGGATGAGTGCATTGAATGTCTGGAACTGTACCAGGAGACAACTTGGACCAGTGACTGGATTCAATGTGTTAATTGTGGCAGATGGTTTCACGAAAGCTGCACAATTTACAAGAATCAATGCATAGATTGCGGACGAAGACAACTTCAGTCAACAAACAAGAAAACATTGAAACTGGAAATGAAAATGGACTCATTTTAAGTTAAACGTGCTATTACTTAACTTAATGTAATTTTGTAATCTTATCTGGGCTTTCTTTTTCTGTTTCTTTAGTTATTTTCTTTCATTAAAATGTCTTCTTTCTTAAAATTCGTTCATTTTTCTGATTCTTAGGTTGAAATATTCACTCCTAATACAATAATATTTGTTTACAAAAAACTTACAATAATGTCATTTAAATGTAATTATTATTGTACACAATTTAACTGTAGTTTTTAATATGAACAATCTCTCTGATCCTATAAGGACAGATTGCGCAAAATAGCTTTCTTGGTTTTATTACAACTGTTGTATTAGATTAAAGCATAACAAAATAGCAATGAAAATGCATAAAAAACAAATAAAGTCACAATTATTCATGAATAGTTTAGCAAAAAATTGATAAATAGATTGTTTTTATTATTCTGTTCAACTGTGCGCACACTCTCCTAGCTTTACCTTAGGTACTTTAATTAACATCGCACTGGCGCAACAAGACGGTCTTTTGGCGACGGTCCGGTATCAAACCCAAAGAAAACATCCGAGAACATAACCTACACGTCATTTCACCACGGTCAGATGACGAGGCCGCGCCTGAACTGGCACCCCACTCTCCATACTTCCACACCACTCCAAATAATATATTTGTGGCCACGACAGATTGAACGTGCACTAGCTCCATTTGTAGAGGACGGTCTTTGGTTGGATTCGAACTCGCAACCCTCCGGTTGCTAATCCGTTATTCTTCCAGCCGAGTTGCGGCAGCCCGCTGATCGTCTGAGATTCCTTTAAGACTGAGATGAATTTAAAAGTTGTGATTTATTAATTGACTTACAACTTCTAATCAATTTGAGTTCAAGGGTCGTATCCAAAAGTGTGTTTCAATATGAACTCGTTATTTACGATTACAGCTGGAGAGACAATGAACACTTCGATAGTCAATATTGTATTCGGAGTACTGAGAATAGGTAAATATATATCTCTCTCATTAAGAACATATTCACCTCCAATAGATTTACAGAATGACTCCCAAAAACGTTCGTACACTTTTAAAATTTGTAGAAAAAGAGCTGTAGTCCGGAATTCAATTTGAATATTGAGTCCAATATTTTTCCATGTCATCTTCCTGTAATTCTGAATAAAAGCTAACATTTTGTTTTTAATATTTGCTCATTTTCTTTTTATAAAAATAAAATGCAAGGAGTTATATATAGAAAGGAAACGTCTTAAAAAGTGATCGTACAACGAAACGTTTTCAGATAAATTCACAAATAAAATTATCGTCAGTCGCTTTTTTTTTTATATTTGCATTGTGGTGACATTTTAACTATCGTTTGGCTCTTATCTTTGCTTGATTACTTCATAATATTCTATTTCTTATTTTAAAATGGCGCTGGCTCCTAGTGAAAAGGAAACACCTAATAGCATTCGAAAATTTTATATTTTTCATCATAGTAGTGGTAAATCTGCTCGGAATATCGCTAAATTATTGTATTAAATTTATTCCATTCTAAGGGTTGCAGTATGTGATAAAACGCTTTAAAGAAGAAAATCGGATCGAAAACAAGGTAAGAAAAGGTCTGGCAAAGTTAACTCAACGTGATAAGAGATTTTTAGTTCGAAAATTTGTGAAAAATCTACGTTTGAGTGCTGTAAAACTTTCTATAGAATTTTCTGAAAAATTTCATCTGAAATTGTTCGACGAGTGCTCATATCAGCTGGATTAGATAAGCGTTCTGCCCGAAGAAAAAATTTTGATAGTGCGAAAAATAGAAAGCTTAGGCTTTTCTTCGCAAAATCAATGATAAAAGAGCCCAAAACGTATTGATATCATGTCTTATTTGCAGATGAAAGTAAATTTAACTCTTTTTTTTCCGATGGGCATATAATTGTATGGAGAAGAAAAACTTAGTTGGAACAGCAAAGCATGGTGGTGTAGGTGTCCTTGTGAGGGGGTGCAGTATCACGACTAGGTATTTATTGATGGCATAATGAATCACTTTCTTTACTTAAATATTTTAAGTCAATTTTAAAAGATCTGCCCAAAATTTGGGTATTGGACACAACTATATTTTTTTATCACGATTACGATTCTAAGCACAGGGCTCTCAACGTTGGCCTCTGGTGCCTATAATTGCACACACGTTCTGAAAACACCACCTCAGTCGCCGGATTTAAACCCAATAGAACACATTTGAAGAGTACTGGAAATTAGAGTGCGAAGACACGACATTAAAACTAAAAGCTAATTAAAACAGGAATGATTAAAGAATAGAGGAACATTGATGTAGAAATTACAAAAAAACTCTATACCCAGACGTTTAAGAGTTGTTGTGCATATGCTATAGGATATCCTACTAAGTACTGATTTACCGAAATATTATAATATTTATTAATTTGTAGATATTTTTTTTTAAAGTGTACGCGCGCGCGCGCGCGCGCGAAGACTTTTGTGATGTAACTTTTCTGTTACTTTTTGATTTTCCAAAATAAAGTTGTACTTAGTTTTTAAAATACTTTATGCAGTTTTGTTCAGAACGAGTTATAGATATTATTAAAAAATCCACATTATGAAATATTAATTTTTATTTATGGTTACAGCAGTATTTCAATGAAATTCGTAAGTGCGCGAACCCTTTTGGAAGCCACTGTATATTCGGTTATGGAGAATATTTTTTCACGGAAACTTTTCGATCACTTGATCAAGACATTTTATCTCAATTTTCGTACAACTGTACAACAAATTGAATTATTACGAATTCAGCTGGAAACTAATAGTTTCCCTTCGAAAAAAATTTCTATAAAGAATTCTGTAAAAACGTCTATATAATCCTATAGAATTATGACTTGTTGTCTATATATATATATATATATATAAGCTCTATAAAGTAATCTCTATAGAAACCTCTTTAGAATTCCATAGTTCATTTCTTGTTTCAAGACTTTTATTTTTATATACCTTTTTAATAGTATTCTATGGAAATATGTTTATATACAATCAAAGATTATTTTCTCTACAGAAATATCTATAGATTGTTTTTTCATAGAAACGACTTCGTTTCTTTATAGAAATCTGTGGAACTCACTCAAACTTCAGTACTTAAAGTAATTTGCATTCAATTAACCTAATAAACTGCGGAGAAACAATAAAGTAAATAATATAATAAGCACAAATGTTCATAAATATAATTAATTAAATATGGCAAGGACTTTGTTTAACAGCAAAGAAGTTTGCTACAATGAAGTTCACACACTTTATCAAGATTCACCCGAAAAATACATATTTATCAATGAAGTGTATTTTCGAATACTTACCGATTGTGCCTATTAAATGTAAATTCTGTACTTGAGCTGAGCTTTAATATTAACACAAAAGAAGAAACAGTATCACTTTATAGAATTGGCACTTGACACCCTTCCCTTTTACGGTCTTCGAATTATAATCCATTTAGTCGTAGATAGTCATTAACTTTCTAAATCTCTGTAACCGCGAACCTGGTCTACGCCAAAACAGCTGGAAATTAGCCGAAAATGCGATGTCGAGAGTAATATAATTTAGAATATAACTAAATTCCTTCTTAAATGTAAAATGGCTCATTATTTGAGTTAACCTTTCCGTTTTTTAACAGGAAACGGAATTCCGCTCACGGATTCAAATCAAAATGATTGCGTTTCCAAGACGATAGGCAAGTTATTTCCACAGGGTTCACACGTTTAGTAACAGAGTCGTGACGCTGCCCGGAACTCGTCCAATCAGAAGCCATCAAATAAAAAATATGCACTATTCTTCATGTCATTTCCGCGAATGGTTTGGTTTCGTTTGAATGAAAGTCATGGGCTGTTCTTTTTTAAACGTAAATCGGATGTTTCAAGGGTCTTTCGACAAAAAAGAAAAAATACTGAATTTCGAAGCAAAATAAACAAGCTGCTTCTTCCACGGGAACGTGCCTGCTATCGGAAATATCTCAAACCACTGAATTAAAGTATCATGGTTTTTCCAATACTCCTACTTTGGATAACTACAGCATGAAACCAGATGGGCATTCAATCACACAAAATTTCCCACAGTTCCTTTTGCAGATGTTTGGGTCCAACGCACAGGGCAGACAACATTTGAATCATGGAGTCAAAACATTTCGTGAACACGTGTTATCGGTTGTTGGGAAAAAAAGTCGATTTCGCTGACGAAATGATAAACATTCACATCTGTCGTTTGGTAGAACCAAATTAGAAAAGTTATTAGATCCGAGTCCTTATAAATAAATGTGCTTCAGTTGTGTGGTCTAGAAAACACCGAGTCATTTTCTTGCTTGAGACCACGTGATCAGAGATAGGATACAGTACTCTTTTGAACCTCACGTGTATAGCTCTTTTCGAAACGAACCGAGAGTAAGAAATTATTGAATTATGGTATGGTATTTTTATTTAATGTTTAGATGCGCATACATTTGCGAGCCGAACCGTTCATAAGCCGCTCGTGAACCGTTCGTTGAAATGATTTTTACCACGAACTTCTAGCGATCCATGAAGTGAGGCATCCCGGGCATCCCTAATAAAACGTTGTCTTGCAACAGTGCGACGTTGATTAACTACCTACCTGCTCACGGGACACCAAACGATCTTTATTTTTTTGTTTCATTCCATTATTAATTTCCCCTGACCCTCTATTTTCCCTTTAATAACATTTTTGCTTGAAGTGGCTTATCTTGATTTTGGCCATATATGGTGTCATGGAACCATATATAACAATCAACTATACACAAAGTAAGTATGCCCCCGATGTGTTGTCATAGAAACAGACTATCCTATTTTCCACTGGGTAATTGGTAATTTTTAATTAACGTCGTACTAGAGAAACACAACGGGCTATTGACGATGGTCCGGGATCAGTCCCTGAAGGGAAAGATCCGAGGACAACACTTCGTCATTTGAACCACGGTCAGATGACGAAGCAACACCTGAGCTGGCACCCCACTCTCCAAACTTCCACGCCAACCCAACGTGAGGACTTTCGGCCACGACAGATTTAAGGTGCACCAGCCGCCTCTACACCATACGCTTACAAACATCCGGACCCGGATTCGAACCAGGAACCATCCGATCTAGAGGCTAACACCCTTAAGGTAAAGATTCGAAGACAACACCTCGTCATTTTGAACCACGGTTAGATGACGAAGCAACACCTGAACTGGCACCCCACTCTCCAAATTTCCGCACCCACCCAGCGTGAAGACTTTCGTCCACGACAGATTTAAGGTGCACCAGCCGCCTCTACACCATACGCTTACAAACATCCAGACCCGGATTCGAACCAGGAACCTAAATATACAGGATAATAAAAACAATTGCTTATAGTATAGTTATTAACAATGTAAGTTGCAATTAGCACTGGTAAGATTTGAGCAGGGGTGGAAGTTCAGTGTTTTTAGTTGCAGAGTGATAGCATTTGCCATGTGGCACTATTGCTTGATTGTGTCGATGTTATATATCTGTTAGATATTTCATAATTAGAATTATCTTGTGCCTTGTTGTTATTTGCTGTGTCTTTGGCCCATTCCCTGAAGTGTTGATTTTGTAAGTGGACATTCAAACACGTAATGGTTTGGAGTACCCTCCTCCCCACAGATGCAGCTGCTTGTGGCTGTTATACGGAATCTGTTGAGGTAGATGGTGAAAGGGCCGTGTCCTGTGTAAAATGCCGTTAGGAATGGATCGTGTGGCTCTTTTTTGGAGTTGACTTTTGAGAAGAATGAATATTCTTCTTCCCATTCCTCCTGCCATCTCTAAGTGCTGCTCTTAATTTGCGTAGCTCTTGGGTATTTTTGCGGTGATTTGGAATTTTGTTGCTCCGATTGTTGCTTTTTTTGCAAGCTGTTCGGCCCTTTCATTGTCTTGTATACCTATTTGAGCTCTGACCCAGTTGTTGTATGTACTGTGGAAATTATTTTTAAACAGTGCTCGGATTTGTAGCGCTGTTGGATCCTTTGTTTGGAGTTGTTGGAGTGTCTTTATAGTTGATAGGCTGTCCGTTAGTATGTTACACGTGGAATGTCTGTTGGTTTGGAATAGCTCTTTGGATGGCGTTTATAAAACAGCTTTCAATGTATTCACCGTCTGTGTATGGTTTGCCTCTCTTGGCAGTCTCTTGAGTAACAATAAAGCTTGCAATATTACAGAACTTGGTGTTTTTCAACTCTTCTGAAATTTCTCAACTGTTTTCTTCCTCGCATCACTAGTGGGATATTTACTGCCAGCATTGAGTCGATATCGATTCGTTGTAGAGCCGCACTCAAGTGACTAAAGAGCCGCGGTTTGCCGACCACTGCACTAGAGCAGTGTTTTCCAAACTTTTGGCATATGTGTACCCCTTCTATAATTTTCGTAACGCTGAGTAACCCTCGTCAAAAAAATGGTTTGCATTTTAATAACAATCAAAATGTATTTTTTCTTTTTTTTTGTGACGTACACAAAATAATAAGAAAAGAGAAATAAAATTATTCGTAATAAAATATAAATAAAAGTAATATTATAAATAACGTTTATTTGGATCAATGAGAAGGATGAAATTGTTTGTGCTGAGATAACAGATCGTCATAATTTGGTTCCCTGGTTGTTTGCCGACCAACCGGTATAGTGGTTAAGATGTTAGCCTATATATAGGAAGGTTCCTGGTTCGAATCCGGGTTCGGGCATGGATGTTTGTAAGCGTATGGTGTAGAAAGGACCTCTTGTACTTCCGAGGAGAGCAGACGTGTTTCGTCCGAGCTCCATCTTCCCATAGAGTTAACCTTTCTACCGGATCGAAGTGCCGCGTGTGTCGGCTTCCCCGCTCCTCCGCGACCGGCGAAGAATAACAGCAGTGCCACATAGAACACTTGACCCAAGAAAACGATAATACAGCGCAATATTTAACAGTACAGTGACTTTAAAGTACTTCATCAGTGACACCAAAAATCCAAGGATTACACCCGTATGCGCCCAATCAAAATCGGAAAAATGTGCTATTTACTGCAACTAATTTAATAGAGAACTAAGCGAAAAACAGTAATCGACGAGAGAAACCGCAGCGCTGCCAACACACGTCTGGAAAAGGATTCTGGATTTCTAACAGTGTATCGCAGTGCAGTGATTTAAAAACTCTTTACTGGCGTTCACAACCTTGCAAAGATTACGTGCATATGCAAAAAATTTAAATTGGAGACTATCGCGAACTTCTATAAACAATCGAACAGAGAACTTCAAAAAAAACAACCTTGCGACGGAACTATAGTGCAAAAGAAACTATCTCCATCACCGATCCGCGTGAAATGATGGGCTAAAGCCAACAAAAGCCGACCCTGGTGAGTCCGTTCCATTAAACAATGAGTGCCTATTTTTATTTAAAATGTCTAAGTATTTTTATTTAAAATGTCTAAGTACTTTATTTTACTTATTCGACCGCGCAGCAAAGATCCCTTCAGGAGTGAAGTGGGTCGGATTGCGTAAGAGATCGTTTTATTTTAATTTCATGTTGTAAATAGTCTTATTAAGAGCACACGCTGTCTTGAGTCTCGCGCCAACAATGTTTTTACTTATCTAAGTTTTTATTTCATGTTGCTATCTTTATTTTAACTGTGTTCTAATAGTAATTTGTGATACACTTCACCGCCATGCAGACTGAGACACTTGGAACTGTAATAACCAAGCGCCATGCGTACTAACCCCAGGCTAATTTTTAAACATTTGTGTTTCAGTGTTTTATTTCGATCGTTACCGTAGAACAATTTGCCCTAAACTGAGCAAAAGGCCTTACAAAAAAATAATAATAAGTAAATAACGTTAAGCTGCTACTGCAAATTAACGAGTTTTTGGCTTACAACCCAATTTAGTCTCAGCTACTGCAACGCGGTCTTGTTAATTTCACTGATTATGTTATAGTTCTGCTCATTTAAGCGTTGCCTAAGGTCTAGGAATGAATCTAGGCTGGACAACATTTGCAGAAGGAGCGCAGAAAATGCACGAGACACCCTTATACTTATCCATGGACACCGGATTTAATTTAGATAGCTTGTTATATTGCTTTGCTCAACCTGTAATGGCACTCTAATTACGAGCAAACCAACACCAGCAGACCCAAAATCGGACCAAAGTTAAAGTGCATTGTGCTCAAAACATCTAACTTCTCCCGGAAATTTTACAGATTAATTCCCGGACTTGTAGATAGCACTCATTGCTGTCTACAGGTCCTTTTTCTTACTTATTCAAATGTTACATAATCCTTTTACACGATTGCGATTTTAATAGCCCAAATTGTTAGATCTGAGCTTAAAAGTTTTGATACCAGCAGCTCTTTAATGGTACAACATTTGAGTGAGTTTTTGGACGAAATAAACTGGACATGTAATTTCTAAATTCTCCCGATTCGTTCAACGAATTCCTAAAAGGGCTCCGATTTCTTTGCTCGAGCAATGACCCTTCGAAACCCCTGGTACCGAGTGGCACCGATCGCTCGCGCGGGGTCACGTGACTGCCATTCCCCCTCGAAACGATTCCGAAACGCACTCTCGCTTTTCCCTACTAAAGACAGGAGTTACTCGACTCGAAAACTTTGATCTCGGCTCCAACGGATTTCTAAATAACAATTTGATTTGCTTTTTTGATGTTTTGTTTTCGTTCCAAAATTTTCGTGCCAACTTTGACAACGGATTTTTTTTTTTTCCTTGACTACCACTAACACAAAATTTTAATTTTAATTATGTTGTTTTCACGATGCTGTAGCGGTTTTGAATCCGCCTGAGAGTTATGGTGCCTGTTTTACTAGTAATTACAAGAGATATTTAACTAACCTACATAGATGATTGGGACTCTTGCCCGATTGGAACGACACCAAACTAAATCTAAAGGGTTAGCAGACCAAAATATTAACTTTGTTTAATATTTTAACATGAGCTAACTTCTCGGACTTTAGAATGCAATAGAGATGGCGTCTTCTCCACGATCATTTGACGCCAGAAGGATTTTCGAAGGACTGATTCTGTTCTGGCTTTAGAATTTTAAATTCCAAATGGGGAATTGCGGGGACAGGAAGAGGTGGCTCAGTGGGGCCATCAACAGACAGCGGGTGCTCTCATCTGCCATTCAATGTGTATATATTGTTTACTGTGTTTCTTGTGTCTTTTCTCCAATTAGTTCCCGCTTGAGAACACAAAATGTTTACTATTTTTTTTTTTTTTTACTTTCTTAATTTTACTTTTACGTTATTTAAACAGGATTCTTAGTTAGGGTAAGGCACTCATTGTATTTATGTTTACGGCTGACAAGCCGGGGTCGGCTCACTATTTATGAGAATTTACAAACCCGCCTTTTAAACATTCACAGTCAACAAAGAAAGAACTTTTAAAACAACTAAACATTATTTTCGTTTTTGAAATTTTCTCACAATACCAACCAGAACGCAAACTCGCCTCTTTAAAGAGAAATCGTTCAAAAACTCTCATTTATAAGCAACAATGAATACAACACCTCAACCAAGCACCCCAAGGGGAAGCAGAACTCTCACTCTAAACTCAAAAAATCCAGTTTCTACCATGACGGAGGCACTATTCCTCCAAACGAGAGTGACAGAAATACTAGTAAAAGACAAAAACTGTCTAGTAGCAACCAAAACTAAAGTTATAAACGAAATCAAAGTAACAGAAAAGTACTGGAGCTCCAGTTTAGAGAAAATAGCTAGCCTGGAAGCCAGCCTAAAGGCTAGCCAAGAAGAAAATAAAAACAATATAAACTTAAAAAAAGATTTAAAAGACCTCCAACAGGTTATTGCTAAAGAGAGGGATAACCACAAGGAGGAAATAGACCATATAAAAGAACTTATTAAGTTGCAAAAAGAATTATTCGTTACAAAGAAAGAGCTAAAAGAACATCAAAAAACTATAATTCACAAAATGGAGGAAAATGCCCAAACCACATCGGCGGGATTAACAGATTTTCTAACTAAGGAAGTTCGCAAAGTCTTAGAAGAAAACAATAGACACAACAGAGAAATGATAGCGAACCAAATACAGAAAGAAATGGATGAGACCAACAAATTGAGCGCCAAGCTAGGTCAAAACATTGAAAACCTCAAAGACAACATTCAAGATAAAAATCATAACAAAGACCTGTCAATTGAAGTACAAGAGATAAAAACATTGTTACAAAACCCGCCAAGCTATGCACGAGCAGTCAGCAACCACCAGACGACAAAATCAATAATCATCTCAAAAGCACCAGCTACCACACACACATTAATCGTAACTTCCAAAAACTTTAGCCAGTCAGGAGAACAGGTCCTGGAAGAATTTAAGAAAACAATGGGCGGAAACGCCCAGAAATGGAAAGTTAATGGGCTATATGTAGGTAAAAATAAAAACATACTAGTCAAAACAAAGAACAAGGACGACATACAAGCAATCGTTGACTGGATCAACGCAAAAGGAACGGGAAATCCTAACCTACAAACAAGAATCCCGCAACCGATCACTAAACCGATCATCATCCACGGCCTTCCAACACAACCAAACATAGAACTACTACGAAAAGCCCTGGGAGAAAGGGCCAACACTGAAATTGAGGTTGATACACGTGACAGATTATTCATAGACAAGAAAGGAGGCACTCATGCCGTCCTTTACCTCCTCCCACACGTCTCAAACCAACTACTGAATGCCGGCTCGATATGGTTCGCATTTGAACGATGCTCAATCAAGCAATACAAAAACAGTAATACTTCCTTCAACCGGTGCTTTAACTGCCAAGGCCATGGACACATCGCTCCAAATTGCAGAGAAGAGGCACACTGCGGCAGGTGTGCTGAAAAACACGCGACCAAAGACTGCAAGAAAAATACATCAAAATGTATTAACTGCACACTAATTAACATCCAAGCGGGATCAGAACTCCCCACCGACCATCCGGCCTGGCATGCAACCTGCCCAGCAAACAACTCAAATCGGGACAAAAAGAAAGAAGACGATGAGCCAGCGCTCAAAATTCCAACGCAAGAGGACGTTGTTATCCTACCAATCGAATAAGCAAAAGACAACAACCACCAATTAAAAGCTACAACAGCTTTAATTTCATACACCGACAACTAGTAGAGCCAATCTCCTAAACCTACACAAACACTCAAGTCAAGCACAAGTTATTCCCCTCCCTCTTTAAAGATGGCAACAACACAACCAACAATATCTTTCATACAACTAAATCTCAACAACTGCAGGGCAGCTACAATACAAGCATCAAAAATCATGGAAGACATGAACATTGACATAGCGTTATACCAGGAAATTTACACCTACAATGAAAGACCCCCAGGCTTTCCACTAAGATGGAAGACAATCTTATCAACCTCTAAAAAAGCGGCTATAATAATCCGAAATCAACACATAAGCCCAACCATAATACAACAGCAAAATAACTCAACAACCATTAGCTTCAACTCTTGGAACAATGAAGACGTCTTTATAACTTCTACCTACGCCCCACCAAATGATGACATAGCAGTAACCTTCTTAGAGCTGGACAATATAAACAACCACAAACCAAACAACCACGTCATCGGCGGAGACTTTAACGCCCATAGCCCATTTTGGGGTTATGAGCATGAGAACTGCAGAGGAAGCGACCTAATAGAATTTATAGCAAGTAATAACCTTTTAATATGTAATACCTCCAATGCGTCCCCAACATTCTCAAGAGGAAACTCAAAAGGATGGCCGGATATAACATTCATCAAGGGCAATATCGCAGGGAAAATAGAAAACTGGAAGGTCGAAGCCCTAGGGATCCAGACGGACCACAACGCCATATTATTTTCACTAACAACTAAGGTTATAATACCAATCAGAAATAGATTTAAAACCAAGTACGGTAACCACACAGAATTTGTTAAACAGCTACAACAGAGCTTTCGCCATATCAAATTCACCGATATTACCACAACGCAAGAACTGGACAGAAAAACAAGTGAAATCACGGAAATAGCAACCAAAACGATGCAGGCAAACTTTAAAAGGAAAACCAATGTTTTTAAATTCAATATAACCTGGTGGAACAATCATCTACTTATCCTCCAAAAACAGATAAAAGCCACACGCAGAAGAATGCAGAAGGATCAAGACGCAGCAACCAGAGAACAGTTTAAAATAAAGCTCCGAAAACTGAAAGCTAACTATAAAAAGGAAATAAACAAGGCCAAAGGCACTGCATGGAGATCATTCTGCACAAGGGCTAACAACGCATTCGGAACAACATTCAAGATAGTCACTAACAGACAACAGCCCAGCAACATAATCCACGCTACAACAGGATTAACTCCCTTTAAAACCAAAGCAAACCTAATTAATTTACTCAACAACATTTACAGACCAGACTCGCCATCTCAAGACACATACGAAGACACACTCACAAGAAACAAGACCTTCCCACCAAGTACTACCCCCACCACGCCACCCTTCACGAGCAGAGAACTCAAACATATAATCCTCAACGCACCAAAAGACAAGGCCCCAGGACCAGACGGCATTGACGCCACTACACAGCGACTCATCTTAGAAGCAGATGCCACCAAACTACTTAACTGCATGAATACCTGCAAGAACCTACGCTTTTTCCCAACGGCCTTCAAGACAGGAGAGGTGGTCCTGTTTCCAAAACCCGGAAAAGACCCATCACTCACCGACTCCTACCGTCCAATCAACCTACTGCCCATTATGGGCAAAACGCTGGAAAAACTACTACTTTTAAGATTCCATAAATTCATATCTAATTACAATATACTCAGCAATAAACAATACGGCTTTAGAACCGGACGTTCCACAGAACACGCATTAAAGGCTATCATTGACAAAATAGACCACAATAAGACAAACCGGAATCACACTTGCATTATTTCACTAGACATCAAAGGTGCGTTCGATTCCATGTGGTGGCCCTCTCTATTTGATAAGCTACACAAGCATAAATTCCCACCCGTCTTAATAGATATAACAAAAAGCTATCTTCACAACCGCAATGTTACCCTTCATCATGGCAATACTTCAATAACCCACAAGCTCCAAAGAGGATGCCCGCAAGGCTCATGTCTCGGACCATTCCTATGGCTACTAGTGGTAAACGATCTACTACTACAAACATGGCCAACAAACTGCGAAATCCAAGCGTACGCAGATGATATCACCATAGTCATATCGGGCAACAACAGAAGAATTATCGAGACAACAGCCAGCGAAGCCCTTCAAAGGATACAAACTTGGTGCCGACAGGAACAACTGACACTGTCCGAGAGCAAGACAACGGCCATGATAATAGGAGCACAAAAACCACTCAAAAGAAACCCAATACTCCAAAGCGGCACCATAAGAGTCAAAATAGTCAAGCACATCAGACTACTGGGCGTGATACTAGACAATAAGCTATCCTTCCTCCAACACATCGCTCACCTAAAAACAAAATGCCTCCAACTCAGCAATAACATGGCACACACGGTGGGAAGAACGTGGGGCACAAAGCCAAGGTTCCTCAAGATATGGTATAAGGCAGTCGCTGAGAGACAAATATGTTACGCAGCAAGCATATGGGCCCAACAACTAACCCAACGCAATATCCAAAAGTTGCAAAGCCTCCAGCGCCTTTTCACTGTCCGTATACTTAGAGCCTACCGCACCTCCCCAACAAATGCTTTACAAATACTGGCAGGAACCGAACCACTGCACCTAGTGGTACATAGAGAGGCAGCGATTACAAAACTAATTAGACTCCAGCAAGACATACATTTCCTAGGAGTCCCCTACTACACAAATGACTACGAACACGACGCGGACATCCTTAAAGAAGATACTTGGACAACTGATTTTGACACAGTAGGCACACAAAAACAAATAGAGACCGATTTAACAATTTACACAGATGGATCCAAGACGCCACACGGAGTGGGAGCGGCCTTTGTGGCATATAGGGAAGGAAGAGAAATATACACCAGGAAAATAGAGCTTGATAAAAATAATACAGTGCCGCAAGCGGAGAAACTTGCAATCCTTTTCGCTCTTGCTTGGGCACAGCACCAAAGCTACGATAAATGCAATATTCTCACAGACAGCCTCTCCACAGTCAAAACCCTACAACAATTTCAAACCAAAAATTCCATTGCCCAAAAAATAAGAGCACTACTACAGGATAATATCCACAACACGTTCATTAACTGGGTCAAAGCACATATTGGCATAATTGGAAATGAAAGGGCTGACCAGCTAGCCAAGGAAGCAGCAATGGGCGAAACGGATTTCAAGGTCTCCGCCAAACTACCAAAATGTCACGTGAAGAGCTCAATGAAAAAGGCAGCCATGCAAAGATGGCAGGAGGAATGGGAAACAGGAACAACAGGAAGGAGAACCTTCACTTTTTTCCCAAAAGTCAACCCCAGAAAAGAGCCGTATGGTCCCTACCTCACGTCATATTTCACAGGCCATGGACCCTTCCCCAGCTACTTGAGCCGATTCAATGTGGCAAATTCTAGCAACTGCACCTGTGGACAAACAGGAACGCCCAATCATTACATCTTCAAATGCCCTCTAACGTGTTCTCATCATCTCACGCAGCCATCAGATGTTAATTATGCGGCATGGGCAAAAAACACAGCCAGCAACGATCAAGCCCAGTCAAAGATAATATCAGTCATGAGTTTCCTTTCAGACAACATAGACTACCTCATCCAATAAACTGTTCAAGTGCCTCTACATATCCGGATCCAAGAGTATCTTGACCACGACTAGACTAATTTGTCTTTTTTTGTATTATTACAGTATACATAATGTAGTGCATAACGGGAAACCTCATTATGAGAAGTTCTGACCATGAAACCATAGAAAGAGTGCCTTCACGGTTTAAACCAAACCACTTTTCCGCAGCGTGTCCACAAAAAACCACTTTTACCTGTCCTATGGATGGGGGGTAAGGGGGACACCTGCGGTGTCCAAGTCCAAGCGTATGGTGTAGAGGCGGCTGGTGCACCTTAAATCTGTCGTGGCCGAAAGTCCTCACGTTGGGTTGGCGTGGAAGTTTGGAGAGTGGGGTGCCAGCTCAGGTGTTGCTTCGTCATCTGACCGTGGTTCAAAATTACGAGGTGTTGTCTTCGGATCTTTCCCTTAAGGGACTGATCCCGGACCGTCGTCAATAGCCCGTTGTGTTGCTCTAGTACGACGTTAACTAAAAATTACCAAATTACCAAATGCTGTGTTATGCATTCCAGAGTATCAGCATCCATTTTAGTAGTCGAACGTGTTATAAACTCATGAAGAGAGGTAAACGAGTCTACTTCTCCATTACCAACTCTCTTTTGCCATAACTTTAGTTTTGCGATGGTAGCGTTCACTTTATCTTGAACGTGAAGCAATGAAATTTATTTGCCCTGTAACGATAAGTTGAGGCAATTTAAAACAGAGAATATATCTACTAAGTATGCTAGTTTACAAAGCCATTTCCAGTCATGTAAATCTATCATTATCATTAAATCTATCATTAAGAAAACATTGAAGTTCATGTCTAAATTCAAACAATCAATTTAGAATTTTTCCTCGAGATAGCCAACGAACATCGGTATGATAAAGAAGCTGGGTATGACTACTTCCAATTTCTTCGCATATTTTCGAAAAAAGTCGTGCATTCAAAGGACGATTTTTAATGTAGTTAACGATTTTTATGTTTTCATCCAGAACTTTCTGTAGATCAGCGGGCATCTTACGTGTTGCCAAAGCCTCTCTGTGTATGCAACAATGTGTGAATATGACATTTGGGGCAATATTTTGAATTCTTGCAACGAGTCCTTTATTAATTCCGACCATACTTTTTTGCTCCATCTGTGCTTATAATTACATTCATAATTTGTCATCCTTCTCAAACCCGTTATTTACGGAAAAAGCCACAAATATTGCATGGTGCAGTCACGAAATTAATAAAATGAACAACTTTGATATTAAAACGATATTACGTACCTTTATATGTGTAACGCTTTCGGGCGCCTGAGAGATGAGAGTGACACTAAAGCTTTGGTTTCCTAAGAAAGTGGAGCCGTTATCTAACAGCCGTGATACGTCATGATGCCGCGGGCATAACTAAACGGCCGTCTAAACAAAAATCCAAGGTGTCAACTTAGGCGGACAGAATACGTTGGAGAATGGGCAACACATACGGCTGTCGTGGTTTATTTTATTCGAGAAACAAAACAAAGTGGTTTTTTATTCTCTAGTTCAAAATTCCTAACTTCGGGATCGTTGAAGGTAGAGTGAAAATTTCAACAGATTTCAAATCAGCGTAAATTTCTACGCCAGATCGATATAAAAAACAGTTTTATTATTCAATTATTTACCATTTGATTATTTAATTATGTATTAAATAATTAATTATTTATTCAAAGAAAACCACATTTAAGGTATCGATCTGGTGTCAAATTTTCAGCAGATTTCGAATCCGTTGAAATTTTTATTCTGTGTATAACGATCCCGATTTTACAAAAACGAATTATTCAATGGCAGTCAAAAATGTTTATTTATATTGCTCCTCTTGGCTGGAATCGCTTGGAGCAGGAAATGAAATCTGGCCGCTACAAGAGAAAAAACGTTCTCCAACTGTTTGAGACCGCTATGACGACAGTCATGGAAATGGCGGCTCCGATCATTTTCGCGTTACGCTCACAAACAACGCTCTCTAGGAAACCAACACCATGTGTTAGTATAAACAACGTTTTAGTGACGTCACCCACCGATACATCACGGCCGCTAGATCACGGCTACGCTTTCTTAGGAAACCGAAGCTACAGCTGTCAGCGAAGCGGGCAAATAAAATTAAAAGCTTGGGTCCAAACATCCGGTAAAGATAAGAGACTACTAGAGTAAGCAGATTTCTACCCCTTCTACGAGAGAAGCGGCTCAATCCCATGATAGTACTTTACGCAAGTCCAACTTGATTGGCTAGTTTCACGGGCTTGGCTTCACTTGGATATCTCGCCAATCTGATTGTTGCAGTAACCCTTTTATTTTGAATATGCGCGTTGTTTCGTAGAAATACAATACATACACTAGCGCCTCAGCGTACAGCGTAAGTGTCCGACAAGTTGACTCTGATTTGCTCCTCATATATATGTTGTATGGTTGTTGTTAGTAGTATTTCTTGCCAACTTATATTAAGGGTACTTATACTTTAAAGAGCTTCTTTTCGTGAAGCAACGATGGCCTAATGGCTAAAGTCACCCACCTTCAGATTAGCGTCGGCAGCGGAGGATGACTTCCCGCGTTCGAACCCAGCTGTCGGAAAAATTTTTAGATCCTTCAAATTATTTTTAAAAAATTCCAATTTAATTCCTTTTCATTCTAATTTACTTTTCCTAATTTTTAATACCCTTTTCATATTTTTCCAAGCTTCCGTTGATTTTACATAAATAATCTAAGAACCACTCCTGAACTCACTACCAGCTGATATTTTTCCGCCCCTCTGCCGTCCCCTTTGCTTTAGGATGTTGGTGTCGTATCCACCGCTGGCTTAGGACCATTCTGATGTAACAAAAAGCATACATAAAACACTAACTTATATAATTATTAACTTATATAATAAAAGGATACAATTTTCGGCTCCCACCTCTACCCACCCATAGCCATGGATCTGAAAAGAAAAGAAGAAAGCAGAAAGGAAGAGATAAATCGCCAACAACTATAAACCTTATTGACATACGTATCTAGGTCATGTGATCCGATTAGCCAATCAAGTTGGACTTGCGTAAAGTACTATCATGGGATTGAGGCGCCTGTTTCTACAAGAGGGGTGGAAAACGGTTGCGCCCGACGGAGGGTTAACGAAGTAAGTTGTTTCTGTAACGAAGTGTGGTATATTTCCGCCGTGTCACTCCGGATCACCTCACAGGACTGTCTTGACTTGACGCATGAGAACGTAGAATTAGGCGGATCTAAGCACAGTGTAGTGCAGTGCATATCCCCACCAAACTCCGGTGCAACTCTTACTAAATCTTTTTCACTAAAATCTCTAATCTTAAACACTAAAATCTTTTTCAAAGTTGTACCAAAGATAAATTCACTGATTGCAGTTCATCCAATTCAAAATAGAACAGGTAAGATAATAGTAATTTTAATTAACGTCGTACTAGAGCAACACAACGGGCTATCGACGGCAGTCCAGGATCAATACCATAAGAGAAAGATCAGAGGACAACACGTCATTTAGAACCACGGTCAGATGATGAGCTGGCACACCAATCTCCCACACCCAATGTGAGGACTTACGGCCACGACAGATTTAAGGTGCAACAGCCGCCTCTACACCCTACGTTTACAAATATCCATGCACTGACCCGGATTCGAACCAGGAAGCTTCCTATCTATAGGCTAACACCTTAACCACCAGACCAGTTGGTTGGAAATATTAATGAAATGGAATTGAAAATAGTTACTGCATAGCTGAAAAAGATCATCCTAAGCTTTAATACAAAATCAAATTAGATTCATTACAGGATTCAAGTATAAAAATTTAAATAAATCAAATTTCTTTTATCAAACTACTTGTTTTATTCCATGTAGTTATCTTTAAAAAGCGCAATTTTATTTTTCAGCACAAAGGGTATTACACAAAGTACTAAATAAGAAATATTGTAAGCACAAAGATCTCAATTTATTTTATCTAAAAGTAAAAAATTACCACATATTTGTAATTTAGAAACTCAATTTTAAAAAGGCAATATAAAAAAAATACCATTTTTAACAAATGATAAACAAATTTCCAATCACTTCCAAAACCCCTGCCTGTGCTAAACGTTGACGTATTACTTAAAAAAATTTATAACTTTTGTAAAGAAAGTAATGTAATACGGAATCAATGAATAAACACACCAGTGATTTTTAACCTTTTTCATCCAAGTTGCTACACAAAAATCTGACAACAAAACAATAATTTTTTATTGTGATCTTAAACAATAATTGTGCAATTACCTACACTTTTGCTCCAGAGTGGCTTTGCGAGAAATCTTTTTCAACAATTTATTACTAAAAATACGAATGTTACTTAAAATTATTTGTGAGCACTCGTCCAAAGTTCAACACTTAGTTTAAAAGTGTGCAAGACATACCCGTGCATTGGTGTAGCATACCGGTTGTAAATCGCTAGATTAAAAACATGAAGTTTAACAATGGCACACCATATATAGAAGTAACTCTTACACCTGAAGATCGCACTATTGAGTTTTTCAAGGCAAAACATTATAAAAATCCTCCTTCAAATGGATGATGTCTCCAACCGACACAAAGCATCGAATGTCGTCAACAAGGTTCTTGCACCCATTCACTTGGAGTGGTCACGGGACAGGTGGTTGAGAACGAACGTAGCAGCTTTGGGGTTGGTTCGCAGCAAATCTTTCCATCCGTCCGTTCCAGCAACGGAGGCGAAATGGAACTCGATGAATCCGGTCACCTCTTCCACCAGTTGCTCGTCGTCGTGACGGTCTGCTAGGTCCAGCAGCCTGCACGCGTCGTCGGTTGTCAACTTGTCCAGAAGGGCCTGTCCGCAGGCCATACGCAGGTCCAGTACCTGGTACTTATCGGCGGCGTAGTACAGGGAATTTGCAGTCTCGACGTCTCGCAAGTCGGGGAAGAAGTCGGCGTACAGAAAGCCCAAGAACAGGTCCAGGATGTCGTAGGGGATGTCCGCGATAAGGATTCGGTTCTCTGTGTTCTCCGTGGTCGGATGCTCGAACATCTTGGCGAAGACAGGTGACCGGGCACACAGGATGAGCTTGTGGGCTCGGATGGTCTTGCCCTCGGCGATGAGCTTCACATCGGCGAACCGGGCACTCTTCCTCAAAGACTGGAAGTCACTCTTCATGGAGTCCAAGAACAGGTCCTCCTTAGGAAGATACTTGTAGGAATAGGACTTTTTCTGCATTTTAAGACAGTAGATTTCCAATCGAAAGAAAAGGTGGATCTGCATGCTCCCGCCATGGGCATTGGAATCTAAATAAAACAACAGTACTTCTGGTACTTCCCCAGAAAGGTCGAAATCTAGATCAACGTTATTAATAAGCATGTGATCGGAGTTTGATATGGACACCAAGCCCTGTACCCTGGCCTCGCATGCAGACACGTTGCAGAGCCATATGCTTACTAAAGTCTTCTCTCTGTTCACGTAGGCGGTTCGGCAGTTCCAGGTAGTGGCTGGGTGGGGGTGGACGTCGGGACTCACAATACCCATCCCTCGCGGAAGGCGGAAAAGGTTTTCGATACTCCATTTGAATGAGTACGGAATGAGCGGATTCAGATTTCTGACATGGCAATCTATGGATTCTCGATCCCCGGAACTAGACGAAGGCATTCTACTCTTCGGTTTAGCAGTCCACACGTGAACATCAAGTCTTGACCGATGGAAGTTGCTTCTCTCGATACGAATGCTGACTTACTGAAGGGAAGGGTTGAGGATTACGTCAGTGAAACGTCAAGCCGTGAGCGAAAACGCATGCTTCCTGATTGGACGAGGTAGGTATGTAATTGGCGTCCCACTGAAGAAACACGACGGGGTATTAGCAAAAATCCAGGATGAATCCCAAAGGGAAAGGTAGATAGGTAGGTATTTAATTAACGTCATACTGGAGGCGACACAACGGGCTATGCACGACGGTCCGGGATCAATCCCAATGGGAAAGATACGAGGTAATTTGGTAATTTTTAATGAACGTCGTACTAGAGCAACAAAACGGACTATTGACGACGATCGGAGTAAGGTAATTTGAATTAACGTCGTCCTAGAGCAACAAAAGGAGCTATTGGCGACTGTCTGGTTAATAATAATGGTAATTTTTAATTAACGTCGTACTAGAGCAACACAACGGGCTTCTAACGACGGTCCGGGATCAATCCCTTAAGAGAAAGATTTGAGGACAACACCACGTCATTTTGTAACACGGTCAGATGACGAGGCAACACCTCAGCTGGCACCCCGCTTTCCAAACTTCCACACCAACCCAACGAGGTAGATAGGTAATAGTTAATTCCGTCGCACTGGAGCATTTGGTATTTTTTATTAACGTTTCGTTGGGTAGGTAGGCAATTTAAATAACGTCGCACTATATCAACACGACGGGCTTTTGGTGACGGCTCAGGATCAATCAGGAAGAGATGTATCCGTGAACAATACTTTGTAATTTTGGCAATGTAAGGTAATTTTAAATAATGTCGCACTAGTGCAACACAACGGGCTATTGGTGTTGGTCCGGGATCAATCCCGAAGGGAAAGATCTTAGAGCAATCGAAAAGTTTAGCAAACAGATGTTTTTTTGAATAACCAGGGGTTCTAATTGCATTTTCTTTGTTTACTCTTACAGATTATAGTGTGTATTTTTGATAATTATCACTGACAAACATGTTAATTTAATGTATTTAGGTATTTTTTAATTGATGTCCTACTGATGCTACTCGACTGGCAATTGTCTACGGTCCGGTAATTTGTAATTAACGTCGTACTAGAGCAACACATGGGCTATTGACGACGGTCCGGGATCAATCCCTTAAGGGAAAGATGAGAGGACAACACCTCGTAATTTTGAACCACGGTCAGACGGTCAGATGAGGGCTAAGTTCCGGAATCAATCCTCAAGGGAAAGATCAGAGTACTGTTTATTATAGGTAAGTATTAGAATTAACCTCATACTGGAGCAACACAACGGGCTATTGACGACGGTCTCGGATCGACCCCTTAAGGGAAAGATCCGCAGACACAAATTTTAGGAATATTGTCAATCTTGATTATAATCTACCATCTACAAACTGACAGAATCATTACGTAAATGATCAGATGTTGGCGGTTAGATATTTCAATTAACGTCGTACTAGAACAATACAACGGGCTATTGACGACGGTCCGGGATCAGTCCCTTAAGGGAAAGATCCGAGGACACCACCTCGGAATTTTGTACCACGTTCAGATGACGTGACAACACCGGAGCTGGCACCCAATTCTCCAAACTTCCACGCCAACCTAACGTGAGGACTTTCGGCCACGACAGATTTAAGGTGCACCAGCCGCCTCTACACCATACGCTTACAAACATCCATGCCCGGACAGGATTCGTATCAGGAACCTTCCAATCTTGAGGCTAACACCTTATCCACTATACCGATTGTTCGGCGTCACGGGCAAGGAAAATTTTACATTAGATCAATACCTTATATATTTGATTTTCTTTTAATAAATCATTTTCAATTGAATATTTATATTTTCGCAAGAGCTTTTTCACGTCACGCCTATTAGATCACTTCGTATTTCGAATTTGGCAATGACGAGGCCATCAAGGTGTTGCCCGTGGTGTTAGTTTCCCAAGCAAACCAAATGGGAATTCATAGCAATCAACGGGGTTAGCGAGCAGTGGTCACACTTGACCTCACGAAAGAACTATCGCGGACAACGCCGTGCTGGCCACGCATTGGCTAGTAGAATTATAAACAAGCACATTGAAATCGAATGTGTGGGCATGTTTATACAAGTTAAAAATATTTGTAGTTCGTTTGGAATGGTTTGGCCACAAGATCCGTTATCAGACAAGCTGCGCCAAACGAAAGATTAAATATAATTTTTAAACAATGTATAAAACAGTCAGCTAAGGTAGTAAAATGATATTCTAAAAGTTAAGTTTTAAAATATTATAAAATGCATTTGGAATGGAAATATAACTATTAAAGATCTTACTCAGTTTGAATCTATTCGTGAAAATTTACTGTCCGTCCCGTTCATTCCCTGCGAAGAATCTTTTAGAACATTTTGGGTTCGAGTATCGAACAGTGCACACAAAATATATTTTGGAAGATATTGATCAAGCGTTTGTCGGTTGATGGTAAAGGCACTTTTTTGTTCAGTAATCATGAACTCCAAACAACTGCACAAATACTGACAAACAGTGAGTTTATAGTTTATCAAGAGTTTAATGTATGACAGCTTATAGTTCGTTTGGAATTGAAAATAGAATTTTACTGAGTTGGGAAAATTTACTGTTCCGGTCTCGTTCATTTCCTGCGAAGAAGCTTGGAACGTTTGGAATGGTTTGCACTAAAGAGAACTTGGAATATCTCGATCAAGTGTTTTTGATGGTAAAGGCACTTTTTAGTTCAGCCATCTTGAACTCCAAACAACTGCACAAATACTGACGAACAGTGGCATTGCGTTTTATAGTTAAACAAGTTTAATTCGACAGCTTTTAGTGCGTTTGGAATGGAAATAGAACTAAGGAATTTAACGAATTGGGAAAATTTACTGCTCCAGTCTTTCATTTCGTGTGAAGAACCTTAGAACTATTTGGGTTTGAATATCGAAAAGGAACTGTACGAAAGAGAACTTGTAATATCTTGATCAAGTGTGTCTTTGATGGTAAAGGCACACTTTAATTCAGTCATCTTGAAATTTGTGTGTGCAGCAGTTCCCCACGAAGGGGTATACCCAGTGCAATTAAATTTAAAAAAGGTTCCGAGACATCTCGTCAGTCAAGATCTGACCAATTTTGTTAATGACGAGATATCTCGTTACGAGAATATTGCCGGTTTTTATGACGAAATCAATAATTTTTCAGTTTTTTTCTAGTGACGAGATATTCAAGATCTGGCCATTTTTCCTAGTAACGAGACATCGACACAATTACCAGAAGGGATAACTATCCATGGAAGCTTTGAGGTTGTTTTGTGGTTTTATGGTAAAATTCTATATCAAAATGTACCGTCCTGTTTAGAATTTCGATTAATAAATGAAATGCAACCAATATTATGTTATTTTAACTTTATCACACATAAACAAACACGAAAAATTATAATTTAACAATGTGTGTGTGTGTGTGGTCAGAACTAATACAAATACTACTGACAAACAACACAAGTAAATAACACACCAACACATAATTATAACTCATCAAATTCTGCGCAGTCATCATAGTTGAGCTATCGACTTCAATTTAATGCTAAAAGGTGGCTTAGTTAGCTACGCGATTTCCTTCCAAACACTGAAATAGGCTGCGAATCGTCAGTCTTTATTCATTCTGATATAATAAGAACAATATTTCTCACTATTCATTCTGATATAATAACAATATTTCTTTCTGTTCATTCTGATGTAATAACAATATTTATTGCTATTCATTCTGAAATAATAACTATTTCTTATTATTCATTCTGAAATAATAATAAGAACAATATTTCTTACTATTCATTCTGATATAATAAAAATAATATTTCTTACTATTCATTCTGACATAATAAGAAGAATATTTCTTACTATTCATTCTGATATACTAAGTACAATATTTCTTACTATTCATTCTGATATAAACATAAGAACAATATTTCGTACTATTCATTCTGATATAAACATAAGAACAATATTTCTTACTATTCATTCTGATATAAGGAGAACAATATTTCTTACTATTCATTCTAATATAAGGAGAATAATATTTCTTATTTTTATTTGACCACAAACATATTTCTCTAACTCGAATCTAAATTCTCATTGGTATCTATTTGATCTCCTAATGAGACGTTTTAACATGGAACTCAATTTACATTAGAGGTTGAACATCCAATTATGCGTTGATGCATTTTAATAATACGTACGATTTTGTACAATGTACTAGATCCAGTACGTATTTGAATAGATATGGTTTACATAACGATTTAGTAGGCAATGTAAGAATGATTTTCTGAGAGGTACGCTTGCAATTCTGCTAGTTTTTGATTTCCTAGAAATTTTCACCAAGTGTGCTGTATGTTATCCTGATTACAAATTTGAAAACCGTTAAAAAAAATACTCCATTGTCTTGTTTCAGCTGGTTTTGTGGAGGGGGTAGGTGCGTTTTATAGCATTTCCGATGAAAAACACTGTCATTAGAATCAATTTGATGTAAAACTTTCTGCATGTGCCTGACTTTTGATTTCAAAATGTATAATAGACTACTAGTACTAATTGTTATTGACGCTATTTTCTTGGCACATCACTAAAGTTATGTTACAGTGGGCGGCCAAAAATATGTTTGTTTCGCCGTTTTTCACTACTTTAGAGCTAAAATTTAGCTGACTTCACATATGTGACAAACATTTGGCATTGTTGTGTGATTGTACACCACAAACATAATACTTTAGCATGGAAAAAAACTTTGGCACCTATCTGAAGTTTCTAGTCAAGTCAGTCAGTCTTTCTCTCAGAAAATCATGCGAAAATATATTAGCGCGTTAAGTTTAAAATGTGAAACATATTTTTTAACACAATAAGAAATATTGAACAAAGAGAATAAAAAGTGAACAACCCGAAAAAAAAAAGACTTAAAAAAGAGAGAATAAAAGATCCGAGCGGAAAAAGAGGACGTTCTCTTCACCAGAAATGTCCTGGCAACTGTAGTTACAAATCAATTCCGTTGCTTGAAGATTCGGAGAGATTCAGGTCGCCCAATCGTATTTGTTACGAGACTGTCTATAACGAAATCGCACTTGACAATCAACCAGGGCTGTAGTGGAGGGTATACCGTGGTACACGCCGTATACCCTCTGGTTTTTCCTGCAAATTCCGTATACCCTCTGCGTTTTCTTAACACTAGATTTACCACACCAGTCATTTTGACTGGTTTTACAATTGTATTTTCAAATTCCTACTTCACCTTCAATTTTGTTTTTGAAACGATGTCATGACATTTGTTGCGATAATTACATGAATAATATTAGGCGGTTAGATTTATTTTTTTATTCAAAATCAAAAAAAGTTTTTGATTATCATCGTTATACTTATACCAATCCAGTGAAAATGACTGGTGCATTTTTCTATGGGATGGAATGAGTTTTACACTGTTATAATAAAGTGTAAATGCTGCGTAATTGAAATTACCCGAAACTGTGTCCTTTTATAACAATACTAAATTTGGGGTTGATGTGACTGACCAAATGACACGCAAATATAGTGTAAAATCAGGTTCCAGAAGATGGCCACTTCAAGTTTTTTTCAATATTCTAGATTTAGCTGGAATAAATGCCTGGATACTGTATAAAAACACGACAAATAAAAATATATCAAGAAAAGAGTTTTTGTTTCATCTAGCTGAAGAACTTGCTTCTGAATACCAGATTTCAATAGAAAAACCACAAGAAGCTGATATACTAGCAACTGATATACCTACTTCAAGTAGCATCCTTCATAGACGTAAATGGTGTTGCAAAAAATACGCATGCGGAAAATGTACACTAAGCAAAATCTACGTATGTAAAAATTGTGACAAAGTCAATACTACTACTACTATATAGGTTTCTGATTCAGAATTGAAATAAAAATTGTAAACAGTACTCTTTATTATACTGTAAGAGTAATATATATATATATATATATAAACTGGAAACCCCACTAATCATTTTATCTACGACCAGTCATTTTGACGGGTGTCGGTAGAAATAGGTATAATCAAACTGTCGGTATATCTAGTGTTAAAAGCTAAGTACACGCTTTGCTTTTCCTAGAAAACATCGCGCGAAACATCACGTGAAACGCAGATACCTGTAGAAGCAAAAGAAAAGTTTCTATTTCAAGATACCACCTCGGTACTTAATTCCAAAATCGCACCTCTTAATCAAAAGCAATTCATTCAAAGTAATGTAGGTTGAATGAGAAATCCAGACTTTGTTCTGATGTTAATGAAGAAAATGGCCAACCTTTGAAGGATATATCCATGCTTGATGCAGAAAATATAAATACAGGGGATATTCGCCGAAGAGAAAAAAAGGTTAAAAGGATCCGTCGACGTTTTGGTATAGATGAAATGTGCACTATTCAGGGTTTGAGGAACCCATGAAAACGCCCCATTTGTTCCAGAAGCATTGAAGCCTCTTTTAAGAACAATTTAAATATTACTATGTTCCACGGCCGAGTGTGGGTTTAGTTTAATGAATAACATAGTGTAACAGATTTGAGATAATCTTTATTGTTTTCAAACGTTTCCAATCTAATGTTCATTAGTACTTATGTACCACCTATAGAACACTTTCAACCGGAAAAATCACGTTGGGTTGGCGTGGAAGTTTGGAGAGTGGGGTGCCAGCTCAGATGTTGCTTCGTCATCTGACCGTGGTTCAAAATTACGAGGTGTTGTCCTCGAATATTTCCCTTAAGGGACTGATTCCGGACCGTCGTCAATAGCCCGTTGTGTTGCTCTAGTACGACGTTAACTAAAAATTACCATTACCAACCGGAAAAAGTCTGTAAATTCTTTGTTGAGCAACCATTGCTCTTCAGTAGACAATAGATCAAGAGTATGAACTTCAAAAAGAGACACAGAGACGGATTTCTCTAGTCAAGTATAGAGTATATGTTTCGCCTCCCCATGGAAAAATTTCTGCGTGCAACCATGGTATACCGTCTGTATTTTTTACGACTACAGTACTGACCTTCGCCCATGCAGTTGTATTGCTCTAGTACGACGTTAATTAAAATTACCTTAACTTACCTTACCTAAAGCATCACTCTCTAGAATGAGTAGTTTTGCAATACTCGCGCGCGCGAATGAAAAAAGAAAAACATACAAATTCATAAGTATATACAGGATGACAATTATTGAGCTATATGAAATAAAAAATAAAAATTTCAAAAACTATTAAATTCAAAAATTGTATGCACATTTTAAAAGTAACTACAGATATTCGGATTTAGTTTACGACATGTTCGACATGCCTGCCATCAATGGCTATGATAGGGCGCAGACGAATTGCAAAATTCTGCAAAGCTTGCTGAAGTGTCGAGACATCGATGCTTTCGATGACCTCCTGAATGGCAGTTTGAGCTCAGCGATGGTTTCGGGGTCATTTGCGTAAACTTACGGCCATATTCACAAGTCTCGAGTTAACTCGAGGATCAGTTGATCCGCGGATATGAGTTAACTCGAGGATTATGTAGAACGGTATTCTCAAACGGCGTATTAAGTGATCCGGGATTAAAATGAGACGCTCGCTGTGATTGGCTACTACCGTCTCCTCACGATCACGTGGTATTGCTTCTATTGGTTACGACGCCCGAATCTGTATTCATACTGATCAAGCACACACTTCGCCGTCGAATTGATTCTAAATTGTGATTAAATAGAACGCATGCGACATTTTAATTTGGGTTTAAGAAAAGAAATGCAAAGGTATTTAATTTTAAATTGTATTTTTACGGAAACCTAAATTTTGCAAGAAAGAATTGTACACAATGTCTTGACAAATGCATGTAATTATATTATCTTTGTACTTGTCTGTATGGGTGTGTGTTGGTGGTGTGAAAGTAACTTGCACTGTCAATTTTCTTTCATTGTAATAAATCAACAGAATAATTTTTATTCTACGACGAATTTGCATCTGCTATGGTCATATTGTACCTTTCGCTCTTAGCGGACGGAGGTGCCGCTATCTATCTTTTCACCAAACGTTTTCGCAGCTACTTTATTTTCATTTTTCTTTTGAATTTCAATAAAATTATGTTTAAAATTTTTCCATTTAAGCAATATTATGATTAGATGAGCTGCTGTGCAGCAGGTGCTCCGAAATGACAGATCCAGTCCAGTCGTCACAAGAATAGAATGAAATGTGTCATCCAGATTAGCGGATCCGTATATAAGCCGACTCCCGTATTTTAGCTTTAGAAAACGTTCCAAAAATTCTGGGCTTATACCTTGATTTATACGGTAAATAAAAACAAAATGTTTTTTAAAATGTCGAGAACAAAACATTTCATTTCCACATAAAAAAGGAAATTGTTAAATAAATAACATATTGTTAAAATTCAAAGGTAATCTCATCATAATTTTAAATGCTGATCCGTGTTGCAATAGTACTTTTTAAGATTTTCATATTCGACTGTTGCTATGGAAACGACGACCGAATTCGCCGGTTCTTCTCAAAAAATTGCAAACTTTCTAACGCGTACTCTCAAATTTTACGCTTAGGAATACTTACATCGCCCTCTTAAGACCCATCCTGGAATATTGTTTCCCGGTTTACTGCTGTGCTTCTAAGACTAGTCTACAGAAGCTTGAACGAGCCTCGGATTGTTACTGGTCTTCGAAATAGCTGTCCCAACAACATTGTTCTTTTTGAGGCGGATTTACTACCACTCAGTCACAGAAGAGACTCTAATGTTGTGAAGTATTTTAATAAACTCATTAGTTATGGCTCTCAGAATTGAACTTCTGACTTCCTTAGGGGCTGGAATAACAATCAGAGACTAAAGTGAGAAAGTCCCCTTAGTCAGGTAGTCAGCTAAAATATTTTCTCCAATACTGTAGAAGCGCATTCCTTGAACCCATGCATTGACCCATCTGAGGGTGTTACCGGGGTGTATTTTCACCCAAATCTTCATATCCAGGTTAACAAGTCTTCAGATCTTCCTGAGTACTTAAGGCAACTTGCCCTTGAATTGATCAATAATATCCGAGATGATGATGTGCTTATTTATACGGATGGTAGCAGGAATGACAGGACTTGCTCCGGTAGTGGGGTATATATTAAGACTCAAAACGGATCTAATCAAATCTCTTTCAGAAACCCTGACGGCTGTTCCATCTTTCGCAGCGAACTAATTGCAATTAATGCGGGTCTAGATACAGTCCTTCCACTCCCTGGAGATGAGGAAATCTGGATTCTGTCTGACAGGCGGAGCGCCATCCAGCATCTTACTAACTGGCACAGAGTCCGTGATAATACTAGAGTTGCTATCTTGGACAAGCTGAGGCGGCTCTCCTCATCTCGTGAGATTCACTTACAGTGGATCCCTTCCCACGTTGACCTTACCGGTAACGAAATGGCTGATGCCCTGGCAAAGAGGGGAACTGACGAGCCTATGCATACTCCGCCGTCTCTAACCTATACTGAACTATACTCTAGACATAAATGCCTTGTTCGGTCTGCATTTGCCACTCCCCCTGTGCATCATTGGTACAAGAGTAATCATCCCGGTGGATCTCTATCCCTCCGGTGCAGCAGACAGGAACAAACAACAATAACACGATTTCGTAGTGGCCACCTCAAAACATTGACTTATGCCAACAAAGAAAAGGACTTTCCAATTTGTACCAAGTGTTTCAAAGGCCAGGCCACTCCGAATCATATCCTTGAGTGCTTGGGACTTGATAAAGAAGATCTTCTGGAGCGACCATTATTGGTCATTGATTTCTTGAGAGTGTGCGATATCATGGACCTAGTCTAGCTCTGCTGGGCTACAGAGATCAGCAACAACAACACGAATGAATTAATTAAAAAATATAACTGTTTATTGTCTGCGCGTGCTCCAAGTTCATTAGCCCGTTAAACCACAAAACTCCCTACCACGTGACTCGCTATCTACCAATCACAAAACGAATAAAACTGAAAAAGACCGACACATTTTTTTTATAATAGATAGAAAACCTTCCATTTTTTCTCCTGTGTACCATTTCTTTGTGGATTGAGTGTATTAATTCCTATATGCTACATCTGACTGTGAATCCAAATGATTTGTTGTCCTCGACTCTTACCCTTCGAGATGGTTGTCAGGTGTATTTCTCCCTGGGAGTATTTCTATCTTCTTGGTGGTAGTATAACTTTCATTGTATGTCTTGTGTATTCATATAGGGTATTCCCTGTATAGTCATATTAGGACTAGGTATGCGACAGCAAAACATCGATATTAAAATTAAAACATCGATGTTGATAGTACATCGCCCAAAAACCATCGATGTTTTTAAGCAATAGTGTATTTTTACTTTTTCTCCCCCATTTCTTAAAACTGGGTTAGCAATCTCAAACATTAATGTTTGCCGGGGGAAAGATTTAATTTATTATTTGCCGTGTTTTTTTAATTTATAATTAAAACTTTTTAACTGTCAAAATAAAGTAAAAATATTAATAAGAAGAATTACCAAATCGTTTTTTTCAAATTGAATAATATAAACGGTAATAATATTTACAACAAATTGACATATGTGCTACTAACTATATAAATATAATTAGGTAGGTGCATTACAATAATTATTGTTAGCTATTATTAATTATTTATCAACTTATGAGGGGAACACATAAAACACTTATTTTTTACTTACTGTAAATAAATATATTGGGGTCTATAGTTATTATATGCCCCAATATTTGTTATTTACAGTTTGTAAAAAAAAAAGTTTGTTAAGTTTCTCCACTTTAAGCCTACTTCTTTTTTCACTCACTATCTCACCAGTTAGGAAAAAAACTCTTTCTGATGGGACAGATGTTGCCATCACTGACAAATATTTAGTGGCACGGTTATTTTTCTTAATTTTTACTATGGTGCTTTTTTCATTTAAAAATAAAACATTGACAGCGTATAAAGCATCGACAAGTATAAACATCGGCTCCAATAAATCGATGGTAAATCCATCAAAGTTTTTTATAAAACATAGGGATCTTGCGCCATCAAAACCCAAAACCAACCAATTCTTCCGTGTGGATCTCGGAAAGTAAGCCCTTGTGTGGTTACAGTGAGACGTTAATTAACTGCCTACCTTATACGTGAATAATACGCAAACGATAAAGAACGACAAAGCCACAGTATTGTCTATTGTTGGATTTATTCTAAAACTATTGTCAGATTGCTTTTGAATGGTTTTAGGTTATTAAGATATTGAAGTGCATTAAATTAAGTTTGTTGAATCAAAATAGTTTTGTGCCGCAAATATCAAGTGTAGGAATCAGTCAAAGTCGTGAGGTAGAGTCAAAGTCGTGTGTCAAAATCGAGTATCTTTATCGGTTGTCATAGCCATGAGTCTTAATAGGTTTCAATATCGGGAAGTCGTAGTCGTTAGTTAGTCATAATCATGTCCTTCGTTCCTATCGAATTACTGCTTTCTCTCCAGCTGTGCGCTTATCCTGTAAAAAAATATTCATAACAATTAAGAGCATGTAAAAAATAGGAACTATGGAGTTCCATAAAGCATTATTTAAAACATAGTGTGACTGAAACAAACATAATATTCAAACACTTCACTCCGAATCTACCAAATTGGGCATTACAATAACATATCAGAAGAACGATTTAGGTATGTAAGAAATATGCATCGTGTTCCTGTTTCAGAATTGCTATTTTAAATTTTGTGTATACTAGATTGCATAATTTTCCTACTAAAGAAAAGTTTCATTCAATCAGCAACAATTTAAAAGTAAAAGTAATGATAAACAAAACAAAATGTAAAAATTTCAAGTGACTGTTTAGACAGAAACTTCTTGATTTATTGCGATTATAATTCTGATAGCAGAGTGTAGAAAAATCAAGAAATCGGATTTTTTTTATTTAAATAAGTTTTTTTTTATTTAAATAAGTTTTTTCTTATTTAAATCAGATTTTTTTAATTTAAATAACTGTAGGCCCTATACACTGTTTTTATAATATTTATATATATAATTTTATTAAATAAAAAATTGAGTTTTTGACATGACAGGTTTGCCAATATTTATTTTAAGTAAACAATCAGAATGTGTGACACGGTAAATCAATAATTTTTTTACTGAAAATCATAGTTTGTTACATGATAATACATTAAAAATGAATTTTCGTAATAAAAGCAAAAGGTAAAATATCTGTTTAACTCTAAAATAGTGCTTAAACTTTCATCCTTTCAAATAGAAAACTCAGTTGTAAATTATTAATCACATTAACTGTGTTATTTTGTATTGATGTCTCAAAAAAGTTGTTAAAAATCACTACAGTAAGCCAATGGCCACAGTCAATTAAAGGGATAATAAGTAGTTTAGGCCTACTAGTGGTGTTTTTCTTTGGCTGTCTTGACATTTAGAATTAGGCCTACTGGTCGTGGACAATATAAATAGCTAAATACTTTTTTAAGTATAATATTAATGTAAATGTTTTCCCATGCTTCCCACACTTGAATGAAACAATGCTTTATTGTTCTTAACATACTATTAAATTATGCATCGACATTGTCAAAACTTTCAAATAGATGTCAACTTGTTTTTTACTTTACTGTTTGGCGGAATTCCTGACTCAACTATCAACAGATTACTTAGTCCATAGACACCTCAGATTATTTTCAAGTGTCCAGTGCCAAACATTTTTTCAAAAGTTGATCAATACGGGATGTAGCACTAGTGCTGAAATCACCATGAGTGCAGAAAGTTGAAAACATCTTGCGAGTTCTGTGATTTTCTTAAGGTGTATTTACTTAGTTACAAAAATGTTGGATTGGTTTTGTGATTCAAATCAATGATTTTTTTTAAATCATTTGATTGAAATCATGATTTTAATCGTTGATATAAATCAAGTGATTTAAATCTTGAACACCTTGTCTGATAGTGTTGTAAAATTATTTTCATCTTGTGACGGAGATATATTTTAAAAACTCACTTTTAGCCGTTTACACTAACAGATCTATACTAATTTTTGTTAGTAAGGACTTAAGGTGAACTTACTTCGCACCGTTCTCCTCAAGGTAGAATCTCTGCCCTGCGGTGTAGCGAATGGAGGACAAGTAATGTTCGATGCAAGGGTTCTCTGGCCAGATGTGGCCTGAAAAGAAATCACAGTTAGCAACAACAGATAAATAAATATGAGTTGCGTATAACTTAAATTGAAATGCGTTTTGCAACTTCTGAAAAGTTTAAAACGTGTTGTCTAGCATATAATTAAATCTAAATGTGTTAGTCACGCTAAATGTATGAAATTAAAAGATATTTTTCTCAACATGTGGTTTTGTGGTTTGTGACTTATTACAATTTTCCACCTTTATTTTCTTATAAACTGAAAGAGAAAGACTTACGACATTTTGCCACCTTTTAAACATTAACAATCCAAACTCCAGGATGGGACTTACTCAATTTTTTGGAAAAAGTGACTTATAACATTTTGCCCCATCTGAGTACAGAAATATACTCAGAGGCCGCCATTTTGAATGTCTGTTATTTTCTTATAAATAGGATATATATGTATATAAAATATGGTATATATTATTAAAATTTACAAAGTGCATGCACAAAATAACAATTACTCGCCATTACTTTAATAGCTGTCATTTAACATCATCAAATAACATTTAAAAGGAGTACAAAAAATATTAAGATGTCGCCATTTTGAATGTCCGCCATTACTGTCATAGGCGAAATTTGAGATGGCCTCATATCCAAAATTAAATCATATATGTAGTATATGTACCCAAGTTGAATGCTTCTATCATTAAAGGCACAATTCCTTCCAATTATTTTACATATCAGCCGTACTAAGAAGGGTAACATTAAAAACACGGGACTTGACTTTAGTTGAAATCAACCAGCGTATTTCCTCGTTTTTTCACACGTAGGGAAAGCAGAGAAGAAAAAACCGGTAAACTCTCCTTTTACCCGGGTGTTTTGACTCATGTAAACGGTACTATTATCAGACTAACGGGTTTGCATGATGCCCTTGAAACTCGCTGTGACGTCATGCTCGTTTTTTCGCTCGATTCTCAGACAGTTTGCCGGTTAAGTACAGATCAGAAATTCAGGATTATGCGAATTTTAAGATATTTTCGCCGTCGCAGGAGATGGACTCAGCGAAAGGAGTGTTGGTTTGCGAAGCAAGTTGGATTGCGTAACAATCCCCTGGGGTTGGTGAGCGTAGATGAGCAGGGGGCGGAGCTCCCTAGTTCTGTAAAAAAAAATCATGTAACTTACCGTAATCCGACGTATGCATCGATTCCACGAAATTCGCGATGAGTTGAATATCATCGCTTTCCAGATCTTGGAAGAGCAGATCTACAGGAGAAAGAAGGATGAGCATATTCAGACTTCAACATGTTTGTAAGAATCTGTCACATTTAAAACTACGGTTTCCTAAGAAAGCGGAGCCGTTATCTAGCAGCCGTCATGTAGCTGTGGATGACGTGACTAAAATGACGTTAATATAAACAGATGTCGTTGGTTTCCTTGAGAGTGTTGTTTGGGAACGTAATGAAAATGAGCGGAGCCGCCATTTGCATGACGATCGTCAGAGCCGTCTCAAACAGCTGGGGAACGTTTTTTCTCTTGCAGCGGCAACATTTCATTTCCTGCGCCTAACAATTCGAGCGGAGGGGAGCAAAACAAACAAAAATTTTTTGACTGGCATTGTTCAGTTCGTTTGTTTTTGTAAAATCGGGATCGTTATACACAGAATGAAAATTTCAACGGATTTGAAATCTGCGGAAAATTTCATATCAGAACGATACCTTTAATGGGGTGATTTTCTTTAAATAAATAATTAATTATTGGGTTAATTATTAAATTATATTAATTATTAAAATATTATTAATTCCCCAAATGATAAATATTTGAATAATTAAACTGCTTTTAGTATCGATCTGGCGTAGAATTTTACGCTGATTTGAAAAACGCTGAAATTTTCACTTTATCTTCAACGATCCAGAAGTTAGAAACTTGGATCAGAGAATAAAAAAGCCACTTTGTTTTATGTCTCGAATAAAATAAACCATGACAGCCGTCTGTATTACCCATTCTCCACCGTATTCTGTTCGTCTAAGTTGGCTCCTCTGGTCTCTGTTCAGACGGCCGCCTAATTGTGCCCATGGCAACATGACGTATCACGTCTGCTTGTTAACGGTTCCGCTTTCTTAGGAAACCGTAGAACAAGAGGAAATAACATGCATGCTAATTAAATCTTGTCTCATTTCAGTAGAATGCTGTACAATAACATGAATACAGATAAGTATTAAAAACAAACATTGTGAAGCATAAAAATACGCACCAACGGGTGGAATGCACTTCACCACTTTGGCGGTCCATTTTTTCCACATGACTTCGGCCATCTTTTCATCACTCAAATATATTTTGAAATATTTTTGGTAATGCTTTTTCGTTTCCGAAGAAACTTTCTGCAAGAGGAAAAAAATATTGAAACATTGTTTCTTTATAATAGGTACGTGTATTTAATTTGAAAGACCGTAATCGAAATACATAACTTACTATAAGTCTAGTTTGTAACTTTCAAAATGCAATAAAATTAAAATTTTCAAGAAAACTCTCTTTAAGTTAACAAAAAAAAGCAATCAAAAATTTCATACCATAACACATTATATAAATTTATTAAAAAAAACATATTTTTTTACGTGAATTTCCGTTTTGCTTTATTTTTTTGCAAATTCGTCAATTATTTTGTCAATGTCAATTGGGTTTAAAATTTTTGTGCTCTATATACAGATTGGCTATATTAATTAATCTTTCTTCTCCCTTATTACTCCTCAAATAATTTTTTACACGCTTTAAAACAGAAAACGATCTTTCTCCTGACGCATTAGATAAGGGAATTGTTTCAAATATTCTAATACTACTTCAACAACCGGAAATGTGCAAGACATGTTTTGGCAGCTCGATAGATGACTGGTGTGGTTTTCATGGTGTGTCCTCGTTTTCTTTTAGAAATAATAAAAAATGGTCAAATTCATCTTCAAATGTACAAACACATCAATGCCATTTTTGTAAATATCCTTCAACGTTTTCATCGTGTTCTTTTCTCTAATTCTGCCTTGGTGGTACCACATGACATAAAATGCATTGACTATGAAATTTTCTCTTTTTGTAAATTCATGTCCTTCTTCTTAGTTTTCATAAAAAAAAAACATTTTTATCTTTTGTCGTCTATGAATTTGTCCATTTTCCGCATTAAATGATGGCCCTGATAAATCAGTTAACTTTTTTCAACTTTTTCAAATTCTTCTCTGAAGGAACTGATAAAAATTTCTAATGACTTCCGTAGAATAGATCATTTTAATAGTTTACATTCAACTGATTGAAGTGATTTACTAGAAATATTTATTCTTTGTAAATTAGTATTCCAAATAACTGTCATTAGGGCGGTTTAATATTTGACCATTTCTTCAGAAGTTAAGTCGCCTCCCCACTATAGTAACTTTTTTCTTCTTCTGAATTGCAAATTTTAGTTCTGAATTAGAAATTTTAGCTTTATATGGGTGAAACCAAGTTTTGCAGCTAATACAGCATCTGCTCTTGCTTACCATCTTGAATTAGAAACTATTCACGGCACTTAAAGAAGCACATTCCTGTTACAACTTTTCACGAACTCTAATGAAAAGACATTTTAAGACCTAGGGCTAGGGGCACTTTCGGGGCCCTTTGGTATTCAGAGGCCTAACTCGCCCGCTTAGTCCGCTTACCGCTTAATCCGCCTCTGAGAGTTAGAGATATGGAGTTAAAATATTGTTGTTGTTGTTGTTGTTCGCGTGTCCATGGACAAGCAATATTGTAGTGGGGTAGCGGTCTAGATTCCATCAAAAGCATTGGTCACAGCCTCTGCCAATGTTGGTGCATCCCAGCTGAAGAGGATCTCCCTTAATGAGTCCCTGAGTGGAACCATTCCAATCTTCAAAAGATTCACTGCAACAGTTGGGCATTCCCAGATGTGGTTGGGCATGAGTTGGACTTCGGGGCAGTTTTTACAATGGGCATAGGTTCTTGTTTTGTTCGGATGGATCTTCATGCCCTTATAATGCTCAGTTCTAAGCCTGGCAATATTTCTGGGACAGTCGAATTCTGTTGAAAGGGGTTTCTTATATGTGTGAGTCATAATTCTATATCTGGCCACTGCGTTAGCATCAGCAAGTGTGATGGTGGTGCACCTCTGATCACGTTCTCTAGCTTCTTTGGGCCAAAGAATCCGCACATTCATTTCCCTTATTATTGACATGTGCTGGTATTCATTGTAGGACACAGGATTTCCCTTGCTGTGCAACCTTTCGAGAAGGACTTTAATTTCAGATGTGATGTTGGTCTCTCCGTTTTTGTTAATAAGGCATTTAGCATTACGTTAAAACTTTCTGGCCTCGTAATAACCGAATTTTACATTCAAATTTGCTAAGTACACTTAAGACTATCTAGTTCTAGTAGACAGACTGGTTAAAATGAGAAAAATCTTCTGACAGAACACAAAAATACAAGTAACGGAATCGTGTGTAAAGACAATTTAATGACTACACGTGTCGTGTGAAGAAATTACATTTTTAACCTATGCTTAGGTCGGAACACTTAAGAAGATTGTTTTTCAACATTTTATGTTGGTAGCAACATCTTGAAAACAAGAACCCATACAATATCTACTTTTTATAGTCGGTTAATGTATTTGTGGTTCGGTAAACTTTTGTAAGACTGTTAACCTTGCATTAGATTTTCTGAATTGGTAAATACGAAGTAAATGCCTATGTTTGTTAAGATTATTTTATGTCTCATATTCCGTATTGATTCTTATAAGAACCTATTTGCAGTACTCTTTTAATTGCTACATTTGAATGCCACAAATTTAAAAAAACAGTCTGAAATGAGTAAGTTACCTTCCAAGATGAGCGTAGTCGTTTGACAGGCTCTGAGGCCAGACCTTGTACAATCGCCTTGCAGGAATGAATGTTTCCAAGCTTGTGGAGTCGTCGTGCCATCCTCACAAACAGCTGAATCACAGTGGTTCTCAATTCCTCTGAGGGGGATGTGAGTGTCACTTCAATCACCCAGGTTCTTAGCTGTAATATATTTGAAAGTGAGTTGCATTCGAACTGAAGTCTACCGTCAAAATGTCAGAAATAGTGTGGAGCAGTCATGGCTCACCAACTCTTAAATGCATGTAGAAGTACTTACAGCAATGGATCTTGCCACAAGTGTCCTGATGTTTGGCACCTCGTTCCACATTTTACCAGCGCTCTTTCCTTGCTCCTGAAATGTTAAAATCATACTTTACTATCAACAGTATCTTCTTTAACAAATAACATGAAAAGAAAGTTGACAAATAGTGGTACTGGTTATTTTGGGGCCGGGTGACCTGGTCGGTAGGGCGTCGAGCTCGTGACTGACTGATCATGAGTTCGAGCCCGGCCGACCGAAAACTCTCGTGTACGCTAAAGGTGACTGGTGCACGAAAAATCTGTCGTGGTCACAAAGTCCTCCAAATTCCCATAATAAATCAATAGCTCTGGGGGTGCCAAACCAGGGATTAGTTGGTCTCTGGTTTGGATCAAAATTACAACCGTGTGCCTGAGGATGATTGAATGTGGTGAAAATGTGACCTCTACGTAAAAACGAGAAGTGTCGATGTGCTGCCATCTGTTGGCTAAAAAAAATTCGAGCTAAGTCAGACTTCCTACAAATGGGGCTCACTTGCATGGAAGCCGCATCCCCCTCGCCTCTTGCCGTCTTCGACGGGCCTGGTACTCCGATGGTCTGCCAGTGTAGGCATAAGAAACAACAACAACACTGGTTATTTTAGTAATAATAAATAAATAGTTAACACCGTCCCAGCCTAAGCCATTCGGTGTCAATTTGGGTTGTGACAGCAACCCAGATTCATGAATTAGAACTCGCTATTCATTTGCAACCATTTCCTCATTTCTGAGCTCCAGAATTTTCCTTGTAATTTCTTTCAGTCCTTCACTGGATCTTTTATTTGTCCAGAGTAGTTTCTTAATATATTCTTTAGTTTTATTTTGCTCTTTATCAATTTGCTCTTCAGTAGTGGCTTCTTTGGCTAGTGCATCTGCACTTTCATTTCCCATGTATTTTACGTGTGCTTTGGTCCACTGGAATGTCATTTTCCCTCTATGTTCTGCTATGCCATGTTTTAAGTTAGCAATTTTACAGTCTCTGTTTCAGCAGTTATCCAGAACAATCAAGACAGATCGTGAGTCTGTTGTAACTCACACACTTTTTAGTTTATTTGTTCGAACCAGATCTACCGATATTTCTATGGCTTTCAATTCCGTAGTATAGACCGTTGAATGGTTACTAAGTCTATAAAGGTTATTTTAGTAAATAATTCCAATTAATGTTTAAGTGTTCTTTCGAATTGTAACAAATATAGTGTTGAAATCATTTTTCTCTAGCTTCGACAGTGAGTGCATTTGCATATCGAAGTCATGTTCAATATTTATTTTTTCTATACTAATTTCAAATACGTATGTTTTTTTTGGAGGGGGTATAAACTTTGTCCACGTTAGAACAAGTATCCTAAGTCTCTGAGCCGTATTTGCAACCTAAGACTTATTTAATTAGCATCATGTGTAAGAGAGCGTCAAATTACTGTAAAGCTAAGCAGTTTTGAATTTCTAAATGCAATGGAAATGGAAAGAAGGGTTTAATTCTGCCAACATCCATTTCAATTAAATCTCTTTTTATAATTCTAGCTTCTGAATGCATATATAAACTAGTTTGTGTTGCATAGATCAAATGTTACCTAACGAATTACACTGAGGGTATCTTCAATAAATTTTCCACCTACACTATTATTGAGGAGGATATATAATTCTAGATACCAAATGGTGGAAGACAGCCATCGTGGCGTCATATTTCAACACAAAATATACTTATGATAATTAATTACTTAAATCTTTCACCGAGCCCTTGTCTCTAACCCCCATGTAAAGCATCCTAACATTACTTAACCTTTACGATGCGGCAGATTGAATTTTGTTACCACTAAAATATCGCTTACACCAGCGGCATGGCAGCGGTATATGTTATCATCCTTTTAAGTGACCGCTGGCATCGATCACCATTTACGAGCAGTCAGCGACTGACCTTCTAGAAGATCCCTTCTATTTGTTCGTTGGCCCCCTACCCTGCCGACCGTGAGGTGTGAACGCTTTGGGGAAAGCAGAAAGTCGTCAGTTGATATCTCTTCTCACGCCAAACGAGACTATGAAAGGAAAGCGTCAGTCGTAAGTGCCACTCACGGCTCTATCGCTCAAGTTTGGTAGTTAGGTATGGGGGCTCGGAGAAACAGGAGAAAGGCCGTTCTGTGAGACGATTGAAAAAATCTAAGCGCCGCAGTGTTAAGGTAAACCCAACAGTTTTGAGAAAGATTGCTTGTGCTGATGGGGAAATTTCAAGACGCAAAGTAGGCATCTGTGCTAAAAGTGTTTGTAGAATGAATTCATTTACCTCTCGGGTGATCTCCTTGAAAACTGCAAAATCCATGAGAGTCAGTTGGCTCTGTAAAAGTGAAAACTACGATGATTTCATGCATGCAATCAGGAAAGGTCACGTAATGAGATATTTTCATTTGAACCCCAAATGTTACAATTGACAGTAATTTGTGTGCAAAGTGAACTCACCGCAAGCTCTTCTGGTCTCTGATTCAGGAAATGACAGTACACTGTCGGGTTTTCAAAATACACCTCCTGCGAAAAACGGAATACGTTTAAATAAGTCAAAATTTATCTGCCATGACATATTTTGTAAATGAGAATAACTAACTTTCCTTGTATTCTAGCAGAATGGTCATAAATTATATATTTGAAAACTGAAGATTGTGACTGATTTGTATTTACCAAAACGCGCAAGATGTTTGAGTGTCATAGCTTTCTAAAAAATCAATCTTTAAAATTTCTCCTTTTTTATGAATGTTCCAGGAAAATGGTATCTCTATTTTATTCATAAATATTAAAATCATTTAACTTCTTGTTTCCCTCGAAAAACATTTATAAATTGAATGTTTCTTTTATCTAACAAATTTTCCTACAGTATAGCATTTTGATAAATGTATCCAAAATTAGTTTCTGAATATGATCTGAAACTGATGAGCATTTTCCTATTAGAAGTATTAGTGTTAGTTATTTTGGTACAGATACAGTCTACGTTTATAGCGATGGCAACGGCCTTGGCGATTTGTTTTGTCGCACTTCTAAAATTGCCAAGGAAAAAATTATTACGAAAATATTTTTCTTTCAAAAATATTTTTCTTTTTTCAACGGAAAATGAAAGCTTGAAAACAGATTTGAGAACGTTTTGGAAAGTATATTTTTTAAAAACTTTCACAAAAGTAATAATTTAAAACACATTTCAAAACACATTTGTGAGCCAGCAGAAAACTCAGCTTCGAATGTTGGGTAAGAATAACATGAAACTTATCAATTACACTAAATATAGTAGGCTGTTTGAAAAAAAAAAAAAAATTTTAAGAAAAAAAGAAAAAAATAGTACAACTTGATACGTCAGAACTGTTCCGGGAAAAAATTATTAAAAAAAGAAAATTGCCCAAATGGCGAAAAAACAATAAATGTAAGAACTCAACTGTGAAAAAAAATTATAATCAAATAAAATTCACAACTGGAGAAAAACCATTAAACCAGGGCTCGAAATACCCGGGTGCACAGGTGCACTGTGCACATGAAAATAAAATTGTGCACCTAGTTTTTTCCCGCTAGGTGCACGCAGTGCACCTAACGTTAAAATTAATTTGTTGATTATGTTATTTATATATTTGTTAATTATGTAATTTATTTATTTGTTAATTATGTTATTTATATATTTGTTAATTATGTAATTTATTTATTTGTTAATTATGTTATTTTGATGTTTGAACAAAATATTAGTATCTACCACTCGATCTAAAGGAACGTAATTGAAATTCCTAAATACACAATATGCGAAAACAAAATCGCTGGGTCATAACGAGTTTATACAAGAGGAATATTTATTTTGTCACTGCTACCAGGAACTTTCCTATGATCGAAACATTTTCCAGCTAGCTCTGTTGAAGCAATAGCCGTGCGCAGGAGAAGGAATAATTTAGATGTTTAAATATTTTTATTCACTATCTACTACTAACCAATATAAACATACCCAACTAATAAAGTAGTTTCTCTCTATATTAAAAAAAGTTGCTAAAGCCGTTGCAGGATTGAAAACTGTGTTGTTTAGCTCGATTCATAGACAATTTCCTGAGAAAGTACGGATCAGAAAATTACGAAATTAACATGTTTTGTTCTTCCTTGTGTTCCCTAGACAATTTTGAAGTTTTTTTCCGATGCGGCTATTAGTTTAGAGTTTATTAAGTCTCAAAGTTGAAAAAGCAAAATTTCTACAGAGGGTTGGTGAGCGTAAGCGATCAGGGGGCGAAGCCCCCTTGTATATTACATTAATGCCCTTATATTACGTTTTTTTAAAAAGGGGCACCTAAAATATAACCTGTGCACCTAAATTAAAAACTTAGGTGCACAAGGTGCACCTGTATTAAAAAATATATTTCGAGGCCTGCATTAAACTAACCAATCAAATCAAAGAAAAAAATTAAAATCACCAATGCAAGCAAAGGATTTTTTAAAATTAAAATAACCAATGGAATCAAAGAAAAAATTTTAGCGAACCAATGAAATCAAACGACTTTAATGGATTTTGAAAGAAATTTCTATAATAATCAAAATAAAATTTTTAAGTTTTCGTTTGCAGAGGTTGCCATGAAACCACAATAACTGGAAATACAGATGGGTTGCCTTAACCTAAAGTAACTCGCTACTAGTAATGTGCCAAAAAATAGCCAAGGCCGTTGCCACCTGTATAAACGTAGACTGTTGCTGTACCGTCATTTTACTTACATCATCCGAAGCACTATCCATTTCATTCGTCATCAGCATTGGTGACGTCATCTTGTCGTCGTCAATGTTGGCGACAAACCTGAAGGAAAAGAAAAGTAAAACGCACTGTAATATTGAACTACAATAAAAATTTTTTTAATTTATTCATTGTTTTTGTGAAGGAATCACGTACTCAGCGTTGGGACCTGTGGCTCAGGATGAGTCTACAATTCGTACTCATGGTCTACTGAATGCTTAAAATATAGACATATTGATTGAGTGAATGCTAAAAGTTATTGGAGGTCTAAATTTAGTTAATGGTTAATTATTTTCATGTAGATACATCAAAGAATCTGAGTAAATAACAATTCAAATATTTTATGAAAAAACCAAAACTGAAAATTAGGTTAAAATTTAATTATTTAATTTTTACTGTTCGATGTACCATACTTTATATTAATAATAAATGTTTTTAAAGGAAAGTTTTCTCCTTTTTTTATATTTCAAATTAAGACAGATAAATGTAGCTATTTTAAATGTAGGTATATAACATATGACCGTTAGAAAGAAGAAATCACAAATTCATTTAAAAATATATTCAGTGGTAACCACATTAATGTAATACGTAGATGCCTCAAAGGTAAATCTAAATTAGTTTTATGATTGAGAATATATGTAAACTTTCTTCACTTGATGTAAACTGTGAAACTAAGAGAAATCTCGGAAATACTTACAAATTCTTCATCTTCTTCCAGATTCGTCGAGCCATTTTCGTTTTGAAGAAATAAATCAACAACTAAAATGGAGACGCAAGAAAAAGAAAATCGCAGAAAAATCAATCGAAATTCAAAGTAAAAATCTCAGAAGTTCGCTTTCAATGCTAGCAGTACAAAAACTTTGCATCAAATGGGAAGAAACAGAGCATTTTATTTTGCTGTTAGAAAAAAAGCATTGTTGTAAGTGTTGAACAATGATAAAACGTAACAATGATAGAAAGTTACAATCTGTACATTTAAATAATGTTTGGGGAAAGCAGATATTGTTTGAAAGAAAATCAACAATGTTTTTGCATTCAGCCAAACGGAGAACAGTGAAATTGTTCTGGGGTACATTTAAAAATTTAATTTTTAAATATGATAAATGGATAACAAAAATAAAATAACAAAACATGAATTACCCCCAAATAAAAACTGTGTAGTGAAATTGTAATCATTTTAAACATACGAGTCGAAAAAATTTTTCCCATTCAGCCTTCAATTCTTAACCGCTAAAAATCGGTATCGTTTAAAATCCTTCAACCACAGTATCGCATTATAGAATTGCTTTTGATGTGAAAATGTTGCTCTCGAACTTTTTCTAAAAACTCGTCTGAGCATTTTTCTCTACACAGAGGTTTGTGAAAATTGGGGATGGGGGCAGTGCTGTAACTAGTCATTCCTGTGCCCTGTGCAAGAATTTGTATTTAGGTCCCCTTAATTAATTATGTTAGGGAAAATAATAAAACAGATAAAGTACAAAAGTTTTTTAATACGATTTATCTTAATTACACTTTTCTGGCTTTCATTTCAGCAAATTCATTAATTACGTCATCATAATTAATATTTTTTAACGATAGTGTATTCTATTGTAATAATAGAAAGATTGGATAATCGTTCTAGTCCGATAGTTGATGTTTTTTATTAATTTAAACTTGCTAAAACTTCTCTCGCACGAAGTAAAGAAACAGGAAGAATTAGAAATATGTGAAGAGCAACATTGATATTTGGGTAAGACTCAATTAAACCAAAATCATGAAGAGTCTGTAGAATTTTAAGCGGAGATGCAGTTTCAATATTTTGTATAAGAGTCGTTGCTTAAAACTTTCAATTTCACATGCGAATTCGTACTTTTGTAAATTTCTGCTATATTTATATATAATAGCGAGATCTGCAGCCGATTTTTTTAAATCAGCAAAACTCATGTATTGTAAAGACGAACTAAAGAGAAAGCAAAAAATTAATCACAGATAGTTTTCATTTCTTGATAACGACAATCTATTTGAGACAATAGAGTGTCAAGAACACTGCAAATTTGTATTTTAAATAATTCTTCGGGTGTCAAGTTGCTTCCTTCATCTGGTGTTTCATTTATTTCCATTATCTAATCCCATCTCTTTCGTTTATTAAGAAATCCTACTCCATACCCATTTCTTTAGCCAAATTTTGTACTTCCTGGAAATTTTGTTCAAAACCTGTATCTCGAAGCTCTTGTAATGTTTTACGTAATATAGCAATTAATTTTGTCCCAATCTATTGACAAATCTTTCTGTTCTTATGCTTTATTTGTTCAATCAATGCATTGTAGAATTTTATTCCTTATAGAAAAAAAGAGTACAGATAAAAATCTATAATTAATTTACAAAATCAAACATTTTGCATTTTATACAGCTTCCAGATTTTAAAAATCGTTTGCAGTCCTTTCATTACTTTAGATAACTGTAAATACAGCGCCTTTATTGTACTGGATTTGATGACCACCTTGTATCAGAAAAACGTTTAAGTGACAATTTTAGGCACTTCATTAAAATGTACCAACGTGTTAGTAAAGACGAGAAAATAATTAAATAATCTCTGCACAGTACCAAAAAAAAGTAATCATTTCTTGAGTTGTAGATGCAGCTTGGACACCTGCTAATTTTAGATTGTGAGCTGCAAAAGGATCAAATATTGCTAAATTGTTAATTTCCAAAATATATGCACCTACTTTCTTATATTTGCCAGCCATATTGGCACCGTTGTCAAATCCTTGCCCCCTGCAATCCTGAATATCCAATTTATCAACTTCTAATTGATTTAAAATTTTAGTCGATTCCCCCGTTTTTTCAAGTGACTGATTAAGTCGATCAAGCTTTCTTTAATCATTACCTTTCCGTTACAGTCAACATGGACAGATCTTATCTGACTCATTTACTCTTTTCTTGAAACGTCGGTGATGCAGTCGAATAAAATGGTGTAGTACTTTGCTTTTTTAATTCTGCATATGATTTCATTTCTATATATATAGTTTTGCCCCCAACTAATTTTATTATTTTATTTTGAATAGTGGTTGAGAAATAAGAAACTGGACCTTTTTATGTTCTTCAATATATTCTTTTAAAGTAGTATTACTATAATGGTTAGCAAAATTATCAAATTAAAAAAAATGCCGCAATTTGGATCTCCAATAATTTTATTTCAACCTCTAAGTAATTGGTAATTGGTAATTTTTTGTTTTTACGTCGTACTAGAGCAACACAACGGGCTATTGACGACGGTCCGGGATCAGTCCCTTAAGGGAAAGATCCGAGGACAACACCTCGTAATTTTGAACCACGGTCAGATGACGAAGCAACACCTGAGCTGGCACCCCACTCTCCAAACTTCCACGCCAACCCAACGTGAGGACTTTCGGCCACGACAGATTTAAGGTGCACCAGCCGCCTCTACACCCTACGCTTACAAACATCCATGCCGCACCCGGATTCGAACCAGGAACCTTCCGATCTAGAGGCTAACACCTTAACCACTTTACCGGTTGGTCGGCTTGAACCTCTAAGAGCAATATTATTTGTGGCACAGAATAGAATAGCATCCAATATTATTGTGAATATTTCACAAATCTGCAACTTGGACCAGGGATGAGACACTCTTCTTCACAGGGCATGGCCCATTCCCATCCTATCTAAAGAGGTTTAAGAAAATCAAATCCGAAAACTGCTCCTGTGGTGAAATTGGCACACCTCTACATTACATCACAGTTTGTCCCCTTATAGCCTCATGGCCAGTGCTGTGGTCGTAAAAAAATACAGACGGTATACCATGAGCGCCCGCAGAATTTTTTCCATGGATAAGCGAAACATGTACTTACTACTTACACTTTCCAGGGGGTAGGGGCAAAAAACATGTACACACGGACATACATGTATGTGTATAGGAAATCCATAAGCTAGGGGTATTTCCGCCCCCCTCCTACGGGCGCCCATGGGGTATACTCAAAGAACCTGGGAATATGTTCGAATTAATCGAAATTCATATTATCAAAAAAAAAAAAAAAAAAAACATATTAATTTTATATTATAGGAAAGGAATTGTGGAACTTTGAAGAAACTTCGACTTGAGCAGAAATTCGTTTTAACAAATTGGAAGGCCTTCCTCTATCATTTTCATTGAAATATTTTCCGAACTGCTTGACTAGAAAAATCCGTCTCTGTGTCGTATTTTGCAGAGCATACTCTCGATCTATTGTCTAACGAAGAGCGATGGTTGGCCAACCAAAAATTTACAAATTTTTCTTGGTTGAAAGTGTTTTATAGGTGGTCCATTTGCCTTAATAAACATTAGATTGGAAAGTTTGAAATCAATAAAGATTATCTCAAATCTATTACACTATATTGTTCAATTGTTCATTAAACTAAGCCCGGGCTCGCATTCGGCCGTGGAACATGGTAATACTTCAATTGTTCTTAAAAGAGGCTTTAATTTTTCTGGAATATCTTGGACGTTTTCATGGGTCCCTCAAACCCTGAATAGTGCACATTTCATCTATTCCAAAACGTCGACAGATCCTTTTTACCTCCTTTTCCCCATGGCGAATACCTCTTGTGTTTATACTTTCTGTATCAAACATGGATATATGGTTCAAAAGTTGATAATTTTCTTCATTAACATCAGAACAAAGTCTGGATTTCATTCCATCGATATTACTTTGAAGGAATAGCTTATGATTAATATGTACGATTTTGGAATTATGTACCAAGGTGATATCTTGAAATAGAAGCTTTTATTTTGCTTCTTCAGATACCTGCGTTTCACGTGACGTTTCACGCGAGGTTTTCTTGGAAAAGCAAAGCGTGTACGTAGTTTTTAAGAAAAAGCAGAGGGTATACGGTATTTCCTGGAAAAACCAGAGAGTATACGACGTATACCGCCGTTTACCCTCCACTACAGCCCTGCTCATGGCATATGAGAACACCTGCCGACCACCTTAAAATTGCATGCCTCAGGAACATTGCATGCAACAAGGGCTCGAGGGTTAAAATTATTAACATGGTGAGATTCATTGAAAATCATCAGGATTATCCTAAGAGACTAAGAAAAACGAACTTTTTTCTCAACTTGCATAATGTATATATATTTATAATGTAACCTAGTATAATGATTTAAAGTATATACTGTATAGATGTAAGAATACATAAATGTAATGTAATGTGCTCTGACATTTTGGGTAGCCATGTCACCTTGGTGGCATGCTCTACTCATCCAACCAAACTTATTTGAAATGATACAGTGTCTCCCGTCACTAGGCACGGGAGTGTGTGTTGGTATTAGTTAGTTAGTTAATATTTCACCCCATATCATTTTTAGCTTGTTAATTAAATTAACTATGTAGTCATTCAATTGCATTTCCTGATTTTAGATCCTTTTCCATCATTTTCCATTTCACATACGAATTTCGGTGCTCCGGAGAATTTTCGTGTTGGGGAATAACTGGAGGAAGATGCCTATAATCATGCAATCCTTTTTGTGGGTCTGAAAGATTATGCGATTTGGGTCCAAAATGCATACAAGAAAAGCAAAATGCTGCATTTTTATTAATCCCTAATATTATAAAAGGAAGTGTTTGTTTATTTCTTGTGATCCTGACGAATCTATGGCATGTACAGTAATTAGTAAAATATCTTGTGAAGCAGTAGATTTTTCTTCTTGCAGTGGCTTCTTGTTTTTGCTTCTCTGAGTATAGTCGTTCAGTGAAGGGGTAGATGTTATATGTAGTGTTGTATCATCAGCTCGTGAAGCATTAGTAGATTCGACCTCTTCGGCTCTTCCTTCGTTCTCTGATGTCTGTTCTTAGTCATTTAACAAATTGTTACAACTGTGCACCTGACAGTTGCTAAGACATTTTAAACCTAGAACTAAACAAAAATATTATTTTTTTTAATGTCGCCTGTACAAGTAAGTATAAAACTGTTATATAGGATACTGTAAACTCTATACTAATCGTTATTTATAGAACGAATGCAAGCACGTGACGAAATATCATTTGCTTGGATGCCCTAGTATCCCATTTCTCGTGTTTTTTTTCAACCAAACATTTTACAGAAAATAATAAAAACCTAAAAATTTGTTGCATATGAAATTAATTATTAAAATGTTATATAAAAGTACCATAAATTGTAAAATAACCACACAAAAAATTTGAAATTTGTTGGTTGCTTATAATTTGTTGTTTTGCTTCTTTTCAAGCATATGAAAACTATATGCCCCGTGCATTTTTATACACGTAGTCTTGCAATCTGTTGACTATGACGATATTTTAAAATCTTGAAAAATAAGAATCCCTAAAAATAGAATTTTATTTTTCACGTATAAGATTTTGCATTATAGGATTTTTTAAAGTTTTAGAGTATTTTCTTTTAAAAACACCTCAATAAATCTTTTTAGATGCAATATCTTATGTAAAAATTTTACTGAATTTATGCTGTTGTTATATACAGCTAATGTTCATATTATTTTCTAATTGTAGTGCGGACGAAGATAGAAGTGTTACAATCTGCTGCTGTAAAAGCTGGTTGTCCGGATGAATCATTGACTGTGGCTGCAACAGAACTTCTTGAACTATCGAACAAGTTGAAGAACCCTCCCCCCCCCCTCCCGTTCCACAATTAAAAAAACTTTAAAATGAAAGTATCACGATTCTTATATGGATAATGGGTTCACCGATAATAAAGCTTAGCATAATTAGTGGCAAGGTCTTACCGAACAGTTCAATGTTTCTTGCAAGAATGTGTCGTCATTTTGAGGAGGCAAAATGCAAGAATAAACCAACTGTTTTTTTTCAGAAGGAAGTATATTGAACTCAGGAAAGTCCGGAAATGTATAATCGTATCATTCAAAAACTGTCAACGAAAATGCTTTGATGACGTCTTACCTAGTTACCGAATTGCTCAAGCCGGCGAAGCCCATTCTCTGTTGCTGAAAACTAAAATTAAATTTAATGCTCCGCTTTGAATTTTCAATTTCAAAGTTGTTCCGTGACTGAAAAAGTTTGAGAACCTCTGCTCTAGAGCAATTCCATGCATAACGGACGTATCACTGGACGATAAAAGCAATTCTCACAGTTACATAATGCAAATATGTGAAAAATATTTTGGTAGACGTATAAGTAGACGGTTAGGTATAGACGATAACTATCTCTAAGAGTATCACTAGTAAATATTTTTATTTTAAAAACAGAAATAGAGTTAATAATTACTTTAAAGGTGTAATAGACGTATCACTTTGAGAGAAAAAAAAATTTTGTCACTCTGAACACAAATGACAAATTGCCTGATGTTTACAAAGGAAAATAATAACAATTTATTTTTATGAATGAAGAAGAATCAATGATATTAAAAATACATAGATTATCTAATTTGTGGACAATTTGAATTTTTAATACAGATTTCAAATTGTATCGGACGTATCATGTAGTGTAACGGACAAATCATCTTCTGAAATACATACACTGTTTTATGATTACTTACTGTACAAAATATGTTACAATAAAAGAAACAAAATAATAATTAAACATAACCATAGTAAATGGCAGGAAAAAAGTGATAATTTAATGAAATTTTGAAATTTCAGTGGTATTACACAATGACAAAACATTTTTAAGTTTCAAAAATTGTACATATTAAATAATACATCAAATGTCAATCCAAATCGATTCTATTGAAATTCATCAATTATATCCATAGTATCTTCTATATTCACAGCAGAAACGTCATCATTTCCCGGCCAAAATTTTTTTTGCCCCAGTCCTTTTTTTTAAATTTTACACTAATTGGACTATGGACTGAAATCACGTCCAACAAAATCTTTTTAGTTCCCCTTTTCTGTAGTCAGTTTTATAATGACCTATGAGCCTAAAGTTATACTGTCGTTACTGAATACATAGTTATATTGGTTGGCTGCATTTTTGTTAACTTTTTCAGAAAAATGTTTTCGATCTAAAGTGAAAAGGAGTTCCAGATTTCCTAGAAATTTCTGCAACATACACAATATTTTTAGAATTTGCTATTACATTGTGGATTGAGTGAGTCTTTGGACTTGTTCGTATGCCTTTAAATCACTCGTTCAAGTTGTTAATGTTGCTTTCAATTTTCTTTATCATTTAAAGATTATATTTGTTTTTTTAGTGTGTTCCCTGAGCACAGTAACAAAATTTTCTGCATTCAGAATTATTTACTGTCTTGATTTAATTTTTTTTGCCACATTTGAAATTTTTCTTGGCTACCTACACTATCAGGTGCGCCTTTGCCATGGGATGTGGCGAAGAAATGCCAGTTGAGTTTAACTCCAAAATTTTCTCCTCTATATGTAATATTGAGCAAATTAAACTTCTGTTTGAAATGTTGTGAAGCACCATCTGAAAATATATTAACTTCCTTTAACTTTGGAAGTTTAGTCTTCAAGTCTTTGATTATTGCTTCACGGAAGGGGTAGACTGCATATTTATAATGTTGCATGTTGTCAGATATGATGGCATGTGATTGAACAGCTTGGCATGGTAACCAAGCAACCGCAGTGTAAATAGCGTCTTTATTGCAATGGACTGATTGAACTTCATCTTGAAACTTTACTGAAACATTTTCACTAAAATCAACTTGCAAAATTATAGAATATTTTGCTACATTTTCTTTAGCTTTTGTAAAGAATTCAAACTGTTATTTCTAATTAAAACAATGCTTTAAAAATATTTATGTTTTTCCTTAATGGTTTGAAGAACATTTCCTATAGTGTAGCTTTCTTTAGTTTTTACAACTCCAATATCCACTGAATTCCATTGATACCATATTACTTCTTTGGTTTTTTTCTTCTGAAATTTGGTTTGTGGTACTTACAAAATTTTTAAGATTTCTACATTCGACGCAAATGTTTAACATGTATTCTTCTGACTATGTACAAGGGATTTCTTGTATAAGTTCAGTAGTACGTTTTGGAAAATTGTGATGCATTAAAACATCCAATAAGAATTGAATGTTGCTATGGCATGTACAGACACATACATTATGTGGAGTCTGAGAAGATAACAATATATGCTCTGGTCTTAAACTTGAAAACTTTGATAACCCAATCTTTAGTTCACGATTTTTTTTTTTGAAAAGCTCGTGAGTTTTTTTCGGTGTGAAATACATATGTCGCTTTTGTTTGTTTATTTTTTTACCATTTTTCCAAACTACTTTAACATTTTCCTTGAGCCTGACGGGAAATATCATCTTCTTGATCAAAATAAAATCACTGTTTTCTTCTGATTCTCTAGAAAGTAATTTTTTTAGTAAGAAATATTTTCTTCATACAGTCAATTTCCTTAGCAAGTTGGGAAATCACGTGAGCCTTTTTTTGTAGGACTTTTTGGCAGGGCCATTTTAACTCGTTTTAATGCTTTTCCTAATGACTGAGGTGATCTATATTTGTCGCCAAATAATAAAAATTACATAAAAAAAGACAACATGTCAACACAAATATATATTAGCAAATACATGTAAAGGTATTAAAAAGACTGTAACTTCAAGGGATAAGAATATAATCTTGCCGTTATATAAGGGTTTAGTAAGACCACATCTAGAATATGCTGTAGAATTCTGGGCTCCATATATATGAGAAAGGACATAGAATTAATTGAAAGGGTTCAGCACAGTGCTACAAAAATAATAAAGGGGCTAGCAAATTTCGACTCTAATAAACGTTTAAGTAAGCTAAACATGTATACACTGGAAAGAAGAAGAAGAAGGAGGGGGGATTTGATTCAGCTTTTCAAGTGGGTAAAACAAGGGGACACAGAGGGCTTAAATTTCAATAGGGATAACAGAACAAGGGGCCATGGGTATCAATTGAATAAGACTCAGTTTAATCGGGATTTAATGCAAAACTACTACTTTAATAGGGTAATAGACAGTTGGAACGCGTTGCCAGAAAATAGAGTTAATTCAAAAGGAGTGTACGAATTTAAGATACAATTGGATAGTCAGTGGGAATTGGGGAATTCATAAACAAAGGACCAGCCTTGTTGGGCTTGAGCCTGTAGCGGGTCGTCAATATTTGTATTTGTATTTGTAAGGCACACAAATTGTCTTTTTCCTGACTGAAACAAAAATATTTTTCACTTCAATTTTTTTGTACTTAATATTGTACTTTTATACATTAACAATTTTTTATTCTTAAATCAATATGGTAACTTTTTCCGAACAAATTTGTAGAATCACTGTTCATGTTATACTAATGATGTGTTCGCTACACAGTAGTGATACGTCCGTTACATATCAATGATACGTCCGTTACATATTAATGATACGTCCGTTACACATTAAAAAAATATTTACATATTTAATAAAAATATTTTTATCATACATTATTATGCCTGTTGTGATTGCTTCACTTCAATAATGTTGAACGTCTATACTTGTAACTAATGTGAAAGTCAACTAATGTCAGAAAACTTTTCCCAAAAAATTTGTAACGAACGTATCATATGTAGGATATAGAAAGTTTCCTCCCTCCCAAAAATTTTTTATAAATAATACTTTCATTTTTATCTGTTTTTTTATAGTATACTATCATATTATTACTGGATATTTAAAAGATTCAGATGGTATATGTTCCTCAATCAGAAATATGGTAATAAATATGATATGCCTAAACCAAATGCTATAGTAAATATTTTTTATCCAACTTTAAATGACTTCTGCATTTATACAGAGGCATAAAATTACTATTCTTTAATTGATTCTAATAGTCAGACAAATACCTTTATTTTGATGTATAACACTCATTATTTTACACATTTTAATTTGTTGGTCTTCTGGTTTACTTAAGCGTGGAATTGCTCTCTAGCATGACGTTAATTAATCTTTCTTGAGGATTCAATTCGAAGGTCAATTCTACCGTTCCAAGGAATTATAATGTAAGGAAAAGAGCCATAAAATCTTTCCAAAGAATTCTCTTCTAAAGAGAGGAGCAATGGAATATTTCCAAATTTTTCTATTTTACAGAATGGTTGAATGCAATCGTTCCAAAGATATATGTTCAAAGAAAATAAGTAATGCAGCAATGATGTATGAGTGATGCTAGACACAGCTAGATAACACTTAAATTTAATTTACTTACATACAACATAAACTACTGAAATTACAAGACTTTCACGCACACAAAATATAAGTAGAAATTAAGGGACAGGGACATGTTTACTATCACATACTACAGCCTAGCTGCTGCTTGCTCCAGGATTGGAATCAGAGCTGTAGTGGAGGGTATACGGCGTATACCGCTCTGGTTTTTCAAGCAAATTCCTTATACCCTCTGCTATTTCTTAAAAACTACTTACACGCTTTGCTTTTCCAAGAAAACTTCGCGCGAAACGTCACGTAAAACGCAGAGAGCTGTAGAAGCAAAAGAAAAGCTTCTATTTCAAGATATCACAGTTGTACATAATTCCAAAATCGTACTTATTAATCATAAGCAAACCCTTCAAAGTATTATCGATAGAATGAAATCCAGACTTTGTTCTGATATTAATGAAGAAAATTAGCAACTTTTGAAGGATATGTTTGATCCAGAAAGTATAAATACAGGGGATATTCGCCATGGAGAAATGTAGGTAAAAAGAATCTGTCGACGTTTTGGTATAGAGGAAATGTCCTAAAAAATTAAAGCCTCTTTCAGAACAATTGAAATATTACCATGTTCCACGACCTAATTTTGATCCCGGGCATAGTATAATGAATAATATAATGAAATAGATTTCAGATAATCTTTATTGATTTCAAACGTCTCCAATCAAATGTTTACTAAGGCAAATGAACCACCTATAGAACACTTTCAACTGGAAAAATGTGTACATTTTTGGTTGGCCAACCATCACTCTCCGGTAGACAATAGATCGAGAATATGCTTTACAAAATACGACACAGAGACGGATTTCTCTAGTCAAGCAGCTCGGAAAATTTTTCAATGAAAATGATAGAGGAAGGCCTTAAATTTGTTAAAAGGAATTTCTGCTTAAGTCGAAGTTTCTTCAAAGTTCCACAATTCCTTTCCTGTAATACAATATTAATATAGGCTATTTTTCTCTTGATAATTTGAACTTCGATTAATTCGAACATATTCCTCGGTCCTTTGAGTATATCCCATGTTCACCCGGAGGAGGGGCACGGACAACCCCCTGGCTTATGGATTTCCTACACATATACATGTATGTTTTTACGACTACTGTAATCAACGTATCCTTCGCAAAAACGTTGGATTCCAGCAAGTACACAAAAAGCTGACCATCGTTCTGGATGTTGAAGTCAGTGTGTGGAGCGGCTAGTCTCTTACCATCCCCTTGGAACAGCACGACGGAATAATCACTCACTCGGTGACTGAAGTCGGCGAATGTGTCGCCGTATGCTGGTGGATTCGCAATCAGCTTCCCGCTGACCCAGATCTTCGTATGTTTCAGCTCCAGTTTCCACTCGCACCCGGGTATCGGACTGAAGGCTGGACTGGTGATGATACAGTCCGGTATCTTGAAGAAGTTTCGGACCGTCCATCGAACTTTGAAGGATTTTTCCTCCACGGTCGTCGAGAAATGGCAGTCGAACAACGTCGGGCTTTCGGTCGTCTCGCTCATTCTTTTCGATGCTGTCCTGTCTCCTTCGGGTGATCTAAAAAGCGACCAGATTGAAAAGTTTTATCTGCAAAGATGGATGTTGGTGGCGGTAGGGTTTGTGTTCTGTGGGATGTGTTCCTACCAAGTATTCTGGATGTGACTTCACTAAACTTGTGTATTCGAATACGATTAAATCGGTACGTATTTTAATTAACGTCGTCTTCGAGCAACACGACGAGCTATTGACGACAGTCCGACATCAATCCCAAAGGGAAAGAGCCCACCAACAGGTGTAGTGGTTAAGGTCTTAGCCTCTAGATCGGAAGGTTCCTGGTTCGAATCCGGGTCAGTGCACGGATGTTTGTAAGCGTATGGTGTGGAGGCGGCTGGTGCACCTTAAATCTGCCGTAGCGGAAAGTCCTCACGTTGGGTGAGTGTGGAAGTTTGGAGAGTGGGGAGCCAGCTCAGGTGTTGCCTCGTCCTCTGATCGTGATACAAAATGACGTGGTGGTCCTCGGGCTCTTTCCCTTGGGGTAATTTGGTACTTTTAGTTAACATCGTACTAGAACAACACAACGGGCTATTTACGACGGTCCGGGATCAGTCACTTAAGGGAAAGATCCGAGGACAACACCTCGTGATTTTGAACCACGGTCAGATGACGAAGCAACACCTGAGCTGGCACCCCACTCTCCAAACTTCCACAACCATCCAACGTGAGGACTATCGGCCACGAAAGATTTAAGGTGCACCAGCCGCCTCTACACCATACGTTTTACAAACATCCATGCCCGTACCCGGATTCGAACCAGGAACCTTGCGATCTAGAGGCTAACACCTTAACCACTATACCGGTTTTTCCCTTGGGGATTAATACTGGACCGTAATCAATAGCCCGTTGTGTTGCTCTAGTACGACGTTAATTAAAAAATTACCAACTACACAGACCGTCGTCAATAGCCCGTTGTGTTGCTCTAATTCGACTTTAATTAAAAATTACCAAATTACCTCGGTAATTTGGTAATTTTTATTTAACGACGTACTAAAGCAACAGAACGCGCTAAGTACAACGGTTCGGGATCAATTCCAATGGGAAAGGTCCGAAGTAATTTGGTAACTTTTAATTAATGACGTACTAGAGCAACACATCGGGCTATTGACGACGGTCCGGGATCAATCTCCTAAGGGGAAGATTCGCACACCTTAAATCTGGCCGACCAACCGGTATAGTGGTTAAGGTGTTAGCCTCTAGATCGGAAGGTCCCCGGTTCGAATCCGGGTTCGGGCATGGATGTTTGTAAGCGTATACCAGCTCAGGTGTTGCTTCGTCATCTGAACATGGTGCAAAATTACGAAGTAATTGTTAGGAGCAATGATGGTCCTCCCACTGGGTGCTCCTTCACAAGTGGCCATCACTTCCGGCCTTGTAGTGGCCAATGACTTCGGTCAAAATGTGCCCGCCATTAGGAAAAAAAAAAAAAAAACTTAAATCTGTAGTGGCCGAATATCCTTGGGTTGGTGTAGATGTTTGGAAAGTGGGGTGCTAGATCAGGTGTTGCCTAGTAAGGTAATTTTAATTAACGTCCTACTAGAGCTGCAGAACGGGCTACTGACGACGGTCCGGTATCATTCCCCTAAGTGAATGATCCGTGGGTATCACCATGTCATTTTGAACCACAGCTTGAGCTGACACCTTATCCTTCAAACTTCCACAACAACGAGAATACATTTGAGTCAACGAGATATTTAACGTGCACCAGCTCCCTTTGTATACGACGGTCTTTCTTTGAAGTCTGACCCTCCCGTTGTTAATCCGTTACCCTTCCAACCGAGCACGATTAAATCGGAAACTGGTAAGCGGAGTTTTCCATTCGAGGTTAATCGCCGTTAAAGTCCGTTGTGTAGCTATAGTACGACATTAATTAAAAAATTACCTAAATTACCAATCAGTCTGGTGTCATGATTATACTTTTTTTGGAAGATTTTTTAAAATTAACGTTGTACTAGAGCAACACAACGGCTATTGACGACGGTCCGGGATCAGTCACTTAAGGGAAAGATTCGAGGATAACACCTCGTCATTTTGAACCACGGTCAGATGACAAAGCAACACCTTAGCTGGCACCCCCACTCTCCAAACTTCCACCTTTCGGCCACGACAGATTTAAGGTGCACCAGCCGCCTCTACACCATACGCTTACAAATATCCATGCCCGGACCCGGATTCGAACCAAGAACCTTCCGATCCAAAGGCTAACACCTTAACCACTATACCGGTTGGTCGGCTTTTCCCCAATGGGAAACTACCCCAAAAGAAGCAACCTATTAAATAGGGATTAGTATTGTTTTGTCCTGGTGTGGAATGCACGGCAACGTTTAATTCAATCGAGGACTTAGATAATCATGTACTGGATGTACAACACACAACTGTTGAAACAGTAACACCAAGGGACAAAGTCAAAACATGTTGGGGAAAAAAAGACCGAAGCATCTAATCTAACACACCCATTAACCTCTAACAAACAAGCGAGCTATGAAATTTCACTGGTCTGATAAAATACCCACCATGCATGACTCAATTGGTCGGGCTCTGAAGAAAAGGAAGAAACAGCAGAAGTTAAGATTGAAGCAAAAGTCCTATATATATGACGCCTTCATAAATGGAGAAGAAACAAGCCGAAAAGTTAGTCCAGAAAGTTTAGTGCACTCAATGAAAGCAGCCTTCGATTTAAATGGAACAAATATGTTTAGTGTTTCTAACTGTTTACCAAAACTGCAGGTGATGTCCCAATATTCTGCGTTAGCAACTCACAAAAAATCTCACTCTTCATACACATTTGAAGTTAAAAAGAAACAAAGCACAACAGGAAGCTGAAGCAGAAGGGGGAGATCTAGAAATTGAAATGATAGATGAAGAAATGTCTGATGAAGACGAAGAGCTAAGCAAAAGAGAAAAGCAAAATGCCGAAGTTTGTATTGTAAGCAATAGTAGGCTTATGTTAGCTAATATTGTCTGTGAAAGTAAATAAGAGCATTGCAACATAATATCGTATATGGTCAAGTTTTATAAAAAAAAAGCACAAAATGTTTCATACAGTTCCGTTAAAACCAGCTCAAAAGTAAGAGCAAAACATTTTTAAGGGACTTATGGTTTATGATTTTAAAGTACCACAAGTCTACATACAAAATTTATTTGTATGTTTTCTCTATATAAGTTACGAAAATTTGCTGCATGTACCAATGTGTGAAAAAATATACATCATAGATACTTTGAAATTACGTGTTATTTACTCAATTTCATTAAAAAAATACATACATGCAAAACAGTAATTGTAGAAACATATCAGTCATGCTGTTGTATATATAATTAGTATCCATATTTCTCCGTTTACAAATAAGAACATTTATATTTTTTTTAATAGCTTACTTCAAGCAGGTGCCAAAGTAATGAAACCCATTCTTAACTTTGAATTATTTTGTGGATCAAAAAATGATAGAAAACCCTTTACACAAGTCTGTAGAGTATTCATCTGAGGAAAACAATTAGCATCGATCAATTATGCCGTTTTCGAACATTTTGACCCCATTTACATCGTTCTCCAATAAAAATGAGCAGAGGTGCCAAGAAACAGACAATGGCACTGTTTAGTACACTAAAGTCACTCTCTGTTAGCATCATCACCTTATTTTTCAGATTCTCAAGTTTTGAGATTTTTGGCCTAAAAGTCTAAAAAATCAGATTTCGAACCGACTTGACTGGAAACTTCAGATAGGTACCAAATTTTTTTTTTATGCTATAGCATTATGTTTGTGGTGTACCATCACACAACAATACCAAATGTTTGGCACATATGTGAAATTAGCTAAATTTTAGCTCTAATGTAGTGACAAACGGTGAATCGAACATATTTTTGGCCGCCCCCTGTACCATAACTTCAATGATGTGCCAAGAAAATAGCATTCAATAACAATTATTACTAGTAGTCCATTATCCATATTTGAAATGAAACGTCTGGCACATGCAGGAAATTTTACAACAAATTAATTCTAATGAGTGTTTTTCATCGTAAATGCTGTAAAACGCCCCTCCACCACAAAACCTGCTGAAACAAGACAATGGAGTGGAATTTTTTTTTAACGGTTTTCAAATTTGTAATCAGGATAACATACAGCACACTTGGGGAAAATTTCTGGGAAATCAAAAATAATCACAGACCTATAGTACGTGTACCTCTATATCTCTCAGAAAATCACACTAAAATATATTAGAGCGTAAAGTTTAAAATGTGAAATATATTTTTTAACACAATCCAAAATATTGAACAAAGAGAATAAAAAGTGAACATCGAAAAAAAAGGACCTAAAAGATCCGACTTAAAAAAAAGTGTGAATAAAATATCCGAGCGGAAAAAGAGGAAGTTCTCTTCAACAGAGATGTCCTGGCAACCGTAGTTACAAATCAATTCCGTTGCTTGAAGATTTGGAGGGATTCAGGTCGCACGAAGAGCTCCCAATCGTATTGGTGACGAGACTGTCTAAAACGAAATCGCACTCGACAATCAACGTATCGTTCGTAAGAATGTTGGATTCCAGCAAATACACAAAAAGCTGACCATCGTTCTGGATGTTGAAGTCAGTGTGTGGAGCGGCTAGTCTCTTACCATCCCCTTGGAACAGCACGACGGAATAATCTCTCACTCGGTGACTGAAGTCGGCGAATGTGTCGCCGTATACTGGTGGATTCGCAATCAGCTTCCCGCTGACCCAGATCTTCGTATGTTTCAGCTCCAGTTTCCACTCGCACCCGGGTATCGGACTGAAGGCTGGACTGGTGATGATACAGTCCGGTATCTTGAAGAAGTTTCGGACCGTCCATCGAACTTTGAAGGATTTTTCCTCCACGGTCGTCGAGAAATGGCAGTCGAACAACCTCGGGCTTTCGGTCGTCTCGCTCATACTTTTCGATGCTGTGATGTCTCCTTCGGGTGATCTAAAAAGCGGCCAGATTGAAAAGTTTTATCTGCAAAGCTGGATGTTGGTGGCGGAAGGGTTTGTGTACTGTCAGATGTGTTCATTGCCAAGTATTCTGGATGTGAATTCACTTCACTTGTGTATTCGAATACGATTAAATCGGTACGTATTTTAATTAACGTCGTCTTCTAGCAACACGACGAGCTATTGACGACGGTCCGACATCAATCCCAAAGGAAAAGAGCCCACCAACAGGTGTAGTGGTTAAGGTCTTAGCCTCTAGATCGGAAGGTTCCTGGTTCGAATCCGGGGCGGTGCACGGATTTTTGTAAGCGTATGGTGTTAAGGCGGCTGGTGCACCTTAAATCTGCCTTAGCTTATATTCCTCACGTCGGGTGGGTGTGGAAGTTTGGAGAGTGGGGTGCCAGCTCAGGTGTTGCCTCGTCATCTGAACGTGGATCAAAATCACGTGGTGACCCTCGACTCTTTCCCTTAGGGGATTAATCCCAAACCGAAATTCGGAAGGTTTCTGGTTCGAATCTGGGTCCGGGCATGGATGTATGTAAGCGTATGGTGTTAAGGCGGCTGGTGCACCTTAAAATCTGTCGTGGCCGAAAGTCTTCACGTTGGGTTGGTGTGGAAGTTTGGAGAGTGGGGTGCCAGCTCAAGTGTTGCTTCGTCATCTGACCGTGGTTCAAAATGACGAGGTGTTGTCCTTGGATCTTTCCCTCAAGCGACTGATCCCGGACCGTCGTCAATAGCCCCTTGTGTTGCTCTAGTACGACGTTAACTAATAATTACCAGTTACTCGGACCGCAATCGATAGCCCGTTGTATTGTTCTAGTACGACGTTAAGTAAAAAATTAGCAATTACACAGACCATCGTCAATAGCCCGTTGTGTTGCTCTAGTTCGACGCTAATTAAAAATTACAATTCCACTCAAATTAGGAGGCGGTAAATCAGAACTTGAAATTTGTTCTGTTACTAGAGCTTCAATTATGATTTCTGAATTCTGTATGTCTCTATTTTCCAATTTTTACAAATGTGACAGCTGTTTTCAAGTTGGTAGACAAAGTAGCTGCATTTATAGCCAAACTGAAGTTGTGGAGACGGCGCGTGAACAGAGGCATTATGGACATGTTTCAGACATTAGCGGGGATTTTAGGCGAGACTGAATCTAAACATTCATTCTCCCAGTTGGTGCACGACCACCTGTCTTTGCTTTTAAAAGAGTTCGAGCGCTACTTTCCAACCATTAAAGACCCACGAACTAGTAAGGAATAGTTCCGCGACCCATTGGTCAACAAATCAGGCGAATCTAGCATGTATGTGCAAGAAGAAGATCAACTGCTGGAGATTGCAAATGAAGGCGGTCTTAATACTACGTTCGAGACAACAACTTTGCCGGAGTTAAGGATTGAAGTCATGGCGGAATACTCTGAGATTGCCACCACAGCACTTAAATCTCTATTGCCGTTTCCGATAACCTATCTGTGTGAATCGGGGTTTTCTGCAGCGACAGCAACCAAAACAACGGAATAAACTGGACCTAAGCAACACACTTCGGGTGTCATTGTCTCCTATTACCCCCAGATGAAACCAAGCTCAGGGTTCTCGTTGGTTTAGCGTTCTAGTGAGTTAAAATGTTAACTAACTTTATATTCATTTTTTGGTGTAACTGTATTTTATTTTGAATGCATGTTTAAATACAATTAAACTAAAATTATTAAATCAAAACAATCTAAAATATAAACAATCAACGCCTCCCCACCTCAGCAGGCCTCGTTAAAATTATCAAACGTTCATCCGGTCCGCGGCGATAAAAAGGTTGGGGAGTACTGCCCTAAGGGAAAGATTCGCACACCTTAAATCTGAAGTGGCCTAATATCCTTGTGTTGGTCTAGATGTTTGGATAGTGGGGTGTCAGATCAGGTGTTGACTAGTAATGTAATTTTAATTAACGTCGTACTAGAGCTGCCCAACGGGCTATTGACGACGGTCCGGGATCAATCCCTTAAGGGAAAGATCCGTGGGTATCACCACGTCATTTTGTATCACGATCAGAGGACAAGGCAACACCTGAGCTGGCTCCCCACTCTCCAAACTTCCACACTCCCCCAACGTGAGGACTTTCCACTACGGCAGATTTAAGGTGCACCAGCCGCCTCTACACCATACGCTTACAAACATCCATGCCCAGACCCGGATTCGAACCAGGAACCTTCCTATCTAGAAGCTAACACATTAACCACCAGATCGGCTGGTCGGCATAATTATAGGGGGATAGATTATAAGTATCGGTAAGAATGTATTCTAAATTAACGTCGTACTACAGCAACACAACGATATATTTATGACGGTCTTGGATCTATCCCAAATTAGGTCCGAGGACAACGTAGTTTTGAACCACCTCTACGTATGGTACCCTGCAAGTGCCTTAGACAAGACATGTCATCCATCAAGGTTTGGTGAATTTTTTAAATGACGAGAAACTTCATTCAGGATATTGCGATGTCAAGAACTGGTCAGATTTTCTGATGTGGAGATGCCTCGTGGCACCAAAGCCCTGTGTACACGACGGTCTTTGGATTCGAACTCGCAACCATCTGGTTGCTAGGGCTTCCGCGGCCCTCAGCTGGAACGGGTGTACACTTGTTAAATCAAAACGAACTCTTTAATGAGAGAGACCCGACCAACTCTTCTGCTGGTTAAGGTGTAAGCCTCCAGATAGGAAAGTTCCTGGTTGGAATTCGGGTCAGTGCATAGGTGTTTGTAAGCGTATGGTGCACCTTAAATCTGCCGTGGCCGATTGTCCTCACGTTGGGTAGATGTGGAAGTTTGAAGAGTGGAGTGCCAACTCAGGTGTTGCCTCGTCATCTGACCGTGTTTCAAAATAACGAGATGTTGTCTTTGAAACTTTCTAATTGGGATTGAGCCCGAACCATTGTCAATAGCCTGTTGTGTTGCTCTAGTACACAGGTGGTCAACCTGTGGAGCATTCGATGATTACAAGTGGCACATTGCATCTTTGCTTTTACTTATTCTTTTCAAAAAACGCCGACCAACCGGTATAGTGATTAAGGTGTTAGCCTCTAGATCGGAAGGTTCCTGGTTCCAATCCGGGTCCAGGCATGGATGTTTGTAAACGTATGGTGCAGAGGCGGCTGGTGCACCTTAAATCTATCGTGGCCGAAAGTCCTCACGTTGGGTTGGTGTGAAAGTTTGAAGAGTGGGGTGCCAGCTCAGGTGTTGCTTCGTCATCTGACCGTGGTTCAAAATGACGAGGTGTTGTCCTCGGATCTCTCAGTTAAGGGATTGATCCCGGACCGTCGTCAATAGCCCGTTGTGTTGCTCTAGTACGACGTTAACTAAAAATTACATTACCATCTTTACAAATAGGCGCCATAACTGAACTATCTTCATATTTTCCACCCCCAGAGTGCTCTCTGTTCACTACATACATACCTTTTCCTCTCCTCAGTAAGTCTATCAAGACTTAAAAACATTAACCTTTAGACTACGGGGCCGATACAGCAGTAGTACCTTCATCACGCCAAGAAAGAATTTAGACTGCGGTCAGTACATCACTTGTACCCTGAAAGTTATTCAACTAGTCCACCGTCCCAGCCTAAGCCATTCGGTGCATCGCCATGTAATTTTGAACATCGGTCAGATGACGAGGAAACATCACGCCAAGAGAGAATCGCGCTTGTTATGTCGATAGTCGTAGATTAAGCACTAAAAGACTGAGTTTCGAAAAGCATACCAAAAATACACTACCCTAAAATAATGGACCGGACGCCAGCGGATTTGCATAAAATCCGACTACCTGTTTGGGGGTGTTCTTCATGGTATGGCATGAGACCTTTGCATGTTGTTCCGTGTCAATTGAACACCGACGCCTACATGAATATTTTGGACCATCAGGTTCATCCTACGATCTGGCAATTTTATTCAATGGACGAATGTTACTTCCAGGACGACAACGCTCCGTTTCATGTTGTCGCCTCTGTCGAGCATTGGCATCAAGATAGGGATGTAAAACGTTTTCCCTGGCCTGCTCAGAGTCCCCACCTAAACCCCATAGAACATGTGTGGGACGCGTTAGAGCGACGCATACGGAACAGGGAACCATGTCCGAAATCTACAGCTGAGCTGGGGACATTCTTGTTGCAGGAATGGACACAAATACCCATGGCTGTATATTGAAACCTTGTTCAAAGCAGGCCCAGAAGGATTGCTAATCTCATTGCAGCACGTGGGGGACACTATTAAAGCATGTATTATTTCCCTTTTACCATACATCTTGCTGTCCGGTCCGGTTGTAGGGTAGTGTACATTGTTAACCTTTAACATTTCAACAGTTCGATAAAAACGTGTTTATTTTACCGTAGACTGTCAATATTTAGATGGAGATTTTCTCATTTTTCCCTCAAAATTTATTGTTGTAAATTTTATTTAAAACAGCGGTTATGTATTTTTTGAGTCCACTGTGTTGCTTCAGTGCGATGTTCAGGGGACTCAGTACCCTAAAAATGACCATAATGTCGCTTTTTTTTTTTTTTTTTTTTTTTTTGATTTTAGTAATATTCTTTGCATTAGCTTTCGATTGATATATTACTTTTGTATGTACGAGAAATAGAAGTGGGATAAAAATTAAATTAAAAAATGGAAACAAATTTTTAAATTTGATCACGCCTCTTTTTTAGAGATGTTAGTAATTTCATGCTGTTTTATTACCAACAAGTTTTCGAAAACTAATTTTTTTTGTTGTAATCATAACTGTAGCGTTTTATTGTTCTTTTTAGCGATTGCCACTTTCATTAAGAGTTATTTATTGTTAATATCTTGTTTACAATTTAAATTAAAGCAATTGATATTAATTATTTCATAATTTGTGTTCTTATTCATCATATAATTTCATACAAGCATAAAATTTTGATAATATATGTAGCAAAAAAGCTTTAAAAAAATGTTTTATCATTTTTGTAACACTTTCCTTCATTTTTCTGGTTTGTTGACTGCAATTAATACTCTAAAAAAAGTGCTCAATTTTTTTAAATATGTACTGAAATTATATGAAAATAAAATTATTTCTAAGAAAAACATATAGGTAATGTTTAAAAATGTCATTTTAAGTTAATTGAAGCATATAATAATTATTTTTTTAGAGTTATAATCTTTAAAGGGGTTTTCTCAGTTTGTGTTTTTTTCAATGCATCTAAAATGCTACTCCCACAAATATTTACCAATCACTTCCATTTTTTTCTGAACTGTGACGCCTGCCTGATACTGAACAAGGTGACAAACATCCTGCCACGTTGAGTGTGGACAAAACTGGAACCCTATTACGAGGCTAAGTGAAGAAACATATTTCATACACAACGTCTAAAAATAGATTTCTCTCAGCACCGCTATGGGAAAACATAGTGTAAAGTGGGAACATTCAGCGAGGCTAGGAAAGACATCTCATGACCATAGACAGGTATCATCGAGTCTAGACGCAGCATCGAGGAGACGAAAAGAATGGCGACTCTGTTCTGATCTGGCATCTATGGAGTTTTTTGGAAAGGCTGCAAGCTCTCGAAACGAGATGTTCGCTTGAAAACGTGGAGAGAACAACGTTTTGTTCTGGATCCCATCCTGGGAAACAATTTACTGTAGAACCTCTACCAGAGTTCGTATATTGAACACTTTTCTCGGATATCCCACCCTGGGATGAGATTTAATGTGCTTTGAGTAACGTCATTGTAACTGAAGTGGGATCAATTAAGCTTTGTATATAAATGTAAATAAAAACTCATTAGTCGAAGAGTTTTGGTTAAATTATTTAGTGCCAAACTCTACAGTGTGTTATATATAATGAATTTAACAAAATTAAGGATACATTTTGCAACAAAATGAATACTATAACAAATCACTTCTGAACCACACCTTTAACCTTTGACCTCTCGTTGACTAAAAACGCGCCTAAATTCTAGCCAGTGATTCCCGAATTTTATAATGCATTAACTTTTTTTGTGTAAATATTCAAGTGTTAGTTTTTCTTGTTAAATGTTGACTACTTCTTAGGTTTCGTCCCACAAGTTTTTGATTCAAGTTTATAATACTTTTTTTTGGAAGCATTAAAATGTAGGAGGATATTCAAGTATTTGCTAAATTTTAGCATACATATCAACATTTTATTTTTTTCTCCAAAATTAAATAAGATCTTACCAAATCAATCCCTAAAGTTGTTTAAAACATCTTGCGAATATTACAAAAAAAAACGCTTAAAAATATTAATAAATACAAAAGGAGTAAGATTTTTAAATTTTCCAAAAATGGTTTAAAAATTGAAAAAAAAAATTGAATCAACAATGTATGAAAAATATTACCTGAAATCCTTTTCTTGAATAGAAACACTATGGCATGCTGAAACATAATTTTTAATGCGTAAATAAAATAAAACTTTCAATAGGTACCGAGTTCCCTTTGACTTATATATGCAAATACAAATATTGACGACCCGCTACAGGCTCAAGCCCAACAAGGCTGGTCCTTTATTTATGAATTCTCCAATTCCCACTGACTATCCAATTGTGTCTTAAATTCGTACACTCCCTTTGAATTAACCATATTTTCTGGCAACGCGTTCCAACTGTCTATTACCCTATTAAAGTAGTAGTTTTTCCTTAAATCCCGATTAAAATGTGTCTTATTCAATTTATACCCATGGCCCCTTGTTCTGTTATCCCTATTGAAATTTAAGCCCTCTGCGTCCCCTTGTTTTACAAACTTGAAAAGCTGAATCAAATCCCCCCTCCTTCTTCTTCTTTCCAGTGTATACATATTTAGCTTACTTAAACGTTCATTATAGTCGAAATTTGCTAGCCCCTTTATTATTTTTGTAGCTCTGTGCTGAACCCTTTCAATTAATTCTATGTCCTTTCTCATATATGGAGCCCAGAATTGTACAGCATATTCTAGATGTGGTCTTACTAAACCCTTATATAATGGCAAGATTATATTCTTATCCCTTGAAGTTACAGTCTTTTTAATATACCCCAATAACCTATTAGCCTTTTTACCCGCAGCTGAACATTGGTGACCCATTTTAAAATCCCTGTGAATTATCACCCCAAGATCCTTGACTGTTTCTCCCTCCTTTACCTTTACTCCCTGCAGACAGTACTCGGCTCCACTGTTCCTGTAACCCATATACAGAACTTGACATTTCCCTACATTAAATGACATACCCCATTTTACAGCCCATTCGGATATCTTATCAAAATCTCCTTGTAAATTTCCTATCTGTAACTTGGTATCCCCTGCCCCCATATTTTTAAGTTATCTGCAAATATACTGATTCTATTCTTGATCCCCTGACCTATATCATCTATGAAAATTATAAATAAAATTGGTCCCAAAACTGATCCCTGAGGCACCCCACTTATAACTTCTGTCCACTGTGAATAATTTCCTTTAACCTGCACTCTCTGCTTTCTACCCAATAACCAATTTTTTATCCATATTAATGTTTTTCCCTGAATCCCCAGCCTTTCCAATTTAAACAGTAATGCCTCATGAGGTACTTTATTAAAAGCCTTTTGAAAATCTATGTACATGATATCCACACTGCTCTTATTATCCAGCTCCTCAGTAATTTTTTCGTAGAACATAAATATTTTATTTTGTACACATTTATAAAACGCCGTGATTTGCGATTTCTAACTATTCCGTGTGAAACTTAGAACAAAGCAATTTCTTCTGTCGAAAATGTGTAGTTAGTACTTTTATTTATTGTTTCTGAGGATACAATAATCGTACAAGAAAATAAGAATAATTAAGAAATTTGTGAAAATATGTGTTTCGTTAACATGTGCTTTACCAATCGCTTCATAGATGGCGCCACTACAATATAAAAAAGCACTAGAAACGTCTGTACTACCTTCAGCTACAATGGCGCCACGACAAACAAAATTAAAAGACCGAAAACGAGGTAATTGGTAATTTTTAGTTAACGTCGTACTAGAGCAACACAACGGGCTATTGACGACGGTCCGGGTATCAGTCCCTTAAGGGAAAGATCGAGGACAACACCTCGTAATTTTGAACCACGGTCAGATGACGAAGCAACACCTGAGCTGGCACCCCACTCTCCAAACTTCCACACCAACCCAACGTGAGGACTTTCGGCCACGACAGATTTAAGGTGCACCAGCCGCCTCTACACCATACGCTTACAAACATCCATGCCCGGACCCGGATTCGAACCAGGAACCTTCCGATCTAGAGGCTAACATCTTGACCACTATACCGGTTGGTCGGCGACCGAAAACGAGGAAATCCGCTCAAACAAATGGGAGCTGCGGTAACACATTTCGAATTGTTATTTTATTTATCGTCGCACTGAAGCAACATAACGCGCTATTGACGACGGTCCGGGATCAATCCTCAAAGTGAAAGATTCGAGGACAACACAACGTCATTTTGAACCATGGTCTGATGACCAGACATCTGAGCTGGCACCCCACTCTCCAAACTTCCACACCAACCCAAGGACTTTCGGCCACGACAGAGTTGAGGTGAACCAGCCACCTTTACACCAATAAACATCCATGCACTGACCCGGATTCGAACCAGGAATCTTCCGATCTAGATGCTTACACCTTAACCACCATGCCTGTTGGTCGGCTGCAATGAAGTTGGAGCGTAATATGCTCATCCATTTTCAATGCCATTAGATCGAATCGTTACAGAATCAGTTAGTTTTCTTTCTGCCTTAAATTTACTTGTGTATATTTTTGGTGGATAAACAAAGATGTATAGAGTCGACAAAGGCCCTGAGCATTTACACTCCCCTACAATAATGGACCGGACAGCAAGATGTGATGGCATAAGGGAAAGAATACATGCTTTAATAGGGAGTGGTCCCCCACGTGCTGCAATGACACTAGTAACCCTTCTGGACATACTTTCAACAAGGTTTTGATATACAGCTATGGGTGTGTCTATTCCTGCTGCAAGAATGTCGCCAACTCTGCTGTAGATTTCAAACGTGGTTCCCTGGTCCGCGTAAGCTTTGCTTTAACGCGTCCCACACTTGTTTTCTTGGATTTAGGTCGGGACTCTGAACAGGCCAGGGAAGATGTTTTACATCCATATATCTATACCACTGCTCGACAGAGGCTGCAACACGGAGAGGCTGCTGAGGACTCTGAGCGTTGTCGTCCTGGAAGTAACATTCGTCCATTCCACTTTCATATGTACCATCTTTATATTAGAATTTTTGAAAGTCAATCCTTCCTCTCCATACTTGGACCTTCTCAGAGAAGTAGTTGGCTATTTGTGAAAGTCCTTTCAAAATTTTCATAGCTATTTTTTTATTGTTTGTGAATTATAATTCTTTGGGAGTGGATTTGAGTCCGCTTCTGTTCGTCTTGAGTCCGCTTCTGTTCGTTCTAATTACTTATGAAGATGAGCAATGGCGGCGAGTTGGCAAAATCATTGATGGTGCAGCACTGAATAAACAATGTAAACTGAAGTGTTGCCCAAGATCCCTACATTTAAGAACCGTTTATGTTTTGTTCCCTTGAGTTTAGTTCCCTCAGGCTTAATTTTTTTTTTTTATGCTTTATCCATTTTTGTTTGTTTCTATACGTTTAGTTACCTTATGTTTGATTCCTAATGTTTAGTTCCATTATGTTTGTCCCCTTGTGTTTAGTTCCCTTGTGCTTTTTCAGTTGAGTTTAGTTTCCTTATGTAGAGTTTTTTTATGTTTAATCCTGTTTTCTTTATTTCCTTGTGTGTCTCCAAATGCTTCATGGGTCTCCAATTGCTTTGTTGTCTTCAGTTTGTTTTTTAATGTTTAGTTGAAGACTAAACCATAGAAATATTTGTCAAACCAAAACTAATTTGCAATGCTCGAGCTTCCTAAAGTAGGCACCTTGGTGTTGGGTTGCTTTCATTTCACGTCACAACAATGACCTATAATTTTTAATTAGTTTTCAGTTAATTAGTGTTCATTCTGTCTTTAAACGATCGCTGAGATAGTAAAAAGCACTGAAGAACGCCAATGACAACTTTAATCATTTCTTTTGTTTCGCTCGAATCAGTTTCTCAAGAGACCAAAATGAATGAATCTCGAATCAAACGAAGGTCATTCCAATCTGTTGTGCGCTCCCATTCGTGACGGAAAGTGAAAAAATTAGCATGGTTCAAAGGCTGACGTCAATAGTGACGTGAGGGAGAAAAAGTCCAAATTTTGATGCTTCTTCATTTCCGAAAGAAGAAAGAACGGAGGAAAATACTATTACATTTATTTTTAAATGTTCTAGATTGAATTTTAAAATTCACCTCGACCCAAAAATTGCAAAATAATCGTACTACCTGTGTGTTAAATCCTATTACTGTAAGTGCCATAGATTTGTTAGGACTAAGCAGGCAGAAAACAAACAAACATTTCCTCTTATAATTGTAGAGATCAATGGTACCTCAAAAGATTTTTTTTGGCAACAAAATATTCCAAACAAAACGTCAGAAACTGCCGTTTTTCTATCAAGCTAAATGCAGGTGGCGCTAGTGTTTCTATGGCGGAATGCGTTTCTCACCCTAAAGGTGATGTCATAACAGGGGTTTTTCGAACACGTTTTCAGCACGAAGTCAATAAATATTCCACAGATAGAATTCCGATTGGTGTATGTGTCGACCAACCGGTATAGTGGTCAAGGTGTTAGCCTCTAGATCGGTAGGTTCCTGGTTCGAATCCGGGTCAGTGCCCGGATGTTTGTGTGCGTATGGTGTAGAAGTGGCTGGTGCACCTTAAATTTGTCGTGGCCGAAAGTCCTCCAGTTGGGTTGGTGTGGAAGTTTGGAGAGTGGGGTGCCAGCTCAGGTGTTGCTTCGTCATCTGACCGTGGTTCGAAATTACGTGGTGTTGTCCTCGAATCTTTCCATTCGAGGAATGATCTCGGACCTTCGCCACTAACCCGACGTTAGCTCCATTGCGACGTTCATTAATTAACTACTAACTCGGCCTTTATATAAGTACGTCCCCAACAAAAGTAACTGCACAAATAGATGCGCACTAAAAGCATTTTGATAGTCACCACTAAGTACCTACTTCCGATACTACCATTCAAAAACGCTCTTACAACTCTTTCACCATTAAAATACCAAAGTATCAATTGAGGTGATCTTAAAATACATAAAACCCATTTCCTGTGCCATAACGATCAGGAAATACTCCCGAACGCTAGTCACGTAATTTATGTCCTGCGATATTTTCTTTTATGCTTCCTGAGAGTTGCCAACTCACATTGTTCGAGATTTATTGATTTCTGGGATTGAAAAATTCCGTTTGATTGACGGCGATCAATCCATTGCAACCGAAAATAACTCGTCGTTATAATCTGGGTATGGTAATTTGAGTTAACGTCGTACTAGAGCAACACAACGGGCAATTGACGACGGTCCGGGAACAGTTCTTTAAGGGAAAGATCCGAGGACAACCCCTCGTAATTTTGAACCACGGTCAGATGACGAAGCAACACCTGAGCTGGCACCCCACTCTCCAAACTTCCACGCAAACCCAACGTGAGGACTTTCGGCTTCGACAGATTTGAGGTGCACCAGCCGTATCTACACCATACGCTTACAAACATCCATGCCCGAACCAGGAACCTACCGATTTAGAGGCTAACACCGTAACCACCAGACCGGTTGGTCGACTATAAACTGGGGAACACAAACAATTACGGAGAGGGAAAATGTAAGAATATTGTCATTAGGTAGGTAGTTAATTATAGTCGCACAAGTGCAACGGGCTATTGGCGACGGTCAGGAAACCATTCCGAATGGAAAGAAAGATCCAAAAAAGTCTTGTCATTTTGAACCACGGTCAGATGACGATAACAGATAACTCTATAAACTTTCACACCACGACAACGTAAGTACATTTGAGGCCACAACAGAATTAACGTGCACTAACACCCCGTTTACTACGGGTTTTGGCTGTATCGCGAGTTTCGAACTGACATACGTCCAGTTACAAATCCGCTACTCTGCCGACCGGGCTACCGCGGTCCATGCGCTAACTTGCGGCTGTGCCATCCCTTACGCCATAAAACCTGGGCCGCCCTAAGATATTTGGCACCCGTGGGCTGCTTACAATAATGTGCCCCTCTTCATACGAAAATACACGTACGGTAATTTTAATTAACATAGTACTAGAGCAACACAATGGATTGGCGACGGTTCGGGATCAATCCCCTAAGGGAAAGATTCGAGGACAACACAGCGTAACTTTGAACCACGGTCAGATGACGAGGCAATACCTGAGCTGGCACCCCACTCTTCAAACTTCCACACCAACCCAACGTGAGGACTTTCGACCACGACAGATTTAGATAAACCAGCCGCCTCTACACCATACGCTTGCAAACATTCATGCGCTGACTCAGATTCAAACCATTAACCTTCCGATCCTTACAACTAACATCCTAACACCTTAACCACCAGACAAGTTAGTCGGCGAAAATACACGTGAGATGGATGAGGTTTCAAAAGTTTCAGAAGTAGAAAAAGTCTCTAGAGTCAGTCACTTGTTGGTCTCCAGTAGGGATGCGACATCGATGTCAATGTTTTCAAAAATCAATTTATTGGAGCCGATGTTAGCTTAACATCAATGTTTTTACGCTGTCGATGTAGTAAGCCAGTTTTAAAAAATGGAGAACAAAAAGTGAAATACATCGATGGTTTTGGGCCGATGTATTTTTGACATCGATGTTTTGTTGTCGATTTCACATCACTAGTCTCCAGCCGTCAAATTGATCGGAGTGCAAGCAAAATTGCTGCCCCAAAAAGCTGGTGCCCCGGGGCTATAGCCTATTCAGCCCTGTAGTTAGAGTGGCCCTGCATAAAACACATACATCCAACCCAGACACATTTTTTTCTCTGTTATCGGTCGGTACTAATTTACCGCTTTTTGCCTTTACGAAGTTTTCAATTGCCGCACTGTAATAAACCATGCGTTTTTTCCCAGAGGAGTTATGGTGCTTCTTTAACCCTAATAACTTTACCCAGGGTGAGTTATTCTGTTTCGAAATTTTTTTCACATATCGCATGGGGTAAAAAACTAGAAACATAATTCTTTTTATTTTCACGAAACTTGCAGAGGCTTCGGAAAGGAGCAAGGGGAAAAAACGACTCTAAAGACGAAATCCTTTGTGCAAAACAGCCTGGTCAATCTCAGTCTTGTACAACAAACGTGTTCTACTCAAAAAAAAAAAACGGATAAAAACGTCAAATTGAAAAATTCTGACAAGTTTTCATGTTGGGGAAAAAAGAACTAAAACCACGAAAAATGCGATCGTTAATGTCGTCTGCAACGACAGAATTCGGAAATTTTTTTTCTTCCCCATAGAACAAATATCTTTGTTGCTGTCGCCTTCGAGTGGTGTGATTTCAGCCGCGTTGCCATTTAGTAGAGCAGAAAAGTAGCTTTTGTCTTCCCTTATTCAAGCGCGTTGGCACGAGGGTCCCCGGATCTCACAACAAAGACGCTCATTATGAATGGGCGACGCAAGCAAAGCGCATGACGTCACAGTCACAGCCGTTTCGCGTTTCGGGCGTAATTTTTTCTCTCTTCTTCCCCCCCCCCTGACGAATTTCGCATTCAAATTGCCGAAGATTGCAGAACTGTCGTCGCTTTGTTCCAAGGTTGTTCACCAGGCGGCGCGTTTGCGAGAACAAGGAATCGCGTAACGGCACTCGTAATGCCCGATTTGGCAATAAAAATAAAGGGGAGATTTGTCATCGGTCAGACCACTTATTGCAAACGATCCCAGAATAGAAAGTAAGAACCACTTCGGACGGAGCATTTGAAATGGAGATGTTTGGACCGAATTCGGAATAAAAATAATCAAAGCAGCCGCCAGAAACTTGCAGAAAAAAGGTAGACAAGGAAAAGTGCAAACATACATAAAATGAAGACGCAAATTTTTGTGGCAGCGAAATATACACACCCCACAAAAATGGATCGGACAGTAAGATGTGATGGTATAATGGAAAGAATACCTGCTCAAACAGGTAGATGGTTCCCCACGTGCTGCAATGACCCTAGCAACCCTTCAGGGCATACTTTCAACGAGGTTTCGATACACAGCCATGGGTATTTGTGTCCATTCCTGATGCAAGAATGTCTCCATCTCAGCTGTCGATTTCGGACGGGGTTCCCTGGTCCGTAAGCGTCGCTCTAACGCGTCCCACAAATGTTCTATGGAGTTTGGGTCGGGACTTTGAGCATGCCATGGAAGACGTTTTACATCCATATCCCAAAACCACTGCTTGACAGAGGCTGCAACATAACATGAAACGTTGTCGTCCTGGAAGTAACATTCGTCCATTCACATTGCCAGAATGTAGGAAGAACCTGATTGTCCAAAATATTAATGGAGACGTCGGTGTTCAATTGACCAGGAACAACATGCAAAGGTCCCAGGCCATACCACGAAAAACACCACCAAACAAGTAGGTCACTCACTGGCAGTTTGGCGGGAGATGGGGTCAAGGCAAGTGATGAGGGCAAAATATCACAGAGAGCCAACAAAAGACGGCGTGAGCGACCACAGGGGGTCAAAGGGTAGAGGTTATTGTCAAGCAATCGACTCGGAGAAATCTCCCCCAAAAGTTACAACCATTTTATCTACCGACTCCTGGTGGAAAACAAATTTGGCTCTGCAAACTCTCCAAATCGCCACCTTGATTCCAGATCTTGACGCTAAAATGAATACCGTTTCTCGCAATAGCTTCGATGTTTGGAGAGTGAGATGTTGTGCAAATCCAGTGTAAACGCGGCAAGAGAATAACAACTGACCGAAATCGCCCGACAAGGACATAGTCGATAAGGGTGTTTCGAGCGGACTCAGAGTGGGTGAATGTATTAAGCATCAGTGGGAGAGATCAGATACCCTTCACCCCTCCCAGAATGTGTAGGTTTTCTACTTTCATGAGAACAAACCTGAACGGTCTGCGAAGATTTGTCTTCTGAGCAAATAATGCTCTTGCCATCAGACACATCGGTTATCGTAAAATGTAGCTTATCACTAGGGCCACCTTTTTGTTGCAGTAAAAATGGGAAAAGTTGCATTTATAGAAATAAAGTTGCATTGAATGGAAATAGAGTTGCATTTATTTTTGATACACTAAATTCTAAAATGAATTATTCGTAAAAAATGAAAAAATTCAAAATAGATTGACAATTTTAGTTGTGTACAACAGTGTTGTAATACATACTGAAATACAGAAGAACGTTGAATGGCCGATCCTTGGCCAGTCATTTCTATAGCATTGAAAAACTGCGAAAGCCGCAGTCCTATAATGTACTGTATCGGATAGCACAAGCGCAAAATCCTTTTGCTTAACATTCAGAGATTTTAAAACGTCATCTACCAATTGAACAACATATTAGTGATCGACACTCACCTCGCAAACTCTGCAGTCGATGACGCAAGTTTCCTCTGGATTAACAAAAGTGCCAACCAATATGTTAAAAGTACATCTTGACATTTATTTCACTTTCGTCTGTTAGGACGAACACCTTCCGCGAACTTCTTGTTTGATCCATCATACTTCGGCATTCGCAAGATCAGACACACGTGATCAAAGGGTTGATTGAGAGGTCGAAAAAGGAAATAGCAATTTCATATCAAATTATTTTAAGCTAAATTATAAAAAGTTACAGGTGGTTGCATTTATGCAGAAAGTTGCATTCCTGTTGCGGTTTTAACTCGCTTACACCCCAAGAAGGAGGAATTTTGGTTTTAGTACTTCACATGCAGCGTAGAAGTTGTGTGAAAAAAAGTTGCATTTGTTTCAAAAAGTTGCCCTACTTATCACAGTTTTAGCAACACTCATTTGGTGTTATTAATTATACAATTTAATTCATGTTACTCAATTATCTATTTATTATTGGGAATTTTTACTGGTGAAATTGTATCGGAGAAAGAAGTCAACTTCAAAATACCTGCGGGAAACACGCAACAGAAACACTACAGCCATCTGCATTCAGCTTGATCAGAAATTGACTCTCACACTAACTGGTTACAATCGAGCAGAAATCGTGTAAGATAAACGAATTATTTTTCTCGAATTTTTAAAACTGTCCTAATCGAATCCAACAAACCACCGTCGTGTACAAAGGGACTGATGCACGTTAAATCTGTCATGACCACAAATATCCTCAAGTCGACGTTTAAGTTTGGAGAGTGGGGTGCCAGCTCAGGTATTGCTTTGTCATCTGAACGCGGTTTAAAATTACGTGGTGTTGTCCCCGGATCTTTCCCTTGGAGGACTGATCCCGGACCGTCGTCGATAGCTCCAGTATGAGGTTAATTAAAATACCTCTCTACCTGCCAAAACTGTCCTAATCAGTTTTTATCTCCTTTCAAGTGTCCCACAAATTCTGCGGGGCCTCCAGATTTATCATGGGCGTGGATTGTATCTGAGGGGATCGGACCCACCCCCTGTCTCCCGATACAGACGATAGAACTTCCCTCCAAGTGGCTTCGACGAGATATCTCGTCCATCAAGATCGGGGTGGTTGGCGAGCAGGGGCGGAGCCCCCTTGTTTTATAAAAAAGAATACAATGTGTTAAGTTCACAGAAAACAATATATCGTCAGTAGACACAAACACTACCCTACAATAATGGACAGGAGCAAGCCGATTTCCATAAAATCCGACTACTTGTTTGGGGGTGTTTTTCGTGGTATGACCTGGGACCTGTTGTTCCTGGTCAATTGAACGCAAACGCAAACCGATCGCTACGTGAACATTTTGGACAATCAGGTTCTTCCTACGCTTTGGCAATTTTATGGAATGGACGAATGTTACTTCCAGTATGACAACGCTTCGTGTCATGTTGCAACCTCTGTCAAGCAGTGGTATCGAGATAGGGATGTAAAACATCCATACTTAAGTCCCGACCTAAACCTCATAGAATATTCGTGGGACGAGTTAGAGCGACGCTTACGGATCTGGGAACCCCATCCGAAATCTACAGCTGAGCTAGCGACATTCTTGCAGCAGAATGTACTCAAATACCCATAGCTGTGTATCAAAAGCTTGTTGAAAGTATGCCCAGAAGGGTTGCTAGTGTCATTACAGCACGTAGGGGACCATCCTCCTATTAAAGCATGTATTATTTCCCTTATACCATCACATATTGCTGTCCGGTCCATTATTGTAGGGTAGTGTATCTCAAACTGTGATTTTGAACTTTGAATTTAATCCTTTTAAGTCCACGACGTTTTCGCCTTGTGATAATCTGGGGAATGAATAGAACAATATCGTATTGATAGACAACAGAAAGTAAAACTTTGGAGGAAAATATCGAAAATGGAATGTTTGAAAATGAAATTGTGTTCTTTTAAAAATGGAAGTATATGTTTCAAATAGGTTATCGTAAATAGTTGTTATCGTAATATTGTTATCGTAAATAGAATAATATTGTTTTGCACGTCTCTGTTTTGACATAAAAATTCTAAATAAATCCTTCAAATTGTATAATCTTACGTTTTTGAAATTTATTCGACTCTCTCTCTCTCTAGAAATAGAACAAGGTACTATTAAGTCCTTGAAGAACGTAAGAGCAGAAAAACAACACTCCGTGGAACAAAATTGGGAAAAGGAAATTTAACGAGATTCCCTTTCAAATCTAAAAATAAGTTGGAAATATTTCTCGCTTGAATAAAATAATTCCCAGCCGTATTATCGAACCTGCTTTAACTTTACTTAGTCGTCCGAGAAATAAGAGTAAGAGAACCATTATAATGTGTACTGAATAAGGCAATCGAAAAATTGCAAAATGGTCTTCATGGAAATTGAACTTGAATCATGTTAATATTCAAGAATGTTGACTGTTAAATATTGTTAATCAACTCTATAACATGATATTTTATTCCTCAAGTCACTTTCGTAAAAAGGGATATTAATTCGATGGATGCGGAATTCCCCGCCCATTAAAATATCTGTTTGCTAAAATACTAAGTATATTACCCGTTTCAATTGATGTTCACTTCAATCATCGCTAACAATCTGGTTAATTTTATTTCTGAGTTTAGATGTTTTTCATTATTCCAGCCAAATAATACTTTTATTCTTATATCTTGCATTTGGTTCAGCATGTCCGTTTCTGGACTTAAGCGTGTCATAAAACCTAAATTCCCAATCCAATCACCTTGTCAAAATGTTTCTCAAGCTGTTTGTATAGACAAAGTTTTGATTTCACCGTGCTTCATTTTATTCTTCGCGAACGGTTTTTCACCTGCCAAAACGAAACGGCGCAAACCCACCTGTTCCCTCTTCGTTCCAGACTTCATTCCAGGCGATTGCTAATCAACTTTCATTCGCACAAGAACTTTCTCGCCATGCAGTGTTCTGACAGGTGGAAAAAGAATGTTACAATTCTACTCCTACTCATATTAGCACGCTCTTTCCATTGTCTCCGAAAATAGGTGAGAATATCGAATTGCGACAGCTATGCATTAGAATAAATCGCAATAAAACAAATTGAAAAATAAAATGGTGATAAAATGAGAACGAAACGGCTACTTTAACTCGCCAGACGAGTTCTGGAAGAGTAATGCTGCAGCCCGACTATTCGAAAAAGTGTAATCTGGAGTCGAGATTGCACTTGTAACCATGGTAATTTATGGACGGATTCTCTATCTGGTCAAGGGTGAGGAAAGGTCAATATTCTTCATGCTCGACACTCGTAGTTTGATGTTCTTTTTCGTAGGAGTTGATTTATTCGAAGATTTCCTTTTCTGTTTCGCTGGAACATGAACATAGAAAGTAATATTTCTTTATCCAATTTGTTCAACTCTACCTGTTTGACTGTTATTGGCTGGCTTGTTTACGATCTTACAGAGTCAGGGTCCCCTAGATAGAGAAGTCGCGGTCATTGCAGTACAGGGACGTATTGAGATAGGTTGTGAATGCTCCTGTGTAATGCTCTTGATGTAACAAAACCTAGGACCTGTGCATGTTGTTCATGGTCAATTGAACGCCGACGCCTAGATGAACATTTTGGACCATCAGGTTATTCCTACGTTCTCGCGATTTTATGGAATGGACGCATGTTACTTTCAGGACGACAACGCTTCATGTCACGTTGCAACCTCTGTAAGGCAGTAGTATCGAGATATGGATGTAAAACGGCTTCCCTGGCCTGCTCAGAGACCCGACCTAAAACCCGTAGATCATTTGTGGGACGCGTTAGAGCGACGCTTACGGAACAGGGAACCATGTCCGAAATCTACAGCCGAGCTGACGACATTCTTGCGGCAGGAATGGGCACAAATACCCTAGTATCAAGAGCTTGTTGAAAGTATGCCCAGAAGGGTTTCTAGTGTAATTGCAGCCCGTGGGGGGCCACCCCCCTATAAAAAACATGTATTATTTCCCTTATACCATCACATCTTGCTGTTGGTCTATTATTGTAGGGTAGTGTATAAACAGAATGCACTTGATTGAACGCAAGAAGCAGCAAAACCAAACTACTGAGGCGCAGACGGAAAGAATTGCACGAGCATCGCTGTAATCACAGTATAAAGACTAAAGAGCAGGGGGTGGGCACACCAATTGAAAAAGCTGTAAGAAAGATGGCCACAGCTAAACGTCAGACCGACCCAAGTTGCATAAGAATCATACCAGAGAGCAGGTAAAGGGCAGCTCAGATTGACAATTATCTTTTATCACTATGTCGTCTGTTCGCCTGAGGGTTGCCGAAGTATGCTCCGTGGTATTATATACTAATATAGACAATTGTTTTCGTTAAAAAAAATATAGTTCTTTTTATAAATAATTTTATCGCATTTCACTATTTTACTGGTAACTGATACATGTTGAAGATAAGTCTTATATTTTTATTTTCAAATAAATTTCTTTGAATTTGCCCACAAATATTTTCACAGGGGTCGCTACACACAGTTTACAAACCACTGCTCGAAAGTTTACCAAAACCCTACTGGTGGCACTACTTCGGTTGGTTGTTTTCAAGCTTTATTCAGCAAATAATCTATTTGGCCAAGCTGCGCCCAACACAAGTTGGTGAGCTTCGGTAGGTAGTAATTAACGACACTTTAGGCCCGGTGCACATTTCGGGTTTTTCAACGTGAGCCGCCGCTGTGGCAACGCAAGTGCGGTATGAGATAATTTAGATCCAATGGAGTTGTGCACACATGCCTCCGGCACCGCTGCGGCGACGCACGTCCAACTCGCGTGCAATTTGTACCGCAATTCCCCACGGCGCCGCAGCTCGCCACATACGCTTCTCCGATCTCGAGTACCTTGTTTTCATAAATGAATGGAATATAAATAATAATTATTAAATGATTGTATCCAGTAAAGCGTCTATTTTGTTAAAAATATATATTTTTTTACACCAAGTAAACGAAATAAACACGTTTTCTTGGATAGAATATTTATCGCAAATAGCGCAAAATGAGAAATTGCGTCATTTCACGGTTATGTGTGCATAGTTGGGCTTCAGTGCGGCAGCGGCGCCACACGTTGAAAAAGCGGACGTGTGCACAGGGCCTAAATTAACGGTACTTTAATTACGTCACACTGGAGCAACACAACAGGCTATTTGGTGAGCTTCAAGATTCAAACTAAATTAAATCAGAAACTGCCCCTAGAACATCTCGATTTCCCGAACTTTGGAGTGGGCGTGAGAAAAACCGCCGGACAACGGTGCTCGAGATGAAGTGCTTGTCTACCAACGCCAAACCTCCCCAAATTCTGTCACCAAACAATGCGCTTTCACTGCCTGTCTTATAATCGTCATCGTCACCATCGCTCTCTCGGCATAACGGAACAATTCTTCTCGAGGAACAGAGGATCTTTCATCCTACCCTTAAGTCCTACTTCAATTAAGTTGAGCCACTTGCGATTCCCTGAAAGATCGGGACCCGGGCGACAGAATACGTTGGTTCGAGAGTGTGGAGTTGATTTCCTTTTGGCGACTTAAATCCGACGCATTTGTCAGTTTTCATGTCTGCGAGAGTGAAGTCTGGAGTTGAATGAAGTGGCAGAGGACTCCTCGAGTGTCCATGTCAAGAGCCATCGGTTTTGTTCTGGGTGCTGCTTCAAACTGTCTTAATGATCATGTCGATGCTCTTGTGGGGTATTCTTGAGTTTCGGACGTGTTCTACTGAACGCGCTGTATTGAAATCGGGTTGGGTGCTGTGGTGCAAAGGCCATATTTGGCCAGGGTGGTAACAGAACCGGGAAATCAGAAACTTTTTAATTCTGGAAAGTCAGGGAAAACTCGGGGAAAATTTCCAAATTTCACAAAAAATCAGGGAAAGATTGACAATTTAAATGGCCACTATTATTGTTTGTCCTATTCAGAGATGCGCGATTACGACTGCTTTTGAGAATCCAATAAATCGTATTCGCCGAAATTGTAATTCGGGTACAGCTACACTATACGTTTATGTGCGGTGGCAACGACCTTGACGATGTTTTTTGGCGTACTTCTTGTAGCGAGTTACAGTAAATTAAGGCAACCCATCTGCCTTTACGTTTATCGTGGTTTTCATGGCAACGTCGGCAAACGGTCACTTTTAACTTTCATTTTAAATATTCTAGAAAGTTTTTCCAAAATCCGTTAAAGTCGTTTGATTTCATGGGTTCGTTTAGAATTGTTTCTTTGCTTCCATTGGTTATTTTTACTTTAAAATATCCTTTGATTGCATAGGTCCTTTTAAATTTTTTTTCTGTGATACTATTGGTTCTTTTATTTGTATTTCTACAGTTGTGGAATTTTTATTTTGTTATAATATTTTTCACGAAGCGATTAAGGCCCGGTGCACATATCCGGTTTTTAAACGTGCGGCGCCGCTGCCGCAACGCAAGTGCGGTATGACATACATTAGATCCAATGAAGTAGTGCACACATGCCTCCGGCGACGCTGTGGCGACGCACGTCCAACTTGCGTGCAATTTATACCGCAGTTCACCACGGCGCGGCAGCTTGTTCGGAAGTACCTTATTTTCTTATATAAATAGAATACAAATAATAATTAATGAATGGTTGTATCCAGCAACGTCTATTTTGTTACAAAATATACTTTTTTTTACACCAAGTAAGCAAAATATACACGTTTTCTACGATAGAATATTTATCACAAATGGCGCGAAATGAGAACTTGCGTCATTTCACGGTTATGGTATTTTAAGGTTTCAACCCTATCCAACTGTTTCGGTGAGATATGTGGAACATGATCTAATCGGTTTTGCAATGTGCGCGTTTTTTCGTCGAGACAAAATTGCACAATCACTCCAAGTGGTGATGGAGATCCAAAAGGTTAATTAACCTAAGGTCTAGGTTAATTAACCTTTTGGTGGTTAGTTAGCAAGGAAAAACAAATTGTTCCTTGACAAGGACTGGTGACAGTTTGGAACCAGGTTTTCGAACCAGAGACTGATCACTACATGCATGTTTCGACACCAAGATAAACTAACAGGAGATTAATTGCTAAGGCAGGATTTTGAGCAACTTTTGGAGCAGGATTTTGAGTTTGGAGCAGATTCATGAAACATATTTTAGCCAGGCAGGAAAGTCCAGCAGGAAAAGTAAACCTGTTTTGCTATTTTGTTCTTTTTCGTGTCTGTCCGTAGACGTTGCCAGAACATCTCTTTAAAAGAGAACGTGTCTTCTTACCGACCGGATCTTTCTTTTACTCTCTTTATATATTAAGTCAGGTCTTTTATGTTCTCTTTTATTGGTTGTTCTTATTTTGTCCCTTTGTTCCTCATTTGCGTTAAAAATATATTTCACAGTTCAAACTTTGCGCGTTAATGTATTCACATTACCTACTATAGCGATATGTAAACTACAGCTGTTCAAATGCGTACTAGGTCTAGTACATTGTACAAAAATAACACGCATTATTAAAACGTTTAAAAATATAAAAAAGTGAACAATCTGGTTATAAACATCTTTTTTTTCGATTTTTATAAATATTTACATTGAGATTTTGAAAACATATAAGTAATGTGTTCAGCAGGTTTTCTGTCAGTTAGTGGTTAATATGTATTCAAGATTGCTCAAAGATGATCCTTATTATTACATATCTAACAATTATACACTAACTAGCTGAATAAACTGGCGATGCTCGGGTTTCATATACGATTGCGACATTTCCCTGTGCTAAGTCATCCACAAACCCTGTAGATCGTGTTTCCTTATCCATGTTCATTTATTGCAGAAAAACAAACTTTAAATTTTAAAATTGGGGCTTCGGTGTGCCTTTTTGGGACAACTTGTGTGGCAATTTTCATGGCTACAGATGGGTCTGAAGACAGGAAAGAAATAGCCGCCTATGTTTTCCGCAGTGTTCTAAACTATAGGTGTACCAAATTTGTTGTGGATTGGTCAAATGGTGTAGATTTGTATAGAGAATATACACATAAAAATACACACATCCTTTTATATATACACTACCCTTCAATAATGGACCGGACGCCAGCGGATTTGCATAAAATCCGACTACTTGTTTGGGGGTGTTTTTCGTGGTATAGCCTGTGACCTGTGCATATTGTTCTCGGTCAATTGATCGATGACGCCTACATGAACATTTTGGACAATCAGGTTCTTCCAACGCTCTGGCAATTTTATGGAATGGACGCATGTTACTTCCAGGACGACAAAACATTCCATGTCATGTTGCAGTCTCTGTCAAGCAGTGGTATCGAGGTATGGATGTCAAACGTCTTCCCTGGCCTGCTCAGAGTCTCGACCTAAACCTCATAGAACATGTGTGGGACGCGTTAGAGCAACGCTTACGGACCAGGGAACCCCATCCGAAATCTACAGCTGAGCTAGCGACATTCTTGCAGCAGAATGGACACACATTCCCATAGCTGTGTATCAAAAGCTTGTTGAAAGTATGCCCAGAAGGGTTGCTAGTGTCATTACAGCACGTAGGGGACCATCCTCCTATTAAAGCATGTATTATTTCCCTTATACCATCACATCTTGCTGTCCGGTAAATTAATGTAGGGTAGTGTATATAGATGAAAAGCACTTCAAAATCTGTAAAGAAACTAAAATTAAAAAAAAAAGAAGATTTTAAAGCCATTGGAATGTGGTGACAGTGCTAAAAAGATTTGGATGGAAATCCAGTTGCAAAGGCGAAGCGAGACGTTGTGGAATCTGGGGCTAATGAGGCCGTCTGATATACCGCCCTTTGCTCCAAATAAACTTTACATATTTCAAATGAAGATGAAATATCCTTGCGTGAGTAACTAGGATAAATATACTCGGATTAGCAACGTACTCGTTTTTAAAAACAAATTACTGTTCAGGATATTAATTTTGGATTGCAGTTAGTATTTCAATTGGATCTCCAACACGGAAAAAAGATACGAAGCACTAAATCGGTCATCCGGATGAGTTTAGGTTTAACTGGCCCATTGACCAGATACGAAGGGCCAAATATATTTTATCTTGCATGCAGATTAGATACCGGCATTGCTTTTACCCTGAGCTCAGACCAGATATGAATACCTGATATTTTTTCAGAGATACTCATTCACAAAAAATAAATGAAAAAAAAAGTATCAAATCCAAACGTAGCGTTATTTTATTGATGAATAGTCCAGCAGATAGGTAGGTATCTTAATTAACGTCGCACTGGAGCACCACAACTGGTTATTGGCGACGGGATCAAACCCGAACTGAAAGTTCCGAGGACAACACCACGTAATTTTGAACCACGGTCAGATGGCGAAGTCACACCTGAGCCGGCACCCTACTCTACAAACTTCCTCAACACGCCAACGTGAGGATATGTGAGGCTACGACAGATTAACGTGTAACACACCCTGTGCATGCGACCGTCTTTGGTTATACCTGGTATCGAACTCGCATCCCACCGATTGCTAACCCGTTACTTCTCCCCAACTGGGCAATCGCAACTTTTTTGTAGTAGTTAATTAACATAGCACAGGAACAACAGAATATTGGCGAATGTTCGAGATTAGTCCTCAAGGGAAAGATTCGTTTTAAACCACGGTCAGATGACGAGGTACTGAAGTCCCTCCATCTTGAATAAAGGGCACAACTAAATTCATAAGGTGCAAACCTTTTATTTAGGATTAAAATTAGCTATATACATTTAATTTACAAGTTTTGAAACACGATAACATATCGCTCGAGAGTAGCGTCAGCGCACAACCGCTAAGAGACGCTTCTACTCTTGTTCTGTCCCCTCACATTCCTTTCAACCCCTCTGGTCTTAGGGGAGAAACGTCCCGCTCCAACTTGAAGGTGGATGGCCCTAACGGCGTGCCTTCATCATGTTATATCGCCATCAGAACCTTACAGAGGTAGACTGTGCTGGCGCACCACTGTCCAAATTTCCACACTGAGCCAACGTGAGGACGTTTGACGCCACGACGGATTTAACGTGCGCCAGCACTTTAGTAAGCCACGTTTACACCGGAGTTGCAAACTTCTCTCTCTCCCCTCCAAACATCGAAGCTATTCCGAGAAACAGCACTCATTTTATCGTCAATATATCGTGTAGGGGTGGCGATTTGGCAAGTTGGTAACTCCAATTTTGTTTTCCGTATAGGAGTAGATAAACATCATAAGATTGAAATTTTTTGTAGACATTTCTCCGAGACGAAATTTGGGATAAAAATACTCCCCTATTCCGCCCCCTTTCTGTATTCCTTGACAATCACCGCTCTCCTCTGCCCTTCGGCACCCCGTGGTCACTAACGACATCTTTGTTCGCTCATTGTGAGATTTTGGACTCATCTTTTGACTTGACCACATCTACCGCCAATACGATGGCGACCTGTTCGATTAAAATGGATGGCGTGGTAAGTGATGATCACTCTTCTCCTCAAAGGGGTGAGAAGAGTGCTGAAAAAGTCGACAAAGCGTATATACCGGAGTGGGTTGAAAATAGATCAGCATAGGGGAACGTAAAGCCGCGTTTACACCGGATTCGCACAACTCTCCCTCCACCCATAGAAGCTATTCCGAGAAACGGCCCATTCATTGGATCGTCAAGATCTCGTGTCGGGGTGGCGATTTTATAGAGTTTGCAGAGCCAAATTTGTTTTCCACCATGAGTCGGTAAAGATCAAAGGGTTGTAACTTTAGGGGGAGATTTCTCCGAGACGTTTGCTTGACAATAACCGCTCCCTTGGTCGTTCATGCAGTCTTTTGTTCGCTCTCTGTGACATTTTGCCCTCATCGATTGCCTTGACCCCATCTCCCGCCAAACTGTCAGTGAGTGACCTATTCGATTCAAATGGCGCGGACGAAAGAGCTGGTAATGACATTAATAGAACTATTTAGAGAGAGAGAGGCCTGTCCCCTCCTGGACCAAACTACACCCGAGTACAGAGACAATAACAAAAAGAATAATGCCTGGAGTGAAATAGGTGAGGAACTCGACATCTCGATGAAAAGTGACACTCTTCTCTACAAAGGGATGAGAAGAGTGCTCTCGGATGATTGCCGATAAAGTCCACAAAGCGTTTACAGCGGAGTTGGTCGAAAAAAGGGACGAAAAGGGGTCAGCATAGGGGAACGTAAAACGTCCTCGTCTCAAAAAGGGAGAGAAAAATATTTGCAACTCCTCGGTGTAACCCCGGCTTTACACGACGGTCTTTGAACCGAGTTACTTTCACGTGCTAATCCGTTAGCTACGGTTTACTAAGAAAGCGGAGTCGTTATCTAGCAGCCGTCATGTAGCTGTGGATGACGTCACTAAAACATTGTTTATACAAACAGATGGTGTTGGTATCCTAGAGACCGTTGTTTGGGAGCGTAACGACAATCAGCGGAGCTGCAAATTTGCATGACGATCGTCATAGCGGTCTCAAACAGTTGGGGAACGTTTTTTCACTTGTAGCGGCGACATTTCATTTTCTGCGCCAAACAATTCGAGCGGAGGGAAGTAAAACAAACAAAATTTTTTGATGGGCATTGTTTAGTTCGTTTTTGTAAAATCGGGACCGTTAACGATGAATTGAAAATTTCAATGGATTTTAAATCTGCGGAAAATTTGACACCAGATCGCGATACCTTAAATATGAGTTTCTTTAAATAAATAATTAATTATTAATTAAATAATTAAATAATCAAATGGTAAATAATTGAATACTAAATCTGTTTTTGTATCGATCTGGCGTAGAATTTTACGCTGATTTGAAATCAGTTGAAATTTTTACTCTATCTTCAACGATTCCAAAGTTAGAAACTTGGGACTAGAATAAAAAAGTCACTTTGTTTTGTTTCTCGAATAAAATAAACAACGATAGCCGTCTGTACAGTCTGTATCGCCCATTCTCCACCGTATTCTGTCAGTTTAAGTTGACACCTCTGGACTCTGTTAAGACGGCCGCCTAGTTATACCCGCTGAATCATGACGCATCACGGCTGCTATATAACAGATCCGCTTTCTTAGGAAACCGGAGCTTTACTCCTCCAACTGGGCTACCGCTTTTTTTTTTCTCTTGGAGGCGTGCAGGTATGCCACTTGAATGGATTTGCCTACAGGAACTGAACAGAGCTCAGTTTTGACACCAGCCTCGAGCTCCTGCGTAAAACCGCGTCGAAAGAAACGGCCGTAAATAAAGCAATGTTGAAATGGACGAGGAAAGGGAATGCGGATGATTAACGCAGCTAATTCCCCCCGAAGGACGGTCGTCTGCTCGGTTAGTTGAGGGTGGACGCGGTGCGTGAAGGTCCGTGGCAACCGGTGTTGACTGCCGCAAGAGCAGAGAACTCAATGAATAAATTACGGCTGTGATTCTTTAAATGAAACTGTGACTTTATCCGGACAAGGAAACTGCAAGTGTTTTCACCCCCGGTGTAGATGTGTAACAGGTTTCTCCTTGCAAGCATGAAAACGTGTTAGAAATTATTTAATTTTCGTCTTTTTGGCATCGTGTAATTGAATCGCTCTAATTCTATCTAATTGAAAAAGTGCTGTAACAATTTAGTCGCCAATAGCCCGTTGTGTTGCTCCTGCTCGACAATATTTTTTTCCCACTTTATTTTGTTGTCAACTACAACCTTCCTACTATATAACAATTTAAAACACACATAAAAATACTTAAACGCAACCACTGACTGGAACAGACTTCGCAATCCTCATTGGTTCGCTGCGCGAACCTATGCTCGCTTCGCTCGCATCAATGAAGACATGTGTCCTAGCAGAAGGAATTGTTAACAAAATATGATATTCCAAAAAAATATTTATCAAATCTAAATTTTATGCTGTTTTTCAGAAAAGATATTTACAGTACCTCTGGAATCAGAATTCAAATGGAAACTTTGAGCAAATTTTGACTCGAAATGTGAGCGTTGATTTGGAAATTGAAAACCCAGCATGTTGGTTGTGTGTACATTTACCCAGCACTCGAGCCACCCACGCTTTTTCATTGAGTTTGTTGTCGAAAGTTGTAATGCAAGCGTCTTGTTGAACTATAATAGTTTGCCCCGAAACGGACTTTTTTTTTAATGACCCTGAAAAGATCCTCCGTTTTCTTTGATTTCTATTATTTACTGCAAATGCTCGACTAAAATTCATTTTTTTTTTCAATAAAATTTCATCCGATAACGCTACAAATTCAATTGAAGCGCGAGGCTTTGGGATAAACAAAGAATCGTACAATGTTGCCAAAACGCGATAACAAATAACGTCTTTTTTGCGTGCCACGTAAGAGAATTATATATATAGATGTTAATATTACCAATAAATACTATAATTTCGTTACACTTATATCGTAGCGCGAAAGTAGTGTTTTAGACCATTAAATATCTAAAGCTGTATGTGTACTCAACCCTGATGTAGATGTATTGCAGCGAAACAGGAGGCTCTATATTCTAGGAATGTTCGCAAAGTTCTGGGAATCGTGTTGTAATAAATTATTCAATTTTTAAATGTTCGTCTTTGTTGCATTGTGTAGTGGAAGAAACAGGAGTCAGTCTATCTACCTACAGAAGTTTACTTTTCCAACTAATTCGGCCGTTGTGTCGACGCTCCAGTACGACGTTAATACAACTACCTACTCTGTCCATTCTTTCTTACTATCTTACCTACTTTCTTACTGTCCTTTCTTTCTTTGGCCCACTACAACCTACCTACTATAACAATTTTAAACACAAAAGGAATACAGAAACACAACCACGGATTCGAAGAAATAAAACCGCTACTACAACAAAGTCCATTTTTTACAGAGCAGTCACGTGACTATTGGTCGACACGTTGGTCACACTTTTTGAAGCTCCTCTCAATAGCAATACTGGGTCTACTTATATCTCAGGTTTATGATCCCAGCCATCACGTCGTTTTTACAAAAATGTCAATTTTGTCCCGTTTTTAATAAAAACTATGGAGCTATATAAGTAAGAGAATGGAGCATTTGTTCGTATACTGAATATATTTTACCCATTTTTCAAGTTTCCTATCCGTTTTGGACCCTTCTGATGTAAAATCCGTCTCTTGCGCATTTGGTATCTGTCATGTGTCTGCATGTTTGTGCCCCTGCTACATCCAAACGGTTGAATTCATTTTCATGAAACTTTGCATCTGTGAGTACTTAAATTCATTTAGTGACTGAATTTGGTTGCGTAAATCTGAATGTCCGTTTTCCTGTTCTATATGTTTTTGTGTATTTGTACGAGTATCGCATAAAATAAATTCAATATCTATCAATGCAAATATTCAAAATTTGATACATCATAGTTTAGTTTAAAGGCATTATTTAAAATTTATTTTCTTTCATATTTAGGTAAGTTTCATGTTGAAACATCTGAGTAAACTATACTAAAGGGGAGTCGGTACCCTCTATACTGGTAATGTTAATTTGACAATTTTCATGTACCTTTTTCTATAAAAGTTATAAAGATAGAGGTCCTAATTTTTTTTTTTTTTGCAGATTGAACAGATACTTGTTATTTTACTGAAGTGATCTTTTATTTATTATTATTTTTTTTAATTATTAGGTGAAAGTCACTAATTTTTTTTCAATTTCTTCACTTTTTTGCAACGAAAAGGGCCCAAACAACAATTATTTTAGGAAAAACAACAAAATCTCACTTCAGTGTGTGCAAATACATATAAAGAACATGTGGTAAAAATTGCAGAAGTATACATTGAGTAGTTTCTCAGAAAAAGGTACACGAGCAGCAAAAATTGTAGTTTTGAGATAAACGTGTTTTAAAGAAAGTCGCTTTTCTGACTTTCATTTCAATTCCGTTGTCACAGAACTTGCTTCGTAGTAGACTCCTTGAACATTTGAGAAAGAATATTAATATCCATAATGCAGTTAAGAATACGTTCATTTCCACTATGTGCAGAAAAACTTGCATTCAGATCCGGAATTTTCTTTTCCCAGGCAGAAGTAATACGTTTTGAATCCACATTTGCTTCTGACGAATTCATTGAAGTTGGATTGCCGGTTTGATTGCTGGACACTATTCCTTTAGGATAAAACGATCCTTTACGCTTCTAAAAAATCTCTTTAGATCCAGGCATGATTTTATTTGAAAAATAAAACAAAAACCCTTCTTAAAATATCACTTTCAAGCGAAAAAACAAAAATCGCCGAATTACAATTCGAATAAATTCACATTCGCACGTGAGTTTTATTAGAAAACAAACTATTCAAGTACAGTTACAGTGAATATGAAATTTTAGCAACAGTTAAAATTAAATAGGATTATAAATAAACTAATGTAAGACCTGGTTGTGGCAACCAAGAAGTCAAGGTTTTGTTTTCGTCTGCTGCAAGTGTGTGCGTGGCACAAATAAAAACATCACTGGAAAGCTCTTGAATTAGAGTATAAAAGAAATTCCAAAAAAATAAAAATCGATATTTTAAGGTGTCAGGGTACCAACTCCCCTGTCAATTATTTGGAATGCATGTTGAGCATTGTAATTACTTGGATTGTTTGATTACTTGGAATTACCTGATCAAAATCAATTATTTTTCGCGAAACTATTTTTACAGAATTTAAATTTAATTTTTTTTAATTTGGAGTCTTATTTTTTCTTTACGTAACATAAAAAAAATTCTGAACATTTTTGGAACAGACGATAAGGAAAATAAAACATTGTAAATAAAATATACAAAACAAGACCTTTTAAAGTAGGACTAGTTTATATAATATGGCAACCTTGATATATTTTTTTTATCGTTTGCTTTTTTAAATTTGTTTCCGCAATATATATTCCAAGTATTCTATTTTGTAGTGAAAAAAAGATACATTTGTTACTTTCCTTTGGAAGCTTTTTTAAACTCTGCTTTAAAATGTATTTCTGGATTTTCAATTTGACGTTTTTCGATCTACAACTGTAATGAAGGTAAGTGATGGTTTAATTAATTTAAAAAAACCTTTTAATCATTGTATGACAACTTTGGGAAACGCTTTTGTTTTTACATGGCATACAAGGCATTTATGTGCACACTCTGAACTGTTCTATGCATTATGGGTAACATTCGCACTCTATATACCTTTTTTCTCTCTATATTAAAAAAAATGTTGCCGCCGCAGGATTGAAAACTGTGTTATTTAGCTCGATTCTTAGACGGTTTCCCGAGAAAGTACTGATCGGAAAAAAACAAAATTAACCTGGTTTGTTCTTCATCGTATTCGCTGCACAATTATTAAGATTTTTTTCCGATGCGGCTATTGGTTTAGGGTTTATTAAGTGTCAAAATTGAAGAAGCGAAATTTCTTCCGCGAGTGAGCAAAACACATACAAATTTTCAGTTTTAAGTCGTGAGTTTTTTTTAAGAGTACCTCTCAACATAAACTTTTGCAGCTCGTCGAGTTTTTTTTTTATTTCAATTTGGTTCTTGATAATATTTTTTTTGAAATTCGGGAAAAATCGGGACATTTTTGTTACTTTTTTTTAAAACTGCCGTATCTATATCTTATTACTATTAGTTTTCAATTTTTAAAATATCGCAGTATACCTCAGAATGTACTCTTTCTTACGGTACTATTATTTTTGAAATCGGTTAATAATTAAATTGGATGCGATCAAAAGTTGGTCATACAAAATTCGGAATCTTTGGATTTGTTTGCTACTTTCTGCTAAAATCGTAATATCTACAGCTAAAAAACATTATTTTTTAAATTTGAGAACATCACTGAATACATTACATTACACTCTTTCTTATGGTACAATTATTTTTCAAATTGGTTGATTATTATTGATGTCGCTTCCCTACTTTTCAGACCCTTCACCCTTGACCTCTTTGGTCTAAAAGTATGTTCAATTTGCTGATCATAAAAATTATGCTACTTGGTTATTTTTTAAATTTTTATAATGGTACTTTTTTCATTGAAAAAAAAAACATCGACAGCGTAAAAGCATCGACACGTATAAACATCGATGTTACAAAAACATCGACTCCAATACATCGATGTTTTTTTAAAAACATCGATGTTTTGAAAACATCGACATCAATATCGCATTCCTACCTAGCTACTACTATTCACAACTATTAACTAGCTACTACTATTCAATACTATTAACTAGCTACTAGGAATGCGACATCGATGTCGATGTTTTCAAAACATCGATGTTTTAAAAAAACATCAATGTATTTAACATCGATGTATTGGGGTCGATGTTTTTGTAACATCGATGTTTATACTTTTCGATGTTTATACTTGTCGATGTTTTATTTTTAAATAAAAAAAATTGCCGTTATAAAAATTTTAAAAATAACCAAGTTGCATAATTTTTATAATCAGCAAATTAAACATACTTGTAGACCAAAGTGACCAAGGGTGAAGGGTCTAAAAAGTAGGGATACGACATCGATGTCGATGTTTTCAAAACATTGATGTTTTATAAAAAAACATCGATGTATTGGAGTCGATGTCACATCACTAGTTGTTAAACCTGTTATAAGAAATAGGGAAAAAAGTTTAAATGCACTGAATTTTAAAAACATCGATAGTTTGGGGGCGATGCATTATCAACATCGATGTTTTAATTTTGAATATCGATGTTTTGCTGTCGATGTCGCCTCAATAGTTGCTAAACCAGTTTTAAGAAATGGGGGGAAAAGTTTAAATACACTAAATTTTAAAAACATCGATGATTTTGGAACGATGTATTATCAACATCGATGTTTTAATTTTGAACATCGATGTTTCAAAATATCGATGTTTAGCTGTTGATGTCGCATTCCTACTAGCTACTGCTATTCACTACTATTAACTAGCTACTACTATTCACTACTATAAGCTACTGCTATTTAACTACACAATTTTGAACTTATATGAAATTTTTCTTGGCGATGTGCCAAAATCGTATTCGAAAGACAAGCTAAGTACTTGATAATGATGATGCTCTTTGGAGAAAAAGCAGATTTTTTGAGGCTTGGCTGCTTTGCCTTGTGCCTCTAGTTTAAGTGACTTCACTCTCGAAATACTTACAGGAAACAAAGTCGCAGCAAAAACACTACTGCCACCTGTATTTAGCTTGACAAAAATTGCCCCTCTTAATTAATTAACGTCACACTAGAGCAACACAGAGGTCTATTGGCGACGGTTTGTGATCAATCTCGAAGGGAAAGATCCGAAGACAATGCCCAGTCATTTTAAACCACGGTCAGATGACGAGGCAAAACCTGAGCTGGCACGCCACTCTCCGAACTTCTACACCATCCCAACATGGGGGTTTATTTTCAGAAAACCCTTCCTTAGACCTCAGAATATATTTCCTCTGTGAAAAAGACAGTTAAGCGGCGCCGCAGTTAAAACTAGTAACGTGGAATGGATAAAGTAGAACACGATATTCCAGGCATAATAAACGCTTTTTTCACGAACTAAATCGTCGTGATACAATTTTGAATTAGTAACTTATCAGCTGCTCAGTGCCCAACAGGTGTGTAAACAAACTGCTCTGTCTGCGCTGTCCAGTATTATGCTGATGTTATTCAACCACGTTCTTGAGTTTATTGAATTTCGTTTTGCACGTTTTTTCCTTCTTCGGAAAGACGGCTTACGTGTTCTACTCTTATGAGTCACGTACCGAGCGTCCAAGAAAAAACCAAACAGATTTTACAACGATGTCTTTTCGCTTGAAATCGTGGAAAAAAAAACCGTCTGTAACTATTCCTTGAAAATAAATGTTTGAGGTAGTCGTAATAGGTAAGTAAAAATACATGGTTTACGTCGCGTGCAACACAATCGGGGCTACTGCAGACGGTCCGGGATCAATCACGGAGGGCTAGATCCGAGGACACCTCGTCATTTTGATCCACGGTCAGATGACGAGATCAAAACCTAAACGGGCATCCCACTCTCCAAACTTCCACACCAGGCCAACGTGAGGATATTTGAGGCCTCGGCACTAACGTGCACTAGCTCCCACGTATAGGACGATTTTTGATTGTACAAAAGGTTCGTTAAACGAGTCGTTGTGTCTGATTTCGAAATATGAGAACATGATGTTTGAATGTTCTTAAATGTGTCATACTGTCAGACACATACAGATAGCCATCTGCTAAAGTGACACATTTTAAAATATTCCAGTTAATTTCGTCTTTTTCTTGCTCCGAGTGTTAAATAAACCAAGGCCAAACTAGTAAACGCAAAAATTGTCAAACACGTATATTCCTATTGTGAATTAAACTTGTCGTGCATATCATACGTCAGTCTGTCGTGTGTCACTTGTCGCCTCAATTTGCGGATATTGCCTAAGACTAGCATTGAAAGAGATAGATCCACTCACTAGAAATTAGCCTATCTTTCCACGCTGAAAGCCCATGTTTTGTAAAACATCTGTTCTTGTGAAACTTGTTGCTTTAGTAATTCATTGTGAGGCTAGATAAGTTTTGTTGCTGATAAATTGCCAGGAAATGCCCTATAGAAATGCATTTTTTTTATCTCGTTATCATCTAAAAAATCCGCAATATCTTGATGACGAGATATCTCGTCATTAGCAGATTTGGTCAGATATTGATGGACGTGATATCTCGTCGAAGACATCATTTATTTACCATCGATTTATTGGAGTCGATGTTCGTTTAACATTGATGTTTTTAAACTGTCGATGTTTTTACGTTGTTGATGTTTTATTTTTTAATGAAAAAAGTACCATAGTAAAAATTTTAAAAAATAACCGGGCAGCTAAGTATTTGTCAGTGATGGCGTCATCCGTTACATCACCATACAGTAAATAAAAGAATTATATTTTCCCCCTAAGTTGATAAATAATTAATAATAACTAACCATAATTATTGTTATGTACCTACCTATACTTATAGTTCTGTGCTCAGATGGCAAAATGCTAAAGTCACTTTTCCCAAAAACTTGAGTCCCATTCTGGAGTCTGGTTTGTTAATGTTTAGAAGGTGGCAAAATGTCTTAGACCTTTTTCTTTCAGTTTATGAGAAAATAAAGGTGGAAAAATGAAAAAAAGTCAAAAGTCACAGAACCACATGTTGAATCTTGAATCTAAAAACTGCTGTCACGAAAAATTAAAAAAATGACTTATAACATTTTGCCATCTGAGCACAGAGTTAGTAGTACCTGTTTTAAATTGTTGTAAATATTATTATTTTTTGTATTATTAAATTTTTAAAAATAAAAGATTTGTTAATTGCTTTTATGAATTTTTTTCTTTGTTTTTACAGTTCAAAAAAATCTTAATTATAAATTAATAAACACAGCCACTTACAAATTAAATCTCTCCTTCCCGGGCGAACATTAATGTTAGAGGTTATTAAATCAGTATTAGAAAATGGGGGGAAAAGTTTGAATACACTGATGTTTAAAAACAACGATGGTTTTGGGGCGATCTATTAACAACATCGATGTTTTATATTGAACATCGATGTTTCAATACATCAATGTATAGTTATCGCATCCCAAATCGTTGCATGAATTCCGAGCTTCCTTCTTTGACAAAAATGTTAATTTTGTGCCCCTCTACTAACCCTTATAATTTGATTCGATATTTTCGAAACATCTGGTACATTGTGAATTATACTTAAAATATAACCTTCAGGTCCATTTCTGAAATGAATAAATTGCAATTTCATGAAAAATGAAGTATCAAAAAGAATATTCTCGGATAATGTTCTCTGCTGACAACTATTGTGTTCATTTATGACATTTCTTTGGATGTCTTAAGACTTGTAAATGGTGTCTTGTTGAGCGCTTTAATAGAGAAGGATCAGTGTTCCAAACAAACTCATTCAGTCCTTTGAATTGCCTTCCGTATACACTACAAATTTGTTTCTTCTCGTGAGCACTCATTCGCTGACATTATCAATGACCTCATAACCTCGTGACCTCCAGAACCAATCACAATGAAAAATTGTTGCCATCCTAGAAGTGAGAATGAATGACCTTTGCATCCTGCGAGCTATTCATACACCATTGAGAGCTTATCTTATTTGATGTAAGAGAACTGATTAATTTATCTATGTCCTCCTACAGCTAATTCAACTCTTAAGGGAGCAGGCAACGATAGACTAGTATCAACACCTCACTGTGTGGTCCACAATCTGATCACCTTTATTTACGCGATTTGTTGTGAGAAAATTTGTTTACACACTTCATTTATGCAAACTTTTGAATTTCCCTTGAAACAAATGCCCAAATGTAATGAAACTTCATAATATATATATTTTTAATTTTATGGAATGTAATTTAGCCATTTTTCAGTGAAAGATCAAGTCTGACTAAAGGGTTTCTGGAATTTTATCATGAATTTAAATTTTGGTTGATGCAGTATGTGAAACGCTTTCTGTCAAAATAATGTCGGAACGTGCTTCCTGTGTGTATTCCGAACGTGACGTCACTTGGCTTGTTTTTCGAATACGATTTTTTTTTTAATTCCAAAGAATTAATTCGAATTTAAACATATGATAGTTGATTCTTCAACGCCAGTTGGATTAACACCGAACGTCGCCAAAAGGGCTATAAAGACACTTTAAGGTACTCCCGATATATGTTTTGAGAGAGTATTTGGTAGAGGATGTAAAATCTATATTTTCCGTCTTGTGTGTTTGATAACACTGAAAATTCCTCGCATAGGAATTCCAAAATTGATACACGCGTTCCGTTGAGAACATTAAAAAATTTTTGATACTCGAAACATTAAGAGAGCTGAAATTTGTGTTAGATTATCATCTTCATCGATATATTGATTTAATCGGATCATATATGACTTTATTTCTACGCAATCAATTAGATTTTGATATGCCTATGTACATATTATCAGCTTCCTCATTTTTTGGGTCTTATCAAGTGAGTGATTTCACCTGTGCTAACCCTATGACGGGTTATTGAACCCTCTTGACGTCTAACTTTCCTCGACAAATAAAATCGGGATTCGGTCCGATTGGAAAACGAGCGGTGCCATGCTATTGTTTCTTGTCAAGCCTTCATCGAATTGAATCACGCCTTCAAGTGTCTGCAGCCGTTTTTCCCACTTTGTTTTGTCAGCTTTGCCTTGAAAGCACAGCTGTGTTCACATATGCACATTGGAAGATTATTCCGACTGCCATTTTCGATTCCGATTTTAAGTTACGATTGTTCCTTTTGTCTTTATTTTATGTTGGTATTTAATCGTCAGATATTTTAATACTTAAGAAATTAAAAGAACATATTTTAGAAATAGCCATTTACAATCGATAATGGTATGAATTTCAAATTTTTAGTTTCTTCAGTCATAAAAACACAAGCACTGGAATTGAAGCAAAAGTGTTTGCCGTTTTCAGTTTATTTTGAATGGAAAAATCATTGTTTTTATTGAATGGTCATTTCCAAAGCACAAAATTTATTGAGCGATCCTTCTTAATGAACGCGAAAGCAAATATTTTCCATCAAAAATCTAAAAATATGCTCTAGTTATTCGTAATCGGCTTAGCATAAAAATGTAATTTTGAAAAGAAATATTTTAATATTTCTATAGATTCATCTATATATTTATCTGTAGATTGTTTTTAAAGTGTTCGTTGAAACTGAAGCCATATATCTTTGCAAAATGTTTTGACCTGTTTTTTCAGTTTTTTTTAGTTGAGTTTATGAAATACGGTTTCTGGAAAAAGATTTAAACATTTGAAAAGGTAAAAAGCGGAATCTAAGATTGAAAACACCGAAATCAAAATTTTTTGTTCTGAAACAATAATTCATCTAGCTGAAAATAAAATTACCAATTATCCTTAACTTTTTTTTTCCTGAACATTCGATCATTCACTCTATTTAAAATTCAATTCATTCGAATATTTCAATCTAAACACATAATCAGAATTTGATTATTCGAATAAAGAATACTTAGAATTTTCTGAAACAATGCGTTCTTATACAGATCTGATATATATTAATGCGAAATTTGACTAACCATTTTACAATATTGGAACAGAAAAGAACTAGAACTTCCATTAACGAATTCGAAAATGAAAAGAATATTATTCGGAACAAGTAAAGTATATAATCCAAACAATTTTTTATCCTCTATTCTTAAATTCAATGCCACGTCGGTATTGGATATATCTATGACTTCATACGTAACTCCAGCGAGTTTCGAGTGCAAGTACATGCATTTGCACTACTTTCTCATAACTTAGCGCTACAGGAACACCAAAAAACCCGAAAAAAAATGAAGTTCTCACAAGAGTTCTAACAATGGAATATCCCCATCCTGCTGAGGGGTAAGTTCTTTTTTTTTTCCACCTCGATTTCATCAAGCTACGTCGTTTCCGCTAGGACCTTCACCTGTCGGTTAGTTCCCAAAGCAACTTCCGGGAGAATTTTTTTTACCTTGCCTCTCTTCTTCCAACATCTTCCATAAACGCTTGTGGAAATTCTCACCTTTCTTCCGTTATTGCATTAGCATGATGCATAATTCTGACGAAAGAATATTATATAATGTTCCATTTTTAGATGTATTCGTTTTTGCATGTATTTCACGCTTTCTTCTGGAATATTTCGTGAGTCGTCGGAATTTGTTTTTACTTTTATATCGATCGCGCGCGCGCGAGTCATCGGCTAAGCGTTAAACCATTTGTGCCCACGCAAAATTGTTGCTTACTCGTGCTTTTTGAAGTGCGTTATTTTTAAAACAATGAAACATAGCTGCTTATTATAAAGAACGTGCTGTTCCTTTCCTTCCCTCTTTGTAGAATGTATTAAAAGAATAAAAAAAAAGAGGCCACAGACCCAAAGTTTGGAGTATGTGGTTTTTAACATTTGCTTTTCCGTGATTGTTTAAGCCTAATAATATACAGCTTCAATTCAAAAGTTAAAATTCTGCAAAAAAAACAAGCTCTTTATTCCTTTTTCATACTATTCGAAGATAAAAATAATTTTAAGCTGCAATGATATTAAAATATTCAAAATGAAGTTGTCACTTGTTTTAGATTAAATTGCTAAAAATAGCAACCTTTTTTTAGAGAATTTGAATGCCCTTTGCAATATGGTGCAAGAAACTGAAACACTCTAATACGGCATTGATTAATATGGAGAAAACAAACGTAAATTGCGACTGCTAAAATTGCTGATTTTCTTGGGAAAACTAAGAATTAAATAGTATAAAGTCGTAAAAAAATAATTTCATCTTCCACTTTGTTATGATACATTAGTATCTGCTTCAAAAACCACATTTGCACGAAACGGGTCGAACTTATAAATTTATTTCTCAATGAACAGAAATGTTCTCAAGCAATTGTTATTCGAGATGGGACAGACAATATCGAATAATAGCCAAACCCGAAACGAAAAATCTAAATGGATTTCGTCAATTGTTAAAATTATTTTTATGAACACTTTATTTTGCAATTAGTATGTCCTATTATCTATAGGAAATTTTGGTGATTCAAAAAAACGCTACTCTCGTTTCAATGCTTCAGTTTGTGGAATGGTTTTAATTAATTTTTCATTACTTTTCTAGTTATTTCTCTTGTAAGGACATAGGATTTCAAAATGTTGTAACCATTATTTCAGTACAAATGCATTAAAAAAAATCGAAACTGCTATAAAACCCGCTTTTTTCATTGATAAAAATTCTAGTTTTAATAAAAATAACGAAGTTAAAAATTTAATTTGAATCTTAAAATCTACATTTTAGAATTTTATATTAAATCTGAGAAATGTTTGTGAGAAGGATTTTTAGTGAAGAAAAACAAACCATTAGGAAATCGATGATATTACTGCTACAACAGAAATGTTTTCGCGGGATACACATTGGGGTTACCTTAAAATGGAGTTTATCGCAGTTTTGGCGATGTTGGACGTTTGATTCTGTTGACTGACCATTCAACTATTATTAACCAATTCGGAATTCATTCTTTCGAATTTTTTTGGCAAAATACGTGCATGAAACACGTTCCTCCGAAGTAACATTGCCATTTTTATTCAATTTGATAGATAAAGCCTCTCACATGCTGCCATCTTACATTTTAAAATCATACTGGCATTAAAGATATGTGTATGATACTCTTTGCAACAAATAAACTGAAACATTATTATTTTATTTTAACTAGAATTTCATCGAAGACAGCCACGAGGTGGACATATTACAATTCCATCAAGTTTCGAAAGAAAGCGACGTACTTCCCAACGTTCGAAAACCCTAATTCGAAGTCCGATTTCGAAAATGTCAACTTCCATTCCCTCCTATTTATAATAATCCACCCTTCAAAGATACCGCCCAATTCTCAGATACTAGACCATAAAATCAACAAAAACGTCCTTCACCGGCAATTCGGACAGGAGTAGAAACGAATTACTTTTCGTTGTGTGGCAACGAGAGAACGCCCTTGTTATTCTTCCGGATTGCAGACGAAACAGCCGTTAATCATTCTGTTTAGCCATCTAATGCCAGGGTCATGGTCGATTAAACGCACTTTTGAGCAGAAAGTGAAGTATAAAAATGCGTTACATGTTGAACATTACATCCCTGAACAGCTGTTTTCCAAAGGGCTACGCCATTTTGATCGTGAAAAACGTGGATGATTGTCTCTAAGTTTCGTCTATGATTCTGAAACTGCTTTATTAAATGCAATTCTGAGCTGTTACGATCCGCAAGTTAGCGCCATTTTAATCGTACAAAATGCATTTGGAAGTTTGCCTAGGTGACACTGCTTTTTGCAAAATGCATTTTTTAGCAGAAAGAGTGAATTGTAAAAATGTGCTGAGTTCAAATATTACAATCATTCGCTGAACAGATGTGTTGCTTGTTGCGAGGGTAAAATTATTTGATACTTGGAAGATTTTGCCGGGTTTTCGTCTCGGGCAAAAAAAAAATTATAATTTATTCCACAAATCAGAACTGCAGATACTCCTCAATTTTAGTTTTTAAAACCAGTTTCTTTCTTAAAGAAATCTATGAATGCAATAAAAAAATATTTCTTCAGATCAATTCTATGAGGGACTCATTTGTACAACCAAGCGAACAAGAATACAAATATACTAACCAAGATTGCTACACATCAATTGGAATTCCCTTAGAGAACACTAAAGGAAACAATTATACCTCAAATTTGTAATACTTTTTATATAGACAACACCAAGGAAAAGAAAAACTTCGTTTTCGTAATTCACCTATGAATGTTTTATTTAAAATGAATTGTTATTTACTTTCCATAATAGATGTAACCGCTCAGGAGGACATGTTGCAACAGTATTTATTTCTTCAAGGCCGAAAAGTCAGCGATCTGACCGAAAAACCGTTGACAATAATTACAAGAGGTTCCGCATCACAAACTGCATACTAAGCGGGACTCGTTGCCAAATCTTCCAGCATTCCCTCGCTATTGAATGAGATAAAAACTGACATCCCAGCGATTTTAAGAGCGTGTAGTTTTCAACATGGCCAGCGCTGTTGTGGCTTTTAGTATTTTCGGGGAAAGATACGTGCTGTTAGTTCTTTTTTTTTTTGTACTGTTCTGCCTTTTCAAATCTTAAAAAAAAAAATTTGCAAAAAATTTGAGCTCGAGGTGTCTAGTTCTCAAAAACTATATTCTTTACGCTGGGTATACAGTAACACAACGGGAGCGGCCCTCTTTACGCTTTGAAGTAGTTTATAAAACATCGATGTATTTACCTTCGATGTATTGGTAATGGTAATTTTTAGTTAACGTCGTACTAGAGCAACACAACGGGCTATTGACGACGGTCCGGGATCAGTCCCTTAAGGGAAAGATCCGAGGACAACACCTCGTAATTTTGAACCACGGTCAGATGACGAAGCAACACCTGAGCTGGCACCCCACTCTCCAAACTTCCACGCCAACCCAACGTGAGGACTTTCAGCCACGACAGATTTAAGGTGCACCAGCCGCCTCTACACCATACGCTTACAAACATCCATGCCCGTGCCCGGATTCGAACCAGGAACCTTCCGATCTAGAGGCTAACACCTTAACCACTATACCGGTTGGTCGGCTCGATGTATTGGAGCCTATGCTTTTTTAACATCAATGTTTATACCTGTCGATGTTTTTACGTTGTCATTGATTTATTTTTAAATGAAAAAAGTACCATTATAAAAATTAAGAAAAATAAACGTGCAACTAAGTATTTGTGAGTGATGGCGACATGCGTCCCATCAGAAAGAGTTTTTTTTCCTAACAGGGTGAGATAGTTAGTGAAAAAAGAAGGCAGCTTAAGGTGGAGAAAGTTAACAAACTTCCTTTTTTACAAACTGTAAATAACAAATATTGGAGCGTATAATAATGATAGTCCCCAATATTTTTTATTTACAGGAAATAAAAGATATGTTTGTTGTTCCTCCCCTATAGCTTAATAAATAATTAATAATAAATAACAATAATTATTGTTATGTACCTACCTAATCATGCTTATAGTTAGTAGAACCGATGTCAAAAATTGTTGTAAATATTACTTTCTTTTATATTATTCAATTTGAAAACAAAAGACTTGTTAATTTTTAAATTTTTTGACAATTAAAAAATTTTTTAGTTATAAATTAATAAACACGGTGTTGGGTTGGTGTGGAAGTTTGGAGAGTGGGGTGCCAGCTCAGGTGTTGCTTCGTCATCTGACCGTGGTTCAAAATGACGAGGTGTTGTCCTCGGATCTTTCCCTTAAGGGACTGATCCCACCGTCGTCAATAGCCCGTTGTGTTGCTCTTGTACGACGTTAACTAAAAATTACCATTACCATTAATAAACACGGCAAATGACAAATCAAATATCCTTCCCCCTCCTCAGGCGAACATCAATGTTTGAGGTTACTAAACCAGTTGTAAGAAATGGGGGAAAAGTTTGAATATACTGATGTTTAAAAACATCGATGTTTTTTGGGCGATGTATAATAAACATCGATGTTTTAAATTTGAACATTTACGTTTCAAAACATCGGTGTTTTGTGGTCGATGTCGTATTTCTACTGGAAAGTACCCTGTAAAGCCCAAAATCTAAAAAACTAAATTTTTGAAAAATCCGCACTGGGGGCATGCGTGAAAAGAGGTCACTTTACATTGTGTGGAGTAAGGACTGCGTAAGCGGTGTCATTCGAAAGCAAACAAATCGCTACAATTAATATTGGACAGCAATCTGTCAAAACAATAAATACCAAACTGCACTTTAATCGTAAGAGCTTCGGATTACCAACCGGAGGGTTACGAGTTCAAATCCAAACAAAGACCAAAGGGGGCTGGTGCACATTAAATCTGTCTTGGTCTCAAATGTCCTCACGCTGGCGCCGACCCTCCGGTCTGGTGATTATAGGGTTAGCCTCTAAATCAGAAGGTTCCTTGTTTGAATCAGGGTCAGGGCATGGATGTTTGTAAGCGTAGGGTGTAGAGGCGGCTGGTGCATCTTAAATCTGTCGTGGCCGAAACTCCTCACGTTGGGCTGATGTCAGGGATTAGGCTAGAGAAAAAATTCCCTTAGCAAAAAAAGCTAAAATGAAGAAAAAAGCTTTAGCAAAATTCTAAAATAACAAATTTGTTGGCAACGGTCATTTTTAGAATTGTCAGAAATGTCACCGAAGCTTAAAAACATCGGATTGGAATATTTCAATCGGAATTATTTCATTTAATAACATAATTAAGAACAATTTTTTTCCTCGGCGTTTATTATTCTTGCTTAAATGATTAAGAACCGATATTTCTTCTTATACTATTCCGGTTTTTTTTTTCTTTCTCTCACCAGCGATCAAGGAAGCGATGTTTGGAACGTCTGCCGTAACGATTTTTTATTCCGATTTTTGCGAAAGGGGTCACCATTTCTTTCGCATTTTGCGAAAAAAGCGATCGTAGCTAGAGTGCCTATATAATAAGAGTGGCGACAAGTGACCAAATTTGGCCCAATGCGCATGCGCGGTAGCCATTTTTCTACCGGAATCGTCTTAAAGAAGGTTTCTGGGCGAATTAATTTATCATTTCAGGGAGAACAAAAAGCATATGTTTGTTTTATTATGGATTCATTCGGTATAAATGAATCATATAAACGCTCAATTATATGCGTAATTGATGAGATATATTGCACAACGCGCTAACTTAGATTGCAGTAAACACCATGTTGTTCAAAAAAAGCTATTTACTTAAAAGTCTTCAAATTTATGCTGACAAAACACTAAAATAATAATAAAAAAACATTCTAGAACACGAAATGGAACATGAATAAGCTATATTTTCTTTACAATTTAATATACACACGTTTTTCTCGAACACACAAAAAGTTCCCATGTTAAGTCTACGGGAGCTAGGAAAAGACTGCCTCGGGCGGTAGAAAAGGTCTCTAAGCCAATCAGAAAGTGTTTCCCGTATGTCGCCACTCATATATAGGCACTCTAATCGTAGCTTAATCCCTGGTTGGTGTGGAAGTTTAAAGAGTGGGGTGCCAGGCTCAGGTGTTGCCTCGTCTTCTGACCGTGGTTCAAAATTACGTGGTGTTGTCCAGGATCTTTCCCATAGGGGATTGATCCAGGACGGTCGCCAAAAGCCAGTTGTGTTGTTCTAGTACGACGTTAATTAAAAATTACCTAGTCCTCACGCTGGCATGGTATGGAAGTTTGAAGAGTCAATAGACCGATGTATTGCTCCAGTGCGACGTAATTAAATACCTACCTACCCTCCCGACGGTTTCATATGAACAACACTCCATTTAAACTTGACGTCGTCATTAGCCGGTTGTGTTGCTCTAGTACGACGTTGATTAAAAAATTACAAATTACCATTTAAACTTGAGTTAGTTTTCGGAACCCATCGATTCAATTGCAATGAAAAACAACTATTCCAGAGTCGTCAATTGCCCGGTGTTCTGTTCCAGTTCGACGTTAATTAAAATACCGACCTTCCGATTTCCAGAAAACAATTTTCGATTCACAGGTTGGTAACGCGAACTTACAGAACGACGCAAAAGCTAGCCGGTATGCAAATTACACCCTACGACAACGTTCGAGGCAGCCAGTGCTTTGGTTTCTGGGAACGTGCCTCATTCCACGTTCCAACCCCGACCTTGAACTTGACTCTTCCATCCATTCTCGTTTGTCTGGCTCTTGGGGTTGGGGGCGGAATGGACCCGAGCTTCTTCTTTCTAATTTTTTTTTACCGAAAAACTTCTTGTTTTTGAGGGATGGAGGGCAAAGTCGGCCCTGCTCAGGAATGTGGCCTAAAGGGTCGGTCGAACGAAGAGACGAGACGGAATGGAGGAAATATCGTTTGATCTGGTAAATGTGTCCACCAAACGGGAGTCGTGTTAAATGTGTTATGTTCCCGTCCAAACGAGAATCTCGTGATGTTTAAGGAAAACATTCAAGAATTTCTCTCTTGGAAAATTGTTTTCCTAAAATATCATTGTCGTAGTCAAATCACTTTTGCTAACTTCGTTTTTATATTTTATATTCAGCTAGCAGCTGCCAACTAATAAACATTTTGAAATTCAACTAGCTGTCAACTATTTACAATTTTTCTATTCAACTAGCTGTCAACTATTTACAATTTTTATATTCAAGTAGCTGTTAATAACTGCCGACTACTAACAATTTCTATATTCAACTAGCTGTTAATAACTGTTAACTAGTAACAACTTTTATATTCAACTAACAGTTAACAGCTGTCAACTAGTAACAATTTTTGTATTCAACTAGCTGCTGTCAACTATTGTACTTACAATTTTTATACTGTGTGTGAGCTAGTGGTTTATAACTGTCAATTTTTATATTGCGTGTAAACTAGCTGTTTATAGCTGTCAACTATTTGCAATATTTATATTGAACTAGCTGTATATAGCTCTCAACTACTGCAATTTTTATATTGTGTTTCAACAAGCTGTTTATAGCTGTCAAAACTATTTACAATTTTTATATTGAACTAGCTATTTATAGCTGTCAACTACTAACAATTCTTATATGAACTAGCTGTCAATAGCTATCAACTACTAACAACTTTTATAGTGAGAATTTGCTGTTAATAGCTGTCAACTACAAACAATTTTTATAGTCAATGCCCGTTGAGAAAAGAATATAACGATCTTTCAAAATCACTTGTTGCTATATAAGTTGTTATTATCGTTCTCAAAGTAATCATAGGTGATGAGGGCGCGCTGAAACACATCTTTGATATGCTGCATTGTTCTTAAATATTTACTGACAAAATGTTCTGAATAATATTATCAATTCATAAATCTCACCTCAAAAATACATCTCGATGATTATCTAAGAAAAACTTAGCGCCACAGAACTTAATTCAAATTGGAAACAAATTGGAATTAGCAGTGAATTCATTACAATAGACTACGAATTTACATTTGGGCAACGCTACAACAACACGGGCAACGCTATTATGGCTGTTATCCAATAGGCTTGAAATTCGTATGATGGGAATTCGTAGCAATCACTGGGGGTTAGCGAGCAGTGTTCACACCTGACCCCACGAAAAGAAGTGTCACGGACAACACCATGCTGGCCACGCAGTGACTTGTGATCTATATAATACAGTGGATGTTTTGAACTTCAATCAGAGTATTTAGTCAAGAAATGGATTTTTTATTGATAGTTAAATGTTGAAATTCCTGAAAAAATGTTGATTTTTTACGCTTCCTTGATTAAAAAAATTGTAAAAAAAAAAAACTATTTCATTAAGCAACTTGATGGAGGTCCAAAACATAAAGAATAATATTAGGAATAATTTCCAACAGGGAAAATCTTTCGGTTTATATTTCTGAACAAATTAGAATTTGTGATATCATGCTTCAAAAAACATGCAAATTTGTTAATTATGTCTAAATTAGATAATTTAATATTTGTACAATCTGATTTTTCACCCTGAAATGATTTTAAGAATACACTTCTTACCTGTGGTAAAAAAAAAAAAAAAAAAAAAAAAAGGAATTTTTTTTAAGTCAAAATTTAAAAAAATCTTCTAGTGCATACGTATTTAATGACTAGTTTAAAGAGTTAAAATTAACCGTTAATGTTACTTTGCAACAGTTGCTAATAACCACTAAATTGAGTGGCTAACTGTTAGTGTTAATCGCTAACTGATAATAATACTCCTAAAAAGAGTTATTCGTCGTGTAAATTAAAAATAACCGTCGACGCTGTTATCGTAAAATAACAGTTATGCCCATATCTACCGCCAACCCACTGTCCGTTTCGAGGTGTTTTTTCAGAAGAGGGTGGGATTTTACCCCTTAGCAAATTGGGGGTGACCAATGGCCTTGGAATGATCTCTGTAGAAGTCACATCCTTAACGATAAGATGTTTATTTTCCCCTGGGGTCAAACATCTGAAAGACGAAAAGGAAACCGGTAGATACTGAAACTAATGCAGTTAGCTTTTAGTTGACTTCATCAAAACCTTCATAAAATTTTGTGTAGCAAATCTACTAAACTTCAATGCATGATGTTAATTCGAAGAACATTTGATTCTTCAATTTCTTTCAAGATGGCTGAAGTCCCACAGTTTATCAACGGTTTTCTTAAGGCACAATAATTGTGTGCAGTTTTCTTCGTGTAATCCACACTAATTGTCGACGGTTTTCTTAGGATAAGACACAATAAATGGCTACCGTTTTCTTGGGGCCTTCTTCTTAATTTAAGGCTCAATAATAGTGTGCAGTTTTCTTCATGCAAGACGCACTATCTGTCTACAATTTTCTTAGGTTAAGCAATAATTTGCTGCAGTTTTCTTAAATTAAGGCACAATAATTATGTATAGTTTACTTGGGTTAAGGCGTACCAATTCTCTAGGGTTAAGGTACACTTAATGTGTGCAGTTTTCTTAGTGCAAGGCGCACTGATTGTCTGTTATTTTTAATGGTTAATGAGCAATATGTGGCTACAGTTTTCTTAGATTTAGGCACAATAACTCACTTTTCTAGGGTTAGGGGCTCCTGTCTACGGTTTTTCAAGTTAAGGTGCAATATTAGTCTACAATTTTCTTACGTTGAAGCCTAATTATTGTCTACAATTTTCTTACGTTGAAGCCTAATTACTGTCTACAATTTTCTTACGTTGAAGCCTAATTATTGTATGCAATTTCCTTAGATTAACCCTTGTTTCGACGCACTGTCTCCATGGTAACAAAACTGACTAGGATGGACAGATATTCCATTCCTTAGGGAAAAAAAAACTAACAAGATCTTGACCTCGTCATCATATCGTCATTTGCAAACTTAATTAAATCTTTATTGAAGAGATATCGCTTGGAGGGTAAAGTGCAATAATTGTTTGAAAAAATAAAACGTTGTTCTTGTAAATTTTATGTACAAAATGTGTCAGCAAGTTAATTTGAACAAAATCAATTTTGGTTGAAAATTGAGACTGCGAAAAATATCTCTTTTCTTTACCAAACACCAACTTAACTACAACTATTTCTCTGAACCAATTCAGTGAGGTCAAATAAATTCTTTTTACCCTGCTTCTAACCACGTTCTAGAATTACCAGCTGACAAATACAGTAAACTACCGATTTTCCGATTTGCGGCTTATCCGCAATCACTTTGAGACAAAATGTTGTTGAAAAAACTTCAATCTCAAATAAAAAAAAGGTGTTTTACCAGTAGAAACTATTAACTGATTTTTTCATGAATAAGTAAATAAACAAACATTGAAGTACAGAAATCTACTGTATGTTAATTCATAATTGTATGTAGAGGCACGTATATACAAATTGTTCAAAAGCATTTTCGTGTTGATTTGTGCCCTTTTAAGCCATTTTGCTGATTATCCGCGGTTGCCGAGCCGTGAATAATCAGCGGATAATCGAGAGTTTAACAATGGAATACTTGAAACATTTTACCACACAATGACTAATTAGACCGGACCTTGAGCTCACAGTAGATTCCGAACCACTGCAAACAGTGCAAACATCCATCCCATGACGGAGATAAAGATTAAGATAAGGTAAGATAAGACAGGGATTGAAATTGGAAGGATAAAACTTCAGAAGCGATTGTTAAAATTTTTTAAAAATCAGCGAAAGTTTATAAGGGTATCTTTTTAATCGAAATCATTTCTAAATTTTGGTGACTTTTCTGGAATATTGCTGAGATCAACTAAGATTTAGTTCAGATTTTTAACTAATTAGCGGTCGTAAAAAAAAAATATTTTTTTAAAGTTTTCTTTTAAGAGACAATTTTTCGAAATTTTGGTGCGAAGTCGTGGCAACCATAAAAGAAAACCATTAAAATATGTGCTTTTAATATTGTCATGAAAGCCTCGAAAAGAAAACATTTATTTTTAATTTTAAATTTAAACTCTCTCTTCTTGGCGAGTTCTGCTCAACGTCTGTTTCATACTTATCCAGAACATTTTGTGTTTTAGCCGATTCATTTCACTATTTTATCACAAAAATTTCTTATAAAATAGGGTTTAATAGGTGATATTTTGTACTACTATTTTTTAAGAATGTATGCTACTCATATGCTACTATTAGTAGCTAATGCTACTACTGTGAAATTAACTGCTAGAAGAACCAGTACTTCCGGAAAAGAACAAATTATTGACGTTTAAGTGAAGTCTGGCGTTAATTTTTATCATACACTCTTTATGCCACATGCTGAGTTAGGTTATTGAGATTTGTAGTTAGGTAGTTGAATTTAAGTCGCACTCTAGAACAACACAGGGCTTCGTAATTCATCTCGAAGGAGAAAATTCTAGCACAGCACCTCATAATTTTCAAGCATTATCAGAGGACGAGTACAAAACCTGAGCTGACTCCCCTTGCCTCCAAACCACTACGAGGAGAAGACAGATTTAGCGTACGCCAGCCCGCCTCGTAGACGACTGTCTTTGGTTGGATCAATTTCGAAATTGCAATCCTCCAGTTGCTGATTCGCGACTCTACCAACTTGGCTACAAGTAAAAAAAAACTACTTCAAGAAGTTTTCTTGAACTGGAATCGGTAAAAACGATTAGTTTGTCTCAAAATTGTAAATGAGAAAGAGCGTATGTTTATCAAAAATATTCGACGGCATTTAGTATTGTTTCAAAAGGTTTAAACATCGATTTTGGGTTTAACTTGTAGTTTTATATAATTTTAAATCTAAATAAAAACGTGTAATGCAACAAAAAGATCGACGCTACAAGAAGAATTTGTCCAGGAGTTGTGCTAGGCTGCATATAACCTACCTTTACTCGAGCAGAAGCTATGGGGAAATGTTAAGCCCGATGATTCGTTGGTGTCTCACCGTCATCTATGACGTCACTCTTGAACTTTCGAATTAAAAGAATGTTTCTTTTCGAATTAAAAGAATGTTCATTGTAATCTAGAAAATATGCTGTCTATTGTAAAAGGTGTTCCGAACAGTTAATTGAGAATCATTAAGAAAATATCCACTGATAAATCATGATGGGACGGATTGAGCACGAGACTTGCAATTGCAAGTAAATGTTTATACTTCACACGCATGCGTACTATGAGTGACGTCATAGATCATGGGGTGAGAAACCAACGAACGTGCAAGATCCACTTGGAACGGCGCTGACTGGGAACGTATAGTCTTTAGTGACCAGTCCCGTTTCCAACTGTGTCCTGACGACAACCGCAGACGTTTCTGGAGATGTCCAGGGCAGCGTGGGGATCCTGCCCTTACTATCGCACGTTAGAGTTTGGGGTGCCATATCCTTTGATAGCCCTTTGGTAATAATTTCTGGCACACTTACAGCACAGTTGTACGTAGACGACATTCTACGACCGGTTGTGTTACCGTTTCTTTTGCGACACCACGGACTTACTTTTCAACACGATAATGCCGCACACGGCATGTGTTACTATGAATTGTCTTCGAGCTTTCCCAACACTTCCTTGGCCAGCTAGGTCTTCTCCCTCACCCATAGAACACATTCGGGACGTCATGGGAAGGCCATTGCAACCATCCCGGAATGTTGACCCTTGACAGTTGGAGACAATTTAGCGAGAAATTCCACAGTGCACCATCCGGGAACTTTTTCAGTCTATACCACTCCGGGTGACAGCTTTCATCCAGGCCAGAGGTGGACCAATGCTTTACAATGCCCTTTGTAGCGGCCAAACTCTGAAATAAATCATTCAAATGTTCTGAAATTTGAATCGTTTCTTTTTTATGTATGTTCCTCACATCCACCCATTTTTATCGCAATCGGACAGCTCCTTCTTGGTGCGTCGATTTTTTTCGTTATAGAGTGTATATTAAATAATTTTTGCTTTACTGCTTTATAGTTTCCATCGACCCTCACGAAATCACGAGTTTTTTTCTCCACCAAAGCGCTATATATCGAGTGGTTTCTATGGAAACCATATTTATACATATCTACGTATAATGTTCTATGCCAGTAAAAAAAATTTTCTTTGGAAAAAGTAAGTTTTCTGTTGTTTTGGGGTCGGTTCTGAAGAAAGAATATTGAAAATGTGTCTTACATTTTATTTAGGTGAAAGGGGAAGGAAGCAGAGGTATATGAGAGCCAGAGATAAAATATTTTATAAAAACAATCTTATGTCAACGACAAAGAATACACAGCTCCTACGACTGTCCTTTCCCGATAAGACTGATGCGATCAAAGGTGACAACAAAGGACTTTTCTGAGTCTCTCTCTCAACTTTATCGAAACCTTTGCACTGATCATCATCCTTTTCAGAATTTCGTTCTTTTTGTATTCGAAACCTCACACTCGAGAGAATAATTCTTCAGCTAGCTGAATAAAACCCGGCGTTTTGCTCTGGTTTCAAATATGACCACGACATTTCCCTGTGCTAACTCAAATACACAAACCCTGTAAAACGTGCTTCCTACCGCGAAAGCTAAAATATGACCGCGATATTTCCCTGTGTTAACTCATACAAAAACCCTGTAGAACGAGTTTCCTGATCCATGTTCACTTACTGCAGTAAAACAAACTTTAGATTTTAAAATTGAAACTTCGAGGGGCACTTTCAGGACTACCTGTGTGCCAGTTTTCATGGCTACAGATGGGTCTGAAGACAGGAAAGAAATGGCTTAAGATTTACGCAGTATTCTAAAGTATAAGTGTACCAAATTTGGTGAGTGTTAGTCAAACGGTGTAGATTTGTATAGAGAATACACACACACCGGCATCCTTTTTTTATAGTATATAGAAGAAAGATAGATGGATACACAGTTTTCGATATCTATCCGGGTTTTTTTTCCCGAAATGTTGGGTACGAAATGGAATACGAAAGTAATTTTATTTGCATAAAACTTTTCCAATGAGAGGTTTTTATCAAAGCTAAATGCAGATGGCGCTGTGTTTTTTGTGCTTGCTTTCGGTGCGTATTCCGAACGTGACGTCACGGCTTGTGTTTCGAATTCGATTTCCGAACTTAGCTATTAGAAATTCCGCGATGAATGAATTTCGAAATGGGATAGTCGATTGGTCAACAATTCGATGCGCCAAAACCGTGATAAATTAAATTTTAAGGCAACCTTGGATATGCATCATATAAGAGCATTCAGGAATCTCCGTTTGGGTTATTTGTACTGGATACTCTCTTGTTAAGTTTTGTGAAACCTGAAGTTCACTCCTCGTCTTTAAATGGCTTGTTTACACTGAAAATAAATATCTCTGTATTAAAAAAATGTTACCGCCGCCGCCGTCGCCGCCGCAGGATTGATAACTGTGTTGTTTAGCTCGATTCTTAGACGGTTTCCCGAGAAAGTACTGATCGGAAAAAAACAAAATTAACATGGTTTGTACTTCATCGTATTCCCTGGACAATTATTAAGATTTTTTTCCGATGCGGCTATTAGTTTAGGGTTGTTTAAGTGTCAAAATTGAAGAAGCGAAATTTCTTCCGCGAGTGAGCAAAACACATACAAATTTTCAGTCTTCGGCCGTGAGTTTTTTTTAAGAGTACCTCTCAACGTAAATTTTTGCAGCTCGTCGAGTTTTTTTTTAAAAGGGGGGTCGACGAGCGTAAACGATCAGAGGGCGAAGCCCTCGCTGTGACGTCATGGACCAGAAAGTGAAATCAGGATAATACGAATTATTCAGATAGTTTCACTCTGCGAAAGGAATGTTGGTTTGCGAAGCAAACCAAATGGTATTGCGTAGCAATCCCTGGGGGTTGGCGAGCGTAAGCGAGCAGGGGGCGGAGCCCCCTAGTCTTATAAAAAAATTGTGAATTACATCCCTTCCCCCCCTTCAACTTATGGTGGGTAATGAACGAACATGGAAATTCGTATTTTGAAATTACTTTGTCTAGTCATAAAATTATGCGTACCACAATTACAGAATTTTATTTGAAATATTAAATGCAAGGGAAAACAAATCACATTTCCTGACATTAACTCTTTCTCATCTCATCTGCATTTAAATGCATTTCTATCGAGGTGAGATTATTTTTAGAGATAGTATACGACTTTTCCTGATTTAACAACTTTCTTCCCATTAAAGGTTACTCGTGACCTGCTTTATCTTGTCTTCTCCTTTTGACTACATGTTATTATCCATACCTGCTTTATTTTACTTTGATGAAGTTGCATTTTACTATGCTCTGAAAAGTTCAAATTAAAATTTTTTTTGCTATTTACCCTTAATATATACATTACAAATCTAGCTCTATAGATCGGTATAAACGTTGAGCGTTTCAGTTGAAGCATTTGTACCTTGCTTTTTTTAACAATTGTTAGAAAAATAAGCCCTTATAACATTATAACATAGTAATTCAATTTGGTTGAGGCGGAAAGATGTCATTGAAGCAGGAACTTCCTTTACAAAATATCATAAATTTTACTAACTAAAAATATAAGTTTTTATCTCTCGCTCATTGCTTATAGCTCAGTGCCATAGCTCAAAAAAGTCGATTTTGACTTTTTGAATGATTATGTCTAACCTATTTCAAGTCATGAAAATAATTTCGTAACTCAAAACATAGAAAGCAACTAACAGTTTAAGACTCAGTGTTTTTAGATGGCTTCAAAAAACTTTAACTGTTTCTTCTGAAAAATCTCTTTTTATTTGTGACGCTTTTTCAATGTGCTTGCGACAAATATAAACTTTTTTTCCTTCGTGCCATTTTATTGCACTTCTTTATTATGATAAATGTACGAAAAGATTTATGACTCTGGGGACCTAGAAAAATGCAGCACACAACTATGTAAAATGTTTCACATTTGCAGCGACAATCTTAAATTGTTATACCTAGGGTCAATCGACTTCTCCCTGAAAATTATTTTTTCATTCAATGTAACACTGATATTAAACGTTCCGTTCCAAGAGGACTGAAGGCGTCCTTTGTTCTGAATGAACGTAGCGTTTAATGGCTGTTTTCCTTACGGTTACAGTTATGATAAAGAACAATAGGTGAAAAAAAAAACGAATTCAAAAAGAAAAACAAACTTGAGTTCGTTAGCCCAAAATAGATTTGAGTTCTAAATTGATGAAATAATTCGTCCAAGCTTGAAGAATATTCGTTTCTTTGTGTCCGTTTTGTTCAGCCATTTACGAGTTTTTTCTCCGGTTAAATGTCTTGGAAAGACTATTCGTCAAACGGTTTGCACTTTTAGTTGAAATTAACTACCACTGTCAATCTAATTCTGGACCGTTGTATTTATAGTATAGATTTTAATGTTAGTTATTTTTTTCTCGTCCTTTGAGGATATTGAGGTTAAAACGAATAATGAATATCGTTTGCTATTTTGATGTACAGTGATCTATTCACAGTTCTGACAAACATTTTACATCATTCTGATCGTCAGAATCAGCAACTAAATCGTCTGAATCGGAACTTTGTTGTTCTAATTTTTATTAAATGCTACCCACTGGGGCGTGGCCAGCAAACGATTAAAATTTCAGAACAATTAAATTATTTATTTCAGAGTTTGACAGTTACTAAGGTATTTCAAAAAATTTGTTTGGCTTAGAGAAGAAACTCATTAGCTGATATTTTTTTAGAAGACATAGGCCCGGTGCACACATCCAGTTTTTCAACGTGCGGCGCCAATGCAGCACCGAAGTATGCGCACATAACCGTGAAATGACGCACGAACTCAATTCGCGCCATTTACGATAAATATTATATCAAAGAAAACGTGTTTATTTCGCTTTTGGTGTAAAAAAAAGTATATTTTGAAACAAAATAGACGTTACTGGAAACAACCATTTATTAATTATTATTTATATTCCATTTGTTTATGAAAACAAGGTACTTCAGAACGGAGACTCATGTGCGGCGACCGTGGGGACGACGCACGTCCAACTTTCGTGCGATTTGTACCGCAGTTCGAAGAGCACCGCAGCTCGCCGCAAACGCTTCTCCGTTCTGAAGTACCTTGTTTTCAAATATAAATGGAATATAAATAATAATTAATAAATGGTCGCCTCCAGTAACTTCTATTATAATTTTATTACACCAAGTAAGCGAAATAAACACGTTTTCTTCGATAGAATATTTATCGCAAATTTTCGCGAAATGAAAACTTGCGTCATTTTACGGTTATGTGTGCATACTTGGGCTTCGATGCCGCAGCGGCGCCGCACGTTGAAAAACCGGATGTGTGCACCGGGCCTAAATGCTTATTTTCATAACTCACTTTGTAATCTGTGTTTAAAAGATCTGTGTAAAAAAGTGCTTATAATTTTTAATTTGAATCACAAATGAATAGTTACTTTTGAATAGTTACTAAGCTGTATAGTAACATTTTTTTTGTCAGTTGATGAATTTCTGTTCTAAATCGGTGATTTGAACTATTTGTACAGAAGTTTAAAAGTTTCGTAAACCTCCCTATGCACGTTAGTATTTTTCTTTTCTTTCTTTTTTTGAAATTGTAATTGGCATCAATGTTCTTTTTCTTTTTTGAAACTTTGGGAATTATTGGGGTTAAAGAGAATAAAGAATATCGTTTGTTATTTTGATGCACTGTGAATTATTTATTATTTGTGACAAACTTTTTGTATGGTTCTAAATCAACAATTTTGAAGTTATAATTTTTATTAAATATTAAAATTCCGTAGAAAATCCACTTTTCTTCCGACATTGGTCTAATGTAATAACAACTATGAAAACATTATTTGAATCATGTGTAACAAAAGTTTCGTATTTTCGTAAATCTTATCATACACGTCAGTATTTTTCATTTCTTTTCAACCCTGAAATTGTTTTAATGTTCCCTTCTCATTTTTACACAATGGAATCAAGCTGAGGAGGCATGACTTACTTTTCCCATTAAATATACTTCTTCACGAAGAGATAAAAGATGTTTTATAGCCGTTCAAAGGTATAAAAAGAATAATGCCTGAATTTCCTATACTGTTGAGCTATTATTTTGAAACTACGTAGTTCTTACTTTTTAGAAAAACACATAAAACTGCGGATAGTTTCTTTCAGTACTCGTACTTCGCGGAGTTTTCAGTTTTAGAAACGAAAAGTTTTGTTCCGGGCTAAAAAAAATATCGAAAAATGAATATTGATGCTATTTGAACAGACACAAAAATGACGACCATTACGGGTTTCCCGTAATTGTTAGATTTTCACCTTGAATAACGGCGAAGAGTGAAAGTATTGCGGATATTCCAAAATTAGTGTAGACTGTGGGCAATTGGAAACCAGAATTCGAAGGATCTATTCAGTTTCTAAATTAAGATTAACTGCAGAGTACACGTCTTGTCAGCGAAAGAAGAATGTAAAATGCTATATCGGTGTTTAATAAATCTATATATTGGTAGAAATAGGGTCAATCTCCAAATTCGCTCACCTTGAGTTATGTTTACAAATCACTTCAAGGTAATGAAACTTTTTTAAACTGCCGTTGTCCTCCTGTGTCCTATGAAATATCCTGTGTCCTATGAAATAATTAAAACATTGGAAAATGTTTATAGTACGTTGTATTAAAAAAAAAAGACTAAATCGGTTGCTAACCAAAACGTGTAAAATGGACAATGACCCTTTTCTATCAAGGTATAGACGTAATTCCCCCTAAAAACAGATAACTATTGTCTCACTTCCTTCTTCAACATCTTTCCCTTCCTAGAAGATGATTGGCAGATTACTCACTAGACGCAATAGGTCTAGAATATTTTGGTATAGAAAGGTCTCAAAACCGAAAAAATATTCATATCAAATAAACACTTTAAAAAAAATTCCATACATATTCATTTTTGTTTAATTTTGCACTAATTAGTTTAATTATAAAAATTGATATGGTGAATTACAGTTCATGTCTACGATGAAAACGCGCTTTGATTCTATAGAAACTCTCTAGAATAAAAAAAAGTTGCCGCCGCCGCAGGATTGAAAACTCGCTTTTTTTGCTCGATTCTTTTCGGTTTCCCGATTCGAATTTCGTAATTTTCGGTTCCTCGATTTTCGGTTTCCCGAGAAAGTACGGATCCGAAAATTACGAAATTAACATGGTTTGTTGAAAATTGTAAGACATGTGGTAAGAAAATTCCAAGATGGAGGAGATTTTTTCCGATGCGGCTTTTAATTTAGGTTGCATTTAGCATCAAAGTCTAAAAGGCGAAATTTCTAACGTGAGTGAGCAAAACACGTGCAAATTTTCATTCTTCAGCCTTGAGTTTTTTTTTAATAGTACCTCTAAACGTTAATTTTTGCACCTCACAGAGGTTTTTTAGAAATTTCAATTTAGTTCCTGGTAATGTGTTTTCGAAATTCGGGATAAATCGGGACATTCTCATTATTTTTTTGTTAAAACTGTCATATAGTATATAGCTTATTACAGTTAGTTTTTAAATTTGAAACCATCACTGGAAACCTTGGAATGTACTCTTTCTTTTGGTGTAGTTATTTTTGAAAGTGGTTTATAAATAAATTCGATGCGATTAAAAGTTGGTCATACAAATATCGGAACTTTTAGATCGTAATTTCCGATACAAAACTAAAACTGTCATATCTATATCCTATTACTATTAATTTGAAAATTTGAAAATACCACGTGAAAGCGAAGAATGCACTCTTTCTTATGGTAAAATTATTTGTAAAATTGGTTTATAAATAAATTCGATGCGATAAAAGTATAATTTCGTGATCATTGTACAAATTGTTCATCGCGGAGATGAAACGTGAAACGGCCTTGGTGAAACTCGCTGTGACGTCATGGCCCGGAAAGTTCAATCACGAATATACGAATTATTAAGATAGTCTCGCCTTCGCAGAGGATTGAAAACTCGGCGATAGGAGTATTGGTTTGCGAAGCAAACCAAATGGGATTAGCAATCACCGGGGTATGACGAGCAAGGGGCTGATCGCCCTAGTTCTTTTAAGAAGTTCTATAGAAGAATAAAGAGCTTCTACAGAAAAAGAAATGAGTTACAGAATCCTATAAATGTTTCTAATGGCAATCAATCTTGCGATTTCTATAGACTTTTTGTAGTGGTTACATTTTACAGCTTAGAAATAAAAAGGGCCATAATTCTATAGAAACTGAATAGAATTCTCTAAGCCTTTGATAAGGGAACACTGGTACAACAGAAAGTTTATGCATAACAAATACAAAGAAATGTTGAAATGAAAACTTTATCGTTCTCTTACGTAATTCAAGCACTCGAAACGTTTGTTAACATGAATCAAAAATGTAGTGTATGAAAGGAGAAAATCTCCAAAATTAGTTTTTATAAACATTCTTCCTGGTGGTTGTTTCTATTCTAAAACAAAATGGCGACTTAACTTAAAGAGCACCCCGAATTCTCGTATGCAAACCTGGGAATAATGATGAGAATATATCTACGACATCAAAACGAGTTGATCCGCCATTGTTATTAAGTAATACAATGAAACCCCGGTTTAACGTATTTCAAGGAACCGAAAAGAAATAACATTGTATGCGGTAAAACGTTAAATCGGGGTAGGAGAATACTATAACATAGAGCATGAAATAAAGACTCATTTAAGTAACATACCTATTATTTATTCCTTTACAATAGTTTATTGTTTACAGAAATCTGTTATTTTGGTTTGCGTTTTAATTTTTCAAGCTAAGGCCCGGTGCACACATCCGCTTTTTCAACGTACGGCAGCCGCTGCGGCACCGAAGCCCAACTATGCACACATAACCGTGAAATGACGCAAGTACTCATTTTGCGCCATTCGCTACAAACATTCTATCGAAGAAAACGTGTTTATTTCGCTTACTTGGTGTAAAAAATGTATATTTTGAAACAAAATAAACGTTACTGGATACAACCATTAATTAATTATTATTCATATTCCATTCATTTATTAAAACAAGGTACTTCAGACCGGAGAAGCGTGTGCGGCGAGCTGCGGCGGAAGTGGGGAACTGCGGTACAAACTGCACGAAAGTTGGATGTGCGTCGCCGCACGTTGAAAAAACGGATGTATGCACCGGGCCTACATCATTAACATCATTATTCGTCACAGATATGTTTTTGTATGTTTTTTAGTATATCTATTTAGCGATTGACGTATTTGACGAATATATTCATTTCGAACACAAAAAGGACAATTTGAAGTTTTCTATCTTTGCAATCCTTAAAGATAGAGAAAATTTCAATGCATTTGAAATCTGCGGAAAATTTTACATCAATTCGATACCACGGGTTGTCCGAATTTTATGCGAATTTACGACATGCCCGTGTCATGTCGGGTGAGGGTGGAACTCATTCTTAAAATTATTGTTTTCTCTTTTTAATGTTTTTAGTATTAGTATAGACACGAAAAGAACCGTCTGTTAATTTAAAATCTGACTATTTTAAGAAAATCGCTTTGAGTTCTCCACGCTGAAAAAAACGTTAAATTCGGGAAATATTTCGAATTGATAACGCTAAATACGGGATTTTTTAACATTGAAAGTATAAGAAATTATTCGGGACTCATGGAAAAGGATGCTATATGCGGGAAATCGTTAAATGCGGAATACGTAAAATCGGGGTTTCGCTGTATTTGAAAAAACCCTTTCGTACCTTATGTTTGTTGCAATCACTATAGTTAGAAAAAAAAAGCGTACTTTAAAGCAAATAAAATAAAACTACAATGCTATCTCAAATGTTTGTTTTCATCTGTTGGTTTAGAACAAAAAAGGGGAGAAAATTACGAAAGAAAAACAATGGGAAATAAAACCCATTCCCAATAATGATCCATCCAGTAATGCAACTCCGTGATACAATTCTCGTTCTTGAAGGGCTTGTAGCTGACAACCAAAAAAAGAACTTAAGCATTTCAACTGCTTGAGATACGACTTGTGCTAATGCTCAGAAGTCTGTGGAACATGATTGGGTTCAATTGTTATCGTCTGCGAAAATATCACGCCGCTATCTGTGCGTTCCAAGGTCTTGACTGTTAAAGATATTTCCCAATGCAGATTCAAGACGGAGAGTAGGAGTGAAGCTTAAAGAAACGAAATGTTAAATTTTTGTAGTGCGGTACGCGAAACTGGTTTCAAAAGCTAATGAAGCATTTGTACTCGCTTTTTAAAAATTTGAATTTTATACGTTGTTAAGGGTAGGTAGTTGAAATAACGTACATAGGATCGACATAACGGTCTATTGACGACGGTACGGGATCGATCCTAGATGGGAAAGTTCCTGAGACAAGGCCACGTCATTTTGAATCACGGTCAGATGACGAGGTTAACACCTGAGCTGCCGACCCCTCTCCTTGAATTTCCACTCCACGCCAACATTTGAGGTCGCGGCAGATTTAACGTGCACTAGCCTCCCATGTACACGACGCTCTTTGGTTGGATGGAGCTTAAAACCCGCAAACCCCCGGTTGCTAATCCGTTGCTCCTCTAGATGTGCATGGATGGGGATTGGTATTCTAATTAACGTCGTACTGGAGCAACACAACGGACTCTTGACGACAGTACTAGATGAATCTCCCAAGGGAAAGATCCGAGGACAACACGTAATTTGGAACCACGGTCAGATGACGAGTATGGATGTTTCGAGATTATCCCTGTTAGAAGTAACTGTGGTTTCTGTTAGGAGCAGTGATGACAATCCTGTTAGGAGTGGATTTGGTTTTCTTTAGGAGTATGGTTTTTGTTAGGAGCACAGGGGTGGACCCTGTTAGGAGTAGCTATAGTTTCTGTAAGAAGTAGCTATAGTTCCTGTTACGAGTAGCTGTGGTTCCAGTTAGGCGCAGTGGCAATCCCTGTTACGAGTAGATGTATGTAGCTCCTGTTGGGAGGAGTGGATGTCCCTGTTAGGAATAGCTGTGGTATCTGTTAGGAGTATGGTTCCTGTTGGGAGCAGTGGTGGTCCCTGTTAGGAGTAGCTAGGATTCCTGTTGGAACAGTGGTGGTCCCAGTTTCGGGTTGCTGTGGTTCCAGTTAGGAGCAGTGACAATCCCTGTTACGAGTAGATGTATGTAGCTCCTGTTGGGAGGAGTGGATGTCCCTGTTAGGAATAGCTGTGGTATCTGTTAGGAGTATGGTTCCTGTTGGGAGCAGTGGTGGTCCCTGTTAGGAGTAGCTAGGATTCCTGTTGGAACAGTGGTGGTCCCAGTTTCGGGTTGCTGTGGTTCCAGTTAGGAGCAGTGACAATCCCTGTTACGAGTAGATGTATGTAGCTCCTGTTGGGAGGAGTGGATGTCCCTGTTAGGAATAGCTGTGGTATCTGTTAGGAGTATGGTTCCTGTTGGGAGCAGTGGTGGTCCCTGTTAGGAGTAGCTAGGATTCCTGTTGGAACAGTGGTGGTCCCAGTTTCGGGTTGCTGTGGTTCCAGTTAGGAGCAGTGACAATCCCTGTTACGAGTAGATGTATGTAGCTCCTGTTGGGAGGAGTGGATGTCCCTTTTAGGAATAGCTGTGGTATCTGTTAGGAGTATGGTTCCTGTTGGGAGCAGTGGTGGTCCCTGTTAGGAGTAGCTAGGATTCCTGTTGGAACAGTGGTGGTCCCAGTTTCGGGTTGCTGTGGTTCCAGTTAGGAGCAGTGACAATGCTTGTTAGGAGTACCATGGGTTCCTGTTAGGAGCAGCTAGGGTTCCTGTTAGGAGCTGTGGTGGTCCCTGTTAGGAGTAGTTGTGGTTCCTGTTACGAGTAGCTGTGGCTTCTATTAGGAGTATCTGAGGCTCATGTTTGGAGTAGGACGGTGTTTCACCCATTGGGTGCTACTCCATAAATAACGGTCAGTTCCCCTCCCTTACACCCAATAGTGCCGAACAGGGGACATTAGAAACAAGGAATTTGTTCCTGATTGTCCTTTTGTTATTTTTGTATGCAAATCTCAAACGTTTAAAATGAAAACAATTATTTTCAAAATTTGTGATACATGAAATAGTCTAAAATAAAGTAATTTTTATTTTAGACAAATTTTTGGGTAAGTAAATTCCGTAAATTTGAATTAAGTAAAGCGTTTTTATCTATAAGATTATAACAAGCAGCCTTTTAAAGACTAGACTGGCATTGTATTGCGTCATAGTAATTCATCTGACTGATTAAAATTCTTTCTTATTAATAAAAGCATCATTAAAATTATTTCTTATTAATGAAAGCATGATTAAAATTAATTTCTACATCCTGCCCCTTATATGTCCAAAAAGTTAATAAATTAAAATTTAAATACGGCCCGAACAATTTGGATATTTTACGGTTTATCTGTTCAGAAGGCAGATGACCTTGAGGAAGTCTATCAGAAGAAATGTGGTAAGTTCGCCAGGGGAAGGTGATAATTTTTCTTTCGGGACGTGGATCAAGAGTTGGAGCCAGCCAATTCCCAAGGAACAACATTTTCACTATTTATCTGAAAGAACACTACGACTCCTACATTCATTTATTCAAGTACATAACGTTTTTCAGGTACAAAATTTATTGCAACTATAGACGTTAGGTTTCTTTTCTCTGAAATGCTATTGGACGGATTTGTTTTTTTTGGCCTGGGACTTGGACTTGAACTCCTCCAACTTGTACCTCCTGATTTCTTCTCGAAGTGCCGTGACCTCCTTCCTGTACTTGGCGACCAAGTTCTCGTACATGTTGTTCTCCGACGCCAAGCACTTGAGCCTGTCCGTGCGCGTGCGCAGCTCCCTCTTGCACTCCCACAGCAGCTCCTCCGCCCCCGTGTCTGAGCGCCTCTTCACCACCTCCCTCAGTCTCCGGATGAGCTCGTCCTTCTCGCCAAGCTCGGCATCCTTGGCGTCCGACTCGGCCGCCTTCTTCGCGAGTTCCTTCTGCAGGGACTGGGTCTTGGCGACCAGTTGGGCGCGGTCCGGATCCGTGCCCTCCAGGATGCGCCACCTGGAAAACAAATACGGTGAAATCGGCGCCAAACAGAAAATAACTAATTCACGGGGTATTCAAAATTACACGGTGTTGTCCTCGGGTCTTTTTCTTAAGGGATTGATCCCGGACCGTCGTCAGTAGCCCGTTGTGCTTCTCTAGTACGACGATAATTAAAATTACCTTACCAGGTAGGATCGGAAGGTTCCTGGTTCGAATACGGGTCCGGGCATGGATGTTTGTAAGCGTATGGTGTAGAGCGTATGGTGTGCACCTTAAATCTGTCGTGGCCGAAAGTCCTCACTTTGGGTTTCTGTGGAAGTTTGGAGAGTGGGGTGCCAGCTCAGGTGTTGCTTCGTCATCTCACCGAGGTTCAAAATTATGAAGTGTTGTCCTCGGACCTTTCCCTTAAGGGACTGATCCCGGACCGCCATCAATAGCCCGTTGTGTTGCTCTAGTTTTACCTTACCAGGTAGCTATTTTAATTAACCTCGTACTAGAGCAACACAACGGGCTATTGACGACGATCTGGGATCAATCGCGTAAGAAAAAGATCCGAGGACAATACCACGTAATTTTGAACCACGGTCAGATGACGAGGCAATATCCGAGCTGGCACCCCACTCTCTCCAAACTTCCACACCAACCCAACATGAGGACTTTCGACCACGACATAGAAACGAAATAAAGAACAAGCATCAACGTACCTGTGGAAGTTGACGGGTCTCTGCATCTCCCCCTCCAGCCCCTTACGCGTCGATCTCTGCTCTTGCAACTCACGATGCAGCTGCGTCAGCTCCCGTCGAGTGGCGTGCAGGTGCTCCACTCGACCCTCCATCAGGCAACGGCTCCGATTCATCTCCGAAAGCTGCAGCTTCAGTAGCTTGACATCAGCCACCCTGTCCCCGAGCGCCTTGTCCGCGAGTCCCGCCTCGTGCTCCAGGAGCCGTATCCTCTCCTTATGGCCGGCGATCTGGTCGTCCTTTTCGAGGGCCTTCGACCCCAGGGCGTCCCTCTCCTGAGTGACGTTCTTCAATTTCCTTGTCACAAGGCGGACGTCCCTCTCCAAGTCCGAAATCGTCTTCAGCAACGACCGCTCCTGGTCCTCGGAGTGTCTCATCTTCGACGCCAGAGCCTCGCAGTGTTTGGCCACCTGCTCGGTGGACTCCCTGGCGGATCGGAGCTCGTCGGAAATGTTGTCGTTCTCGCCCACCAGCCTCTTGCCTTGCTCGTCCAGGTCCTGGTTGCGGGCCTCCAGCTGTTGGATGGTCTTGTTGAGCATGGTCAACTGCACCTTCTGCTGCTCGATCACCCGCTTGGAATCGCCGCACGATTTCCGATAGAACCTCTCGTCTTCGGACAGTGTCTTGTATTTGGCGGCACCTTCTTCCAGTTCCAGCCTCAGCCTTCCCGTCGTCTTCTCGGATTCGGACACTTGGAGCTCTAGGGTCCGGATCTGGGACTTGTGTTCCTGGAGGGTCTTGGTCTGTTGCAGGGCGTCGGCTGCCATGCGTTCCCTCGCCTTGTTTTGGTTCCTGATCGTGTTTTGAAGTTTTTCGACCTCCATTCGGAAGCTGTCCATCTCCCTGTTCATGGCACCGAGTTTCTCATCGTTGCTCTTTAAGTCGGTACGCATGGTTTCTATAGCCTAGTGAATAATAGCAACAAAAGGTTCAATTCATCTCATCAAAAGAACGTTGGGAAACCATATTGACTGATAATTGCTAGCTCTTATTAGGGAACATCTTACACCCATTTGTACAAAACAAAAAAACACGCATCCAGAAGAAGTTGTGCGATGAAAATGGGTGGGTGAACGTACAGCCGTCAAAAAAAAAAAACCCGACTCACCAGATCGCAATTGCAAAATTTAAATCGCAGTTCAAAACGGAAGGCAGCAATCGATAGGGATGAATGTTTTCTACAAATATCAATACTTAAAATTTGTATAAGGGGCCGTCTTCATATTAAATTGGATGCTTGCTCCGATAATTTCAATACGAACCCCCATCTTCGATCAAAAATTGGGATTCTATACACAATTTCAGGCGGATTTGATGAAAAAATAATGTAAAACTGCGTAAAATTTTGACCGAGAAAATCCACAAAACCATGGAGGGAGCGTATAAATATTCGGAATTTAATCACATCATAAATATTAATAAAGACGTGTCAGTCAATGACTTGTTGCAGGCGTTTTGGTATGGAGTCCATTAAGATGGTGACAAAGTCAGAATCGATTCTGATTGAATCCCAGGATCTGTTGGCACAAATTTCGGTTTTCAGGCGGATATAAGAAAAAAGGTTCATCAATTTTATTGGTTTTTTCACCGATTTGTAGGTGTTTGAAAATTAGATCTCCTAATGTTAAATTGGTGTTTCACGTTTTTTTTTTGTCATATTTGCTACAAATATTAATTTTTCTTGGAAATTGTTTTTTCATCCTTTGCTACTCAAAAACTCAAACACAATTTATAAACATTTTAATTATCAAACTAAATTTACAATTTTTTATTAATTCTGAAATTAATATACATAAAAATGATGAATAGAAACATGGGTAAATTTCGACACCATGTGATTCAACTGTTACTGAAACATCGGAATTCCAAATTCCAGCTCATGACGTGCATAATAAGTAGCGCAGTGAAACTGTTTGCAAAATTCGATGATTATGATCGTTATTGGGAATTGTTCACAAAGTGAAAACAGAAATTTGTGCCAACAGATCCTGGGATTCAATCAGAATGGATTCTGACTTTGTCACCATCTTAATGAACTCCATACCAAGGCGCCTGCAACAGGTCATCGACTGCGACGGCCACTACACGTCTTTATTAATATTTATAATGTGATTGAATACCGAACATTTACACGCTCCCTCAATGGTTTTTATGGATTTTCTCTGTCAATTTTATACGCGCGCGCGCAGTTTTTCTTTATTATTTCATCAAATCCGCCTGAAATTGTATGTAGAATTCCAAATTGTGATAAAAGATGGGGGTTCGTATTGAAATTATCGGAGCAAGCACCCAATTTAATATGAAGACGGGTATAGTGGTTAAGGTGTTAGCCTCTAGATCGGAAGGTACCTGATTCGAATCCGGGTCTGGGCCAGGATGTTTGTAAGCGTATGGTGTAGAGGCGGCTGGTGCACCTTAAATCTGGGGTAGCCGAAAGTCCTCACGTTGGGTGGGTGAGAAAGTTTGGAGAGTGGGGTGCCAGCTCAGTGTTTCCTCGTCATCTGACCGTGGTTCGAAATTAAGAGGTGTTGTCCTCGGATCTTTCCCTTAAGGGATTGATCACAGACCGTAGACCATAGCCCGTTGCGCTGCTCTAGTACGACGTTAATTAAAAATTAAGTTAATTACCAATTAGTTGTTTTTTGAGCAATGCTGGTAAAACAATGTTCTGCGTACGGCAATCGTTTAGTATTCAATGTTATTTCCATGGCGATTTCGAATGTAATGATATTTCGTATCTCGTTTCGCTCGTGACATCACACATCCAATCAAAATTTTAGTAGCCACGGAAACGCGGCAGAATCTAGCGTCTTATGTAATAATATTAGTTTTTGCAGTCGCGTGGTTAGAAAATACGAACTGTGGGTTTAACAAGAAGCTCGTCTCAACTCTTCACGTGATAGCGGCCACTAGCGGGAGAGGGGTGGGGCCACCATTGGGGAATAATGTGCGACACCCAATTACACCAAGCAGCTGGTCTCTGATCCTTACACGATGAGGGTTGTCACAACCACCTCTTCTTACGCCCGTGTTTGGTTCTTTTTACATCATCTTTCAGTGAACGGTGACACTTCTACAAGGAATCCTGGTTTTAACGCTTTATTTACAGGGTAAGTAATTTTTATTAAAGTAGCACTAGAGGGGACAAAAGAACGGGCTATTTACGACGATCCGGGATTAATCCACAAGGGAAAGATCCGAGGACAACACCACGTCATTTTGAACCACGAACACCAGAGTGAGGCTGGCTGATTTTTTTTTTACCTAAGGAAAACAGAGTTTTTCTAACTACATTAAGAAAGGAATTTTTTTGTGCAAACAAAAGCGAAGAACAAATAAAAGGAAACCGATCTTAAACACAATGAGGTAAAATGTAGATAGTGAAACAATACACACACAGGATTGCCAAAGGGCACATATGAAAAAGGTAGGTATTTTAATTAACGTCATACTGCTGAAGCACAACGGACTACTGGACCAACCGGTCTGGTGGATAAGGTCTTAGCCTCTAGATCGGAAGGTTCCTGGTTCGAATCCGTGTCCGGTCACGGATGTTTGTAAGCGTATAATATAGAGGCCGGCTGGTGCACCTTAAATCAGTCGTGGCCGTAAGTCCTCACGTTTGGTTGGTGTGGAAGTTTGGAGAGTGGGGTGCCAGCTCAGGTGTTGGTTCCTGGCCATTCGATGTATCGCCACGTAATTTTGAACCATGGTCAGATGACGTGGCAACTCCTGAGCTACACCCCACTCTCCAAACTTCCACATCAAACAACGTGAGGACATTTGAGGCCACGACGGATTTAACATGCATCAGCTCCTTTTCTACACGTCGGTCTTCGAAATCGGACTCGGAACCCTTTGATTGCTAATTCGATGGTCTTCCAATTGCACCTGCCCTGCAAGTGTCTCTACCTAAAGGTCAAGCACGATGGAGTTTCTTTCGATGTCACAAAGAGATCAAGATCTGGTCAGTTTTTTTTCTACTGACGAGGTACCATCAAGAAGAGGTCGGATTTTCTAAGATACCGCGTCGAAACACCACCACCATGAGAGTTAAAATGTATTTATCGTAAGGAATAATGAAGTGAAGCGTACGCGGTCTTTAAAAAACATTTCTTGGGGGGTTTCATCTCGTGTTATAAAAAAAAACATCCATAAAAAATATCTTTCCGAGGCCTTACAGATATACTTCTATTAACCCTCCTAGGGTTTGACATTATGACCCGGATTTTACAGGTGCTTCTTCAATCCGAAGTTTTCTCTGATGTCCCGAAACCTGTTTGATTCCCTATCCACCTCTTAGTCTCGAGAGCGAATTCGCTTTTCATTCACTTAAGCACGGTGCTTTACTCCCCGCTATACTTTTGTAGATGATATTGTTCTGTTCGTTTTTTATTGCATGAAGGATGCGTGGATATACGTAGGTAAAATCTATTCTATAAATAAAACCTCTTATGTCTTTGCGCGTGGAAAATGCTCAGTAGAATGAATGGGGCAGGTGTGGTATTATTACTGTCTAATAATTTAAATTAAATAATAAATAAAATGTCCTTATGAGAGGGGTATTCCACACGCGCAAATAAACTAGATGTCCTGCGAAGATTTTACTTCTGTTAAACAAATTATCTCGATAGTTGGTAATTTTTTTAAATTAACGTCGTACTAGAGCAACACAACGAGCAATTGACGACGGTACGGGATCAATCACTTAAGGGAAAGATCCGAGGACAACACCTCGTAATTTTAAACCACGGTCAGATCACGAGGTAACACCTGAGCTGCAACCCATTCTCCAAACTTCCACACTGCCAAATTATCACGAATGATGCACAGTGGGATTACCTTAAAATGTAGTTAATCGCCGGTTTTGGGCCGACCCACCGGCCTGGTGGTTAAGGAGTTAGCCTCTAGATCGGAAGGTTCCTGGTTCGAATCCAAATCAGTGCACGGATCTTTCTAAGCGTATGGTGTAGAGTCCGCTGGTGCACCTTAAATCTGTCGTGGCCGAAAGTCCTCACGTTGAGTGGGTGTGGAGGTTTGGAGAGTGAAGGTGCCAGCTCAGATGTTACTTCGTCATCTGACCGTGGTTTAAAATTACGAGGTGTTGTCCTCGGATCTTTCCCTTAGGGAAGGGATTCCCAACCGGTGGTACGCGTATTACTGGTGGTACGCGGCAACGTTTTAGGTGGTACGCAAAGATGATATGAGCTACCCATATATTCGACTAAGTTTGTTCGATTATTTAGTATGTACAACTACGTTATGCTATTTCTTATGCCATTTGTTACTAGTTACTTGTGTGAGAGTGGCTTTTCTGAACTTTTGTATATAAAAAATAAATATAGAAACAGTAAAACAGTAAGTGTTGAAGAGGACTTAAGAGTGAAGTGAAGCTCCATTGCTCCTGATATTGATATTTTAATAAAAGACAAACACCAAGTTTCGCACTAAAAATTGATTTTTGATTATGTTAATCTTTGTTTGCTTTGTTTGTACAAATTATTTAAAATTAGTTGTTTTTAGACCTGTGAGTAAAAAATAAAACTGTAATACTCAATAATCGTTTTATTTTTTAATTTTTTAAAACATCATTTATACGAAATACAAGTGCATTAATCATAAAATATGAAGCTTTCTTAGTATCTTAATTGAAATAAAACAAGCCACTGGGCACTTTTCTGACATTAGATATATGTTTCTAAAAAATTATAATGCATGGAGTGGTACGCCAAAAATTTCTACACATTTCAAGTGGTACGCAGTTACTAAAAGGTTGGGAACCACTGCCTTAAGGGATTGATTCCGGACCGTCGTCAATAGCCCGATGTGTTGCTCTAGTACCACGTTAATTAAAATTACTTACCTTACCTTTACGTCGTTTATTGGATAGGCATTTAATTAACGTTGTACTAGAGCAACACAATGGGCTATTGACGACGGTCCGGGATCAGTCCCTTAAGGAAAAGATCCTTAGACAACACCACGTCATTTTGTACCACGGTCGGATGACACGGCAACACCTGAGCTGGCACCTCCACTCACATAACTTCCCCACCACGACAACGTGAGGACATCTGAAGCCACTACAGATTTAAGGTGCACCAGCTCTTTTAGTACACGACGGTCTTAGGACGGATTCGAACTGGCAACCCTCCGATCGTTTGTCCGTGACTCTCCCAACCGAACTACCGTCTATCGGGAACACAGATCGCAGTGTGCACTTACTTTTTCGGATTTGAGGACCTCGTCCACCATGTCATCCTTCTGCCGCGTGAGCTCCTTGACCTTGGCGTCGTTCTCGCAGTGTTCCTTCTCCAGGGCATCCACCTTTTTCCGGTGGGAGTGGTTGAGCTCCTTGAGGGTGGCCGTGGTTTTCTCCAGGTCCGCGATCTTCTCCTGCAGCGACACCCTCCTGGTCAGCTCGTTCCTCTGCTTGGTGACAGCGGATTTCTCCACCTGTGAAAGCAGTTGGCTTAGATTTCTATGCAATTGGTCAAACAAAATCTATCGGATCGGATCGGATGTTGGGGATTTTTGGTGCAAGGCCCAAATGAGGACTTGCAACATCAAGCAACTGTCTCTGCGGACAAATCGGAAAGCCACAAACCACTGCGTTTTCAACTGCCCCCTCAAGTGTCTCCATCATCTATCACAACCAACAGACGCAAATGACAGGACATGGCCAACAAACACGGCAAGCAACAACCAAGCACAAGCAAGGATTATGCTGATTAAGAAGTTCTTATCAGAAACCATCGATATCCTCATTCAATAAGACTTGCTTACAATTAATTTTAAGTTATGTTCCTTACTTGTTAAAGCGTTTCATCCTATGGCTTTATTATAAACTAGGGGGCCCGCCCCCTGCTCGCTAACGCTCGCCAACCCCCGGAGGCCTGCTTTGTAATCCTCATTGGTTCGCTGTGCGAACCTTACTCGCTTCGCTCACATCAATAAGGACGTGTGTCCTAGCTGAAGAAATTGGGTACAGCTACACTCTACGTTTATGAGTGATGGCAACGGCTTGGCGATATTTTTTTGGCGCACTTCTAGTAGCGAGTTACGATAAATTCAGGCAACCCATCTGTCGATACGTTTGTTGTGGTTTTCATAGCAACCTCTGCAAACGGAAACTTTCAATTTTCATTTTGAATATTCTAGAAAGCTCTTCCAAAATCCGTTCAAATCGTTTGATTTCATGGGTTCGTTTGAATTGCATTGGTCCTTTTAAATCTTTTTCTGTGTTACCATTGATCCATTTAATTGTACTTCGACAGTTGTGGAATTTTTATTTTATTATATTAGTTTTCTTTCACGAAAAGATAAAGAGTTTTGTTGTTTTGCCATTTTCATTTTGATTATTTTGTGACGCAAGAGTTCTGACGTTATCAGGTTGTATTATTTCTTGCTTTTTTTCTTTTATAAATCTTTTTCTTTTTGAACATGCCTACTGTATTTAGTGTAATTGATAAGTTTCAGAGTAGATATACATTCTTACCCAACATTTGAAGTTTAGTTCTGCTGGAAAACAATTGTGTTTTGTAATGTATTTACTTTTTGTGAAATTTACAAAAAATACATACTTTTCAAAACGTTTTCAAGCTTTCATTTTCCGTTGTGAAAACAAAAAAAATTTTGAAAGAAAAAGATTTTTGAAAAAATTATTTCCTTGGCGACTTTAGAAGTGCGCCAAAAACATCGCCAAGGCCGTTGCCAGCACTCATAAATTTAGAGTGTAGCTGTTCCAGGAATTGTTTGCAAAATATGATATTCCAAAAAAAAATCTTTTTCAAGTATAAATTTGTTGTGCTACAGAAAAGTTATACAGTACCTCAGGAATCAGAACTCGAACAATATGGAATCCCAATGAAAACTTTGAGCAAATTTTGACTCGATATGTGAGCACTGCTTTGAAATCAAATACCCAGCATATTGTTTGTTAACAACAACAGCTCCGACTAATATTAATTTTTTGTTCAGTAAAATTTCATCCGATAACGCTATAAATTCAATTGAGGCACGAGGCTTCGTGGTAAAAAAACAATCATACAGTGTTATCAAAACGCGATAAAAAAAATAACGCCATTTTTGTGTGCCACGTAAGAGAATTATATATATAGATGGAACATTTTTGTTAACTTCTTGCTTTCATTTAACACATACCTTTGATATTTTTTCTTCTATTTTTGTATTATTAGTATTATCATTTTTTCTTTGTGCTAATTTAATAAAATTTATGATCACATTTTATGTAATAATTTCCTAATGACGTAAAGTTTAGGAACCAAACGTATAAAATATAGTCATTTTATTGGAATACAGTCCGCGAAAATTTCATAACTATCGGATAACTGCGAAAAATTGGGTTCTGCAAAGAGAACTCTTAATTTTGTTTTTCTCTCAAATATATCTGTGGTAATTGCCTCTATCAATGAAAGGGAAACACCAGATACCTTCAAGGACTTAATTTCTGCCTGTCCGTTGTTCAGATCCACTACCAGCGAGTCTTTTTGGGATGTCAGCATTCGGATACGATCCTCTCGAATATCGAGATTCTTCCTTAATTTGTCGAACTCCTGAGTCCTTTTGTCGTTTTCCCGCCGCCATTTCTTTAATTCTTTCAGAAGACTAAAACCCAAGGATGAATGAACAAAGATAATCCGGATGTTTTTCTAAGACTTTTTTAAACACATGTAGATAAAAATGTACCTTCATATTTACAACTGAATATGTTCGATCGTAACTGAGTCGTCAATAGCCCGTTGTGTTGCATCAGTACGACGTCAATTAAAATACCTACCTATCGATTATAATTTAATCCCCAAGTGGTTTAGACGAGGTAATGGTAATTGGTAATTTTTTGTTTACGTCGTACTAGAGCAACACAACGGGTTATTGACGACGGTCCGGGATCAGTCCCTTAAGGGAAAGATCCGAGGACAACACCTCGTAATTTTGAACCACGGTCAGATGACGAAGCAACACCTGAGCTGGCACCCCACTCTCCAGAGCTGTGTATCAAAATCTTGTTGAAAGTATGCACAGAAGGGTTGCTAGTGTAATTGTGGGGGACCCTCCCCCTATTAAAGCATGTATTCTTTCCTTTATACCAGAGGTGGCCAACCTGTGGCGCATTGCATCCTTGCTCCAACTTATTCTTTCGAACAGGTGCCATAACTTAACCCATCTCCATATTTTCAACACCAGAGTGATCTCAGTTTAATTCATACAGCCTTCACCAAACGATACTTTCCGGAAACTGTAGTACAATCAGTGGGGTCCACGATCACGATCGCCCTCACGTTCAAGAGATCATCTCTTACTATTGTAGATTGGTACTCCAATAAATGTGCATCTTTTCAACTGAAGTACATTAATTAAATTAGTTGGCGTGACTGAGTTATTCCTCTTCCTCCCCTATGCGAAGCAGATCCTACCCCTATCCATATTTTCCAACCCCACCCATGAACGTAAGAAGGTAGAAAAGGTATTTGTGTTGTATGGCGCATCTGAACTCGTATGTGAAAAAATTGACGCATGGTGTGCTAAAGGTTGACCACCCCTGCCTTATATCATCACATCTTGCTGTACGGTCCATTATTGTAGGGTAGTGTACATACGTGTTGGACCGCTGTTGCGCTGTAGCCAACTCCGACTTCAGGTTTTGAATTACGGTTGCCTGCTCTCTGTCCACTTCTCGCTTCAGCTCCAACTGCTCATTAGTTTCAACCACCTGTCCTTCGGCCTTCTCCCTCAGCGACCTCTGCTTTTGCAATTCAGATTTGGCAACGGTGAGCTCCTTCTGGAGGTCTGACTTCTCCTGGTCCGAGCGCTGCAGCTTCTTCAGGAATATCAGTTCCCTCTCCTTGCCGTAGTTAACTTCGTTCTGCAGACTTTCTACGGTTTCCTGCAGGTCCAGGATTTTCTTTCGATCTTCGTCGTCGTCTTCGAGTGTGGCACGTTTCAAAGATTCGTCCGAATCCTGAAATAGTACCAAAGTTGTTTGTTCATTGCGTACGAGTGAAATATAGATTTAACTGGTAGAATACATAAGGGAGGTCTATAACTGGGCTTACTATACCTTCTTCTGTGCCCCAACCGTAAACCCCAACCATAAATCCTGGAGGCCCAGCGGTTATGGGCTCCAAGACGCGTCGCCCGGTACAGCTTCAGTCTACGTTTATAGCGGTGGAAACGACCTTGGCGCACTTATGGTCGCGAGTTATACCAGGTTAAGACAACCCATGTGTATTACGGTGTTTTTGGCGCAACCTTTACAAGCGGAAAGTTTAAATTTTAATTTTGAACAGTCTAGAAAGTTCTTTCAAAATCCGTTAAACTGTCGTTTGATTTCATTGGTTCGTTTGAAATAATTCTTATCTTGGCGACTTAAGAAGTGAGCCAAAAATAAAATGCGCCAAGGCCGTCACCATCGCTGTAAAAGTAGACTGAAGTGTACTTGTCACCCCTGTTTTAACCCTACAAGTTTTTCGACGAGATATCTCGTCGAAGATGTCGTCAATTTTGCTAAGGACGAGATATCTCGTCGATACAAAACGGATCTTTTACTCCCAGGGGAATGAAGGTCCAAGTAGAACCACAAATTTTCCCCTGCCCTGAACTAATGGTTGTTTGTAACACGTTTTTGCAACACTTCAGGGCAGTTTTCGACGCAAAGATAAACAGGATGGTTAAAGGAGACCGGGTTCATATGTGTTTTTCTATTTGGGATGTCGGACATTTGCGCGACTGGATTCTAGTTACTGGTCCAGCCGCCACGTGGACATCTTTTCGGCAATACTAACCATTATCATCTGGCATCGACTAGGTAACAAAAAATTAAAATCATGCCACGTCCGCACCATAAAAAGGTGTTCTACTTGTTTGTTCATGTTGTGAATGTTATTTTGGTAAAATACAAAAACACGGTACCGGGCATTCTTCAAATTGGCGACGAACAAAAGAGTATTTGGATAGAATTACGACGGGTTACCATGTGCCAAAAGTATCGCCATTTTGGCGATGGAAAAGTTTTTCCGATTTGCTATAGTACCGTGCTCTTGAGTTTAATTGATATTTCTATTTGATCAGAGCCACAGAAAGGAATCTCTTTTCGCGTTCCAGGTAAGAAAAATTGCTTGACTTACAGCACGGTCCACCCCCTTGGCCATTTCTTCTCTCAGCTCATGCAAAGCCTGTTGGAGCATCGCCTTCTCCCTCCCACGTTCGACACCTTCCATTCTGGATGCCTCCAACTGTTCTCTGAGCACCTCGACCACTCTCTCACCATCTTCGATTCTGCTCTCCCATTTGCGGGACTCCGCCGCGTTCAAGGCCTTCAGACTCCTCTCTTGGAACAACTTGTTGCGCAACCTCTGGCTGCTCACAAAGCAGGTCCGAAACTTGTCGAAAAGGTTCGAGAACTCTCCTCGAACTCCAGGCACGATGTCGTCCGCCGAGTCCAGCTGATCCAGGAACTTCTGGAAGTGGTTGCTCAGTGCAACGTACTGTATCTTTGAGATGAAGGACGTCTCCAGATTGGCGTATTTATCTTCCACTTCCGCCAACCAGGCGTGTTTTGTGTCCATCGTCTGAAGAGCGACGGATTCTCGACGAGTGAATAGCTCTGGATGCAGGTATATGCCCTCTTCTGTATCTTCCTCACTGGTGGGGTGTATCCTGCCAACTTCTCTAGATGATTCCACATATGCTTTTTCGACTTCGCCATCGACTTCAGGTATTGCGGGCTCTTCCTTGCTGGTGGGGTCAGTCCTGCCAACTTCTCCAGATGATTCCATCTCTGTTTTTTCAACTTCGTCATCCACTTCAGGTGGTATGGGCTCTTTCTTGTCTTCCTCTGTAACGACAATTTCAACCGGGCTGTCCGGCATCATTGAATTTTCGTCTTCATCCATGCTGTGCTTTCGGAATTATTGGGTTGCTATTGAGCAGGACAATCTCTCAAAGAGTATGTACGACACTATTCAGTTTAGCCTGAAGACTTATATTGCATTGCTATGGTTGGTGGCAATAGTATATATTCTTCATTTACCAGGACTTCGCTATTGCTCACTAGAAATGGCAAACTTTTTAAGTCTAGGTCTGTTTCGTTTGATTGAATGGAATGGAATATACACTGCAAGTAACCGTTTAAGTATATTATTTCTGTTCTGTTATATTCAGTTTATTGTTGCACTTTTAGATCATTGTTTTAGGCAAATTTTATTTCATGTGTTGCAGTTAATTATTGTTGAAGGAAATATCCATTTTTCCCTGCAACAAGGGGTAGAAAAATTCCGTAAAGGTTGATAAAATTATTTATTAAAATCTAGACTAAACAAAACAATATGAAGAGTAAAATTACGATAGTTGTGTCAATGACTATTGATAATTTTAGGTCAATAGAAATGGTTGGAGATTGATTTACTTGTGTCACACAATGTTTAATCTACATGGGGAGCTCTCTTAAAAATTTTTTTTTTGTCTTCTACATGAAAAATATGATTTCGCACACAAATACGGGATATTAATGTGGAAATTTAAGCTCCCGATGGTAAATTAGTTTCCCATACCTATTCCCATTTTTCGCAATAATATCACGCAGACTTTTATGAACAAAACAAAAACTACTGTTTCTTTTGTAAACTAGTTTTGAATGGAGTTTGAATCATAATTTATTCTGGTTATTACAAATCAAATAGGTAAGTAGGTAGGTATTTTCATTAACGTCCGTCACACTGGAGCAACACTACGTGCTATTATAAATAAAATAGGAAATCCGCCTTTGCGTATATTGATGACTAGCCACTGCGTGGCTTGCCCATGACAGTTCTTTTCGTGGGGGTCAGATGCGACCACTGCTCGCCAATCCCCAGTGATTGTTACGAATTCGTAGCCTATTGGATAACAGCCATAATGGCGTTGCCCGTGGTGTTGGTTTGCTTCACAAACCAAATGGAAATTAGTAGCCTATTGGAATGAATTCCCTGCGAATTCGAATTTGGAATGCTTCGCAAGGCAACACGGTGATGGCCTCGTCATTGTGAAATGCGGACAAATTGGATAACAGCCTATATGGCGTTGCCCGTGGTGTTGGTTTGCTTCTCAAACCAAATGGAAATTAGTAGCCTATTGGAATGAATTACCTGCGAATTCCAATTTGGTTTGCTTTGCAAACCAAGTTATGAATATCATGAACTATGGTTTGCTTCGTGAATTGGATAACAGCCATAACGGAGTTGCCCGTGGTGTTGGTTTGCTTCACAAACCAAATAAGAATTTGGCGTGGCGTCACAATCTCTTGCGAAAATATAAGTATTTAATTAAAAAATTATTTATTAAAAGAAAATCAAACGTATAAGGTTTCGAATTGGTGTAAAATTTTCCGCAGATTTCGAATCCGTTGAAATTTTCGATCTATCTTTAACGATCTCAATTTTACTAAAAAGTTTCCAGACAAAATGCGTTTTATTTTCTTTGCTTTCTTTCGCTCAAATATTAAGAGGGCAGGAAATGAATTTGTTCAATTTTGAAACACAGATGTTGGCGTGATGTCACATTCTCTTGAGAAAATATATAAGATATTCAATTAAAAAATTTTATTTACTTTAAAATTTTTTTTTAGGTATAGATATAATGTAAAATTTTTCGCAGATTTCAAATCCGTTGAGATTTTTACTCTATCTTTAATGGTTTCTTAACTATGTAAACATTTTTACGCTCAGTGCGCCCTGACGACTTTTCATCATCAGTAAGCTACCGAGAGCCTATCCGATTGAAAAATAACCGAGTCTGATGAACCTACACGACCCAAGAAGAACGACAGCAGTGACAAAGACGTGATTTGAGACTCGCACGCTTCCAATTAGCCAAGATCATTAGGAGGGAAGGCTTTAGGTTTATTGCTCTGACGTTCACAAATTTTGGGTTGCGCTTTGAGAGGCGTTGCGGAGCGACAACCGTTGACAGAAATGAATCGTAACGCGACCATTAGAGTGGAATTCTCATCGCATTCTTCCCAACTCTGCCAGCTAGGTTCGGTCGCACTTGGTTAGGATTTTAATGACGTAATGAACGAGAACTTACATTAGACCAATTTTGTACTATGAGTGAGATATTAGGGTAAGGGAACACAAACCAGAGTGACGACAGCTTTTATTTCCTGTTACCCAAATGCTCTCGCGTGTTACATATCGGGGGATTCTTAACCTTTACGCTGCGGCACTTGGACTTTTACAATGGTCTCACAGAATGGATTTTCTCCTGATTCTCCGAGCCCCCATTCCTAATTACCTAACTTGAGGGATAGGAGTGTGAGTGACATTGACGAGTGACGCTTTCCTTTCATAGTATCGTTTGGCGTGAGAAGAGATATCACCTGACGACCTTCTGATTTCCCCAAAGCGTTCGCACCTCACGGTCGGCAGGGTAGGGGGACCAACGAACAAAAGAAGAGATCCTCTGGAAGGTCAGTCGCTGACAGCTCGTAAAGGGTGATCGATGTCAGCGGTCACTTAAAAGGGGGATAACATCCACCGTACACAGATCATTACCAGGCCGCTGGTGTTAGCGAAATTTTAGTGGCACCAAAAATCTATCTGCCGCATTGTAATGGTTAAAGCGTAGTTTATCTCGACATTGACAACGTTTGGCGGTCAATGCAATTGATGTTAATCAATTAACTATCTCTTGGCGACGTGCTGAAATCGTATTCGCCAAGCCAAGTGACGTCGCTTCTGGAATATGATAGAGAAGAACTTTCCTCAACACACACACACGAAAGCACTTCCGCCACCTACATTAAGCTTTACACAAAAAAAAAAGTCTCGCACTGATACTACATCCGATAGAGGCAGGGTCGCGGTAAACTTGTTGGAAGAGTAACTGATTAGCAACCGGAGAATTGAGAGTTCGAATCCAAACAAAGACCGTTGTGTACAAAGTAGTGATGCGACATCGGCAGAAAAACATCGATGTTCAAAATTAAAACATTCATGTTGATAATACATCGCCCCCAAAACATCGATGTTTATAAAATTCGGTGTATTTAAACTTTTCATCCTATTTCTTAAAACTGGTTTAACAACTAGTGATGCTACATCGACTGCAAAACATCGATGTTTTTAAACATTAGTGTATTCAAACTTTTCCCCCCATTTCTAAAAAATGGTTTAGCAACTGGTGATGCGACATCGGCTCCAATACATCGATGTTCTTTTTATAAAACATCGATGTTTTGAAAACATTGACATCGATGTCGCATCCTTACTTTTCAAACCCTTCACCCTTTGCCACTTTGGACTAAAAATATGTTCAGTTTGCTGATTATAAAAATTATGCTACTTGGTTATTTTTAAAATTTTTATTCAACTAAACTATAACAAAATTTCGTTTTTATATTCCCATACATATTTATCTGGGATTCCATAGGGCACATCTAGGCATGTCACCGGGCGCACCAGTGTGCCGGGGCACACCGTTTGAGAAGCAGACTGAGACGCAGTTGAGAAGCGTTGAGAAGGTTGATTTTGCTGTAGGAGCAAAGGAAAAAACTGTCGAAACCACTTGGAGGTTTCAGGACATTTTTAATATTTTAGCAATTTTTTAAAAGCAGCAATCTTTTCATTTCTGATTAGGTGTGCATTCTGGATATCAAGTTTGTTGGATTGTGTATTATGGAGGAAGGGTCATATTTGGTCATGCTGAACCAAACAAAAGACAGAAAACATCACGTAACACGCACGAGGAAAGGTTTACTTGCAGACTGCTAGAGCAGCGTGCTCCGTAATCAAGATGGATCAGCGCTATATTGGAATCGATTTAGTCGTGGGCATGCACACAGCAATTTCAAACGACAAAAACATGGAGCCAGACAGTCTGCTTTTCTACTCATTTGTCAAATTCTTCGAATCTGGTAATTTTAGTTACATTTTTTCCACTGTTTCTGTTGCATATTTCCTTTGATTCTTTATACACAGTCCAGTCACATTAATGTGACCACCACCTACTTTCGACGTCAACGTGAAATAACCAATCACAAAAGGAAGGTGGCAGCACATTGCAGTGGAGTGTATATAAAAGATGTCCTAGGGTATCGGAAAGCATTTCAATCGTTGGCGTAATGCAGAAACGTAGCGATTGATCCGACGTCCAAAAGGGCATGATTATTGGCTTTCGGGCCAAGGGTGGAAGCGTTTCGGAAACGGCTAATTCTGTGAACTGTTCGCGTGGTAAAAGTATACCGTGCATGGCAAAATGGCACTATTCAAAATCAGCGGCGTGGCACATGTGGTGCACCACGAGCTATAGATGACAGAGGCGAACGAAGGCTACGGAGATGCGTTCGGGCGAATAGACGTGCAACTGTTGAGCAACCGACCTCTAAGATGAACCAAGGGGCTACCAAGAGTGTATCCCCAACAACGGTTCAGCGAACGTTGCTGCGCATGGGCCTCCACAGCAGACGCCTGGTGAATGCACCTATGCGCGACTGCTGTTCATCGGCGACGAAGGCTGGAATTTGCACGCCAGTACCGCAACTGGACGTCCACAGAGTAGCGATAGGTGGCTTTTTCCGATGAATCACGTCTTATGATCCATCGGACAGATGGACGTTGGAGTATACGGGGTGAAACGTCTGAAAGCAAACACCCTGCAACAATTGCCATGGATCCTCAACCGCGTAATCTAGCGCAGCTGGCCACGGCACTGGAGTCGGCATAGCTCAACTTCCCAGTGAACACTTTCAAAAACCTAATTGACTCTGTTCCTGCAAGTCTCGCAGAGCTCCGGTCTGCCAAAGGTGGTTATTCTGGCTTTTGACAGGTGGTCACAAAAATGTGACTGGACTGTGTAGTAGGAATGTTATAAATTTCTATAAAAATTACTCTTTCCTGAATTTAGATTTATGAGTTTATGTGTTTACATCGCTCTTTCCAGTTTTCGTTTTCTTATCAGTTCGTTTGACTGCTGCAATCCTTTTCATGATATACAGTGGGTCAGTTGCCTCTGAGTCTTTACGCTGTTCGTAGAGTTCTGTATGCTTGTCTGTCGCGATGTCTCTTCATAATTAACTAGCTGAATAACACGGCGTTGCTCGGGTTTCAAATACACTAATACCCTGAAGTTACGCAATAGGTGGAACCGACGAAAAATCGCGCAAGTCGGGGCATATAAATTTTATTTAATTGAGACCAAGGACTAAAAAAAAAACACTAGTTTAGAAGAAAAATATATAGTAAAATTACAGTTCTTTTTAATCCGATTAAAAAACAAAATATTAAAAAAAATTAATGTGCAACGTAAAAAAGTTATTTTGATGTCGATGGCTTCATAAAATCCAACAAATTCGTCTGACGACACAATTCCTTCTTTTTTTTCACGCGGAATTTCTTCGTAGCAAGCTATTACATCCCCCCCCCTGATTTGCATCTGTAACTCATTCTTCTTTGGAGTCTATGTTTTCAAAAGATTTTAAGCCCTTATCATCTGCCTGGGCCGCGCAGATAATCTTCGACAGCCGTCCAAGTGGTTTTGAGTGCAGGTGATTCTTAACTGATTCCCTGAAAAATCTGCCAAGTGTTGCCAAGCGATAAAATGTTGAAACTGTGTGTAATTTTTCATAAATACGGAATTCAGTATGTGTGGAATTGATTTATTTTGTAGTCTACTTCAAACATTCTATAAGTAACATGTATTCCAAGGTACAACATGTATCCCAAGGTACAACATGTATCCCTAGGTTCAATACACACCATGTTGTGAACCTTGGGACATTTGCATGGATTAAGAAAACAATTTATTAAACCGTAAGTGTTCGACGAACAAATAATTTTAAAATGGCAGATTCTTCCATAAGTAATGAATGTAAATAGTTGATGGAAAAAACAAACTGCAGCCACATTATAGCCTCAGGAAAAATATTTGTTTAAAAAAAAAATAATAATAAATATATCTTGTTGGACTTGAAGTTAATTTCTTGTTTCACTTACTACTGTAAGCCCCGTTGTTGTACTTCTGTGGTGCACGGGGGGAGTTGGCTTTTGTTCAATAATAAAAACTGTAGAGAATATGAGGATTTTTAAATGCGTAGCCTTAGAGCGATTCGTAGGCGGTCCCGGACAGCTAATAATGATGCCCCAAAAGGATATCGTAAAATTTTAGCATTGTTTTATGATTTGTTACGATTCTTTTGACTCGTAGACCTATCTTTCTCAAGGAAAATATCCCTCACTTCACAGTAGCCTTTTAATCATGTTATAGCTTATTAGGGCTACATCTGTGAAAAACTATTTTCAAGGATATGAAGAGCAAAAACAGAACTTCTGATGGGCACCTTGAGACCTCAATAAGAATTGCAACCACTTCCATCGAAGCAGACATTGATGCATTAGTTTCGCAAAAGCGAGGTCAAATGTGTCACTTGCTCTACGCACATGTTCCCCTCCTTTAAAACGTTATGAAAAAATTTCGTTTCGTATGCACATTGACTGCATTATATTTAATATTAGATGAATAACCCATCGTCGCTCGGGTTTAAAATATGACTCAAATACGATCGAGACATTTCCCTGTGTTAACTCAAATACACAAACCCTGAAGAACGTGTTTCCTTGTCCAAATCTAATTATTGCAGGGAAACAAACTTTAGACTTTAAAATTGGGGCTTCGAGGGGTACTTTTAGGACTACTTGTGTGCCAATTTCCATGGCAACCGATTGATCTGAAGACAAGATAGAAATAACCTATATTTTCCACAGTGTTTCAAAGTATGTGTACCAAATTCGGTGTGGATTGGTCAAACGGTGGGATGGATACCTCTGTGTTACAGCGTGTTTGTAGTTTTAGGTGGGTAGGTATGCAATTAACGTCGTACAGGAGAAACACAACGGGCTATTCACGACGGTCAGGGATCAATCCCCTAAATGAAAGATACTATAGTAGTTTTAAAATGGCAACTCAAAACGTTTTGAAGCTCTGTTGAGAAGGCAAAAGTTGTGTAACACAACTATCTTAATGATAAAAAGCCGACCAACCGGTAAAGTGGTTAAGGTGTTAGCCTCTGTAGCGGAAGGTTCCTGGTTCGAATCCGGGTCCGGGCATGGATGTTTGTAAGCGTATGGTGTAGAGGCGACTGGTGCACCTTAAATCTGTCGTGACCGAAAGTCTTCACGTTGGGTTGGTGTGGAAGTTAGGAGAGTGGGGTGCCAGCTCAGGTGTTGCCTCGTCATCTGACCGTGGTTCAAACTTACGAGGTGTTGTGTTCGGATCTTTCCCTTAAGGGATTGATCCCGGACCGTCATCAACAGCCCGTTGTGTTGCTCTAGTACGACGTTAATTACAAATTACCAAATTATCAGCTCTGCGTCAAAAAAAACTATAAATAATGAATTTCGAAATGATTGTTGATCGATCAACTCCAATTAGATTAGACGGTAAACGTCGCCAAAATGGAGAGGAAAAACCTTTTAAGGTAACAACAGGTATCATGAAAGAGCATTTGGGTAACAGAAGTAAAATCTTCATTTTCTATCGGGTAGACTTGCTCACACTGAAAGTACCTCTCACAAGAGGAAAAATTATTCTCCATTTGGTGGTGCGTACTTTAATTAACGTCGCACTGGAGCAACACAACGGGCTACTGGCGACGGTCCGAGATTCATCCTCAAGGGAAAGATCCGAGGACAACACCACGTAATTTTGAATAGGTTGATAGAACATCTGAGCTGGTACCCCAGTCACCAAACTTCCACATCCACTTCAAAGAATAATTTTGTATGCTCGCCTCAGAAGCTTTCTCTTTCAGTAAGACTTGAAATTCAGTGAATCTTCGTAATTTTTTTGTATGAAGCAACAGTTACACCGCATGCTATCACGACAAGTCATCAGATTTCCTTCCATATTTAATTTGACTTTCCTTCGCAAAATACCCTTCTCTGCCACTGTGAGCTTATCAAAAATAGTTTATGCATCCTTTCGAACGATTCTCTGGTTATTCGGTTAATTCACGAGCTATTGTATCGTGGAATAAATACCCTCGTACATCTCGACGTTGAAACTCGTCTCCGATTTCTCCCACTCCAGTTACCACCAAAGAATTAAATCGTTGTCTTCGAGATATTCAATGCAAGCGAGGCTGTCTGTCTGTTGTCCCTATTGTTGCAAACGCAGTTTCCAACTAACCCCCTTTAAGCAAGAGGAAAACTTCAATGCGCGTGCGCGGAAACTTATCCTGAATCAGACCTTGGCGATCAACAAACTTTACTTGGCGGGATATCTGGCGCGCGTTTGAGAACGACGGGCAATGGACTTCACGGCACGATTTCACGTTGGAATGGTTTGGAAGTTTGGAGAGGTGGGGTGCCTGCTCAGGTGTTGCCTCGTCATCTGACCGTGGTTCAAAATGACATGGTGTTTTACTGCGATCTTTCCCTTGGGGAATTGATCCCGAACTGTCACCAATAGTCCGTTGTGTTGATCAAGTACTACGTTAATTAAAATACCCGCTTATCTACAGAGTACATTTGGTATTTTTAATTAACGTCACACAAGAGCGACACAACGGGCTGTTGGTGACAGTCCGGGATGAACCCCCGAAGGGAAAGTTACGAGGACGACACTAAAATACTTACCTACCTACCGAGCACATTTGAGGGTATGGTATTTTTAAACAACGTCACACATCAGTGCAATACAACAGGCTATTGGTGACGGACCGGGATTAACCCCCCAAATTGTAATGGTAATGTTAATGTTAATTTTTAGTTAACGTCGTACTGAAGCAACACAACGGGCTATTGAGGACGGTCCGGAATCAACCCCTTAAGGGAAAGACACCACCTCGTAATTTTGAACCACGTTCAGATGACGAAGCAACATCTGTGCTGGCACCCCACTCTCCAAACTTCCACACCAACTCAACGTGAGGACTTTTGGCCACGACAGATTGAAGGTGGACCAGCCGCCTCTACATACGATTACAAACATCCATGCCCGGACTTGAATTCGAACTAGGAACCTTTCGATCTAGAAGCTAACACCTTAACCACTATACAGGTTGGTCGGCTGGGGATCAACCCCCAAAGGGAAAGATCCGAGTAGGACACAGCGTAATTTTCAACTCCGCACATGAGAAGGAGGTACGTCAAAAACTGTTACTGAGGGATGTGCAGAAAACGTCGTTTACGGAAACGTTTGAGCAGTGCGAGACGACGCAATTCGGGTGAAAATTTCCCTATCCTCGTCGTCAGTGGCCAAAAAAAAATCATAACAAAGATTTCTTCGGACCGGTTTTTGGAAATCAACAAAGCGTGCCGACTGGGCAGAGCTTATGGGAAGAGTCAATAAGGGTATTTCGGAGCACGTGCGCTCACATTTGAGTGAAGACATTGCACATCCTTTCTCCGAAGACGATAATTTTACAAGTGAGAAAAATAAGGGGACTCGTTAGCTTGGTCGGGGCAGAGTCGCGGTTTAGCAATCGGAAGGTTTCGAGTTCGAAACTCGATACAACCAAAGACTCTGGTGACTGGTGCACGTCGACCCTAGAATTAGTTTCGACGAGATATCTCGTCAATCAAGATCTAAAAATTTTGCAAATGACTAGGCATCTCCAATGGCGGATTAAATCAAGGGGGGTGGGGAGGGGTAAAATTTTCTTAGCCCTCAAACTCAAGATAGGAAAGAAAAAAAAAGTTTTTTTTTTTTTTCAAGAAACTATCTTTAAGTTTTTGCAAAAATAAAAGTAATCAAAGTATTCAAACAACAACACATTAAAAAATTCATTAGAACAGCATATTTTTTACATGAATTTTCGACTAGTTTTATTTCTAGCAAATTCGTGAATTATTTTGGCAGCGTCCATTCGGTTTAAAATTTCTGGCTCTATATACAGATTGGCTATATTAATTAATCTTTCTTCTCCCTTATTACTCCTTATATAATTTTTTACACGCTTTAAAACGGAAAACGATCTTTCTCCTGACGTATTAGATAAGGGAATTGTTAAACAAAATTTAAATAAAGTTTTAGCATTCGGAAATGTGCAAGACATTTCTTTGGTGGCTCGATAGATGTCTGGTGTGGTTTTTATGGTGTCCTCGTTTTCTTTAAAAAATAGTCAAGTTCATCTTGAAAAGTACATCATCAATGTCATTTTTGTAAATATCCTTCAACTTTTCTGTTGTGTTCTATTCTTCTTCTATTAATAAATCCCCCCCCCCCCAAAAAAAAAAAAATATTAAAAAATAAATAAAACAAAATTATAAATTTTTTCAGAAGTGAAGTCATTTATGGTAGCTTTTTTTCTTCTTAATTATGAATTTCAGTTAATGCCTCTTTTATACGGGCGAGGCCAAGTTCTATAGCTAATACAGCATTTGCTCATGCTGACCATTTAGTATTAGAAAGTCTTTTCAGTGCACTGAAAGACGCACATTGTAAAGACGTTGTCACAACTTTCCACGAACCCTAATGAAAAGATATTTTAAGACCTCGGGACCCTTTGGTATTCCTGGGCCTTAAGTGGCTGCTTAGTCCGCTTAAACCGTCGTCATCTCGCCGTGAACATAGTGCCGAGTTCTTATGGCATCTAGATCTGGTCAGTTTTACGAATGACGAGTTTCCTCGTTGGGGAGTTGGCGTGGTGTGGAAGTTTGGAGAGTGGAGTGCCAGCTCAAGTGTTGCCTCGTCATCTGACCGTGGTTGAAAATGACGTGGTGTTGTCCTTGGATCTTTCCCTTCGGGGGTAGATCCCGAACCGTCGCCAATAGCCCGTTGTGTTTCTCTAGTGTGACGTTAATTAAAAATACCTACCATCCTCGTCGGGGCAACCACAATGAGGGTAAAATCTGCCGTGGCCTCAAATATCCTCCCTCGGGCGTGGTTTGGGAGAGTGCCTGCTCAGGCGTTGACCTCGTCATCTGGCCGCGGTTCAAAGTGACGAGTTGGTGTCCTCGGAACTCTCCCTACTTAACTCACTTCGAACCGTCGCCAAATGCAACTCGAAGGGAATGATCAGAGGATAACACCACATAAATTTGAACAACGATCAGATGACGATGACACATCTGAGCTGGCACCTCCAAACTTTATACACCACGCCAACATTGAGGACATTTGAGGCCTCGACGGATTTAACAGGTACCAGTCCCTTCTGTAGACGGTGGTCTATGGTTGGATTCGAACTCGCATAGCTATATACTTCACTACAATAATGAACCGGACAGCAAGATGTGATGGTATAAGGGAAAGAATGCATGCTTTAATAGAGGGATGGTTCCCCCACGTGCTACAATGACACTAGCAACCCTTCTGGGTATACTTTCAACAAGGTTATGATACACATCTACGAGTATTTGTGTCTATCCCTGATGCAAGAATGTGGCCTGCTCAGCTGTAGATTTCGGACAGGGTTCTCTTGTTCATAAGCATCGCTCTAACGCGTCCCACAATTGCTTTATGGGGTTTAGGCCGAGACTCTGAGCAAGTCAGGGAAGACGTTTTACATCCATATCTTGATACCACTGCTCAACAGAGGCTGCAACATGACATGGAACGTTGTCGTCCTGTAAGTAACATTCGTCCATTCCATAAAATTGCCAGAGCGTAGGAAGAACTTGACTGTCCAAAATGTTGATGGAGGCGTCAGCTTTCAATTGACCAGGAGCAACATGCAAAGGTACCAAGGCCAAACCACGAAAAACACCCCCAAACAAATAGTCAGATTTTATGCGAATCCGCTGGCGTCCGGTCCGTTATTTTAGGGTAGTGTAACACTGGTACGATTCTTTCTTGGTAATTTGGTCATCTGACCGTGGTTCAAAATTACGAGTTTTTTGTTGTCATTGTATCTTTCCCTTAAGGGATTGATCCCGGATCGCCAATAGTCCGCTGTGTTAATTCAGAGCGAGGTTAAGTGTACTACCTACCAAAGAAGCGTAGAAGTGCCGCGAAACAGAAGACCGGTGCGAACTTTTTCAAGGTAGTTTATCAGGTACGCAACTCACGTCAGATTTATTGTAAAATTATCCCAAGAAGGTGCTCAGTGCGACACACACCCGAGTCTACATTATTCTCGATTCTGGTTTTACGAGTCATTCAGTAGCAGTGGTAGTAACATGTAGCGCAGAATATTTTTTATGTGTTTAGTGAAGGCTGTTTTGTTTAACAGCGTCGCGTTATAATGTTTGTGGTTTGTCTACGAGTTTGTGGTTTTCCGAGGTGGTTTCGATCCACATTCTATCGTAGTTAGAAGCAGTGACAAAATATTGCCAAGTTTTCGATGATGGCGAAATCAAGATCTGGTCAGTTTTCTTCGAATGACGAGATATCTCGTCCATAAAGATCGGCAGGGTTGACATTAGGGATGCAACATCGACAGCAAATGAGGGGACGGATGTCCCCATCACTGACAAATACTAAGTTGCACGGTTGTTTTTCTTAATTTTTATTCAGGTGCTTGTTCATTCAAAATTAAACATAGGCAATGTTAAAACATCGATGTTAAACAAACATCGGCTCCAATAAATCGATGTTATATACGTCAATGCTTTTATAAAACATCGATGTTTTGAAAACATCGACATCCATGTCTTGAAAACATCTACACCTATGTCGTATCCCTACTTTTCAGACCCTTCACCCTTGGCCACTTGGGTCTAAAAGTATGTTCAATTTACTGATAGTGAAAATTACGATACTTAACTATTTTTTTAATTTTTATAATGGTACTTTTTTCATTTAAAAATAAAACATCGACGACGTAAAAACATCGGCAAGTATAAACATCGATGTTTAAAAAACATTGGCTCCAATATATCGATGGTAAATGCATTGATGTTTTTTATAAAACATCGATGTTCTGAAAACATCGACATCGATGTCTCATATTAGTTGATATGGCAGCGTTTAGTTCCTATTGACGACGGTCCGGATCAATTCCAACGGATAAGGCCCGAAGACAACATCACGTAATTTTGAACCACGGTCAGATGACGAAGAAACACCAGATAAGAATTCAGGTAATGTGGGTAAAACCCTATTAGGGCTTTCAATGTGGGTAGACGAAATATACTGAAATAAATTGCTCTGAAGATACCCACTTATAAGTCTAGTCTCTCTTCCAATAAATAGCATAGTGTGACGTTAGTTAGAAAATATCAAAATACCACCAATAAATTTCCTTTGCGGTATTGGTGTTGATTTTATCGTAGCATTTAAAAAACTTCCACACTCTGCAAACGCCTACTTGTATCAGTTTTGACAAATCAGTTGATATTTTTGTTGTGATTGGTTGGTGCTTGAGGTTTTATGGCGAAAAGTCCAATCATGTTCTTATCATGTTTCCGTCTGAACTTTTCCTTTCATCTGGCACGTATTTAGAAAATAATTCAGGAAGCGAACCAATCATATCTTCCCTCCCGATTATGTATTCCACATACACTACCCTACAATAATGGAACGGACAGTAAGATGTGAAGGTTTTTGGGAAAGAACACATGCTTTAATAGGGGATGGTCCCCATGTACTGCAATATTATACTAGCAACCCTTCTGGGCATACTTTCAACAAAGTTTTGATACACAGCTATGGGTATTTGTGTCCATTCCTGCTGCAAGAATGCTCAGATGTGGATTTCGGACGGGGTTCCCTGGTCCGTAAGCGTCGCTCTAACGCGTCCCACACATGTTCTATGCAGTTTTAGGTCGGGATTCTGAGCAGGCCAGGGAAGACGTTTGACATCCATATCTCGATATCACTGCTTGACAGAGCCTGAAACGTGACACGGAAAGTTGTCGTTCTGGAAGTAACATGCGTCCATTCAATAAAATTGTCAAAGCGAAACTGGTTGTCCAAAATGTTCATGTAAGTGTTGGCATTCAATTGACCAGGAACATGCAAAGGTCCCGGACCTTACCACGAAAAACACTCCCAAACAAGTAGTTGGATATTATGCAAATCCGCTGAAGTCCGGTCCATTATTGTAGTGCATATTGTATATATAGTATAATACCCTTGCACCTAAGATTGCCTGCACATCTCTTTTAAAGAGAACATATCCTCTTTTCCGCTCGGATTTTTTTTCACTCTCTTTTTTTAAAATCGGATATTTTTATGTCCTCTTTTTTTCGGTTGTTCACTTTTTGTTCATTATTTCGGATTGTGCTAAAAAACATATTTCACATTTCAAACTTTACGCGCTTTTATATTCACATTGCCTACTATATCGTATGTGTGTGTAAACCACAGCTATTCAAATACATACTGGATCTAGTACATTGTACTAAATTCGTACGCATTTTTAAAACGCATCGAAGCGTATAATAGTAAGTTCAATCTCTAGTGTATATTGAGTTCATGTTAAAACGCCTCATTAGGAAATCAAATAGATAACCAATGAGAATTTTGATTGTGTTTGAAATTGTGTTAAATTATAATTTTTCGTGTTTGTTTATGTGATAAAGTTAAAAGAATATAATATAGTTTGCAGCAAATTGATCTATCGAAATTCTAAGAAGGCTGTACATTTGGATGTAGAATTGTATCGGAGGTATAGAGTGTCATCCATGCATTTTAAGATATATTCTTGTCAGTAATTTTTCCCGCAAGCTTTTCAAATGATCAAACGCTCATTCGAAAGTAATTAAAAAACTTCTCTGGTTTTTCGTTTGTCCTGTCCTCTTTTTGTCAAAATAATTTCACCAAATGTTCTCTTTTCTGAAAAAAATATTCTGTCAACCCTACTTGCACCATCAAAACCAATCAAACTCTCTCTCTGGATTAAATGATCTCTGGTGTAAACACCAAAATGAAGATAAGGTTCCGAATTCTAGCTACCCAGCCCATTCCGGCAACCTTCCACCACGCTGCAATCCCTGAACTAATTTCCCTTCCTCCGTCGTTGGCTTGGGGTGACTTGCGTGCTGCTCGTGGAGAAACCTGTTGATTTGTGGCTTTCGTACTGAAAAACATTCCACGTCAATGTTGTGATGAAAAGGGAGTGAGTTATACAACGCCCGTGATTTTTTTCGCCGTCGATTTCTCTTTCCCGTTCAAAGCAATCTGTTGTGACTCGCACGCCGCGGAATGGAATTTACCGAACGTCTGTTGATTTATCTACCCATCGCACGGTGACGACTCTTACCTCCGACCTGTTGAATACTGCGGAAATCGTTTCGACTCGGGGTAAGTTCCTGTTCCTTTCGGTGGATCCTCGCGGTGTGTTCGCAGTTTCGAATTCGTTCTTCGTGTACCCTTGCTTCTTGTTCTGGCTCCGCACACATGGCTATGGGAAACAACAAAGCCGGCGGTGACGACGAAAAAACGGAACCCAAAGAGAACGACAAGTGGATGGAGAACAACGACACAGACAAGGACTTGGAAATGACCCCCAAAAATTCACGACTGGACGATCTGAGAGGTAGGGCCAAACAATTCGCCTCCAATCGTTTCCATCTCATCATAGTGTTGTTGTGTATACTGTTGTTCATCCTATTCATTATTGTGATAGTGTTAGCAGTGCAGCTGGGCACTTACAAGTGCCCTGTGAATTTAGAGTGCCGGACTTCTGAATGCCTGACCACAGCGTCGGCGGTCGTCAAACGGTCGGACACTTCTTTCGACCCTTGCCAGAATTTCTGGGCATTTAGCTGCAACGGATGGGTGACGGAGACTTCTTTACCCAGGAATAGAGGCTCGTTTTCGGTGACTGATGAGTTGGAGCAGACGATTTACGGCCGCGTTCGACATCTCATCGACACTGTGCCCCACAATTCCGCCACTTCCGCTCCGCAGAGAAAGGTGAAGAGTTTTTACGACTCTTGCCGGGATTTGAAGGAAATCGAACACTGGGTACCGACCAAAATTAAGCAAGCGATTCATGAAATCGGGGGGTGGGCCATCATTAAGGACACCCCCGGACACGAGTGGAGGCGAAACGATGTCTTGAAATCGATGCTAGTGACGTACGATGTCGAAGCGTTTTTCAAAGTGTTGGTTGAAGCAGACGATAGCAAACCGATGAGGAATATAATCAAAGTAAGTCGAAATTGGTGTTTTCTTTTGTTTGCCACGTGCATTGCATCGAAAGATCGTTTTAAAAGTCAATCATGATTTTCCAAATTAAAATTCTTAAAAAAAATCAATCAGTTGCATACATTTCCAAAAATAAAATTGGAAAGTCGTTTTATTACAAAATCAACTTGATTATCGAGGATAGTTCTCAAAAATATGCCACTGTTTAGGGTTTGTACAAATAAGGAATATATATATTTTTTCTTAGTTCCTTATCACAGTATATTTATTCCTTTGATTATGCCAAGAGAACTTTTGGTTTATCAGGAGGCATGACCTTAAACATTTTGGATCTTAGTTTCTGAAACGATTTAAGGGCTTTGTAATTAGTACAAGGCATCACTTATGCATACTTAACTGGGAAAAGGGAACCATCAAATAATTTATGATAAAATTAATCCAAAATTTTTTTTAAAATTAAATTTTAAGTGTTTTTTTTTTTTTTTTTTTTTTTTTTACAATTTAGATGAATATTTTACAACTACAAAAAATAGTATTCCAAGCATCTTCATGGTTCATGTATTTTTACACAGTAAAAGTTCTTTCACAAATGAAATTTCAAATGTGTGCAATGATGAAACTTAGTTTTCAATTCATACATTCCCTTTGTTTATGCACTGTTCAAAATGTGGATAATATTAACTAAGCAAGTATGTACAGCTTCTGAGCTTTGATTTTTCTTAATATGTTTAGATAATTTGATAAAATTTATCCAGCTTGAAAGGAATCAAAAAGTAATTTATCAATTAGAATATCCTTTGAAGCAAAACAAAAAGTTAGATATTTCTATTACTGAAGTAAGTATTATTTTAAACATTTCTGTGTCCTATTGTTTTTTTTCTCCAGGTGGAACTTATAAATTCAGGTTCCATTCTTTGGTTTGATTTGGCTTGAATTATAAGATTAAATTTGAAGTGATCCAACTGTGAGAAAGATTGATTTAAAAAGAAATTTTCTTTCTCCAATCCTCTGAATTCACGTAGTACATTTACAGCTGCAAATTACCTTTTCTGCTGTTCGCTATGTCATTCTCTAACCTTGAAGTTTATGTGTGTTCTGTACTTAACAAAAACTTCCTTCTTAGTATGTTAAAGTAGTCAAAAGCTTCTACCTGGTTGTTTTAGTGTTTGCTGTTTTTTACTTCATTGAAAATTTTTAAAAAATATTTTAATTGAATGAAAATGACTTTAAATAATGAAGGCGGATTTTTCCAATGAAATAGAATATTTTAACTTTTAAAAATAATTTTTAAGAGGGAACGCAATCTCTATTTTCTTTGATCCCTACCCTTCCTAAGTATAATTTGTAGAGCACAAAAAAATTCAAAATTTCCCCCAAGCTTCTTAATTTTCCATTGAATTAAAAAAATTAATTTTAAGTTTTGTTTTTGGTTAAGTGGAAATTATCAAGTTCTTTTTATCTTCACATGCTTAACTGCAAAACAGTTTATAATCCATTGCTTTCTAAACCTTTTTTCTATTTATCTTTTATAAACTGATTTATTTGGTACTAATAAATCAGATTAAATTCAAATATGCATGCTTGTACAGAACCATCCTGCAGAGAGATTGCCTGTCATTCCATGTCAAATCAAATTATTGATAAGTCCATAATCTATCAAATTTTGATGAAACTTTGTCTATCTAGTGACCTGAAGCGAAAAGCAGTTTTTAAATTTTTTTTTCTCCTATTCAAGTTATAAAGTTATAATAACCTTTATATAGTTAATTGACATTTCCTCAGGAACTGTAAGAAATGCAGACCTGTGTAATCTTTCATAGGAAAACTTTTAACTGAATAGGAGAAACTGGCTTTGATTTGATAAAAAAGCAGTTTTAATTATTTTAAAATTGGATTGAATTAAAATATTTCAATACTGGTAATTTAAAAATTATGAAAAAAGTAGGTACACTACTGTTATCTAACTCCTTTGAAGTTGGGATTTTTCTGTTATTTAATTATTTCATGAGCTTTGTTATGAGATCCAAATGCTTGAAATAAGTGTGATACATGTCTGTCAAGATCTGTTCTCTCTCGCATACCCCCACCATGTTGCCTTAGAAATGGACCCAACCCCATTGTCCGCAGGGGTGTTTGGAGAACTGCATTCAAGTTTGTCTCATTGACATAGTTACCTCCTGAAGCTTGTTTCATCAGCTTTGTTATCTGTTCTAAATTTCTGAACTGTCTACCACAAGAACTGTTCCTGCTCCCAAGTCTGTGCCTGTATATTACAATAAAACAGCCCTTATTTCTTTATAGGGATGTTTGAAGAAATGCATTCACATTTACTACATGTTTCACTTAGTGATGAATTCGAAAGGTATGTGTTAAGATTTTCACTTGTTGCTGAGAAGATCCATGATCTTGATTTCGCCAGAAACAAAATAAAATCGAGATGTGCTAGTTATTTCCATTCAAAATGTAAGACTTGTACTTTTCATGACAGCCATTATCCAGACATTGTGCCAGGAACAGTTTTCATGGTAGACTGACATTACAATTTTTGTTCCTTTTTACGTTAAAGCAGTAACATTATAGTTTTGCAGCATGCCTTTTAAATGATGCATGTGTTTCAGCTACCTCCCAATTCATGTTCTAACATGTCACCAACCAGGTTTCCTCCAAGCCTCGACTCTGACCAATTCGATGTTGTAATGCACTTCAAAGTTGACCAGAGATGGAGGACCTGCAGCCCAGATTCTTCCACCAAAAAGCTACTCTTCCAAACTGTTGGAAGTCCTTAAAATTTTTAAAAAGCCTCAATTTTCACAAGCACTGCATATTTTGATGCTTTTATAAACCAAAGTCAAATGTCATAAAAATCAGTGACATAATATTTATAGGTAGCTAAAAATGGATGTTTTTAAAACTGGGTCTGAGAACTTTAGTACTAAGACTTCAGGAATATTTTCCACCTGTACATTCGTAGAATAATCTATTGCGATCTATGTAAAATGTGACATAAAAATTCCTTTTGGAAAGGATTAAAAAGGCCCTAATATTTGATATGCTTAGTGAATTGGAATCCTGCTGACACTTCTTATCTGGCTATATTAAAACCACCAAATTATATTGTCCTCAACACATGCGACTTCCGTGTCTGATTTTGTCACCTATAGCCCGTTGTGTTGCTCCAGTGCGATGTTAATTAAATACTTTTGTGTACCTTATTCAATTTTTGAGATGTTTTTGGTCTTCCATGCATTAGACGGTTTTAACTGCATGTTGTACATCTTAATCAAACAGTATAGTTCTCCACCTAGTTAATCAGTATTTTGACCCAATTAAATGAAAGAAATGCAGCTACTGAACAAAAGCCTTTTCCTTCGTTTATTCCAAAAAACCAACTGCTTTTCTTGTCATTTTTTTACAAAAACGGCATGTTTTTTCCACCAGTATTCAAAACTCAAGATCAATGACTTCAGGTACTTTTAACAATTGATTTATGATGTGGACAATTTTAAGTCCTGTCCAATACAGGTTTTTAATTACACCACACTCTCTAAAACTATCAATGACACTTAACCTGAGATATCTATAAAGTATCTATTGGTTTTGAAATCCATTTATTGCACTTGTTGAAGCTTCTTAACCTGTGTTTTCAAGGGAATGAAGTCTAAAAACATGTAAACTGGCATTGAAAAGGTCTTGAAAAGACTTAATTTTTAATGGGAACTTAAAATTCAACATTAAAGATAAATTAATCGGGGGGGGGGGAGGGTTATTTAACCTTATCAAGCCATTGGTAGTTGTATCCTTTCTGAGTATTAATGTGCTCACTGTTAAATTATCAATTAAATCTAATTTTTAAAATCCTGTTTCTGTTATGTTAATTAATGGATCAATTGTTTAAGACTTTTGTTAAATTTGAAATTAAAATATGTGATTAAATGTCGGGGTTTCTCAAAACTGCTTTTGAGAAAATCTGTTTTCCCCAACTTGAATGTTTCATTTAAGTTAAAATCCATAGTTATATTCTCTGAGTATAGGTTGATTTAAAAATTTGAACTTGTCTGAAGTGAATATACTGCTTTATTTTACGTTTTATACTTAGAAGGGATTTTTTTTTATTTTATACATTACGTGCACTAAATTTAATTTATGTAATTGAATTGAAGAGGCTTTTTTTTTAAAATTTTCTTTCTCTTTTGAATAATTCTGTTCACATCACAACTCTTAATTTTTAATTTTCCACCAGTAGTAGATTTTGACTGTTCAAGTTGTCCTTGCTATAAGTGCAACTAATACTGTTCAAAAATGTTTAAATGAATTGAGTTCATTTTACAGATGTTGATGCCACATTTTATGGATTACTGTATTTTTCATTGAATACACATGCACTTTTCACATGGGTGGTCACATTTGGTTTGGTTTACAGATTGTTTTTGAAATTAAAAATTTTAGTTAAAAGTTTTCCAACTGCTCAATTTATTTCTTTTTAGTCTTATCGTATTTAGATTATTCAAAATCTTAAAAGAAATTCATTTGACTTTGACAAAAGGAAATTCCAATGACTGCTGCAAAAATAATTTTCTTCTATATTTTTCAAAAGGATTTAACAATGTCCCTTTTTAAACTCGATAAAAAATTATATAACTTTTTGTGGATCATTTAAAAATGTTTATCAATTTTGTTTTTATGTTCATTCAAATTTCTCCAATATTTATTTCAGCTTGTTCCAGGAGGTCTTGGTTTACCTAGTCCACGATATTATTCAAAGCCTCATGATGATAAGGTAATAATTCTTTATTGTGAATGCTAGAGTTGATTGACAACCAGTTGTTGACTGATATCATAATTTTTCTGCTATAAAAACAGAAGTTTGAAAAAAATGTGAATGGAGATTTCATAAGGAATTTGTTAAATTTGACTTGTTTATAGTTTTATATCTTAATAGCATTTTTTACAAAACTGATCTTCCAGTGTACCAACCCAAATTTAATTTTTGGTGCATTACAAGTTTGACTTGTTTTAGGATATATTTGTATATCGCACTGACTCCAAACTTGACATTGGTTTGGCCATAATCACTAGTTTTTGTTTAGCAGGATAAGCTGTTTCCATTTTAGTGTTGTATGAAACACTAAAATACATACACAACATTACACTGGTACACATTTTGAATGACTTAAAAGTTTGTGTTGGTATTGGATAGATTTAGGTTCTGATTTTAAAAATGACACTAGTTTTTTCTCTATGAACTCTTACTGATTTGCATAACTTTCTGAGTGCTCTGGGCCAGATTATGATGAAAGCAGGCTACAGGGTGTATTAGTGTGAAGGTGGGGGAAAGGATTGTTTGGAAGCAAACAATCCATTTTTAAGGGAAATTATTTTTTAAACATCAATGTGGGAAATGTTGAAATTTTTCATTAACAATTCTTGAAGTCGAGAGAAAATCCTGTTATATTAATAGTACTATCTGTTGTACTAGAAAATCCTCAGTACATCCCCAAATCCTTGTTTTTAAATTAGCCTGCAATTTAGATTTCTTTTGTTGACAGGGTTCCCACGGTCCTTGAAAAGTCCTTGAATTTTTTTTTCCGAACTAGGGGCCCTTGAAAATTACGGAACTTGGTGAAAAGTCATTGATAGTACTTGATTTTTTTTAACCAGTACATAATTGTGTAATTTCGTTTTGCGTTGGAATTTGTCCAGACTAGTTTTCTCCACAACAGGTGCGTCACTCTGAATAAACCAGTGTTTCGTGCTTTGACACCACGTGGTATACTGATAATGCTACGTCTAGATTGTCTATTCTCCACTGTATTCTGTCCGTCTAAGTTGACACCTCTGGCTTCCATTAAGACAGCCGCCTTGTTATGCCCGCCGCAACAGGACATATCATGGCCGCTAGATAACAGCATGCTTTCTTAGGAAACCGTAGCTTTAGCAGTCAGGATGTCGTCATTGGATACCTGGCACGCGTATAAAGAAATAAAGCCAAATTCTTATTGCAAAAATATAAAAGTTAATATTAGGAAAAAAAAACTTTTTTTTTTAAATTAAAAAAAAAATTACATTTAAGATATCCTTTAAGTGTAAAATGTTTTCCAGATTTCAAATCCGTTGAAATGTTCATCTTTAACAATCGCAAAGATACAAACTTACACTAGAGAGTAAAAAACCCTAACACCAGTCAAAACTTTTGATTTGTTTTGTTTCTCAAACAAAATTCTGGTTCTCTGAGAAAAGAAAATCCAAATTATAACCAAAATTGTTGATAGCCTTTCTTTTTTTTGACTCAGTAGTTTAAAAAAAAATAGAGTAAAAAATTGTCTTTTTTTTCCCACATTTTTATTTTTAGTTGACAACTTTTGTGTATGCTTTGTTATAAAAAAATTTTAGGGCCTTGAAAAATATTTTTTGGTTTTGAAAAGTCCTTGAATGTTTTTTAGATAAAGGTGTGGGAACCATCGTTGAGAATTAAAAAGTTTTCTCATACACAAATGCTTTCAAACTTCAAAGACACTTAAACGTTTTTTGGGCTGCAGCTATCAAATTTTCAAACTAAAACGTTTCCAGTTTTTTTATAATCAACTAAACAAAATTAAATTTTGGACTTAAATGACAGGAAACAAAACTTGAGAAAAATTTAAACTAGTTTGTACATGAAATTGCAAAATTTATCAAAAAATTGATAAGGTCAAATTATTTTCTGTTGAAAATACTTTCAGAATATGCAAATAATTCTTTTACTAAAACTACAGATTTACCTCAATTCAAAAATTACCGGCTGAAAAATAAATAATGGAATACCTTAAAATATGATAGATTTGGTTCCACAAAAAAAAAGATTATGTTCACAAACTTGAGTATTGCTTTGGGGTTGGAGACTGCCCACTGCAAGCATCACTGTATTTAATTGAATAACACATAATTTAAAAAATTATTAGTTTTTCAAAACATTGTAGTTAATTTGGTCACCCTATGTTTGCATAGTTCTGAGCTAGCAATGACATTTTGCAGGGCTCTGCCACAGGTGACCTTTTGCTACTATTTTTCAATCTGGGCAATTACTGGCGTCTTCGCAAAATCGTTTCAAAGGATCATATTCAAAATTTTGTTGACTTTTTTTTTTAATTAATCAATGGTCAACAAAAATTTAGTCCCTTTATGGATAAAATCTAATAGAGGACAAAAAAAAACTTTTCAAATTTTTCTTTGAGTGGAATGGAAAGTTTTCCGGAGGATGCCAATTTCAAAGTTTTGGTCCCAAGTCGTGGCAATGACAAAAAAAAAAGCATCGGAATCTGGTTGCTAGATTGTCCAGCAACCAGACAATCTTAATTCTGAACCATATTCAGAATTAAATTTCTTCAAAATTGAATAAATTGGCTAGATCTTTAACACATGTTCCATACTTAATTTTGCACTTTTTGTGTGTTAGCTAATTCATTTTATATCTGAGCGAATAAAATTGCTACTGAAATGGGGTTTAAAGAGGAGACTTTTTGCTACTATTCCTAAATGTGTTGGCTGTGTTGTAGCTCTGCTGTTATTTTCATCCTAAAAATTATTTTTAACTTGGGATTCTAAAATTATCACTTCTTAAAAAACTTGTTCTTCCATCTTTAACCATCAACTTTTGTGAATATTCTTAAAAGTCAATCAATAATTGTTTGTTCAAATTAAATCAACTTCTAATTTTTTAAGCTAATAGTCTAAATTTCATTCTTGAATGATTAAATTTGTTTTTATTCTGAAAAAGAATTCTTCAGTTAGTTTATGATCTACTTCGAATGTTTGAATAAATGATGTTTTATTTTTTCACAGTATGTCCAAGCATATAAAGACTTCATTATGAATACTGTGCAAACAATGAATGTCAACTTATTTGAAGCCCAAAGGTTTGCGGAAGAAGTATTCAACTATGAAAAAAGAATAGCAAAGGTATGTCTTAAAGTGTGAATAATTTAAGCATTTACAATGTGATATCTATATAATTCAGGATAAAGTGGGTAAATATGCTGTGTGCAATTCTTTTCTGAATTTGGAAGATGATTTCCAAGGTTTCAAGGTTCAATCCTTAATATTGAAAAAATGTCTAATCTCTTTCTAAAATAAGTGTCACAGCTACAGGATTTTATTATGGGGACTTTATAGACCATAAAACTATTTGGTGTATACTATTTTTAAATATTCTCTTATAAAATGACTTGATATGCTTCATTGTGTATGATTAGTATGGATGCTTACTTTTGAAGAATAATCTTTTAAATAATTCAGCTTTGTTATCTGCACTGCAGCCTCTGATTCCTTTCGAACAGTCTGAATGTGTCTTGTGGAACTTTCATCCATTATTCATGCATGACGTATTGCACACATTAAAAGTTAAATTGCATTCTTTAGAAAACATAATGTTTTCAAGAAACAATTTATGATCAGGCTATGCATGAAAATCGAGCAGTTTAAAAAAAATGTATTGCAACACTTGTTAAGCTATTGTAAAGCATATTCCATGCAGTATATTATAACACTACCTATAGCATATTTCAGAAGTATGTAATCTTGCATCTGACTTGTACATTGATGGAATTGTGTCTTTCGTTTTCATTGATTTGTGAATTCAGTGATTTTGGGGGATGCTGTAGCAACGGACTAGCAACTGAAAGGTTGCAAGTTCGAATCCAACAAAAGGCCGTTGTGTGCAAAGATTGCTGTCCTCATGTTGGCATGGTGTGGAATTTTGGAGAGTGGGGTTCCAGCTGAGGTGTGGCCTCGTCATTGGATAGTGGTTAGAAATGACGTTTTGTTATCCTCAAATCATTCCCTTTGGGGTTGATATGGGACTGTCACCAATAGCTCCTTGTGTTGCTCCAGTGTGACGTTAATTTTAAAAATACCAATACCTATCGGTACCTATTTTGTTCTAACCCACTTATGAGTGTATTTTGATTTTCTTCTGTAACCAAGTTCACTCAATATTGATATCGTGTAGATACAGATAAAAGCTGATTTATTTGGTTGGATCAGATTATTTTTGGTTTATTTCTGAGTATTCGATTTCAAATATACGTTTTAGAACACAATAAACAATTTTTGATTACAGAAAACTTCTCAGGTGAACTAATTAACATGATATTAAAAAATTGCTGATTTCTCACTATAAGGGACCTGTGGTTAACATGACCCTTGATATTGCTATTATTCCTATTGATTAGCATCTAGTCTAATACAGTGTCTAAGCTCTGATGTTCAGAATCATGAATCAAGACTAGAGGAAGGATGCCACTTAATTAATACGGTGACAGGAAACAACAGATTTCTGCTGTCCATAAAGTTGAAACTGAGTGCATACAGTTTCAGAGTGACAAATGAAGTAACAATGACCTTTATGTTATACACTGAGTTGTGAGTCTGATCTCTAAGCTCTGCTTTGTGGGGAGATTTTTTCATTGGATAAATGTGCCTGTGCATCATGTAGAAATATGAAACCAAGGAATGTAATTTTTCAAAAGTGTAGGGAACTTAGCCAGTACTGCAATAAAGTAGCATATATATATATATATATATATATATATATATATATATATATATATATATATATATATATATATATATATAATATTAGTGCAATGGATTTGAACTGTGAACTACCTTTTAGTTGATTAAAATTGCTGAAAAAATTAAAATTGATAAAATGCTGAAAATTCTCTCCATGATGGTTCATCATAGTGTGTGCACTGTACTCTTCTATGACTTTTCCAATAATCAGACCATTAAATGTCCACTCTTGATTTTGGGAGGTGTAAGATAATAAAGTAAAGTAATTTTGTAAATTCTTTTTAAATTTTGAAACATAAATTTTTGAGAAATTGGAAAATACTTGAGCTATTTTGTAAAAAAAAGTGAAAAGAAAACAAAGAAACAATTTTACTCTTGCTCAAATACAAATAGCCATTTATTTCTTAATTTGCAGCAATACAGGTTTTAGAATTAAGCATTCTGTAACAATTAACTAATTGGCTGGATTGTTCATTACCTTCTACTTTTGTCTGGAACAAAGCTGAAAGTTGAAAATAATTTTTCTATACTTGCTGATGCAATGCATGATTACATTTGAATCATAAGTTCAAAGAATTTAGGATCAATCATCATCAACAACATAAACTTTAATTGAAGTGGAAACACCTGTTTATTTATATTCCAAATGTATTTTTTAATATAATAATATTATAAAAAAGCCAGTTTCATTTTGACCAGTTTTAACCACTGGCCTGGTTTAAAAAAAAGAAAAGTGGTTTTTACCAACCGCGCGATGATGATGAATTTAATAGTGATTATTGGCTGCAACGTATTCAGAAATATGGCAGTTTGTTAGTTATATTTATTATTGATAATGTCTGAATTTCTTTTATCAGGTAACTCCAAGTGCAGAAGAATTGAGGAACACAAAGGACCTATATTCCATTGTTACATTACAGGAACTCGACCGTCTTTCTTTCAGTGTAAGCATTTTGTGCAAAGCCATTTTTATGATGCTACCTCAATCTTAAATGTTCTAATCTCATTTGGTTTAAAATCGATTCTTTCTGTATTTCAGATCTCGTGGACTGACATCTTGCAGCACTACTTCCCTGGCATTGTTTCTCTTGACACTGAAGTGGCAGTATTATCACCAGATTATTTCACTAAAATTTCTGAAATAATATCTTCTACTGATGATAGGTACTTTGATTCTACCGTTTGATTGAATGCACTGTAATTACCCCAAACTGGATTTTCTGATCTTGTATTTTATTTTGACAGTGTTTTGAACAACTATTACATGTGGAGGCTGATGCACACGTTTGCGCCCCACTCTTCATCCCAGTTCAGACTCGTGTGGAATAAATTTCAACAGACTTTTGAAGGTAAAAGTTTTGAAATTAATGTTTCTTTTATTTCCTAATGCCACATTGGTTTTCATATTGAATGATTAAATTGCTTTATGATTTAAATATGTTGGCATTGTGCGTGTAGTGACAACATTACAGTGAATATATATACAGTACAAAAAAAATCAGTACAGAATTTTGATGTCCAAAATCTGAATGTTTTGATAACCAGCGTTTTTTGTTTTGTTTTTCTCACTTTTTTACGTATTTCCGACAATTTTTAAAGAACAGGGAGTTAAACCTGGCCCTAATTGATGAAACAACGTTAAATAAGGGGACATGTTTAGGGTAAATACCACGCTATCTGCCTGGTATGAGTGCTGCAAGTACCTCCACCACTCAGTTCGATGCAAATAGCATATCTGATGACATAATTGTTTTATAATCAAATGATGGAGTTCAACCCATAGAAGTCGGTGATGAGCCACAGCCTTCAACAGCGAGTGCAGCAATTGTGATATAGTAGGTGCAGGGCGATGAACATTTGATGCTGTGAGATTTAAACAGTCTAGCACCAATTTCTTTCATTCTCATTCACCTTATAACCTCACTGTGGTGTTCTATGCCTTAAAACTATCGTACGATCCAGGTATTTTGAGACGCAGTCTTGTCGGTAATCTTTCCCGCAAGCTCGTCAAACGATCGAACGCTCATTCGGAAGTAATTAAAGAACATATCTCGATTTTCACTTGAATCCGTCAAAAGATGTGTAAAATCTGCCTCTTGTAAGCCTGGGATTAATGCATGAATATATCCAGTAAAGTATTTCGTTTCAAAAAATATTTTTGTACTCCCAAGTAGGCAAAATAAACACGTTTTCTTCAATAGATTTCCATTGCTTGTGGCACAAAATGAGTACTTGCGTCATTTCACGTGTGTGTGCATAGTTTGGCTGCATGTTGAAAAATCTGATATGTGCATTATGCATTAGACAGAGACTAGTAAATGAACGACATGTGTGTCCTTGGGTTCAACATTCCTTTTGTATCTTTCAGCCAAATTTGCCCCTTTTGCCATTAAACCCAACCACCGTTTTGTATTTTGGTAATCACCAAGAGATATAATAAAAAACCAGGTTCTTCTGTAACTTCTCCAGAAGACGGGAATATTACTTACAGTTGTGGCAAAGTGTGGCACAGACTGACATACTTCAAATACATTTCATGGTAATTTAGTGGATCTCTGAGTGAATAAATTCAACATATGAATGAAGTGTTGAACCAAAGGACATAGGGCTCACATTGTTGTCCATTCGGTAGCCTCCCTATGAATGTCCTATGCCTGCATGAATATCAAGGAGAGCAAATTATGCATATGCAAATTATGCGACTTTGTCTTGAGTAATTGATTTTGGGGGGTTTCTGTAAGAAATGGCGAGGGTGAAACTAAAGGATTTGGAGATTTAAAGCGAGGTTATTGTCACACATTTATTAAAATATTGATATTCTGTAACATTGAGTTGGAAAATACTATAATATCTAGATGTCATGTTTTCATCAACTTGCCTTTCCAACAACATTTTTATTGCTAACTTGATAAATAGCATTTTTACATTAAAAAATTATTTGTTTCTTAGATTTTTATGTATCTCACTTTACTTGCATGTCGATTTGTAAAACTAAATAACTCGTGACCTGTTTGGAAGCTTTTGGTTGATTGAATAAGTTTCCTCACAATCGCACTTGAAGCAAATGAAATATTTCAAACAGCAGGATGTCCAAATATTTCGGGTTTGTCACTTGCTGCATGAAATTTTTTCTGAGCTGTATTCTAACTGAATTTTCCACCTTATATTCAAACCTGCTGCTTGGAGGGTTAATCGAGGAAAAGGATTGATTTTCCAATGAAAGATTTTTGAATCTGAAACCTTCTTTTACTTGAATTTAGTTGACATTTGAAATATTACCACAATTTTGTTTGCATTCAGATTACTTATTTATTTTATATCCATATCTAAACCTTTCCTACAGACTGCTAGAGAACGTCTATAATTTCTGTGGTTCTTTAACTGTTGTCTTCGGCTCAGCTTTGCTAAAACTGTGAAGTTTGATATTTTGTACGTTCAAGTTGACAAATGATTGCCTTAAACAAATTTAGGTATTTTATTATAAAATATTTCACTCGGGAAATTAAATTAATTATTTTTAGAGTAATTGAAACATCTCGAATCAATAACTTTTTGTTTTAGTAAGGATTACAATAATGGTTTACATTTACGAAAAAGTAATTTCTGAATTTTTATTAGGTATAAAAGACTTGAGTCTGAGTCATGAGGACAATTGGAAGTCTTGCATTGATGCCACCAGCAAGTACTTGGGCCATGCTATTGGTGCAATGTATGTTGAACATTTCTTCCCTCCAAGTGCTTTAGAAAAAGTAAGTTATGATATACTCTTTTTACTACTAATGAAGTCATTCGAGCTTCAATTCGAGTATTTTTATGCCATTTTATTTATTAGTGTCCATTTATGTTTAGAATTTTCAAAACTAGAAATAAATAAGATTGTTTAAAATATATTTCAACTTTTATCATGTTGGCTACCCAGAATTATTATCCAACCTAAAATTGTATATATATATATAGAGAGAGAGAAAGATTTTGCAAGTTATATTGTACTTATTCTGAGATCATTTTGATCTATTCCATTATTCATTACCATTGTTCCGACAGGGTGGTAACACAACCTGGAAAACTGAGAAATTGGGGAATTCTCAGAATACTTTTTAACTTGGGGAAAAATCGGGGAAATTTTCCAAATTTCACCAAAAAATCGGGGAAATTTTAATAAAATAAACGGCAACGATTATCATTCATTCTATTTAGAGATGCACAATTACGAGTATTCGCCGAAATTGTAGTTAAAATAAAGAACACTGCCATTGTAATATTTTAACATTACAAGAACTGCCATTTTCTGCGTCTCGTTGCCGTGAGGCTGGCAATACAACTTGTGGTATACAATTTGAAATTTGTGTAACTAATAATAATGGTCAGGTGTAATAAGTGTTCAAATCCAAATATTTTGTATTTTTTTCCAGTTTTTTCAATTGCTACTGTAAGAGTTACATTAAGGGTTCCAACCCTTACAATAACAATTAAAAATCTCTCAAGAAAAAAAAATATAAAATATTTGTGGAGAATGATCCTTTTACTCCATCTGATCCTAAATATTGAAAAATAATGTGCAAATACTGTATATCAATACCAATCACGGATCGAGGGAACTGTAAAATCAGGGAAATTTTTGTGACACTATCGGAGGGAAAATCATGGAACTTTTTTCGAGGATTTTGTTACCACCCTGTTATGTATGTATGTTTATATGTACCCATATCTCTACTATTATAAAAGGAAGTGTTTGTCTGTCTGTTTTTTTTCGTGGCCGCAAAATCCTGACGATTCTATGGCACTTACAGCAATGAGATTTGGCACACAGGTAGTCCGAATTTTTTTGCAATTTTTGGGTCGCTGCAAATTTTAAAAATTAATCTGGAACATTTTTTAATAAATTTAATTATTACTGTTTTCTTTGGAATGGCAACCGCATAAAGATGACAGATTCTAAATTTATTTTTACCGTTTCCGTTTTTATATTGCGCAGAAGAATGATTTTCCAGCAGAGGATATAAAAAAAAGTTTTAACTTTAGTTATGTAGTTCTTTGTTCTATCTCTTAAACTGTTAAAGAGAGAGTAAAAATTTCAACGGATTTGAAATCTGCGGAAAATTTCACTTTAGATCGCTACCTACAAATATGATTTTCTTTGAATAAATAATTTTTTAATTGAATATAACTTTAATATTTTCGCAAAAGATTGTGACGTCACGTGAACTTTCTCTTAAAAAACCAATTGCATCTTCTACCTTTTGCGTTAAAAAAAAAAAAAGAAACAGGTTACATTTCCTATCCCATTCCATTTCCGGGAATGAGAGCAAGAAATAAAAACATATTAACTGGGATTGTTACGTTTTTTGCGTAAAATCGGAATCGCTAAAGATGGATTGAAAATTTCAACGTATTTGAAATCAGCGGAAAATTTTACTTTGTGTTACCTAAAAATATGATTTTCTTTAAATAAATAATTTTTAAATTGAATAATATCTTCAACGGATTTGAAATCTGCAGAAAATTTTACACCAGATTAATACCTTACATTTCTGGCACTGGCAACGCCGAGCTAGCAACGCAGTGGCTAGTGTTTAATAAATGTGTTATTTGTATCTTTCTCTGTTCATTAGTGGCACCATAATTGGAATCGACATGCAGTGTCATTGAATCTATAAATATTCTGAAGTCAATAAATAAATAAAAATGTTTTAGTTTGCAATTATATTTCTTTTAAAACAATTGTTCTTTGTTCAGATGCAACTCTACCTTCATAAACTTGTCGGAGCCCTCAACTCCATTTCTGGTAATATTCCTTGGTTGAACGATGCTGACGTGCTTGAATCGGCCGAGCTGAAGGTAAGACTTGGAGAAGATAAGAGTATGTCTGTCTGTCGCGAGAACTGCTCCCAGCACAGAGTATGGGTGCTGACGATCGCTATAGAAACGAGACTTGTTTAATTCGAGTAGACTTGACTCGGGATAACGTTTGTATTTCTCAATAGTGTTAGCAGTGGAAATTGGTTGTTTACTAGTATAGATCATATTTCCACGACTACGATAGCCTGGTTGGAAGAGCAATGGATCAGCGACTGGAGGGTCGCGAGTTCAAATCAAATGCTCACTCCACCTCTTTAAAAGATAAATACACGTTTTAATGTTGCTCAAATTAAAAGCAGCAACACTTAAATTAAACTGCCGGATTGAAAATATTTTTTATTTTATTCACTTAATTTTAGAATTATTGTAATATTAGAAATAGTTATGCATATGTGCTTTTGTGTGGTGAGTAACCAAATTTAATTTGGATTGAATTATTGTTAGTTTTAAGCAATTGAACTAACTTAATTTTTCTTTTACGCTTTATAGATTCGAACTCTTGGCCTCTTATCTGGGTACCCGAGTTTTATTCGAAATCATTCTTTAGAATATTACAAAGAAGTGAGTTTTTCTTTTTTTTTTATAGTAATTCTACTGAAGAATTTCATTATTAGTCAATTTCATTTTATTTCAGATGCATAATAAATATCAATACTATTCACGTATTGATGAGATTTATTGCTTTTAATAAACAATTTCATAATTTACAATGTTCTCTTTTATTTTTGTCTTTAATTATTAATGGTTATTATGTTCTCAATAGTTGAAAGTGCAGGCTGATTACTTTCAAAATATCAAAGAAGGCGTCTATTTCTTGCATAAGAAACAAGGGGAGATGCTGAGCAACAAAGCCATATCTGATTACAGGTTTGTGCTCTTGCATAGTTGATTTCCTTCATCTGTAATAATTAAGTTGAATTTTCAAATAGTTTTAACAAAAAGTCTGAAATTGTATGATGCGATTGAAGCTTGAGTTTTCTGCTGATTATAAAAATGCCCAATTGTGGAAGTTTCATTTTAGAGTCGCTATATCATTTAGAGAGAGAACTCGAGAATCCAAGATCTGCAGATGCATGTGTCCATTAAGATTTTACATAGTATATGTGGAAACAAACCTTGTGTTGAATGCTTAAGTTTGGAAATATTTAAATGTTTTTGTTTCAAGTAAGATTGTTATGAAGCACAATTTTACATCAAAAATTCAATTTTAGTGTATGAATGTTTAGCCCCTTATAATCATTTAATGTTGCCAAATTAGAACTCGGCTTTTAGGTTAAAGAAATCTGATTCACTTTAAAAACATTTCTACTTACGAATAGGTCATCATCTGACCATGGTTCAAAATTAGTATTGTCCTCTGATCTTTACCGTTGTCAATAGCCTGTCGTGTTGCTCCAGTATGACGTTAATTAAAATACCAACCTTACAAATAGAATATCTAATTTCTGAAGCATAATTAGCATTGTGTATTACCTTTAATGGTCAATATTCAGCTTCTTAATGAAAGTTTATCTTAATTGAAGTAAATCTGATATATTTCAGTTGGTCAGTCTATCCTCATGATGTAACTGTTGACTACAAATACCATGGCAACCAGTTAGGTAAGATAAGTTCTCTTTTACATTGAAATGAAATCTGTTTTCTACCCTATGCTTAATCACTCGTTCAATATATTTGTCTCCTTCAGAGACAAGTTTAAAGAAAGTCAACTTTGTAACCGACAACTTTCAGAGACAAGACAGTTAGTATAATTCTAGAAACCAATAGTTTTCTTGTGAATGTGGTATAAGACTGTCTTTGGAATGTTTAAAAGGTTACAATGAGAAACTCTTGAATTAACTTAGTGTGTCATTTTTGTAGAAGATTTAACTTGCAGTTATACCTTTGGTGTTATCTATAAGTTTTCAAATGATAGCATAAAATATGTACATTTAATTTCAATGCAATTTACACATTTATAAAATAGTTAAACATTGCATTCTTATAACATGTAATAGCCTCTTTCAATAGATATTCTTCCCTACTTTGAGCATTTAAATTGTTGTCTGTAGTGTAATGTTTTGCTCCTATGCCTTATACCTACGTAGTGAGGAAAACAGGTGTCGCATGATAAGAGAGAAGTGATCATGTGATGCTGAGAGGGGTTTGATTTTTTTGTGCTGGACACTGTCACAGGCAACTTTTGCTATTATTTTCCAACATCGGTGATTAGGATTATCTTTAAGCAAAATTATCACAAAAGCTCCAATTTTGGTGTGTTTTCGTTTTTGAAAATTCAGTCCTTTTTTTTAACAAGGCAAAAAAAATTTTTCTTAGGAGAAAATTTTCCAAGGAGGACCATTTCAAAGTTTTCGCACCAATCTGGCCATTATGAAAAACCTATCAGAATGCTTGTTTGCTGATTTGTCCTGAAAATCTTGTTAAGAAAGTATTTAGCTTTTTAATTAAAAAATTTGTTTCTTGACAAGATCAGTGTCTGTTCCATACGTAATTAGCACATTTTATTTTGTGTCTGAGCAGCTAAAATTGCTACTAAAGTAGGATTTGGGATGTCTTTTTGCCACTATTTTTAAGAATTTGTGCTTCTAAAATGCTACTATCTCACAAGTGCTTTGATTGTGGTAGCCCTGTTGTGGTTTGTAGGAGATGAAGGAAGGAAATAGGGAAAGTGAGAAAGTCTATCCTATGTACGGTACACCTGTCCTACTTTGAGAGACCCTTCTCGGAGAACTACAGTCATTGGTTGTAATTTCTGTCTCAATGTTTATTCCATTAATTCAGCTGCCTGCAAGTGACTGAATCATCAACTGTGATCACAATTAATGTTTTTTCCAGGTCTGCCTCATGCAAACTTTTTGGTGCTATTTTTTTTAAGGGGTATCTTTTTAACCTTTTGACTACTGCTATAGATATAACTGGTGCGATTCTTATAACTTTCAAGGTACAACTGCTGTACCAGGGTGTCTACTAAATTTCTGTAGATCCATTTAGGGACTTTCTAACATAAATGCATGATCTGATTTTACATGATTACGTGGGTCAGTTAGGTGCAATTATACTTTAAAATCACACTTTTTTTTTATTGCTTACAGACTAATCTCGAGAAAAGAGGACTCTAGTGTCAAATTTCAGTTTTAATAAGCTGTTTTCTAAATAAAATTTTAAAAATAAAGACAAACCATTAATCATGTCCAAGTAGATGAACATTAAAGAAATTATTTTTGTTTTCTGAATACTTGTAATTTTTTTAAAAATTGGAAGAGAAAAATCAACAATTACTTTAAAAACCTTTCGTTATGTAAAGTTTTTTATTTTTTTGTTTTATGCGTCAAATGAAGTTGGTAAAAAAAAATTATATGTCAATTCTTGTATTTAAAAAACCTGTCTCTGAATGGTGTTGGATTGGGTGAGTTGCACCATTTTCATTTTCTTTTCAATTTGCATAATTTCTGTCTAAGTGTTCAATTTCATCATTTGCAATTTTCTTTTTTCATTTGTTTAAGTTCAACTGCAGCCACCTTTTGTTTTTGCCTTAATTATTTCTTACATCCATAAATAAACTTTTTCTGATAAAAAAATACATTTTTGGGACAAAATTTTTATGATTTCGGGATCAGTTTTCTGTTTTCTGCATATTTTTGGGACATTCGGTACCAGTAGATGTACTGCCCGTAGTCTTGATTCTTTCTTGGCGAATTCTTTTTCTTTCCTAGGTATAATTGCTGCACGGGCTGTAGTCTACATTCTTTCTTGCAGCTATAGTGGTACAACTACTGTACTGGTCGTAGTCTAAAGGTTAAGCAAAACTGTCTCATAAGCTCCCATTTTCCAAATTGTGACAACTTTGAAACTTTTGAGAATTTGCCTAACTGAAATGAAAATGTAGTCTACTTTTTAAAACTAATAGCGACGGAAAGAATATTCTTTAAATTTTCCTTCTAGAAGAAATTTTTTCAATTGACACCATTTTCAAAATTTTCGAACATTCCTAGTAGTTTTAACCATGAAATGAAAACATTAGAACCTGTAGTTGATATATTTTCATAAAAACTTTATTTAAAAAAAATTATTTTTTGCTTCTTAAAAAAAATTGAAACTTCTAATGTGATACTACTTCACAAGTGCTTTAGTATGGCAGCCTTGTAAACATTTTAAGTTCTCCTCTTTTCCTAGCAAACAAGAAACTAGTCAAACCAACACTGTTTATTTTAAGGAACATGACGCTGTTACTATCATCTCACCCATTTTTTCTATTAGGAATACTGTTGGACAGAGTCCAAGAGCAAATGTTTGGGTCGCTATAAAAGAACAAGACTTGGGTTACTGATAAAAAAATTGAGGTTTCAATAGAATTTATTTTAACATTTTGGAATCTGAAATTTTTATCTGGCATGTTATCGAAGTGCTAGTTACAGTTTGATTACTAGTGTATATAGTTCAGTGGTTCTCAAGCCTTTTGAAGTCATAGCACACTTGAAGTCTTACAAAAAATTGTAGATGCACCACACAAAAAGCAAAGAAATATAATAATAGAACCAATGATTCATTTGACAGTTTAAATGCATGTACTAAACATAATGGCAAAGGATCATCAACGTTTCCAGTCCAATATAAACCACAGCCCAAATAAATTTCTATGCTGTAAGTATTTTTAATACTGATATGAAGATATAATATACTCTAACCATATAGCAATAAATTCATTTTTATGTCCCCACACATATCTATCTGGGATTTTCATAGAGTGCACCTAGGCACATCACTGGGCACACCCTTTGAGAAGCTCTGTTGCAGGTTCTCAAGTGGAAGAGGTTTATGACTGATTTATTTATATGTATTTGTGTATAAACTTTCTAACAGTGTTTTTGTTTTCAGTTGTACCTGCTGGCTTATTTGATAGTCCATTATTTGACAACAATGCTCCTTTGTAAGTTATACATTATTTTAATCAAAATAGACTGAATTGTAGTTTAGCACTTTGACAGTATAATTTGATTCTTAAAAAATTAGTCGAAATTGGGGTTTGAAATTAGCAGTCAATGACCTGGTGCTATCAAGGTTACTTTTTTACCTAGTCATCCATTTTATATCTCTACATTTTCTGACTATTTTTGCCTTATGTGACGCAAGTTTCAAACAAAGTCAAAGTCCTAGTGACGAATGGCACAGGATGTTTATACACATCCACATAAACGATTTATTTTTTGAAAATACACTCCAATTAAAATATTGACTATTGAAAAATGTATATGTGGCAGTGACACCAGACTTTCTGCTCCTAATTTCTAACCCTGGTCTGTATTAGGGATGCGACATTGATGTATTAGAGGCGATGTTTTTGCAACATCGATGTTTACACTTCTCGATGTTTTTACATTGTCAGTGTTTTATTTTTAAGTGAAAAAAGTACCATTATAAAAAGTTAAAAAAATAACCAAGTAGCATAATTTTCATAATCAGTAAATTGAACATACTTTTAGACTAAAGTGGTGAAGGGTCTGAAAAGTAGGGATGCGATATCGATCTCGGATCAAAACATCGATGTATTTACCATCGATTTATTATAGTCAATGTTTGTTTAACATCGACGTTTTAACATTGTAACATGTTTTTACGTTGTCAATGTTTTATTTTTTAATAAAAAAAAAGCAAAAGTTTTGAAAATTAAGAACAATATCCGCACAACTAAGTATTTGTCAGTGATGGGAATATCCGTTCTATCAGAAAGAGTTTTTCCCTAACTGGTGGGATAGTGAGTGAAAAAAGAAGTCCGCTTAAGATGGAGAATGTTAACAAACTTATTTTTTTACAAACTGTAAATAACAAATATTGGGGCATATAATAACTATAGGCGCCAATATTTTTTATTTACAGTAAATAAAAAATAAGTTTGTTATGTCCCCCCCCAGCATAAGTTGATAAATAACTAATAATAACTAACGATGCTAATAAACATCAATGTTTTAATTTTGAACATCGATGTTTTGTTGTCGATTTTGCATCCCTAGTCTGTATTCAAACGATTTCCTGCAACTTTCTATTGTCGATTTGCTTGTAGTAATGTGGTTTTCAATTCAACACTTCAATTGCTTTTAGATCTGTGAAGTATGGAGTGCTTGCCGCACATGTTGCCAATAAGCTTGCCGAAGTTTTTGATGATAAAGGTGAGGCAGAAGTGCAGCTATTACTATTTCATATCAATTATATTGTTGCAGGCGAATGATTTTGAGACTCAATTCGAATTTATGTCTTAAATTTCAGGAATAAACTATGATTCTTATGGTGCACTGCAACCTTGGCTTAGGAATAGTTCCATTATGTCATTTGCAAAGAAAGAATCTTGTTTGAAGACGATAATTTCAAATTACAGCCTGAATGGTGTGGAGGTATGTTTTAATTTTTTTTAAAAAATAATTCTGAAATAAAGGTAAAGTAAGTCGCAAAAATTTTTGAACTGTGGGAAATTTTCGTTACTTTTTGTTAAAACTCATATTTATAGCCTAATACTATTAGTTTTTAAATTTGAAAACCTTAGAATGCACTCTTTTTTTATGGTATAGTTATTTTTTAAATTGTTTAATAAATAAATTCGATGCAATTAAAAGTGGGTCACACAAATTTAGGAACTTTTCGATCGTAATTTCCGATATAAACTAAAACTGTCATAAATGTAGCTTGATACTATTAGTTTTAAAACTTGAAAATACCACGTGAAAGCTTAGAATGCACTCTTCCTTATGGTATAATTATTTTATAAAATTGGTTCATAAATAAATTTAATGTGATGAAAAGTATAATTTTGCGATAGTGTAAAAAATTTTCATCGCTGAGAAGAAACATTAGATCCTTCTAGCCTGGGCCTTGGGGTGAAACTCGCTCAGAAAGACACTTGCGAAAGGAGTGTGGTTTGCGAAACAAACCTAATGGGATTGTGTAGCAATCACCTTGGGTTGGCAAGCAGGAGGAGGAGAAGCCCTATTTGTGTAAAAAAAATTCTTCAAAATTCAGACATTTAAAATGTGTCATCTGTATATTTCATTAACCTTTATACTCTAGCTATCGCTGTCTTGACCTTCTGTGTTTCCCAGATTTCATGCAGCGGTTGACCCTCTGGAGGGCCAGTCACTGACAGCTCACAAGTGGTGATCAGTGTCAGTGGTCACTTAAACGTAGGACAAATGGGAGGAAAATCTCACGGTACGACTGTTGTACCGGCTGTGGGCACAGAAATCGACATTATTAGTATATTGGTGGATGACAATAATGGAATTAACAATATAAACCAACCACTATGGGATCCATTTGCCAACTTTTCTCTTCACACTTTATTTTAAACTACGGAGCCTGATGACATAAGAGAACAACTTCACGGAAGTGCGCACAGCTCTAATGAAACTCCTTAGAAGTCTGATAACATAAGGCAATGAGAAATCTAAAGGATAGAAATAAGTGCAGTGAAAAATGGAAGCATGTAAATAGGTTCAGACGTAAAATAAAATAAGGAATCAACTTTAAGCAAGTGAATGGGCTGCAATTTAAGTGGATGTTCAGAAGCTAGTTATTGTTAATGACTAGTTAGCACTTTTTGTCATGTACTTTGTATGCACATAAAGAATCGTCATCTGTAACAAGAATAGTGCTTTAAATTGTTTATTTATTTTATTTCATTTGGAGGTTTAAAATGTGCGTATTGTTGCTTGTTCATGTGGAGAGGTTTTCTATGGGCATATATTGATGCTCTTTCATTATATATGAATTTAAATAAGGTGTAAAATATTGTCATTAATAAATAGAAGCAATTTGGAAACTTTAGAGCACGTTCTTTGTGTGAGTATACTAGATATATGTATTTGTCTTCAAACTAGCAGACTTCAAAAATGTTAAATGAAGTAAAAAACTTTCAGATATCACTTCAATTAGGTCTCTTCAAATCCTAATCTGGGCAGTTTGTATTGGTTCAGAACCAATTTTACCTAGATTCCAGCCTAATTTGGCCTCGTGTACCAAAGTATGACTAGAGCAGCAAACCAAGTTTAGTTGCTAATTAAGCTGAATAAGTTTATTCAGGTACCTTTTAGTAGGTACCATTTTCATTGATATTAAAAATTTTCTAGTTCTGTCAAATTTAAAGGTTTTATGTATTTGTATGATGTTGTTTTGAAAATAGCATGAAATGCTTTCTATTTCAATAAATTTGATTTGTACAATAAAAATCTGAGAAAAAACATTAATACAGATACCTTGAGTAAAACTAAAGTTAAATTTTCCAAACTAAAACAAAATTAACATTTGATTGTTTTGCCTGCAGACTGTTCCTGAATTGACGGTTAGTTCCTTGATAGCAGACATTGGAGGAGTGAAAATTGCTTATGAGGTATACTTGCTTTGTTGATGTATACTGTAATGCGTATTTTTTATATGTTGGTAAAACTTTCCTTGTGTGTATGTCAGGCCTCAAAATTGATTTTTAATACAGGTGCACCCAAGTTTTTAAATAAGGTGCACAGGTTATATTTTAGGTGCTTATTTAAAAAAACCATAATATAAAGAGTATTAATATAATGTAAACTACTTTATTAGTTGCGTATGTTTCTATAGGTTCGTAGTAGATAGTAAATAAAATTATTTAAACATCGAAATTCCGGTGCACAGCTGTTGCTTCAACAGAGCCACCTGGAAAATGTTTTGATCGGAAAGTTCTGGTGGCAGTGGACACAAGTAACCTTCCTCCTGTATAAACCCGTTACAGCACAGCGATTTTGTGTGCATAGTGCATATTTAGGAATTTTAATTATGTTTCTTTAGAGAGAGAGGTCAATACTAATATTTTGTTCAAACATCAAAATAACATAGAACACGTTTCCCCCCTTTTTTTAACGTTAGGTGCACACAGTGCATTAAAACATTAGGTGAACACATTAGGTGCACAATTTTATTTTCATGTGCACCCGGGTATTTTGAGTCTTGGTGTATGTCCATTACTCAATATTGTCTCTCCTATGTTTGGCACATATCATGGTATTATTTTTAGTACAAAGTATACTAAATAAATTGTCACAAAAGTATTTTTTGAAAACCTGTATGGAGCAAAAAGGGTAGATAATATTTTTTGTAAGTTGATAGGTAAACTATTTAAAAAAAAAATTCAAAATATGACTATTTTTTGTCAGATTGGCAAAAAAACATTTTTTTTTCACCCTGCAGAATTGTAATTAGTGTGCTATAAAATGAAAAAGGTTGTGAAAATCTGCATTAGTACTATGAGAAATGCTTTTAGGTCATCTAAATTCAATTAAAATACTATCATCATAAACACTTTGCTTGCATAGAAGAAAAGAGGTTCAAACTTGTATCACGCAACTTGGTGAATGAATTTAAGATTTAATCCTTTTGTTTTGCATCTCAGTGGAAAAGTGTATTTTACTTTCTTCACAGGCATACAAAAGACATGCTGAAGATGAAAATGATAATAGCATTCTACCTGGTATAGATGTCTCCAACCAGCAGCTTTTCTTCATATCTTATGCTCAGGTATTTAAAAAATTTCCTTTCAATGTACACATAAATTTGTTTAATTAAATTTTTTTGACGCACCTTAATATAAAATTTGTGTGAATCAATTGATGCTTCCTTGCTAACTCGGCAACTGCACGTTTTCTATTTTTGCAAATATACGTCTGATACTTCCCAATACCTACTCTTCAATTAAGTTTGCATCCTTTAGAGTGCATTTTTTAATTCTGCAGCATACACTGTAGATGGACATTAATTATACAAATACAAATATTGACGACCCGCTACAGGCTCAAGCCCAACAAGGCTGGTCCTTTGTTTATGAATTCCCACTGCCTATCCAATTGTATCTTAAATTCGTACACTCCCTTTGAATTAACTCTATTTTCTGGCTACGCATTCCAACTGTCTATTACCCTATTAAAGTAGTAGTTTTTCCTTAAATCCCGATTAAAATGTGTCTTATTCAATTTATACCCATGGCCCCTTGTTCTGTTATCCCTATTGAAATTTAAGCCCTGTTGTGTCCCCTTGTTTTACCAACTTGAAAAGCTGAATCAAATCCCCCGTCCTTCTTCTTTCCAGTGTATACATGTTTAGCTTACTTAAACGTTCATTATAGTCGAAATTTGCTATCCCCTTTGTTATTTTTGTAGCTCTGTTCTGAACCCTTTCAATTGATTCTATGTCCTTTCTCATATATGGAGCCCAGAATTGTACAGCATATTCTAGATGTGGTCTTACTAAACCCTTATATAACGGCAAGCTTATATTCTTATCCCTTGAAGTTACAGTCTTTTTAATATACCCCAATAACCTATTAGCCTTTTTACCTGCAGCTGAACATGGGTGACCCATTTTAAAATCCCTGTGAATTATCACCCTAAGATCCTTGACTGTTTCTCCCTCCTTTACCTTTACTCCCTGCAGACAGTACTCGGCTCCACTGTTCCTGTAACCCATATGCAGAACTTGATGTATTTTGACACAAAGTTTATACTTCAGGCATAAAAATATAGTTCTCAACACTACAAAATTATCTTGGAACAAACAAACACCAAATAAATAAAAATGTCAGTACAAATTGAAAATTTTAAATATTTATTTTGAAAATTACCTGTTTGATGATTTTACAACTTCCCTTGTGGTAATGCTATTCAGTGGATAAAATCGTTCACACCCACAGGACGTATGTAGCAAATTCGAATGTCGTATTTTTGTTTGTGAGATTGTGGCATACTCACTACTTCTCCGAAACGCGTTACCCTGGCGACCTCTAGAGTGCTCCTCGATAGCTGCTGCACCTCGGAGAACCGATGAGAGCCACTCTCCTTTGTCCCTCAAAGCTCGAGCAAGTTCTATAAAATGCTAAAAGGCTAGTATCTTATTTCTAGTATCTGTGCGCTCCAATAACTACCTGGCGCTCTCATAACTTGTAAATAAATTCGTTTATTTTACTCGGATGGTTTTTCAATTACTTACAAGATTTTTACCTATTATTTGTATAGGGTATTCTGTATAATCAAGTTGCCCTAGCGAGAAGCAGTAGAGTTATGTCGTTTCGAACAAGTCTATTAGTTAAATTCGGGGACTAGTGAGAGTATAAATATGTCACATCCACGACTAGCGTCTTCAGCGTGGTTACCATGGGTCAGGGGGAAACCTAGAAGTGTCGGGGAATTTAATTTTGTCCAAAAAAATTGGAGGAAGCCACGAATTTTCATCTAAAACCTGGAGATTGATCGTGGCTGCCCAGACTCTTTGGAGAAAAGTAGCCAGTAAGATGCGTACACAGTTTCGTATCTCTTTATTTTATTAATTGAATTTTTCAACTGATTTCAAAAGCAATGGCTAATATTCAACAGGCAAAGAATTTTGTTTCGTCCACTGGCTTGAAGAATTTCATGCTTACGATCATTCACAAATTGATTTTAAGTCAAATATGTTGATTATTTGAATAAGTTATTTAAATGCAAAATTACTCTTGCTTTGTGTATTATTTTTACTGTGTTTAATTCTTAAATTGGTCTTTATTATTGGTTATTGAATGGTTAAATTATTTCATGGTTTTTCACCTTTAAAATGTTGTGAATCGCTCATATAATATTCATAATTTGGTTTGCGAAGGAATTCATTCCAATAGGCTATAAATTTCTCTTTTATGAAACACCACAATGTCTGTTATCCAATAGGCTACGAATTTGTAGCAATCACCTGGGTTTAGCGTACAGTGGTCATACCTGACTCCACTAAAAGAACTGTCCCAATCAATGCCGTTCTGGCCACGCAGTGGCTAGTGTGTCATAAAACCCATGACTAACCAGCAAATTCTCACAACTACAAAAATAAAGAGAAGACTGCCTTCTTGTTGAGCCACACTGTTTGTTTAAATTAGTCATAGCTCTCGGGTTTGTTTCCGGTTCTTTGAGCTGACCATTGAACATAAAAATAATTTTGTGGAAAATATCTGTCAACTCATTTTTTTTAATTTGTAGTCTCTGTGCCAAATTATTAAACCTGAGAAATTGATGTCTTCCCAAGAAGCAAGTACACGCTTACCAGAGGAATTAAGGTATATTTCAATGCTCATTCTCCATTTATTATTAGTTTTTTCAGATTATATACATTTTATTAGTTTGGTTTAAAATGAACTTGTTTCCCTACTTTCTCACTCTTAAGTAATTCTTAAATTTGCGTATTTAATTAAAATTATTAAATATGTCAAATTCTGGAGTACCTTTGATTTGTTATAGCATTTTAAAATTCAAATCTAAATCAGAAAATACCATGCAGCTGGAAGTACTCTTAGTCTTTAGGGAATGAATTTATGGCTGTTAGATTAAAATAATTTCTGAAGAAAATGAAATGATGTTTAACTTAAACCTAGGTGAATTCGTAATATTTCAGTTTGAAGCTGAAGCATGTAAGTTCAAATTCATGAAGAAAAGGAAATCAAATGAAGGAATAGGTAGCAAACTTCAATGATGTAAATGATAGGTAGTTGAATTAGCATCTGATCGGAGCAACACAGAAGGCAACTGGCGAAGGTCCGTGATCGATCTTGAATGGAAAAGTCTGAGGACACCTGAGGATTTTGAACTGTGCTCAGAGGACGAGGTCAACATTTGAGCTGGCACCTTACTCCAAATCATGCCAACTTGAAAGCATTTGAGGCCATAATTGATTTAATGTGCACCAGCCCCCATGTACACCGTCTTTGATTGAGTCGAGTTTTGAGACAGTCTGGTTGATAAACCTCTACTCTACCAACCAATCCAGTTCCATATCAGCAAGAGCTATAGGATACGCGTCTTCTGTTTGCACTGGACTACTACCAACAAAATCATCTATACCGAGTTGGCTTGTGAAATAACTTAACTTGTCCTCTGTTTGACCTTTCATATATGACAGAAAGCCACGTTAACCCTGTTGGGAAAGTAACAGAATTACAACCAAAGGGTTGCGAGTTTGAACCCAACCAAATACAAAGGGAGCTGATGCACGTTAAATCCGTCATGGCCTCGAACGCCCACACACTGGCGTGGAAGTTCGGAATGTGAGGTGCCAGCTCAGGTGTGACCACATCATTTGGCCATGGTTCGAAATTACGTGTTGTCCTTGGATCTTTTCCATCGGGGGGTTGATCCTGGACCGTCGCCAATAGCCCGTTGTGTTGCTCCAGTGCGGCGTTAATTGAATACCTACCACAATTATTGCCCACTTAAGATGTTACAGTGAATAATACTGCTGATAGAGTTGCACGTTTTTAATTCTGTTATTAGACTATGTAAGGTGGAGATGCACAACCTGCGGGCCACATTGGCCCGCAAATCATCAATTTGCGGCCCATAAACTAATTTTGACTATAAACTTCAAAGAGGATTTAAGTTAAGAAGCAAATTGACTGACAAACATTTAGAATCCGTCTTAAGAGTTTCTACTAGCAGTATTGAACCTAACTTACCTAAATTAGTTAGTAAAACTCGGTATCAGCCATCCCATTAACAAGCTGTAACATAATTATTGTTTATGCTTTAGAGATTTTAATATTAAATATATTTGATGCTGTAATTTTTATTTCACTGATATCTTTAAAATTTCTGATACTCATCTTTATTGTTCATTGTACTATTACTGTAATTAAATTTATAACCTAAAATTATTTGCTGAAGTACATGTGACATTTCTGATACCCATTCTTCAAAGTAATTCTAAATGATTAATCATTGCAAATATTTGTAAAATTTTTTTTTAAACTTCACAATATCATTCATTTAGCTCTGTAACGAGCTCCTAGATTTTGTGAGAAAACAGTTGTAAGTTTAATCTTAAAAAAATAAGTTATTATATTTTTTTTATACATATTAAGTGTAATAACAGCTGTACATAATTGGGTAGTAGCATTTGTGTCTGTGCTGTAACTTCATTTGCGGCCCCCATGTCTCAATAAACGGTGTGAGTGGCCCTTCTCCCAAAAAGGTTGTGCACCCCTAATGTAAAGGCGTTGCGGATATAAAGGACACATTCAACATCGGAGGGAAATTTTTTCCTCAATACTTTGGTTGATCAGACATTAGTGAATGATGTTAACTTTTTTGTTCAGTTTGCCCTTTCTAACCCTATAAAAGTAGGGCCGACAGTAGCTCTTCTACGTTCTAAGAGCGTTAGAGCTTCGCGTTTAAATGCATTTTTCTGGAAACCAGCATTTGTCGAGTTCGCCCTTTGTATCCGCAACGCCTCATATAAGGGTTGCCAGATAGACTTATAATAAAAAGACTATGGTTTGGGGTAGGATTAAAAAAAATTTTAAGTGCAGAAGTAGTTTAATATGCATTAAAGATTAAAATTTTGGTAAAACTCGATATCACACCACTTGCTTATCACCAAAATGGGCAATTAAATTTTCCACAGTCATTATAGATTGGCTTATCATATTCCAGAATTAGCACTATTTGGCGATGGAAAGGCATTGCCAATTCAAGAAATGTAGTGTTGTTGAGTTAACCAAATTTTCTTCACAAGATATTGAAATAACTCATTTTGAAATCTGTCTTTTTTTAGAGTGTTGGGCACACTGCAGCAGCTACCAGAGTTTTCTGATGCATTTTCTTGCCCTTCAGTATCTGTGATGAACTCTCAAAAACACTGTCGTTTGTGGTAAAAGTTTCTCGCGACCGAAGAGTCCTGTTTTCCAGCAGGGTTTTAAATGTATCTGTTTTAGAAGACACTGATTTTATGAAATTAAATATTTTTTATAAGGACTTTCCAGTAAATTATTTTTATAGAGTGCATTTTTAATCATTTTGTCATTTAAAATGTGTAGTTTTCTCTTTTATGTATTGATATTCTGCTTTATACGCATGACTGCATATCATGAATAAATAAAATCATCATTCTTTTGTCATGTGTTTAACTTAGCTTTTAAAAGAAAACAGTCATGCTTTTATGCTCTAATTGTTGATTAGAGAGGTTTGATTTCAGCCAGTAAATTACATGGGTGGTGTTAAAACTAATTTACAGGGTGTTCACTGGTCCCTAAAATATGCCGAAAACGGGAAAAATGGTCACAAAATCCTAAATTTTGTCCCGAAAAATTACCTTTTCTTTATTATTGAAAAAAGTCTTTTTATGGATAGAAGAAAAAAAATTTAGGTGAGAACAAAAGGTGTCTGCAGTTGAACTTAATGAAAATGATGCAACTTCCCCAATCCAACCACATTCAGAGACAGTTTTTTTTAAATACACAAATTGATATAATTTTTTTACCAACTTCATTTAATGCATAAAACATTTTGTAATGCAATTTTTTTTAAAGTAACTGTTGATTTTTTTTACTTCAATTTTTATTAAAATTTCAAGTTTTTAGAAGAAAAAAAAAATACAAATATTGACGACCCGCTACAGGCTCAAGCCCAACAAAGCTGGTCCTTTGTTTATGAATTCCCACTGACTATCCAATTGTATCTTAAATTCGTACACTCCCTTTGAATTAACTATATTTTCTGGCAACGCGTTCCATTTGTCTATTACCCTATTAAAGTAGTAGTTTTCCCTTAAATCCCGATTAAAATGTGTCTTATTCAATTTATACCCATGGCCCCTTGTTCTGTTATCCTTATTGAAATTTAAGCCCTCTGTGTCCCCTTGTTTTACCAACTTGAAAAGCTGAATCAAATTCCCCCCTCCTTCTTTCCAGTGTATACATGTTTAGCTTACTTAAACGTTCATTATAGACGAGATTTGCTATCCCCTTTATTATTTGTGTTGCTCTGTGCTGAACCCTTTCAATTAATTCTATATCCTTTCTCGTATAAGGAGCCCAGAATAGTACAGCATATTGTAGATGTGGTCTTACTAAGCCCTTATATAACGGCAAGCTTATATTCTTATCCCTTGAAGTTACAGTCTTTTTAATATACCCCAATAACCTATTAGCCTTTTTACCTGCAGCTGAACATGGGTGGCCCATTTTAAAATCCCTGTGAATTATCACCCCAAGATCCTTGACTGTTTCTCCCTCCTTTACCTTTACTCCCTGCAGACAGTACTCGGCTCCACTGTTCCTGTAACCCATTGGCGCAGCTTGTCCGTTCTTGGATCTTGCGCCATAAAACCCCAAAAATCCATCCTGTAACCCATATGCAGAACTTGACATTTCCCTATATTAAATGACATACCCATGTAAATTCTCTATCTGTAACTTGGTATCCACTGTCCCCTATATTTTTAAGTCATCTGCAAATATACTGATTCTATTCTTAATCCCCTGACCTATATCATCTATGAAAATTATAAATATAACTGATCCCTGAGGCACCCCACTTATAACTTCTGTCCACTGAATAATTTATCCCGTTTAAAATCCGTTTGCCAACCTCCCTATTACCTATCCGGCTTAAATGCAAATTGTCCCAGCTTATCTAATCCCTCCTTCCAAACATCTAAAAATCGAACTTCCTCCCTCTCGCACAATTCCCTTAGCAACCCCTTCATCTTACTGGCCCTTTGATTTAACTACCTATTATCTAACCCACACCTAGGTAGTAACCTCTACCCCATGAGACTTAATGCCTCTCAAAAGTGTTTCCGCTTCCCTCTTAAACTCAACACTAGTAGTCCTCTCTACATCATTAGTTCCCACCCACACACTACTGCCTTTTACTCCCCTTTAATTACACCTGCCTCAACTACATGTTTGACCCTGGCACCAGGCCTTGCAAAATTGCGTTTTTTATGCCCTACCATGTCTCCCAAAACCCTAATCATTGAATCTCCAACCACAACCTCTATAGATACCTGTCCCAAGTCTACACACTGAACACCCTTTTCCACTCCCTCTGCAAACCTCACCTTCAAAAGCCTCCAGCTCCTTCCTCAAATCACCCACCTCTAAGCAATTAAATTCAACCCTCTGACATTTTAACCCCACTCACACCACCCTTTCCTGCCTCAACCATATTCCACATAGAACTCCCCACTGGCTCCCTCTGTCCTCATCTCCTTGAACATCCTAACTAAACCCAAAGTAACAATCAATGTACAGAAAAAGCGCTAAACAAAATCAAATATACAGAAAAAGCACCAAGTCAAATACACAGAAAGAGCACTGCACTGAAACAAATATACAGAAAAAGCTGGAATTAAATCCTATAACCTTATAGCAGTCAACTAACCGAATGTAAACAAACAATACACGATTTAGATTTATTAACGAATATAATATATAGAGTATTTGTTTAATATGTTCATCGACTTGGACATGATTTATGGTTTGTCTTTATTTTAAAATCAGCTTATTAAAGCTGACATTTAATACTAAGAGTCCTCTTGTCAAGATTAGACTAAGCAATAAAAAAAGCGTGATTTTAAAGCATATTGCATCTAACATAATCATGTAAAATCAGATCATACATTTATTATAGAAAAGTCCCCTAAATGGACACCTACAGAAATTTAGTAGACACTGATTTACCAAGTGGGTCATTTCGAATTAAAATCGCTACAAGTTTTATTGCTTTTCCTGAAATATTTATAAAATTAATTTAGATGTGTGTTTCTTTTCACCCCTCCCTGCATACACCTTGAAGATTCATTTGACCAGTTCAATATTTTCTGTGTTTTTACAACATTGTTAACTTCATAACCATTCCATATACAAAGGCTGTTTGGACATTTTTTTGAATAAATTCAATGGACTGAAGATAGTTTAAAACACAAAAATTTCATGTAAAAATTTTTCTATTTGATAGCCTTTACTGTTAACTACCTTTCTACACCTAATTTCCATAATAACGATTCTTGTAGCAGCAACAGGAATTTTGTCCCATTCTTGTTTCAGTTTTTCCTAACTCCTTGAATGGCTTTCGGTTGATGTTTTGATAAAGCTCTTTAAAAGTTCATGTTTGAGACTTCTGTAAATTTAGCAGGAACATCAGTAAAGGGATATTGACTTGATACTCGTTTCTTGGTTACATTTTCCCCAAGAATTTAAAAGTTGATTTAGGTGCGAGGCTGCTTACTTTAACCTGATGCAGCTCTGGTGATTGTTGGCTCTGGGTAAAGATGTTATTATTTTTTTTAATATTGGGCTTAAAATATAGTCTTGATAATAGGTAGAGTTAGTTTTTCCATTTTCCCCCTTTCTTTCTCTCTTTTTACTTTTATTTTTCCATTTTTTGCAAAACTGGCAACAATCATAAATCCATTAGAGAACGTTTTTTTGAACCATGTTTAAAGATTTTTTCTCTTTCATGGTAATAAATTTTTTTTTTATTGCAACCATTTAAATGCACACATTTCTTGTCTAGTGTCGGAAGATTTCTCGAGCTAAATGCTCGTATTCTGTGCTGCGTTCTGTAATATGTCATGGAGATAGGGGATGTGAACATTGTATTTTATGTTCTTTTTAAGATTCAAATCACATTTTATTTGCAGTTGAACCTGAACATTTTAATGACTTTGCAATAGTCCTATGACTTGGTGAATTCTCTTTTAAAATTAAAGATCTTGCCTTTCATTTAATTCTCGAAAATTATTATTATTATTTTTTGCGTACATATTGTACTTCCAGGGCGTTTTTGAACTGAATAAGCAACTCTTAGGAAAGATAAAAAGCGTATAGCCTTCCATCCATTACTTTAAAAAAAAATGTGCAATTTTGAAAGTAAACAAACTCTGAGTTAGCAGTTAATAAGTTATGCTTGATATATTTAACCCAGGGTTCGCACGCTCCTTAAAATTAATTTTCGTTTTTAAGCACTCTTAAAACTCCTTATTTTTATGCACTACTCCTTAATTTTCCCCCTCGTTGTTTAAATTTCGAAATGCCCTACGTTCCACCGAAAGAATGGATTACAAAACGTATCGTTTCAGTTGGAAAAGGATACTTCACGTTGCTCGCGGTGTATTGGCAGCAAGTCTGAAATTTTCCCACAAGAAAAGGCTATCATCAATCAGTAAGGCATCATATAGCGAAGCAAGGCCACCTGCATGTCCAACCCCTTTTACCTAATTACCTAACTTGTGAGATAGAGCCCTTGAGTGGCATTTACAACTGATGGTCCACAGGGTCGAACAAAAGGAGGACCCCCCCCCTCTAGAATTTCAGTCGCATGTAATTTATTTTGAATTTAATTCAACATTAAATCTCGATAAGAGTAGTATTGAGAATGTATTGAAAATCGTAATCTGTTATAATCAAAGTGGATTATTTCATACTTGAATATTTGAAGTTAAATATAATTTGCCCATTCATTTATAACAAATTATTGACGATTTCATTTATTTTTGTCTGAAATCTGTCGTTAGTATTTACTTGTAGAATACAGTGAAAAATCTCAGCACAGTGAAGTCCCGAATTTCAAACTTTTTTTTTGGATTTCTAGCTTTTCCGGATTTTAAACTTCCGGATTTCAAACTTTTTTATATTTTGAACTTTTTTAAATTTTGGACTTTTTTGGATTTTTTTAAATTTTGGACTTTTACGGATTCAGCACTTTTCCAGATTTTTCACTTTCTTGGTTTTCTGAATATTTGTCTTTTTTGTCAAAAAAACCTTAATCTAACCTACCCCCGCGAATTTTGGGTTTGCAATGGTAAAATAACAGATATATAAATAGAAATAATTAAAAAAAAAAAAACCTTTTGAAAAAATGCAACACATTTTACTTGCAAATCTTCTCATTTTTGTGTGTGGTATTTTCTTTGAACATGTTCCGTTATTTTGCGCTGTTTCATCAATTAGGTCCAGGTTTAACTTCTTGTTCTTTACAAATTGTCAAAAAAAGCGTGAAAAAAAAAAACAAAAAAAACCTGCCAGTTTGCAAAACAACCCGTTTTTGGACAATTCCTGATTTGGGGACTTTGTACTGTATATCTTCATCCTAAAAATATTTAATTGATATTTTATTTTGAAAAATACTAAATATAGAAAAATATCATGCTTGGATTTCTATTGTGAGTTTTAGCTGGGATTTTAGAGAAATATGTACTTTAAACTGAGAAACGTTGTACTGAGATTTCACTGTATAAGAACTGTTTCCAGCAAGATCCTAGATAAAACAGCTCCAGCAAGCAGGGGGAAAAGGAACTTGTGTTAAGTTGAAATATCAAAGTATAATTTTATTGTTTTGAGTAATTAGTAATGTAGTATTAAGTGAAACTAAGTTCTTAAAAGTGTTGAAATTTTTTTATTTTTCGCACTTGAAAATGTGTGTATAAACTAACTATGTGTGTGTAAAACTTCTAAGACTCCTTAAAAATTTCGAAAGAACTCGTTAAATACTCCTTAATTTTTATATTCTATGACTCCTTAAAAACTTCGAGACAACTCATTAAATACTCCTTAATTTTTGTATTCAAAATTCTGTATGAACCCTGTTAACTGCTGCAAAAATAAAATTATTTTGTAGAATAGATTTTTTTTACAGATCATCCAAATAATTCAAACAACCTCTGTAAAATAACAAGCACTAAAGAAAGAGGGACTAATATGGCAGCAGCAAGCTCAAGCAAAGTACCAAGGTGCTGAATAAGATACTATCATGAAAATAAATTGCTTAAATCTGTCTGCAAAAAGTATAACAGAACCTTGCATGTAAAAAAAATGCGGCAAATAATCTAGGTTTTGTCATCGAATACTCGGAAAGTGATACTGAATAAAGTAAAAAATACATCTTTTAGTTTGTTCATCTCTACTATTCTAAAAGGAAGTGTTTGTCTGCCGCAAAATCCTGACGATTCTATGACACTTACAGCAATGAGATTTGGCACACAGTCCAAATTTGTTGCAATTTTTGTGTCGCGGCGAATTTTAGAATTCAATCTAGAAGAATTTTAAATGAATGTAATAGTTTTATTTTCAACCCGCTTTTTCGCCCGGACGAAAGAAGAATAACCTCAATCTTGACTTTTTTTCATTGCTTCGGAGAACGCTCTGGAAAATTATTTTTTACTTTTCCGCTTTCATTTAGCACGCAGAGAAATGTTTATCCAGCCAGACTATAAATCTTTTGTCACACTTCTTTTTTCTATCTCCTAGACTGTTAAATATAGAGTAAAAATAAATCTGCAGAAAATTTCAGCTTAGATCGATACTTAAAAATATGATTTTCTTTAAATAAATAATTTTTAAATTGAATATATCTTCAACGGATTTGAAATCTGCGGAAAATTTTACACCAGATTAATACCTTACACCACGGGCTAGCCACGCAGTGGCTAGTAATTAATATTTATTACTTCAAGCACTAATTCTATTGTTCCCTGCATCCAAATAGAAAATCAGTCATTTAACCTGTTTCTGTAAAAATAGGTATTTACGAAAGGGCGATAAATTTAGCGTCGAAAGTTGTACTAAAATTATTTTTGTAGCCCTGTGTAAAATATGGTGTTGCATATAACCTTGCTGCACATCTCTCTATATTAAAAAAAAGTTACCGCCGACGTCGCAGGATTGAAAACTGTGTTGTTTAGCTCGATTCTTAGTAGGTTTCACGAGAAAATACTAATCGGAAATTTACATGGTTTGTTCTTCATTGTATTCCCTAGACAATTGTTAAGATTTTTTTCCGATGCCGCTATTAGTTTAGGGTTTATTAAGTGTCAAAATTGAAGAAGAGAAATTTCTTCTGCGAGTGAGCAAAACACGTACAATTTTTCAGTCTTCAGAGTGGTGAGGGTTTTTTTAAGTATACATCTCAACGTAAATTTTTGCAGCTTGGCGAGTTTTTTTTTGAAATTTCAATTTGGTTCTTGATAATATTTTTTTGAAATTCGGGAAAAATCGGGACATTTTGTTATTTTTTTTTTAAACTGCCATATCTATATCTTATTACTATTAGTTTTTAATTTTTTAAATATCGCAGTATACCTCAGAATGTACTCTTTCTTAAGGTACAATTATTTTTAAAATTGGTTCATAAATAAATTCGATGCAATCAAAAGTTGGCGACACAAATTTCGTATATTTTTTATTTCGAGGAGCAAATGAGGGTTGTATTTTTGACTATGGGGTTTGCCAGATATCAAATTTATCATAGCAACAATTGCCATAAAAACGATTTTTTATTTGGAGAGGAAAAAGGCTTGCTTTTTTCCCTCTGTTCTCAGACGGTTTACCGAGAAAGTACAAAGTACAGATCATAAAGTTTGGAGATTAACACGGTTTACTTAAAATTGTACAGGGAACAAGATGCAGAAGGTTTTTTACTGATGCGGCTATTAGTTTAGGGCGCATTAAGTGTTAAAGTAAAAAAAAGTGAAATCACTTGCGAAAGGAGTATTGGTCTGCGAAGCAAACCAAACAGGATTGCTTAGCAATCCCAAGGGGTTGGCGAGCAGTTTTGCGGAGCCCCCTAGTCCTTTACAAAAATGTTTTTAACATCTGATGCTGTATTAGCAATTTCTATTCAAACAAAGCACTTGTGAAACAGTAGTCTGAATTCTTAAAAATAGCAAATTAGTCCACATGAAGCTCGTTTTAGTTGCTCCCAATACCATTGGAGCTCAGCAGGTCAAAGTCAAAATAATTTTCTTTAGTGATGGGGAGGGGGGGGGGGAAGCAGAGGGCATGAATTTGTGACAAAGATTCGTGATATTGGTGAAAAAATGGGAGGACTTGATTTTTCTTGACCTATGAATTTTTAACTACCCAAACTGGGTAAAAAGCAGGTAGGCATTTTAAATAACTTTGCACTGGAGCAGCACAACGGCTATTGGAGACGGTTTGGGATCAAACCCACCAAGGGAAAGAGCTGAGGACAGCGCGAAATTTTGAACCACGGTTAGATGACGAGGCCACAACCCATTTAACGTGCATCGGCCTCCTTTGTAGACTTGTCTTTGGATTCCAACTCTCTGGTTGATCTTCCAACCGGGTTATCGCAGCCCTTAAAAGTTTTTGCTTTAAAAGAACCTCTAGTCACTAAGGTTGATTAGTAGTGACAAGTTACCTTTAAGTCACCAGTGGTAGCCCTGACAAAGGTGAGCCATATCATACTTGCCCAACCTTTACGGATTATTCGTAATTTTTACGGATTTCCACTTGATTTTACTGCAAGATCTGCCTTTTTTAAGGATTTCTAATATTGCAATCGAAATATTTCATTCTCTGCAACCGTCCACTAAAATTTTCTATCGGTCTTGCTGAAGCAATGGGTGAGTTGGAAAAGGAGTTTTGTTGTCTTCAGCTGGAAGATTTATCTGTGGTAATGGAAGGACATGACCGTATCGATGTGCATTGGGTTGAAGTAGGTAAAATAAGAGGGACTGATGGCCTTCTAAAATTCGCTAGATTGGCCAAAATTATGCTTTCTATTCTGCTCATCCCCCATTCCAATGCAGAGTACGAGAGAATCTTCAGCCTCGTCGGAAAGAACCGAACTGAATACAGTTTTCTCATTTCTAACAAAACGGAAAGTTTTTTTTATTTTGAAAACACAAAACCCCCAAACCTTGTTTTGAGCAGCAATTAAGTGTAGAAAAAAAACGAAGTCCAAAAAAAAGCTAATACAGCTTCATTGAATTTTTCTGTGTGCAACTCCCTCTTCTGGATAGAACACAAAATGAAACTTTGTAAATAGAAGTGTTCAGTTTGGTATTAAAACACTACTACTTTGCAAGGTTTCTGCTGTTGATAAAACTGTGAATTTAATTCGCATTAATCCATATATTTATGTTGTGTTTTATGGCAGGGAGCGTTCTCGCAAATGTTTACTGATGCACGGGTTTTAAAGTTGGCAAGTATGCAATGCAAATCATTGCGGGAATGGAATTACAACGGGTTCTGGTAATTTTCCATGTTTGAGACTGAAGAAAATGGACCTTTCCCGAGAATTTCGGGTAGCATACGAGCTGATGCAGTGAGTGAAAATGAGTACAAAATATAAAATCAAAGAAATCTAGGCTTTATGTTTTATGATCTAAACTATACAATATTTTCAGTTTCAAAAGACTTGCTTCAAAAAGCAATTGACAAATATTTCACAAATGATGCATTGTGGTGAAAATGCTACCTGTTTACAGCATTCCTCTTGTTATCACACCTTCTGGGACTGGTAATCTCTTCTTTACTTCAGGTGAGGCTTCTAACATTTGTTTTGCTTGTGCAATATCAGTTAGACACTGGAAAAAAGTAGGACAAAATTTACTGAGTAATTGAAACAAAAGCAAACCTCACATTCCTGGATATACTTTAAATAATTACTCAATAGTGCACTCAGGATTTTATTTTGAAAAGAGCACAAAGTTAACTTTGCATAAAAAATTCTATTAAGATCTTGCTAGATTTTTAAAAAGTTTTTTAGTTACCAAACTATAAAGGGACTTGGTGAGTATACAGAAAGTGACACAGATAGACAAGATGATTGAGTCAACTCAGAATAAAGTCCATAACCATTGCTTTCATACTGAAAAAGCATTCAACTATTTGGAAAAAAATCAGATTTATTATTTTTAGAATGAAGGAAAATATTGTATGAAATTTGTAGTATATATTTAAAAAATAGTTAATCAACCTTAAGACTGGAAAGTCCATTGCAGCAAAATTTAATAGAAGTTCTAAAAAGAACCAACTCCAAAACTCTTTGGGTGTGAAAAAGTATGTTTATGCTTAAAATACCATAAGAAATTAGGATAAAAACATAATTGGTGTTAAATATGCTCTTGTAGAAACAAAACTGCAAACTGTAAAAAACAAAAACTGAGCATAGTAAATTCAGTTGATTGATGTGTTGATAAGTCTTAACAATATTTTCCTCTGTTAGTTTGACAGTTTTAATATTAGGTGGTAAATGCTTTCGGTTCGTGTTTACAGTACCACAACTGTGTTGCCCCATTTTCCACAATTCCAGCATGAGTGGAACACTCGTAAAATATCGATCAAAATAAATTTTGTGCCCTATTTTTTCTAAAGATTTAGCTAAATGACACACAACATCAAAACCAACTCCGTTTCCAGATTTCTGAATACTACTTCTCTTTCCAGTGTATAGTTCAACATTTTGAACATACCCAGAATGTGAAGAGCAAAGAAGCCACATTTTTAAACCCCGTTTAGTAGGCTTCATTGGCATATACTGCACAATTCCAACTCTGCCCTTGAATTTGATCATTGTCTCATCAATACAAACTTCTTTAAACAAGTTAAAATGTCTGTTGCAATTTTTTTTCAGTAAGGATAAAAGTGGCTCAACTTTTTGCACATAAGAATAGTTCGGATGTTCTCGTCTTACTTCCAACTCTCTGTCTAAGACATGAAAGTAATGTAAAATTTTAAAAAACCTATCTCGAGGCATAAGTTTTTTTATCATAGCATTTCCCAAAATAGGATTTTGGGACCAATAATCTGTTAGCCTTGGTAAATGAGCTATACTCATTACAAATAACACAGCAAAGACTGTCTAAATTTCAATAAAGCAAGAAATTGGTTACCACTGAGCATCCTCTGACTCGAGCACAATGAGCAGCGTACTTATTTGTGTTCTCCTGAACACTTTTAATTAATTGATCAGGAATCAACAATTTCAGGTAATCCAGTGCAGAAGAACCAGTAGGCAAATTATACACGGTCCCGAGGCAGACTGAAATGACGATGAATTTTTAATTTGTTCGTTGTCTGTGTCTTCTGTCCAGTCTATAAAATGAAGTGATGAATCATCACCATATTCTTTACCATCATAATCATCTCTCCAATTACTCACATCGCAAATACTGGTTTCTAAATCAATCATTGTTTGATTAGCAGTATTTGGCCATCCAACGTCATCAGAATCGACAAAATCGGATTCATCTGTTTCTTGAAACAGAATTTCATTAATTTCTGCTTGCGTTAAGGATCGAGGCATTTTAAGTTGGGTTTATAAATCAAAAGAAGAAAGAGTCTTGAAAAATACTTTTTTTTAAAGATAGAAATAAATTCACTAGAGTAGAAAGAGCATGGCCTGAAATCAGGGAGAAGAGGTAAAGCTCGTCTAATCGGTGTGGGCAAACTGTGTCAAATGCAGCTATGGGTAAGCAATCTTTATTTTTTAGTCGCTTTTTCATACAAAGGATCAGTGCTTGAAGGTACAAGAGAGGAATGTTCAAAGAAAAATTATCACTTTCTGCAACTCTTATAAAGACTTCCCACGGTATAAACGACGCCGAGGACAACTCCAGAATCCTTTGAGTTCAAGTGACCATGTCTTAGTTGTTGGCACCTTTTCAGTGACTTGGGGAAATAATTGCGCCTTACAGGCATACCCTGACCCAACAAAAGAGATCCCCAACACTAGATGATAAGAATTGGCACACTCTCCATGCCTCCTGGGGGAAGGCACTACATCGACCATCTTCCCGTAATCAAGTGCGAAAATGATGTTTCAACCTTCCGTATGTAGAGGGTTAAGTCTTTCTGTTCTCATTAGCATCAATCAATTTATTTTCTAATTAGCTAGATAAAAATAGTTTCCTCTTAAACCTTACTTTAGTTGCTGAAATACAGAATGAATCAGCTAAAACAAAATGTGCAGAGGAGATTCTTGAATGAACAATTGACTTCAAATATATGGCTACTAGCAATAGATAGCTGTCCTAAAAGAATTCAGAGCTCCTGTAAGATCAGTAGTTTAGGGAATGCATACATCCCAAGTCCTATGAACACGCTTACTGAATTGGTAAAAAAGATTTGGGTGTCTTGAAACTGGATGAGATGGAATTGCTATTTTACTAAATACAAATATTTTAAGAAGTTTAGTCATAAATTTGTGTTTAACTTGTATGTATAATTAATCGATAGATGTGTTAATTTTGTAAAAAATATATCATGCATTGTTATTATGAAGTGCAAGGAGTTGCTGAATGATACAAACTTAAGGAACACTTATTTTTTAAGTGTGCAACCTTACAAAACAGTTTGTGGAGATTTACATAACCAAGGGTTTTCAGTAGATAGCTGGCACATATTCAAATTTTAGAACTGACAGAGCTTCAGTTCAGACTATTATACTGTTCACTTTCGTTATTGTTTTTACTCATCAGTTCAGTAACTCTTGATACACCTTTTGTAATATTTTCACACATTCAGATAATTTAACTACAAAGTGTCAGCTGAAACTTTGTATTCTATTCATTCAAATTTTGATCATCTCTATTATTATAAAAGGAAGTGTTTGTCTGGTTGTTTGACGCAAAATTACTGACAATTCTATGGCACAGCAATGAGATTTGGCACACGGGTAGTCCAAATTTTTAGCAATTTTTGGGTCACGGAGAATTTTAAAATTCAATCCAGAACATTTTAAAATGAATTTAATCATTATTAAATGCTACAGAATAGAAGAGATCACAGATTCTAAATTTATTGTTTTGGTTTCTAGCCCACTGTAACGTCGTGATAAAAGAAATAGCCTTTTTTAAAGAATTAAAGAAAACTTTATTTACAATATGGTAGCGACATCACCGTTACAACTACCTCTCATCATACGTTTTAAACATAACGGCTGAAACACGCCATTCGAACACTGCACTCAGTCCACACTTCAACGAAGCATCCAATCGACTCTAAAAAAGCCGTTACAAAAAAATATCTTTTCAACAACGTTATACATAAAAGAAAAAATGAACTTCCGGGAAAACCATTTAAGCTCACATAAATATGTCAAAAGAAAAGATATCCTTTCCAAGAGTATTAAGAAGTAAAAATAAACACAGGAAGTATCACAATATCTTGGAATAAGGAAAAAGAAATACTATAGAAATACATTTAAAAGATATTCCGGAAGTGTACGTTACAACTCTTCCCCCCTTAGAATAACTTTTTACCCTGTAAAAAGTTACCATAACTTTAAGAAAAACTAAATTCTACAAAATTTCATACAAATATTTACAAACATATATACAACTGCCAAGTTACCTAAAAAAACAATAAAAATAAACTCAAAGGACATTTTGGTAACTCAGAACAGTCGGCTAAGGCTGTCAGCATTCTGGTGTTTTCTGCCCTGACGATGGATTACCTCATAGTTCCAGGGCTGCAATGCAAGAGCCCATCTCATGAGACGTGGATTTACCCCAGAGTTCTTTTTTAACCATACTAGAGGATTATGATCAGTTTGGATAAAGAACTTGGTAGGTCCATCCAGGTAGCATCATTGGCTTCTTGACAGCAAGCACAATAGCGGCACATTCTTTTTCTGTAGATCCGTATTTTCGCTCTGCTTTTGAGAACTTTTTGCTGAGGAACAGAATAGGATGCTTCTCCCCCTTTTCTGTCTTCTGGGATAAAACTATACCCATGCCTAAATCTGAGGCATCACATTGAACATAAAACGGGGCATTAAAGTTAGGAGCATACAGAATAGGGTTCTGAGTTAGCCTCCTCTTCAGTTCTTGAAAAGACCGTTGGCATTCATTGGACCACTGAATTTCGGACTTCTTGACTTTTCCCTTCAGGAGTTCGGTCAAAGGAGCAACAATAACAGAAAAGTTTGGGATGTATTGGCGGTAATACCCGGCTAATCCAAGGAATGCTCGAATGTCTGTCTTGGTGGTTGGGATAGAAAATTTTTGGATAGCCTGAATTTTCAACTCATTAGGGGACCTCTCCCCCTGTCCCACATAATGTCCCAAATACATCACTTTCTCTTGGGCAAATTTGCATTTGCTACTTTTCAGACGAAGGCCCGCTTTACTTATTATCTCCAAGATACAATTTAGATGTTTAAGGTGAGAACTCCAATCCAAGGAGAATATGGCCACGTCATCCAGATAGGGTACTGCGAACATGTCATACCCTCTCAAGAGCTCAGACATCATTTTGCTGAAGTAATAAGGAGCATTTTTCAGTCCAAACGGCATCCTTAATGGTCGAAACGACCCGAAACTTGTCACGAAAGTGGCATACCGTTGAGCACCTTTAGTCATAGGAATTTGCCAGTAACCTTTTGACAAATCCAGAACAGTGATGAATTTGGCATTGGAGACGGCTTCCACTCTTTCCTCGATGTTAGGGATAGGTAAATACTGAGTTTTCGTGATTTCATTCAGCTTCCGATAGTCAATGCAGGGCCTTGGGTCTTTCCCTGGTACCTCAACTAAAATCATAGGCGAAGTGAAATCACTCTCACCCACTTCAATAATTTTCATTTGGAGCATCTTTTCAATTTCGGCTTTCAAGATCTGAGATTGTCGGACCGACATTCGATATGGCTTCGCACAGATGGGCTTTATTTCAGAAAGTTCGATATCAAACTGGATACGATCTGTGAGACCAGGCACGTTTGAGAAACACTTGGAATATTTACATATAATACAACTGAGCTGGTCAATCTGGTCGTCATCCAGTCTTCCTATCACTTCACTGTTTCTCAATATCTCCTCAAGATAAAAAATATTGGGATTGTTTTCCACAGGCGGAAATTCTTCTTCCAACTCTGATTCTTCATCCTCACAAGTAGTGACCAGATTTATGAATTCCGGCCTCTGGTAGTAAGGCTTCAATAAATTTACATGATATATTTGTGACGAATTTTTCCGGTTGGGCATGGCAACAAAGTAGTTTGTCTCCGAAATCTTGCTTTCAATGGTCCCAGGACCATGCCATTGAACCGCTAACTTATTTACAGGTGAGGGTGCCAGTACCAGTACTTTATCTCCAACATTGAATTCACGTTTCACGGTATTTTTGTCGTACCATTTTTTTCTTTTCTTGGCAGCTTCCTCCATATTATCAATGGCTAGGCTGCGACATTTTTCCAATCTTCTCAGAAGATTGAGGATATATTCAACAACTGAAGCATTTCCTTCTTCCAGCTGTAACCAGTTTTCATACAGAAGAGTGACGGGAGTCCGTAAGTTTTTTCCATGAACCAATTCAGCTGGACTGAATCCGGTGGATTCATGAGTAACTGTCCTTAAGGTGAACAAGACTGCATGGACATGCTTCTCCCAATCTGGTCCTTCTTCGGTACACAAAACTCTCAAAATCCGTTTCAGGGTACAATGAAACCTTTCTACCGGATTGCTCTGGGGATGATACACAGAGCTAAGTACCACCTTGATGCCGAAACGTTCAAAAAATTCCGATGTGAGTTCGCTCATAAACGAGGTTCCCTGGTCGTGTTGAATCTCCTTAGGAAAACCCATTCGACTAAAAATCTGAAGGAGAGCATTAATTACGGATCTAGATGTTATGTTTGGTACTGCCACAGCATCTGGGTACTTCGACGACATACACATTGCCGTAATCAGGTATCTTTGGCCCGAGTCCGTCAAGGGCAAAGGTCCTACAGCGTCAATATTAATATGGGAAAAAACTTCAGTAATCACTGGAACAAGAGTCATGGGCGCTTTTTTCTTGTCCCTTGCCTTTCCAGCTCTCTGGCAGGAGTCGCAAGCCTTCACGAAGTCCTCTGCTTCTTTGTAACAGTTTTTCCAGAAAAAGTACTTGGTCATTCTGTCTTTGGTCTTGGTGGTCCCAAGATGACCTGACATGCCTTCATGACACAATTTCAGTATCTTCTCTCGATACTCCATGGGCATGACGATGAGCTTCCTTTCGATACCACTCTTGTCTTTCTTAATCTTTACCAAAAGTCGGCCTTTCACAAGTTCAAAATCTTTAGGAGGGTTTCCATTTTGGATTTGTTTTACTTGAGAGCTCATCTCTTCATCTTCACCTTGAGCCTTGATTAGTTGCTCAGTATCCACTTTTAACAATTCAGTGATATCTTGATCTTCTGCCACCTGAGTGAACTCGTCACTTACTTCCCCTGTTTCCATTTCATTTTTTTTCCAAGGTACTGAATTCTTCCGCTGGGATAGGGTTTTCGGATTCTTTAATTAAAGATTGAGATTCATCCCTTTCTTTCACTTTTTTCTGATGCCTTGTCAGTACTGCATTTATTTGATCCACAGATTGACAATCTTCCCTTTTTAACAAGGCAGCAGTCCGATTCCCAATTCACACTCTACCAGAACTTCGGAAAGAGGTAAACAAGTTGAGCTGGAGTCCAAAGGTTGCTGTACCCAAACATGTTCACCCGTCATGTCAGCTGAATTCACCAATTTCCGACACACAATGTCAATGGTCGCTCCGGTGTCTCTTAGTAGATTTATATCCTGACCGTTTATTTTTCCTTGCATGATATACGGTTCCAGGTACTTCTCAGGTTCTTTGTCCGAAATGTAATTTACAGTTTCCGAAGGTTTCTTCAACTTTGGACAATTTGGTCGGATATGACCAGGCTGATTGCAATGAAAACACCGCATCTGTCTCCTGCGGTCGAATTCCGGATTTGGGTCTTGTTTGGAAAATCTTCGTTCTATCTTAACCCCTTTACCATTCATGGTATCACTTCTCCTTGGTGGATTATCGGTCTTTTCAAACTTATTTTGAACTTGACCCTCGAACTTGTCTTTCGCAAAGACAGGGTTTCGTTTCACAGTTCGTCTAACGTCTTCAAACTTCTCCAACAGTTCCACCAAATCTGTAGGGGAGTTTATTTCTGTCCTTTCTCTGAGATACATATCCTTAAATTCGGATGGTGTTTTTTTCTTCATCTGATCTGTGATGACCAAATCTCTCAGTTTTTCAAAAGTAAGGACCTGACAACCTGCAATCCATCCATCGAAATAAGTAGACAATTCATGATAAAAATCCCTCCAGTTCCGATCAACTGCTTTATGGTGTGAACTAAATAACTGTCGAAATCTTTCTGTTGTTAGTTTGAATCTTTTTAACAGAATATTTTTGATGTGATCATAATTTGTAGCTAGGTCAGCTGGTTCATGGGCTATTATATGAGCAATCTCTTGGGGGATCAAACTTAGTAGGTGAGATACCCACATTTCTTTTCCCAACGACAGCAAAGTTGCCTGTCGCTCGAACAAGATTAAATAAAGACTCATATCATCTTTCATGTCGTATTTCGGAAGGATCTTGGTCAAGTCTCGATTCGATGGTCTAGAATGATCAACTGCACCTTGCTGGGTTTGTCTAGTTGCTTCTATTCTCAATTTTTCCAACTCATACTCTCGTTCTTTCTGCTTTACTTCAAGGTCTTTAATTCTCCGCTTTTCTTCCACTTCAAGGGCTTCAATTCTCCGCTTTTCTTCCACTTCAAGGGCTTCAATTCTCCGCTTTTCTTCAAGGTCTTCAATTCTCCGCTTTTCTTCAAGGGCTTCATTTCTCCGCTTTTCTTCCACTTCAAGGGCTTCATTTGTCTTTCGAGTTTCTATAATTCTACCAAAAAGTGCTTTGGTGAATTCCTCATCATATCCTTCACTTGAAGTAATAAGATTCACTAATTGTTTTATGGATTTTTCTACGGTGATTTCTAAATCTATCTCCTCCACCAATTTGATCAAGTCCTCTTTCTTTCCTTTAACTAAATAAGTCATGATTAAATTCTAAACAGTTTCCCCCTTTGGACTCAAATATAACGTAAGGTACAAAATGAAAACTTTTCGAAACCGAAACTGTCCAGAATTCTGACTTACCTTATAGCCAAGCCACAAAAATATAACTCAAAGACAATAAAACAATAGAAAAAAAATAAATGTACAAAAACCAATTTTGTAACCCAAATAACCTTCAAAAGAAAATTAATTAAAAATAATTTTTAATCAAAATACCATTTTAAATACAAAACAAATTTAAATTATTAATTAAGATAAATAATCATCTACGACGATTAAAATCTCTTAAATTTCTATTTCACATAAATTCCAAATCAATACTAATTTCTATTATAAAAGCAAAATTTGCAATTAAGAAATTTTTTTGTTTCGAAACCTGTTACGATAAATGGAAGTTATCACAAAAACAGAAGTAAAATTGTACATTAAATATAATAGTGCATAAAACTTTAGACTTAAAACCGAAACCACTTATCTGGAACAGTTGCTTGATGGTACACAGGAAGTCCTTGAGCAGGAACCCAAAGTTCGAACTGGACTTTGCTGACGATGACAGGACGGGATGCCCAAAAAGTTTGGACCGGATGGCCCTTTTGCTGCTGAACACACGCGTTTCACACACAGGAACAGGACGGGATGTCCCAATTCTACTGACCGGACTAAGCTTCGTTGCTGGACACACGCAGTAACAGGACACGTTTCATACACAGAAACAGAACGGGATATCCAAAAACATCGGACCGGATGGCCCACTTCGCCGCTGCCGGACGCACGCAAATTCTCCATTCACGAGGACGGGATGTCCAAAAACTTCGGACCGGATGGCCCACTTCGTTGCTGCCGGACGCACGCAAATTCTCCACTCGCGAGGACGGGATGTCCACAAACTTCGGACCGGATGGCCCCCTTCATTGCTGCCGGACGCACGCAAATACTCCACTCACGAGGACGGGATGTCCACAAACTTCGGACCGGATGGCCCCTTCGTTGCTGCCGGACGCACGCAAATACTCCACTCACGAGGACGGGATGTCCACAAACTTCGGACCGGATGCCCCTTCGTTGCTGCCGGACACACGCAAATACTCCACTCACGAGGACGGGATGTCCAAATACTTTGGACCGAATGGCCCTCTTCGTTGCTGCAGGACGCACGCAAATACTCCACTCACGAGGACGGGATGTCCAATAACTTCGGACCGGATGGCCTCCTTCGTTGCTGCAGGACGCACGCAAATACTCCACTCACGAGGACGGGATGTCCAATAACTTCGGACCGGATGGCCTCCTTCGTTGCTGCAGGACGCACGCAAATAATCCACTCACGAGGACGGGATGTCCAAAAACTTCGGACCGGATGGCCCTCTTCGTTGCTGCAGGACGCACGCAAATATTCCACTCACGAGGACGGGATGTCCAAAAACTTCAGACCGGATGGCCTTCTTCGTTGCTGCAGGACGCACGCAAATTTTCACTGAACACAGGACGAGATGTCCACAGTTTATTCTCAAATCAGGACGGGATGTCCAAGACTTCAATTTAATGGGAACGATCACAGTGCATGCCACCATTAATAGGTAGCTGTAACGTCGTGATAAAAGAAATAGCCTTTTTTAAAGAATTAAAGAAAAATTTATTTACAATATGGTAGCGACATCACCGTTACAACTACCTCTCATCATACGTTTTAAACATAACGGCTGAAACACGCCATTCGAACACTGCACTCAGTCCACACTTCAACGAAGCATCCAATCGACTCTAAAAAAGCTGTTACAAAAAAATATCTTTTCAACAACGTTATACATAAAAAAAAAATGAACTTCCGGGAAAACCATTTAAGCTCACATAAATATGTCAAAAGAAAAGATATCCTTTCCAAGAGTATTAAGAAGTAAAAATAAACACAGGAAGTATCACAATATCTTGGAATAAGGAAAAAGAAATACTATAGAAATACATTTAAAAGATATTCTGGAAGTGTACGTTACACCACAAATGAATAATTTTTCTGCTAGACCATAAAAAAAATCGTTTAACTGGAGTCAATTAGTTCTTTTTCTATCTCCCAAACCATTAAAGATAGAGTAAAATCTGTGGAAAATTTCACTTTAGATCCATACCTAAAAATATGATTTTCTTTATTTAAATAACTTTTAAATTGAATATATCTTTTATATTTTCGTACGAGATTGTGACGTCAGAGTAGCTTTCCCTTTCCAAAAATAAACAAATTGTATTTCACGCCCTTCACGTTAAAAAAAAAACCAGATTACATTTCGTGCCTCTTTCAGTGGAGAGCAAAAAATAAAAAACATTTTAAGAGGCATTGTTTTGTTTGCATTGAGGCATTGTTTAGAGTTTTCGTTAAAGATAGATAAAAAAATTTTAACGGATTTGAAATCTGCGGAAAATTTTACACCAGAATAATATCTTATATCACGGTGTTGCCCGTGGGTACGGGCTAGCCATGCAGTGGCTAGTTGTATATAACTTTTATTTCATCCATTCTCATTAAAAAATAAATAATTTTTTACAAGTATATTCTTGAAAGGGAATGTACAATACATCACTCTGAATAACACGAAATAATCATGTTATCAGATTAAATAAAGGAAGGCATATATCCGTTGTTTTTCAATCTTGAAACAACCAACATGGGGCTGTTTTCATTGCACAATATAATACACATTTAAACAGTAATACAATCCAGTAAAATAAATTTTCCTAGAAATAAGAATAAGTTAAACTATAAAGAAATATGATGCAAAACTCACTTTAAATGTCCTTGGCTCCCAGATGGCAAGGTCTTGTAAGCTGGAACCGCTCAGATGAAGACCCGACTGCAAAACACAATAAAAAGTTCTCGTAAGGCTGCTTCCACACTAACTAAAACCAACTCACACTCCAGTGCCTAGCTTCGTGAGACACTGTACCAGTTTAAATAAGTGTGGTTGGATGAGTAGAGCATGCCACTGAGGTGACATGTCTGCACAAAATGTTAAGAGCACATTACATAAATACATCTATACAGTAATAACATTAAATCATTTTACTAAATTACAATATAAATATATATATATATATATATATATATATATATACAACAAGCAGGGGGGGGGGAGTTCGTTTTTCTTAGGATGCCATCAAGAGTCCTGATGATTTTCAATGAATCTCAGCATGTTAATAATTTGAGCCCTTGTTACATGTAATGTTCCTGAGCCCAGGGGTTATAACAGGTTATAAGGTGTAAAAAAGTGACTAATAAAAAAAATGACTTATCGAACCAAAAAAGTGACAAATAACAACAATGCCAAATATATTCAAGTATAAAGATAGAAAAGAGAAAGATGCTCCCCAGCCACCCTTATCTTATTCTTTTCTTTCTTTGGAAGGATATTTATTTTCTACATTTAAAAAGCATATTATTTTAAAACAACAATACTAACAAAAAAAAATTATGTTTGTAAACACGATTTTTAAATATGTTGTTCATTTTTGACATAGCTTGAAGAATTTTTTCCTTTTCTTTAAAAGATTATGTATGATTTTTTTTGTTGAAAAAGTCTGAAATTAATTTTGTCTTTTTCTTCTCAAGAGAAGAAAGTGAACTTTTTAAAGTCTGTCTTTGCTGACCAGCATCATCTGAGACTTTTGCCACCTCTTCAATCATTGCCTGAGCAAGTACCGCTTCCTTAAAATCTTTATTTTTTATCGCCTTCTTGAGCGTATCATTGGCTTCCTTTAATAATTTTGAAGTACTGTCAGATGCTTTGAATACACAATGTACTGGAGCAACACAACATTGTTGGTGATGGTCTGGTATCAATCCCAAAGGAAAGACCAAAGACACCTCGTAATTTTGAACCAGTCATACGATGAGGGCAACATTTGAGCTGGCACCTCACTCTCCAAAAATCCAAACTATGCGAACATGAGGACATTTGAAACCTCAACAGATTAAACATGCACCAGCCTTCATGTACACAGTAGTCTTGTTGGATTGAGTTTGAACTCACAACCTTCTGGTAAGTAATCCGCTACTTTTCAGACAAGACTACCTTGGCCCGGAAGTCGAATGGAAATTTGTTTCAGATACATATTCACTGAAGTGCCAAGTTAAGTTATAGCAATATGCAAATATACAGATGGTGGTAGCATCACGTAAAAACTGTATAAATGGACAGTGCACTGTCAGGGCTTTCAATTTGTACTCGAGTGATTCATGTGGAAAGTTTTCTGACGCGATTATAATGAAATTTTAATTTATTCTCTTGAGGCTTATTCTTATTGCTGTTGTGCTAAAAGGGCTCATTTAAAAACACAGGAAGAAACATCAAACATTTATTGAAGGAACACAGCATTGCAGAGTCACTTACTTATAAAACTAGTACAAACACTTTCTGTTTTTATCAAAAGTTACAAGTGGAAGTTGAAGTATATAAATTACAAAGAGAAGTAGAAGTAACTATTAAAATAAATTGCTGCTGATATATTTCAATAGATTATGGCAGCACGACAGGAATTAACAGAATTTTAACGCAGAATGATAGTTGGAGTTAGACACATAAGGCATTTCATTTCGGAAATTGTTAGGGAATTCAACATTCCTCGCTCCACAGTGTTGAGAAAATATAATTTTAGGCATTACCTCCACCATGGACAACACAGAGGCCTACCACTTCTACTTACAGACCGAGAGCAGTGATGTGTGCATAGAGTAGTCAGTGTTTACACAGACAAGCAACACTACGTCAGATAACAGCAACAGTCAATTTGGGACGTACGACAGACGTGTCCGTGAGGAAAGTACAGCAAAATTTGCTGTTGATGGGATATGGCAGCATAAGACCGACTCGAGTGCCCTTACAAACACGTCATCGACTGCAGAGCTTCTAATGGGGTCTTGAACATATTGGTTGAACCCTTGAGATGACTAGGAAAAACGTTGCTTGGTCAGATGTCACGATTCCAGTTAGCTGATGGGAGGGTTCGAGTGTGGCGCAGACCTCACAAGGCCATGGATCCAAGTTGTCAACACAGCACTGCCAGCTCCATGTGGGCTGTTTTTACATGGCATGGACTGGGTCCTATGGTCAAACTGAACTAATCACAAACTGGAAGTGGTTATGTTCAGCTACTTGGAGACCCTTTGCAGCTATTCATGTACTCAAAAAACAATGGAATTTTCCAAGATGACTATGCGCTATGTAGACGGGCCAAAATCATTCGGGATTGGTTTGAGGAACATTTTGGACGACTCCAGTGAATGATTTGACCACCTAGATCGCCAGACATGAATCTTATCGAACATGTGTGGGACATGATAGTGTGACGCTGCTATCGTCACGATTGCTTAAGTGAAGTTTAGAAAGATTCTGGAATAGAAAACCGTGTTATCACCATTCTCAGCAATTGAAAATCAAACACCAGTGATCACCTATTTGACTTTCCCAGACTATTCCGGATCACCCTTTGGCCTTTCTACTCCTTTTGATACTTAAATCACGGGATTCTCCCTGATTATCTCAAGGTCAAGGGCAGAGGTGTTATCCTCCTCACATCACGAGTTATCCTCCTTACATCACGAGTTCGGATCTTTGTTTCTTAACCCCCTAATCTAATTAAGTTCTGAGTTCATCTGGGGGACGTGGGAAACAATTGATAGATAACAGCGTGTTAGTAATCACTGGAAGCTTCTATAACAAACATGGTACCCCATAAAAAGGGTGGTGCTGATTTGAATAGAGAGCAAGAGGCAGAAAAGGAAGAGAGAGAGTGAGAGCCATACCCAGCAGGCACGTCTAGGCCTATAGTAGCAGGATGGAAACAGAATATACATCACTGAACAGGACGTTGGCAGGTGGGGTTCTATAACCAATTTATTCTATATCCATATTCTATCCGTTATTACTTATAAATATATTTATCTTAAGCTATAGAGAAATGCTCGTTATTTCAGACAATAAACGATACTTCTTAAACTTTGATTTGTTCTTGAAGCATGCACCACCGCGACAATAGAAAGGTCAGTTCGTGCACACAACCCTGCATCTGCAACACTTCCACAATTATGGATGGCTGTAGAGGCAGCATGTCAACATGGTTTTGATACACAGCTATGGGTCCATTCCTGCTGCAAGAAGGTTGCCAACTCAGCTGTCGATATCGGATGGGGTTCCCTGGTCTGTAAGCGTCACTTTAACTCGTCACACAAATGTTCTATAGGGTTCAGGTAGAGAGTCTGAGCAGGCATGGGAAGATGTTTTATATACATATCTCAATACCACTGCTTGACAGAGGCTGCAACGTTACATGGAGCGTTGTCGTACTGGAAGTAACATTCATCCATTCCATAACATTGCCAGAATGTAGGACAAACCTGATTGTCCAAAATGTTCATGTAGGCGTCGGTGTTCCATTGACCAGTAACAACATGCAAAGGTACCAGGTCATACCACAGAAAACGCCCCCAAACAAGTAGTTGGATTTATGCAAATTGGGTGGCGTTTGGTCTATTATTGTAAGGTAGTGTATTTCTAATATTATAAAAGGGAGTGTTTGTCTGTTTGTTTTCTGCACACACACACAAAGTCTTGAAAAAACTATCGCACTTACAGCAATGGGATTTGGCACACACAGGTAGTCCAAATTTTTAGGTCTTAGCGAATCTAGAACATTTTAAAATGAATTTCAGTTTTTTCACCGTTCTTCCTCGAATTTAAGAAGCATCAAAATTTAGACTTTTCGCCCTCACGTCACTTTGACCTCAGCCTTTAGAACCAAGCCAAGCTTTTTTCATCTCCAGTCTATAATGGGAGAGAACAGATTCAAATGACCTTTTATTTCGAGATTCATTCATTTTGATTTCCTGAGAAACGGATTTGAGAGTGAAGCAAAAGAAATTATTTAAGTTATCACTGGTGTTCTTCAGTGCTCTTTTTACTATCTCAGAAATTGTTAAAGATAGAATGAAAATTTTAATGGATATGAAATCTGCGGTTAATTTTACATTGGATAGATGCTTTTTACGTTTGATTATCTTTTAATAAATAATTTATCCATTAAACATTTATATTTTTTTGGTTTGAGAAGCAAATCAATGCCACGGGCAATGTGACCGCCACGGAAAGAAATGTCTCGGGCAACACCCATTTGGTTTGCGAAGCAATGCAACACCACAGTCAATTTGACCCCCACAAAAAGAAATTTCACAGGCAACTCCGTTATGTCTGTTATCCAATGGGCTACATATTCGCAAACCAAATGGGAATCCATAATGGCTGTTATCCAATAGGCTACAAATTCCCATTTGGTTTGCAAAGCAAACCAATAACTCTAAAAAAGCAACTGGCACGGGCAATGCCGGGCTAACCACACAGTGGCTAGTATTCTATAAAGGATTTACCTGTTTTGATGGTAAATTTTGATCAGTAAGTGGAGCATATTGCATTCACACGAGATAAGCACACAGAGATAATTTCTTACAGACAATTTGAAAAGAAAATAATTTGCAAATTGAAAGTACATCAATTAGAGTTTCAAGTCAATGAAATTTGACCCTTGGTTGGTTATTAGTAATGCAACCAATTAGATGTAGTTATACATACCTTAATTAAATTTGGTCTAAAATCGTAATGTTCAATATTGTGTTCTGCGCAAGCAGCATTAAGCCTTGTACTCCTTAGCTGTCAAATAAAACCACAATTATATTTATATGTTACAGAAATAGACAAAAAAATCTGACAAGCTATGAAACAACAAAAATACATTTAACCCTACTTAGATTTAGAGCTAAACTTTTAAAACAAAAATCAAAAGTTGATAAAATTTAAATAGATATGTTTACCTTAGGGACATTATCTAGATGATCAGAAATTAGACATTAAAAAAAACTACAACTGTTTGCAAAATTTCAAAAATTTATAGTACACACAAAAACAGATTGGTTTAAAATTCAACATTAAAAAAAAAAAAAATTATCTTTTTGAAAAACTTAAATAGCAAATAGTTATGGTCTATTTTGAACAGTTCAAAGGAAATAAATAATTATCGAGTTTTAGAAACTTACTCGAAGCAGATATTGTGGTTTTATTTTCCTCCCCGCAGTTGTATACAGCAAAGCTTTCTGCAAAAACTTAATGCCGATGCTGTAAATGTTCCGTCTCCTTCCAAAATATTTCTAGTGCAGAAAAGAAATGAATTCACAACATGGTAAATTGTTACACAATCATTACTAGCAGTAAAGCCGATTGAGATAAGAATACAACAGGATCAAGAAATCCTCGGTACTAAAGTGCTTATTATCTTTTGTGAAGCAGGTAAGTATTTGAATTAATGGGGTAACCTTTACTGTACGGTCCACCTAGATTTCTCGCCAAATCTGGTAACCCCACTCTACAAATTAGTTTTTTGGCAACCCTATATTTGAAAACCGTGATATTGTGTCAATTTTGATTTTTGTGAAACACGTGAATATCACCAAATGTACTATTGAATTTTGGCTATATTTTATTTATGGTATCCCAGTCCCTTCACCCTGGGTTTTTCAAATACCACCCACTTCTTTTCGACCGTTTTTTTCAAATACCATTCCTTTTCGACCGTTCGCTTCGTTGGCAAGTGTTTTTTGGATCGCTCTATGTGATTTCCTTTACCATCGCTTTTCAACACCCCATTTCTTTCGATTTTATTGCTGTGGGAATTACACCATCGTTAAATAAGTATCGACTGCTCCCTTCGTTAGCATGTGCGTTTTTTGGATCGCTCTTTGATTTCCGTTACCATCGCTTTTCGACGCTCCGTTCCTTTCGATTTTATTACTGTGGGAATTACACCATCGTTAAATAAGTAAGTTTGCTCCAACTGTAAATATATCTCGTCGAATATGTGTGGCAAAAAAAAAAACTCATGGCTTTCATGGATGCAAAAATGCGTGTTTACCCGCCCTTAACATGTGATGAGGCGAAGGGAGCAAATAATCATGACAACCGAAACAGCGGAGAAATCGTATGGAGTTAGCAGAAGTGATGGGCAAGTTAGTTTTCTTTACATTTTATTGTTTATTTGTGCATTCCTCATTTTCATTTCCATATTTGCAAAGGTTCACAGTGTGGATTTTGCTTATACAGAATCAGAAAATTGGATAGAAAAGTTTTGTTTACTTGTTCCTCTGTATGTTGTGTTGATGACACCATCTTGGATATGGACGTCATTGACGCAATCTTACATTTGGCGATGTTTTGGAAAAAGTCGCCAAGGGGGACCGTACAGTAAATGATAACCTCACTTAATTTTGAACACCAGTCAGATGACCAGACAATACCTGAGCTGGCACCCCTGATATCTGGCCGCTGTTGGCGATCATTTTAGGAGAGTTCTTGGCAACTAACCTCCCTGCGTGGAAGGGTTGCCATAGAAAAATTGACAGTCGGATACTTGTCTCGGTTGAAAGAGGTTGTTTTTTTGTTTTTGAGGTGCGATGTACTGCACCGGATGAAATGATGTTCGTTTGTATGTGTCTTATAATCGTTTAATTAAATTGTTATTTTTTTTACAATCACGTGCTTGGTTATTGGAAAGAAGGAACATCACAACCCCACTCTCCAAACTTCCACACCATGCCAATGTTAGGGTATTTGATGCCACAGTGGATTTAACGTGCACCTTCCCCTTTGTACACGATGGTCTTCAGATGGATTCGAACTCCCGACCCTCAGGTTGCTAATCCAACGTTCTTCCGAATTGCTCATGAATAATGCAATGAACATATACACATAATGCCTTTCACTGAAGCACAAATCAAAATACTCACATTAATAAATCAATTAATAAATATCACAGTTCAAAGACACATCTGTCTTGGTAACAATCTCCACAAATTCCCAGTAATACAGAACTTAAGAACTCGTAGCTCAAAACTACGTTGCCAATTGATAATTCTGAATGTAATTAAAAAATATATATATATATTAGATACAGTACAAATTCTCAAATCCTGTGGACCTTGGCTACACCGGATTATTTGCATTTTTCGTCAAAAAAATATTAATCTACCACCTTTTGCAAATTTTGTGTTTTAATTTTTCTGTGCATGTCCATTATTTTGTGTTGTTTCATCAATTAGGTCCAGGTTTAACTCCTTGTTCTTTAAAAATTGTCAGAAAGATGTAAAAAAGTGAGAAAAAAACCTGCATGTTAGCAAAACGTCCAGATTTGAGACTTTGTGCTGTACTAGCATTGCCAAATATAGAAAATTACACATTAATAATTTAACTACGCTATTACATTCCATATAAATACAGCTTATGTTTTGTACAACTTGAACATTATACTATTGCTTGTTTTTTTAACTCTTTCCATTTGTCATTACTTAATATTTATACACTGTGCAAGTAATTTCACGTTAAAGTATTTCAATATTTTACTTAACTTTAACCATCGTAAGAAGTAATTTATGTCATTCCAAGTTTACCTTTTACATAGAATGCTTAGTTCTGCCCTTTTCAGTTTGTTTGGAAGGAAAGCAAGCATGCAATCAGAAAATTATTTCCAAGGGGCTCAAAATCCACAGTTGAGTTTTATGGCACAAGTGCCATATTTGGCCAAGTTGCACCAAACACTATAGACAGACTTCAAGCAATGGACATATACATATAATGCCTTTCACTGATACAGAAGAGAAAAATACACTCGGGAGAACCCAAAAGGAATTGGACCTCCGTTACCAACAACTCACATGTTCCAAAAACAGTGGTCACCGAGTCACCTTTCCTCCCGATTTTTCACCTCAATATAAATGTTATGTTAGAACATTAGAACCTTTTATGTTCAGAAGTCTGCTCATTGCCATTGAAGGGCTTAACTACATCATGTCATCATCTAATGGACTTGTAAAATTCCCAACATTCTAAACTTTGTTAAACGTAACCGCCCGAATATAAAAAAGTTTAAACTTACGGCTGTTAATTTAAAAACTTTCTCTTTTTTAAATGAACGATCATACCCAGTTTTCGTCACAAAATTTGCTAACGATAGGAACACCATTTTTAAGTGCTAGATTGTTGGAAAAAACTTGTCTGATGTAACGACAAATGGTAATAGTTTTCATAAAGTCAGAAAAGGAAAATTTGCCCGCATGCAAGACTGAACATAAACATAATAAAATTTAGTTCACTTCACTTCCTTTAGTAACAACACAGAATTTTCACAAACTAGTTATATATTCAGTAGGTGACTTTAGGTAAGTGTTTTAATTAACGTTACACTAGAACAGAAAAGATCATGGTTAGATAGAGTTTATTGTTTATAGCTCGGAATTCAACTGGTGCTATATACCGCTTCCCCGCCAACTGAGCTACCTCGGCCCTCTATTCTCAAAAGATTGCACTGCTAAGCTAATTCAAGTGCTAAGGTTGTTTCAGTTCGGAATAAGAATATCACATGAACGTGACGCGCAATTTCATGATTGTAAGCTTGCGCCGTATGATGTAAGTTGTTATCAGTTCTATTCAATAATTAAACATTATTTGTTTTCAAATTGTTAAAGAGAGCGCGTATAAATATCTTTGTTTTTCTTTAAAAGTTACTTCCTGTGCTTTAAATTCTTACGCATGTTTAACGGATTTGGAACTTCTTTTTCTCTTCAGCATAGGTGATTTGGTCTTGTGTATCACAACAAGGGGATTTTTGTCATATTGAACTGTGTTGTAGGTTTTCCCAATTATATCGTACTTCTGCTTAATTTATATACCTGTGTTACCAAATCCTGAACAATCAAAGGAAATTTGAATCGACGTATGGTAGCAATCATGAAATTTTTGTACAAAGAAGAACACCCTTTCGAAAAAAGGAGAGCTGAAGGTGAAAAGATACGTAGGAAATACCCTGATCGAGTACCTGTAAGTATAAATCGTTCTTTTGTTAACCTTCAAACTAATTGTATCCTTAAGTTTTGTGTTCTAGGCAAATGTTTTCGAACTTTCGATTCTCTGCCTCCATGACGCTCGATCTGTATGATCATCTGTTTTCGATGCTTTGTGTATTGACTGCAGCAGGAAGTTGCATCAGTGACAGCTACAAATTTCGAAAACGTGAGGTCGAAGGGGACCTCCATTTGAACTTGTTTTGCAATCTGATTCCAAAATACAAATGATTGTTGGATTTGGATTGCTTGATTGTTTCATGTTCCGAGATAACGAAATTGCGTATTACCTCAATTGTCCAGTGAAGCTGCGCATTGGTTAGAATGTATCCCATTACAATTTTCGAAAAGAACAATGCACTTAAACAGTAAACAAAGACGACAAAATGGTAATTTTTAGTGTTAATATGGACACGATGAGAATGTTTCTTATTATGAAACTGAACTATTTAATTCTCTAACAATATATATAATTTTAATTTATAATCACTGTATTCCAATTGCTAACTTCGGTTATTGCCAGTTATTTATTCTTATTTGTTCAATTTGAAAATTGATCAAGGTTGACTACATTTACAATTTCATTTGTAAAATTTGCTTTCACTGTTGTTTATTTTAGTTACAAATTTCTATTTCGCACTTTGTGGTGGAAAATTATATACTTACCTAATACATGTTGTGGAAATCTCATTAAATTTGCCATAGATATTTCACTACTAAAATCAATGGTGGGCACTGGACTTTATCCCTGGCCACTACAAAGCTGGAAGTGATGATTGACTACTTCCAATGGCAGGCACTAAGGACGTTCTTGGCCGCTATAAGGCCGGAAGTGATGGTCACTTGTGAAGGGGAGGACTATCATTGCCCCTAACAAAGGACAACACAATTTTACATCCATGCCCTGACCCCGGATTCGAACCGGGAACCTTCCGATCCAGAGTCCAACACCTTAACCAGTAGACCTGTTGGTCGGCAATCACTAGATTCTAAAAATTAAGAACCCACTACATATTTTACTGCGAAAGATGCCAGGAGTAACCAGAAAATTCTAAAACTTGATTTAGCCAGATGTTTAAATTAGGTCTGTTATCCTTTTGCAAACTTTAAGGCATTGTTATTAGAATGTTTATTTGACAAGAAACAATGGTCTATAAACTAGTGTACCTTTACATTTCTCAAGATCTGACAATTGGTTGGTTTCAAATTTGATTTAAAAGTAATTTTTCTTCAGAAATATGTTAGTAGCCAAGTGCCCTGTCACAAGGTTAACAGACTCTGGATTCAAATCCTAAACTGAAACAGATGTTCTTTGTGGTGTTCACCACTTTTGGTATCCAGTCCAATCAGCCTTCATGAAAGACACTAAAATGTCTAGATCGAGAAAACCATAAAGATACCATAGTAATATGATGACCAATTCAGTAGAAAATCTTTTATTTGTTGCTTTTGCTTTACATATGTCAAAATGAATTTTTTCAATGAGTTAGATTTGTAGTCACATTTGACAATGACAAGGCCATCACGGCATTGCCCCGTGGTGTTGGTTTGCAAAGCAATGCTGTGATGGCTGTTATCCAATAGCAATCACCAAGGGTTAGCGAACAGTGGTCACACCTGACCCCACAAAAATAACTGCAGCGGGCCACACAGTGACTAGTTATTTATAAGTAGTAAAGTTTTTTTACTGAGCCTTACATATCCACCAATTCATCAATTGAGAAACAACTTTGTTGAACTGATGAAAGCTCTAAGTGTAAAATCTCATTTTCTATTACATTCTATTTTTCCTCTGTTACCTAAACAAATAGTGAAAAAAAAATCAAATTTCTTCAGTGTCCTTGGTTGTGAATGTATTGCCTCACTTGGCTTGTATCCAAGTAGCACTGAAAAACTGAACTCTGTACGGAAGCCAACTATCAATCCCTGCTTTTTAGTGATAAAGTGTTTTAAAACTCTATTTTAATTTTGTAGGAGAAAAATGCTCATAAGAAAATTGTATGATTTTGAAGTTAATGTTAAAAATCTGATTAACTCCCAAGTTTTATGTACAACTGCATCAATAATATTTTATAATGGAGGCCAAGTGAGAATTTCTTAGGAAAAACCTTTTTGGGTTAGTGAAAAATACCAAAAACAATTTTAAAAATAGAAAAATACATTTAACTTTTTTTAATTCTTTCAACTTGGTGAGTTTTGTGAAAAAAAGCTTTACTTTTTCTGAAATATTGTGTTTGAAGTTTGTCCTCAAGTTATAATTTATTAGTTTTAAGTCTAGTGGAACCAGGTTTTTACTTTTCAATTTTATAAAAGATCACAAACAGCATTTTTGTTATGGTAAAATCAAAGCAGATAATAATTTATAAAAATTAGTAACAAATTTCAAATAATCACAAGGTAACCATTTTATTATATAAAACTAGCCACTGCGTCGCTAGCCCAGAATTGCCCGTGCCCATAGTCATAGTCATAGTCATATAGAGTGGGGAGGTCAGGAAAGCCCTAGGTGCTGATTCCACTAGGGAATATTGCACCACACCCCATTGTTTTTCGATATTCCTGTCAGAGAAAGCCAGATTCCTTGAGAAAGGCCAAAAGGCTTTTGACAGGTTCTTCGTGAATTGTATCAAGTTCTGTTCCAAGACCTAGACTTGAGTGCCTTATGTGAAGCAGAGCTTCGCATTCAAAAAGTATGTGGTGGGCAGTTTCCTCCACCATATTGCATTTTCTGCATAGAGGTTCTTCTTTAAAGATTCCCATCCTATGAAGGTGTTTTCTTAGGTGATAGTGGCCTGTGAGAAATCCAACTATCACCCTCATCTTACCCCTGCTAAGACGAAGGATCTGAGAAGATGTTTTCATAGAAGGTTCTTGAATCATAAGCCTTGCATGTTTTTGATCGGTGGTTTGCTTCCACTTTTTTGTAGTTTCTTTAAGCATTCTTTCTCCTATCACCCTTTTTGCGGTAGTCTTAGAGATCCCGCAAAAAGGCTCAGGGCTTAAAGGTAGGTCTGCAGTCCCCAGTTTGGCTAACTTATCTGCATTTTCGTTTCCTTCTACACCAGTATGCCCTGGTACCCAAGTAAGAAAGATCCTATTATGGGTCCCCAAGTCATGTAGAAGGTTCCTACATTCCCAAACAAGTTTGGAGCTTATTTGGAATGAGTTTATTGCCTTTAAGGCTGCTTGACTGTCACTGAATATGTAGATTTTCCTATTTGAGTAGGATCTTCTAAAACATTCTTGTAGACAGTAGATGATAGCAAGCAGTTCCGCTTGAAATACTGTGGCATGTTTTCCTAATTTTCGGGAAATCCTTGCCTTAGGTCTGATCCCACATATTCCAGCACCTGCCTTTTCGTTTTGTCTGGAGCCATCTGTGTACCACACAATGTCTCCATTTGTGAGCTTGTAGTTTTCCTCTTTCCATTCCTCTCTTAGGTCAATAAGTACCTCAAAGGGTCTTTGAAAGAGGAATCTTGTCTCCATGATGTCGGAGGGCATCAAAAGTATAGGGTCAAAGAATTTTTGGTTAATACTGGTGTGGGACTTTTGGCTGGCAAAATCCATCCACAGTCCAGCGTTTTCCAGTCTGTAGGAACTTCTTCTGGCAGCACCGCTGATAAAGATATCAAGTGGGACGACAGATAGAATAATTTCCATGGCTCTGGTGGGAGTGGAGGACATAGCACCTGTTATACTCAGGCAGGCAGCTCTTTGAAGACTGTCTAGCTTGGTCTTAACATTCAATTGTTCCGTCTTTTTCCACAAGACCACAGCCGCATAGGTCACAATGGGTCTAATAGCCATAGTGTATAGCCAATAGGTCATCTTTGGCCTTAGACCCCATGATTTACCAAGAACTCTTCTACATCGTAGAAGTCCAACTTTTGCTTGGTTAATTTTACTTTTCAGATGCTGATTCCAGGTTAATTTAGTGTCCAGTATAACTCCCAGATATTTAACCTCGCTCAGCATATTTACTTTTTCCCCTAGTAGGGTAGGTATATCACTTTTGTCAATGCAGGTTCTTCTTCGTGTAAATGGGACAAGAGTAGTCTTTTGAGGATTTACTCTCAAATTCTTTTCACAGCACCATCTTGCGATTCTGTTCAGGGTCCCCTGCATGATATTTATCACCGTTTTCTCATCCATGCCCGATATGTAGACGACAATGTCATCTGCATATCCCTGGGCATAAATGCCGCTTTGATTGAGGTCTGCAATTAGGTCATCAACCACCAGATTCCACAACAGAGGGGAGAGAACTCCTCCCTGAGGGCAGCCTCTAGTGGGTCTAGCCTGAAGTGTTGCCCCAAACAACTCTGTTGTAATAATTCTGTCTGCTAACAAGGAGTTTATCCATTTGCAGACCTGTGGTTCAATAGCTCTGCTGACAGCAGCAGCAGCGATTGAGTTAAAAGAGGTATTATCGAAAGCACCCTCAATATCAAGAAAAGCTGCCAAAGCCATTTCCTTGCACTCCAGGGTCTTCTCAATCTTTACAACCAGGTGTTGCAAAGCCACCTCTGTAGATTTACCGGGTTGATAGGCAAATTGGTTTTTGTGAAGAGGTCTGGTATTCCTCATTACATCCCTAATGTGTCTATCAATTATTTTTTCCATACACTTAAGTATGAAAGATGATAGACTGATAGGACGAAAGTTCTTAGCCTGGTCATATTGGCTTTTTCCAGGTTTGGGCAGAAAGACTACCCTTGCCTTTCTCCATGGTCTGGGGATATATTCAAGAGCTAGACTAGCTCTGAACATTTTACACAAGACCCGTGAGATGAGATCGGCCGATTTCTGAAGCACAATCGGTATTATCCCATCTGGTCCTGGAGTTTTATATGGTTCAAATGAGTTGATAGCCCATAGTACTTGTTTAACAGTAAAAATTTTCTTGGCAACTATCCAGTTTTCCCTTCTCACCCTTATTGGATATCCCAGGGGAGAAGGGTTTAACTCATTAGGTACCAAGTTGGAGTTTGGAAAATGTGTCTCAACCAGAGTCTATAACTTCTCTGCCAGTTTTGGTATAGCCACCGGAATTATTCTTAAGGGTCCCCACCAATATTGGTGTATCTCTTTTAAGAATTTTGTGGAGTCTAGCGCCCTCAGCGGTACTTTCAACCGAATCACAGAACTTCCTCCATGAATTCCTTTTGGCCATTCGAACAGCTTTGTTGTATTCTGAAAGTAGGCACTTGTATTCTTCCCACTTGCCAGATTTCTTTGCTTTCCTGAAAAGTTTTCTTACTGTCTTCCTCTGCCTCATAAGGTCTTGGTTCCACCATGAGTTAGGTTGTTTGCCTTTCCTTAGAAGCAGGGGACAGTTATTTGTATATGAAATATAGATTGCCTGCTGCAGGCCGTCTGCGAACAGTTCTAGATCGTAAGTATCATAGATTTTCCGAGAGAAGTCCTCCAGGTAATTCTGGAGTTCATTGTAAAAAAAGGTCCAGTTCGTCCTATTGGGATCTCTGAACGTCTTCTCCCAGTGATATTCAGATTTCAGTGAGAAGTGGATAAATTGATGGTCTGCCATTGAAGGCTTCTCATCAACATGCCAATTGTGAATATAACTACTTAGTTCAGGGCTGGCTAAGGTTATATCAAGTACTTCCTTTCTTACACTGGTTATAAAGGTCGGTTTGTTTCCTACATTTAAGATATCTAGGTTATTTTCAAGTACAAAGTCTAAAAGAGCTTCACCTCTGTCATTGATATTGGAGCTGCCCCAGATTGTGTGGTGTGCATTCACATCACAACCGAGAATCAATCCCGATTGCTGTTCTGCACACGCTGTCAACAATCTCTTCAGCTCTGCACTCACAGGATCTTTTTCCTCATATGGCAGGTACCCAGAGCCTATCAAGATTTCTCTGGTTCTCCCGCCATTATGAAGAGTTATCTTTGCTACTGCCAAATCCCTAGAACAAAGTTCATGGATCGGCATTGCATCGATGTTGTTGTTAATAAGTAAGCAAGCTCTTGGAGAGGAGCTTGCAAAATCATAAATTAACTTACCTCCACTGTCCTTTAATCCCCTGATGCCTTCTTTGTACAGCCAGGGTTCTTGGATTAGGGCAATGTGGATTCCCTCAGTCCGGAAAACCCCACTGAGGTTGGCTGCAGCAAGTCGTTTATGCTGCAGGTTGGCCTGCAGGAGCTTCATTGACATTGTCAGTGGAAGCTGTAGCAGGTTTTTCCAGAGCCCTAGCCTGCACTTGGGTAAAGCCTATGTAGAATTTACATTCTCTACCCATCAAGGTCTTGGCATCTTGTTCTGGAATACTTACCACAATGGTTCTACCCTCATTACCAGATTTTTGGTTGAGGATTCCCCATTCTGTGGCAGTTAGTCCTCCGTTCTGAGCTTCTACTTTTTGTAGAATCTCTTTACCGGAGAACTTGTTGTATATAGCTGGGATCTTGGCTATAAATTTTTTGGTTTTAACGATTTTGCGTGCCTCGTCAACAAGGAGGGACAAGCCGTTCCATGGTGACATTTCTCTAACAGTTCTGGTCAGCCATTGGCTGCTGTTAGAGTCGGCACAGAGGATAATTATAGCTCCTCCTTCCAGACGACAATATTTGAATTGAGGTCCTGTTCCCGGAGGAACGCCCTCAATCTTAGACATTGCGTCTAGTTGGAAGGTCATCAGCTGTTCTTCTGACAGTTTCTGGTCTGGATATCCTTCCACGACAACTGCCATCTTCACAGCCGATAAGGTGTCACTATAACTAGGGTCTGCCCCGTTTCCGGGTTTAGCCCTCTTTGTTGACATTTTCTCCTGAGAGTGGGGAGTACTACCATCCGACCTTGGCCTCTTGGTAGAGGGCCTGATCGGGGTCTGTAACTCCTTTCCCTTTGGAGTGGTTTTGGCTTTTGGTTTGGGTCTGTTCTCTACCCATGTACCCTCAGCTAACTTCCTTTCTTTGGTCAGCCTTTTTTTGGCAGCCCCAGAGATTTTTTTCCTCTGTATATCAATCCTGTCAAGCCCCAAGACTATCTTTTGGAGATCTCGATCTCCTTCAAGGTCTGTCTGTGGGGTTGCAGGGCCTGATCCTGAGGATTGGGTCTCCATCAAGGTCTGATTATCTTCCTCTTTGGAGTCGGTGGTTTGATTTTTGTTTTCATTATTTTTTTCCATAGATTGGTGTATATTCCGCAGGAATTATGCAGTCCACCCCGCCAGAGCCTGCATACCAGGGTAAGGCAAATTACTCCTAGAGGTCGCCAAGCACTCTAGGAGGCTCCGTAAAAGGCACCAATTAACCGTCGGTACCATACACCCATCAGCACGGGTCGCATAACACTTTGGGTTAACGGAAGCTGGTCCGCGCCCCCTTATTCAATATTCGGGGATATCCTGAGTATGTTTCGGCTCAGGACTTTCGGCTATCCGCCACCTGCCGACGCGCCCGGTAGCAGAGCTCATGCCCCGGGCCCGTGCCCATGGTGTAAGGTATTAAGTTGGTGTAAAATTTTCTGCATATTTCAAATCCGTTGAAAATATTTTAAAGAAAAAATAATATTTTTAGGTATCCATCTAAGTAGAAATTTTCTGTAGATTTCAAATCCTTTGAAATTTTTACTCTATCTTTAATGGTTTAGGAGACAGAAAAAAGAACTTTGACTTCAGTTAAAAAATGTATCGTCTAGTTGAGAAATCAATCATGCAAAATCAAAGGGGAAACTTAAAAAAAAAAATAATAATTCTGCATTCAGCGGATGAAAAAAACGGCATGATTCCAAACCCTGACTGCAAGGTCACATGAGTAGAAAAAGTTCTCTGCGTTTAAAAACCAATGGAGAATAAAACTATGAAATTCATTTAAAAATCTTCTAGATTAAATTTTAAAATTTTGCCACGACCCAAAAAATTTGGACTATTTGTGTGCCAAATCTTATTGCTGTAAGTGCCATAGATTGTCAGGATTTTGTGGCCTCGAAACAGACAAACAAACACTTCCTTTTATAATAGTAGAGATGCTAGATTGTGCTGTGTTTCTGTGACTATTAAAGTTTTGATTGGTTGTGTGACATCATGAGTAGGTGAAGTTTCTAATTCTTTTGATTGGTTGTGTGATGTTACAAGTGAAACAAGGTATTAAAAAACGCCATGACAATACCAATGAGTATAAAAGGATTACCGTACACAGCTCATTGTTTTACCAGTATTGCTCAAAACACAACATGCGAAAACAAAGCAAGTTAACAGCTATATGACCAGTTAGTGAGAAAAACTAAAAAGATAACCTATCAAATGTTCACTTCCAAGTCTTCGAGATTGTGCAAAATATCTACCAAGTTGATTACGCTCAAAAATGAATGGTCTTATTTTACATTTGAATTTTTTCACTGATGGGAAAAAGTTTCTTACCCAAGCAAGATTTTGCATGCCAAGACTAACAGAACTAAAGTGTCATTTTTTTTTTTTGGTACAGCTTTGAAGGGAACATTTTTGGCATGCTTTTAGTGCAAGTTGTGGTAGGCAAACCCCTTTCACATTAGGATTGATAGGATAAATGGCCAGTCATGCGACGGGTGCATAACAAAATTTATTTTTTTTGATCAAACTTCATTTAAATATTATTTAAAACCTGATGGTATGTGATCACTGGCTGTGTATAAACCTCTTTTCACTTCTGTTCATTTGCTATGCGTATTGTTATGCAAACATGAAATAATATGAGCTTGCTTTGAATTAGTACATCATAAAATTCAAATTTGATCATTGTTTTTAAGTTATGATCAGTTTTGCACTGTAAGATGACCACCGTTTTGACATCCATGCTGTCATTAGAATAGCTTTTATTCAAAAATGTGTTGCACGCTCTGAATTTTTCTCGGATTAAAGTACATATGTTAGTTAATACTACTACGAAGTTTCAGAGAAAAATAAGAGGGTTCATTTTTTTTATAGTCCTTTAAAGTCTACTGTTTTTAAAAGGGAATTTCCAACTTTATGTGTAAAAACACTCCATTAAAATGTAAAATTGCCACTGGTTTTGTATTTTATGTACACTCCTGAAATAAATGGCTTCTATTTGGTACCAAAATTACTAAATTTGAACTATTAGTTCTATAGTTAGTGCCCTGTATAGATAGTGTGGAAATCCAAGATGGCCGCCATTTTGTAAAATTGACCAATTTTTAAATTATTGTATATTGGCTAATATTGGACAAAATATTAAAAAAATTGAGATCTAAAGGTTTCACTACCATGTCTATCTGTGGTAAAAATTTGAAAAAATCCATGACTATGGTGCAACACCCTTAATATGGAATGACCCATCTGTCAGTCAGGATTTGTACCCCATTAGAATTGTTTGGAAACCTAGAATGTTTAGTTCATGAAATTGAACTTTGGTTACTGTTTCTAGAGACTTGTGTATAAAAACACCTACATAAAGTTACTAATTTTTAAAAATCCTCTTCACATAGTAAACCAATCTCTTGTTCCTACTATAAGCTCATTGTGATAAAAATAAACAAAACATTTTCATTCTACAGCATATTTTGCAGATAGTGCACACTTAACATAAGGAAAGAATATGTGGCAAGTCACTGTAGCTCTTTCCTGGTATAGAAGTTTTCGACATAAAGTCATGTGTCAGTGCCATCTAAACATTCCCCTCAGCTACTAAAATGTTCTACTTTAGTGCAATTTCAAATTTATTTCTTGGATACTTTACTCTCCAAGTGTTTTGTCCATGATCTGATCAGTTTAGGAAATGACGTGATATGTCTTGGAAACAGCTGTTCGAAGGAGAATACAAATCTGAGTAGAACTGATGACAGTTTGAAAACATTTTGTACTACAGGGCAGTTTTCGACACAAAGATGAACCAGCCAGGGGGGTTAGAATAAAGAGTATAGCCTGTCAGAAGGAAGATTAAATGGTTGATCTGTCAAAATTTGTGCTAAAGAAATAAAAAAAAATCAGAAAAGTTATGTGCTGAAAGTGGTAACTATTCCTAAATTCTATTGTCACGCAACTATAGACTGTGATAATTTCGAACCGATTGAGCTGTTGTACCCTTGATAATTTATTAGATGTTGATCCTATCGTTTTATGCAATTTAGTTTGGTTAGGGTTGGTTTTAGGTGTTTTATGGCATAAGGTGAAAATTAACGGTTGCCATTCGTTTGTTTGAAAGTGGGGGACTGAAAATTTTTGCTACTGTCACGACATTTTCTTAAAAACATTAGTTTAGTTAGTGGGAGTTCAGTGACCAATGAATGAAACAAGTTCAGTGGCTGCTGGCAACTTACAAAATTTCTTAACTTCCACCTTTAGAATGCCATGCTGTACTGTATGCAAGACATACAACATCAAGTAATAGACTTGCACAGTGAAAGTTTCACTGGCACAGAAGAGAGGAATGCACATGACACAAATTGAACCTGTACAGCGTACAACTCTTAAGTTTTCGAGCACATTGGGCATATCCACTGAACCATGTCCCCTTAGATGAATTCAGTTTACCTTATTAATGATTCTAAATTAGAATATTGTAGAAGGCATGGTTCTATATGCCACTAATTTGTATCTTCTAGGTTATTGTGGAAAAAGCTCCCAGAGCCCGTATTGGTGACCTCGATAAGAAGAAATACCTGGTTCCTTCTGATTTAACAGTTGGACAATTCTACTTCCTGATAAGAAAGCGAATCCATCTACGGCCGGAAGATGCGCTATTTTTCTTCGTGAATAACGCCATTCCCCCTACAAGTGCAACAATGGGTGCACTCTACCAGGTAAGAACACTCCACTCCACTTGCATTACCCTTTGAATTCTGCGCAAGGTTTTGTGTTTGGAATCTCTTTACGTCTTAGCAGGTGGTTTTTATTTTGTTAATGGTTTTCTCTTGTTCGATTTGATTTACTTGGCTCGTGCATTGAAGACAGCTCTTGTTTAGTCCTAGTTTTTTGCTTTAGTTTTAAGGGTTTAATAATTAAATTTAGGCCCTTAAATTTTACTAAAACACTGCAGAGTCATTCCATGCTGAAAGGGAAAAACTTGAAAAATAAAATAATAATAATAGATATATTTTACATAATTTTGGGTTTAAAAGAGTCTGAAATTCTTTGGTGGCTACTAATTTTTGTTTAGAATTTAGTTAGATTTTAGATAAGTTAGAACTTTGAATTAGAATTGGAAAAATGAAGTGTTACGTAAGTTGCTGTAACGTAAGTTACTTTAAAAAAATTGTAATTAATTTAATTGATGAACGACAGTTTTAAAATTGCATGACTACAATTATGAAAGACTAGAAAAAAGCCTGAATGTATATACTTTTCAAACTATATCGTGTTAAACAGAACAGAATGTTATAACTCTTTACTATAACATAAGTTACTAAATTTAATTTAATTCTGTGAACTTAAAAATATCAGTAAATTAATAACATTCCCATCAAAGTTTAGCTTTTTATTAGTTTATTGAACAATTCAAGTGAATATTTTGTTTTCCATTATTCTTTTCTAATATATTTACACTTCAAGATCAATATATTTGTTTAAATGTAACGTACGTTACCGTGGAATTGCCCTGCATATTTGATTTAATCTTCATTTTAAAACCAATGTCAAAGATACTCATCCAAGGTCAAGTGTTGCCAAAAATCGCCGACATCTCTAATAGTAGGACCCAGCATAGGCGCCGACTTCATAGGGTTTGGGGGGGCTCGAGCCCCTCCAATGTTTTAAGAGGAGGGACTAAGCCCCCCCCCCCTCAATAATTTTAAAGTAATTTTTCGTTTTCAGTATGGATTTTCTGATTATCTGTATCTCTACGAATTCCATTTGCACCGATAGTGGATGGCACCAAACTTTATCTACAAAGTGTTACCGCTAACGGGTAGCCGTTGGCTGACCACATGTGGGGACCATGAATTGCAGCGAGCCGGCTTCCACTTCAAAGGATGGCAATTAGATATGTCACTCCTCGGGACCTGCTTGGGATGATCCCCAAAGCGTAGAGTGGAGTTTCATTACTAGTGGGGTGGTCATTATCTCTGTTCTGAGAACTCCAGAAAGTTGTCCGACTAAGTTTAAGGAAGGACGGAGTTTTTTCTTATCAGAAATTACAAGATGGACGAATGGACATCCGTGAAAACCGAGAAGATGGGGGAACTAAGGGGGGAAATTTGGTCAAGAAGTTCTAATCGTAGAGTCCAGCGACCGTTCAGGCTGCTGTTTTTGTCACAATACGTGATTGTATTTGTTGCTCTGTGTCCTTTTTGCCCTCTTCTCTTCAGAAAGCTACACTCTCGGAATATGCGTTTGGTCTTGTGAAAGAAAGGTAAGTTCTGTTTTATGCGAGATCTGATATTCTTGCGAATAGTCATTCGCGGAACAAGAATATCAGATCAGAATATATCCGCGAATAGTCATTCATGCATTCCAGAAATGAAGATTGATAAACTAGTAAAAATAAAAAAATGAGTGCTTTCTGAGTCGAAAAGGTAGGAAGATTCTGGATCCGCCACTGTCAACATTTAATTTTAAAATTCGAAAGGTATGAAGTAGAAATTATTTAAATTATAAAGCATGGATTTTTCTGAATATTTTTATTTGAATGAAATATCTCTTCAAATTTGTAACATTTTCTTTCTAAAAAAATTGTTGAAACTTTTGTTTTTGTGAAACAGAACGAATATTTTATGATCATGGTTATCCGAAACCAACATTTGAATGAAACATTTTAAGTGCTATTACTTTTAAAAATTTAAAAATTCTCTATAAAATAGTTTCAAATTAGGAATATTTTAATTTTCTTTGAAATAAAAAAAATAGTACAAGCCAAGTATACAATTTGGGTTTAATATTTATGAATAAAATTAGTACTGAAATTATAATGCAGTGTATTGGTGCGTGTGGATATTTACACACCATTACACTGCCCCCTACAACAATATGGGGGTTGTCCCCGGCGCCCATTATTTTTAAATGGCGTTATTTAGAAAACATATTAAAATCTTGTACTGGTTTTTATTCCATTACAATAATACTTCTTAGAAAATTCTAATTTTATGCCATGTTTAAAGGTAATGATGATTCATTATTTTAGAAATGATTTGTTTTAAATTTTAAGCAAGCTATTTTTTAGACATAATGTTATATTTTTTTTAAATAAAATATTTATACAGTACAGCGAAGAACATCAACATGCAAAACCTTTAAACAGTTTTAGGAATGAAAGTAATATGAAAAAAATAATTCCATGGTCTCAAGGTAAAAGTGCTTTTTATATAAATTTTGGTCGAATTAGGTAAAGTACATTATTAATGATTTAATTATCTATACGTTCAAATACTAAAAATCAAATACAAATACAAAAGTCTACATTTGCTGCTTTTTAAATTAAAATTTTAATTAAGATAAAGATGATTTTCTTTAAAGATTTGAGTTTTAAATTTGGGTTTTCATTAAAATTATTTTTATTTAGTGTACCTAAGTTGGTATCTATTGTACCTAATTTTTTATTATTCTTATAATTTACATAAATTTTGTCATATTAAGTATGAAATTGTTAAAATTTCTCAAATAATATGAGTATTTTTTATGTCAAAATCCGATTTAAAATCGGCAAATAAAAATTTTGGTTTCCAAATCTTGATCTATTGCTTCCAAATTCAGTTTTATTATTGTATTTTTATCTTTACATCCTAGTGTTGTGAAATATATTTTTATTGGTTCTCTGAACAAGCATTGTACAGTTAATATTTATGTAATTTTGAGGAGAAAAATATTTTAAAATATTAAACGAAGTTTACCAATCACTCAGACATGAAATTCTAAATCCATTCTTTTGAAACTAAAAAATAATTTTCTAAAATAAATTTTTATTTCCCTGGAAAGGGATTTGAGGATTTCGAAAATTTTTAGTTTTTTTTTTTTAAAGTATTAAAAGAATTAGAGGTTTAAAAATATGAAATTTTTTTTACAAAATGTTACATGTGCCATGCAAGTTTAGCGACGGTCCCAAATTAGTATGATGCACCAATTATTTCGTTTTTTTATTATTGGTGGCCGGGTATTAGCTTCCCTCGCAGAGACGTAGCCGAAAAAAATTCGGAAGGGATGTTGGATTGCCTTTTTGGTCAAAAGAGGATTTTTTTAGTTACCGGAAGGGGGGGGGGTGGATACTCCTTGGGCCCCCTCAATATTTTTCCGAAGTCGGCGACCCAGAGACCCGAAACCTGTCTTAAAAGTTTCTTCACCTGTGGTTAATCTATCTCTGGTTAATCTATCGCGATCGAAATAAAAATGTTGTAGCCTCGAGGACATGAAAAATTGCCGTGAGAAGGCTTAAAATGTACCTAATATCTCTTATGCTTTAAGAGTGGAGCTCTTGGAGGTCATTAGCTTTTGTTCGCAAACAAAAACTGACTAAAGTAAATGGATTATTTCTTGTCAACAAACCCTTATTGAATTGATAACTGCTGCAAATTTTCACTGAATTAGTGTTATAAAAATGCATTTTGAATTCAGGGATTTTTTTTTTTTTTTTGTCTGACAATGAATGGATCTGATAACCTACAAACATCACAGCTTTTACCTTTATACTAATGCTAACAATAAGTTATGTTGCAAGGGAACAACTGCTGCACCAACCTTAGCATAATAATTAAACAGGGCAGAATAATTCTAATGGGACTTAATTCTATTTAAATCCTATTTTTTTTTTAATATTAAGTAACAAAATCATCAAATTTGAACTTGGGCCTTTTTTCTACCATGCCCGAAGAGAAACATCTTTAGGCGTGTACTGGCATCAATACCCTGGAGTATGCAAGTGATCTTTCCTCCCTTTCATTTTTACCATCCTAACCTTCTGTTTTTTTATTTTTTTCCTGCCTCACTGTGTGTTGTTGCCTCTTCACTTTAACGACCTTTTTGATTTGGGTCATTGTTTTAAAATTTGCAGTATAGTGCTGTTTTAACAGATATATTCAAGTACATATTATTAAAAGAAAGAAAAGATGGTTGATTGTTCAAAATGTTCGTTTATTCATGACGAGATAGAAACTTTCACATCCAAAATTATGGAAGGGTCTAAAAATTGGGTCGTAAAAAAATTTAAGGTGCAAAACAACTAATGACCCCTAATTTCGAATCCTGCTAGATACTACTATCTCCAGATATATTTGACCGTTGTATATACCTGATATTTCTAACACAGACATGTGATTAACTATAAGTATATGTATGCACACATGATAAAAGCAGGATAGGATTTAACTGTTCCCCCATGTCTCCTGACTTGCCAAGAGGTTTAGAGCCTAGAAGATAAATCCATGCACTGGCAATCGCCAATTTTGAATCCTGATCGTTATTCTTTGAACCCACCTCTTTACCTGTTGTTTTGAGCCAATATTGATATTGAACCTGCTGACTAGATCCTTGCGATTATTTCAGATTTTTCTTTTCGCTTCCAGGAATTTACATTAAATTGTTCATAGTTTGTTTACACGTTCTTCCATGAAAGTGCTTACTAATGTACTCTATAACAAAAAATCGATGCACCAAGAAGGAGTTGTGTCGGACTCAATCCACTTGGAACAGCGCTGACCGGGGACGTATAGTCTTTAGTGACGAGTCCCGTTTCCAACTATCGTGACGACAACTGCAGACTTTTCTGGATGCGTACAGGACAGTGTGGGGATCCTGTACGATCCTGCCCTCACTATTGCATGCCACACATGCCCACAACAGGGCATTATGGTCTAGGGTACCATCTGTTTTGATAGCCTTTTGGTAGTCATTTCTGGCACACTTACAGCACAGCGGTACAGACAACATTTTACGACCCGTTGTGTTACCATCCCTTTTGCGACAGTATGGACTTACTTTTCAACAAGATAATGCCGGACCACACATGGCACATGTTGCTATGAATTGTCTTCAAGCTTTCCCAACACTTCCTTGGCCAGCTAGGTCTCCTGATCTCTCTCCCATAGTGCACATTTTGGACGTTATGGGAAGGCGATTGCAACTGGAATGTTGGCCATTTAGCCCGACGGAGACGACAAGAAATTCCGGAAGACACCCTCCGGGAACTTTTTCACTCTAAAACATGCCTGGTGACCGATTGCATCGAGGCCAGAGGTGGACCAATGCCTTATTGACTTCCTCCCTTTGTAACAATCAAACTCTGAAATAAATCATTCTATTGTTCGGACATTTTAATTGTTGGTTTTTCTATGTACATTCTTCACCATCCACCCATTTTTATCGCAATCGGACAACTCCTTGGTGTATCGATTGTTTTGTTATAGAGTGTAGTTAGAATCTGGATATCCAGCAATGGAATTAATAAAGTTAGTTCTGATTTAGCTTTACAATGCTATGCTTCTATTTTTTCTCATTCTTTTAAACACAATACAAAATTATTTAACCATTTATTTAAAAAAAAATTCAGCTTTTTTTTTTCTTATGTTCCATTTGATGATCTCTAAAGTACTTTAAATCCAAATCATTTTAACAGGAGACTTGATGATGATAGTTCATATAGTTACACATATTTTAACCCATACGCATTTGCTATGTTCAGAACGAGTTTTGACATGTGATACCATCCCATCTCAGACACATTTTAAGTGAATGTCCTGATTTTAGTTCTTTTACTCCATTACATGGTGTAAAAGAACTCGGTGCTACTAATCCTACTGTTATGGATATTTTAGTAACCCCACCTCTTGCAAATCTATTTTTTATTTATATCAGATATAGATTTTTATAATTTTATTTATTTTAATTTTGGAATGTAGTTTTGTATAATTTTGTGTTTTTGAACACTTTGTTTTAAATTTACGAATAACCCTAATTTAATTACTGATAGTTTGGCCCATAAATACCTATCAATTGGTTTTTCTTCATTTTTGGTATGTATGGGATTCACCTACCTGAGGACCTCTTTTTCTGCTTTCGGTTGGTTGGTGATACATGGCACAAGGGCCACACTTGGCCATGCTGCGCCAAACAATACATATTAGTCTTTCTCAAAACACTTAGTAAGAACTAAAATAAAGACATAATATACATACAGTTCAAAAACAGTCAAATTTTAAAATCTAAATACAGTTTATAAAACCAATGTCTGAGAGGAATAGGAGTAAATTTTTTTATGAGGTGTGTGTATCCATCAACAGGTCCTTCAGGGTTGGGTTAAGAAATACAAATTGGTTTAGTCTATTGTAATTAAAGTTAGGACATTCTGTTAAAATATGTTTAATGGATAAAATGGTGGTTCAAAATGAACATAATGGAGCAGGTTCTCTGAGTAGCAGATGTCTGATATGAAGCCTGGTCAGTTTTACATCAAAATTTCTATTAAAATTTGATTTTCTAAATGAATTGATAAATGGTTGAATAGAATGAAGTCAGTTTTGGGATTCTTGATCCCAGATTTTTCTTTCATCCCACTAATCTTTTCGCAACATTTTAAAATTTTTGTCTTGTGTTTGGCGCATTTTGACCCTAGTGCCTTAAACCCCCAAAACATCCCCCCCTTTTCTTCGATCTCTTTAAGGGGGACCATGCTCCACAGTGTTAAAATGGTTGAATTTTAAGGAACATTTTCTCAGAATCTTTCATGTGTAATGATTTTAAAAAATTTTTATATGGGTTTTGAAGTCACTTTAACAGAGATTTTTAAAAACCTTAAAATTCGAAGTTTTTATTTTTTCCCCCAACTTGTATTTTTTTTTTAAATGACTACTTTTTATTCTTTTTAACTATCAGGATGAAGTTTTCTGAGCAAATAAAAAAAAATGCTTGTGGTAAAATATTTTATAGGGTATGTTACACTCGTTAAACAATTTTTTCAAAAATATTTGCTTGAATAGACTATGAAAAATGTTCCTTTTATGGAAAAAATGCACATTTGGAGGTTTTGACATTTAAAACATAAAGTTGACCTTACTTCAGGTACATACAGGTATTTTCAAAAAATTATTTAAAATACTTCTACTCAAAGTGTCTCCATAAATAACACAATTTTAAACAGAATTGTGTAAACATTTACTTAAATTTATAAAAAAGATCGAAATTTTGAAATATTTTTGTGCACTGGTCCCTTAAATAACCTTTTAGTGAATCAATATTTGTTTTGGTAAATAGATATGCTAAAAATTACCATGCTGCATAGAATGTCCATTTTGCTGTAGCAGAATAATTTGTGACTTGTGTGTCGGCCAGCATTTATCTTTCAAGTTGCTGTTAACTCCAAATTAAGAGCCTGTGTACTAGCATTTTGTAGATTTGAGTTAATTGATTACATTATATGTTACCTGTGCCTAATTGTTTAATTTCCTCCAGGAACACCACGAAGAGGATTCCTTTCTGTACATAGCTTATAGTGATGAGAGTGTTTATGGCGAAGAAGAGTAGAGGATAGGGACATTGAGATCCTCGCTTCCTTTTCGTTCGATGTTTGTAAAAATGCTTTCAGTGTCAGGTTATATCAAAAGGTATACAGATGAAATTATAAATTTTATTGAGAAGTTTCTCACTGTATCTCCAGGAAACTGTTCAGTTTTGAATTGTATGTTTTTTCTGTTCTTGACAATAAATTAATGTTTTAAACCAATGGCGAATGTTGCATTTATTTTGTACTCGGTACTACAGAGTAAAGAATTGTTTTATGAAAGAAAGGACAAAAGGAAGCCTGAAAGATTTCTTTAATCTTCTAACAACCAACATTTAATCTCCTGAGATGATGCCAGCAAATTATTTTGTATTTATTATTAATTATTTGGTGGTGTAAATTGTCTTCATTTAAAATGTAATTAGGATGATTGTAGTAGTTGAATTGATATTTATGCTAACTTTAAAAAAAAAAAAATCTTCATGTATCAATTATTGATATTTATTTCTTATTATGATTAAATACTATGCAGGTATTTCTGTGTACTATAAATTATTAAACTTTCTAAATTATTAATGCATTTATGCTTATTAAAAAATCTTTTGATAGTACAATTCCAGAAAGAAAGGATAAATTATACAAATGCTTGTTTTAAAATTGAGTGGAACTTTTGAATTTAATTTGAAAGCCTCATTAATTGAATTTAAATACTGCTTATCTAAAAGAACGTTTTAGATGAATTCATTTCTGAGGTTTTTCTAAACATAAAAAATTATTAAATTGTTTAAGTAAAAAAAATGTATGAAGTGGCAAAAAAAAAATTAGGTACAGATATGCTCATGTTTTGTGATGAATGTGCAAGTGGTTATAAAAATTTGCATTGTGAATTATTAAAAAGCTTTGCTTCTGAAACTGAAGTATAAAATGCAATTTAGGGGGTCAAACTTTTTATTGGGAACAGCACTCCTACAATAATGTACACAGCATTATTTCGTTGTTTTACTATGAAAGCCTTGTAAAGATAATATTTTTAAGGTATACAGATCAGCAGTATAATGTAATCCAAAAATTGAATCTTCAAATGTGCTTTTGGGGTTGCGAGTTTGAATCCAGCCAAAGACCGTTGTGTACAAAGGAGGCTGGTGCTCGTTAAATCCATCGTGATGTGGCCTCAAAATGTCCACATTGGCGTGGTGTGGAAGTTTGGAGAGTGGGGTGCCAACAAGTGTGCCCTCGTATTTTTTCCTTTGGGTTTAATTCTGGACCGTCGTCAATAGCCCATTAATTGAACTACTTACCTAAGTGGAATATTTTGTTACTATTCTTTCATGAGCCCTATAGCACATAAGGAGCTCGGAGCCTTTCCAAACACTACGCAGAACCCCTTGGCAGTGTTTACAAATTATTTACTGATGGTTTCTTGGAATTTTCTGTTTGCATTTGTGAATTTACAACACTGCACTCAGCCTAAAATAACTATATGATTGATTGCTCAAACCACGACTGCGGATTTGAAATCAATATAAATATATAAGGAAATATCCTGTTATCAATTTATATCATGTTTTGACCGTAGGGAGCAATGCAATTTTCGTAGGATTCTTTAGAACAATGTGATGAGTCACAATCAAAATGACAAACGGAACTACTACACTACTTTGAAATCTCGTGATACTCAAAAGAGTCACAAATTTATCAGATGCATCAATAATCGCAACTGTGACATCTGCAACATTTTGGGTTCGGATCTTTCCCTTAAGGGTTTAAGCCCAGACCATCGTCAATAGCCCGTTGTGTTGCTCTAGTACGACGTTAATTAAAAAATTACCGACATTTCGGAGTATTGCACATTTCCAAATTATGCCCACAAGAGGGGGCCCGGTTGGATTCGTAATTTTTAATAAACGTCGTACTAGAGCAACCCAACGGGCTATTGACGACGGTCCGCGATCAATCACTTAAGGGTAAGGTAATTTCAGTTAACGTCGTACTAGAGCAACTCAACGGGCTATTGACGACGGTCCGGGAGCAGTCCCTTAAGGGAAAGATCCGAGGACAACACCTGAACTGGCACCCCACTCTCCAAACTTCCACGCCAACCCAATGTGAGGACTTTCAGCCACGACAGATTTAAGGTGCACCAGCCGCCTCTACACCATACGCTTACAAACATCCGTGCACTGACCCGGATTCGAACCAGGATCTAGAGAGGCTAACACCTTAGGGACGAGGGACCCAGTTGGAAGAGCAATCGGAGCGTTGCGAGTTCCAATCAAACAACGTGTACAAAGGGGCTGGTGCATGTTAAATCTGTCGTGGCCCCAGATTGGTGATGCGGAAGTTTGGAGAGTGGGGTGCCAACTCAGGTGTTGCCTCGTCGTGATGTCAGATCTTTCCCTTTGGGATTTGGTGTTGTCCTCAGTTCTTTCCCTTTGGTATTGAATCCGGATCGTCTTCAATAGCCCGTTGTGTTGCTCCAGTACGACGTTAATTAAAAAAAATACTTATTTCGACTTGTCGGATCTTTCCATTGAGGGATTGATCCCGGACCTTCGTCAATATCCCCATGTATTGTTCAGGTGCGACGTTTTTGATATACCTACCTACTTTCGACTTAAGATATGCTATTCACCCCCCCCCCAAAAAAAAAAAATTCGCTTTGATGACTCAAATTAAGAATGATAAGGCATCTAACTCATTCATGTGTTAATAGTTATGTTTTCATTCCGAATACATCTCTTCAAAGTGTTTCACTCATATTGTTAGATCATAATCCAATAATAGTTTATCACCCTCTAAATTTCGTGTGCTTTGTGAATCCAATACTTGATTCGCAGAATTTCACTTTCGTGCCTTATCGGCATTGCCTTCGAACTCTTATCTAATATACAATGCGATAGGGTTTCATTGTTTGGTGTCTTATCTCGCTCGGTTTGTCTTACAACTGAAGGACTTGGCATAACAATTAATAATTGAGTTTCGATTTTTTTAATCTCGTTTTTAGTGTTTCGTATATACAACTCATCGGTATATACAACGTGCTCTCATGTTTATGCCAATTATTCACCTGCGATTCAAAATAACGTGATGTCCTTTCATCTTTTCTTTTGGGTAATGGTAATGGTAATTTTAGTTAACGTCGTACTAGAGCAACACAACGGGCTATTGACGACGGTCCGGGACCAGTCCCTTAAGGGAAAGATCCGAGGACAACACCTCGTAATTTTGAATCACGGTCAGATGACGAAGCAACACCTGAGCTGCCACCCCACTCTCCAAACTTCCACGCCAACCCAACGTACATACTATATAGAAGATATCGTTTGCAAACTTTTATCAAATATTTTTACCACTTTTTAAACTTGTGGCAACAATCAGTGATTTATTTCATTTTATCGTCTGAAAATACATTTGTTTTTAACAAGAGAAGAATTTGGTACATCTACACACGTTTATAGCTGTAGCAAAGGCATTGGCGATTTTTTTGGCGCACTTCTAGTAGCGAGTTGCGGTAAGTTAAGTATGGTAAGTAATCTGTATTTACGGTTACTGTCGTTTTCATGGCAACCTCACAAACGGAAACTTTCAATTATCATTTTGATTATTCTAGAAAGTTCTTTCAAAATCCGTTAAAATCGTTTGATTTCATTGGTTCGTTTAAATTTTTTTTCTTTGATTCCATTGGTTATTTTAATATAAAATATTTTGGTTTAGCTACCGTCTACGTTTATGAGCGCTGGCAACAGTCTTAGCGATTGTTTCGGCGAACTTCTAAAGTCGCCAAGGAATTAATTATTACAAAACTCTTATGGCTTTCAAAAATATTTTTCTTTTTACAACGGATAATGAAAGGAGTTATGAAGAGTATGAAAGAACAAAATACAAACGTTAAACATCTTTTATTAATAACATGTAACTATTCATATGACAGATAACAATAATTTACAAATTATGAGTTAAACGTATATAAAATTATTGTTTTTAAAATCGTGTTTCATGATTACACGTATGTCAGAGATATAATATTAAATGGAAGTCCTCTGGAAATTATATGATTTGTGTCTGTGAAAACAAAGTTTTAAAATTAATGAGAATACATTTTTCACACAAAATTGAATTGTTTTAAAACATGTTTTTATTTATTCACTAAACAAGTTTCTATTTTAAATATCAAAATGTTTGTCAGAATTTATTCTATAAATTGCTAAATTCTAATAGGTTAAAATTAAAATACAGAAATATGAATTGCTTTTTTCCGAAGTATTAAGTAACAGCAAAGAGGAGCAATGGTTTTATATCGATACAAGTTATCTGTTTCGAAATAGTTTTCTGTGCATGGTAGAATGTGGAAATTTCAGCACCAATTAATATCTGTGTGCATCATTGCACCTCACGTTCCTTGCATTGCAGTTGATGGTTATGAACGCCTTTTAAGCAAATTTCTTTCATATAATACACCTGTTCCTTTCATAATATTGGTAACTAAAGTCTCGAATAATGGTCATTGTGGTAAACCCAATCAGACGCTCAGACCTATCAGAATCCTTAAAGCATGCTGAATGACCAATGGCATTGCTTTTCTGGCGATAAGGCACCCTGAATTCAGCTGGTATAAGTGCTAATCAAGAAATCAGTATCCTTCCAAATTTTGTCTTTAAGTTAACGATAGTTAAAAAGCTGTTTATATAAAAGTATCACATGTTTCATGGCGCTTGAAAGCAGAACACACTCAATTAACACTAGATTGAGTGATAGTATTTTTATTTAGTGTTATTATAAATACCAGGTGTTTGAATATGCGGTTTTTAACAACTGTGTGTTAACTTATAAGGAATAAACTTAGAAGTCCTAACTTTTTGACTATCATCGGCAGTATGATAGGGATTTCCAGTGTTGCCACCTGAAGAAAAGCGAAGATTTTATTACCTCCGCTGACCAAATGCTCCCGTATGACACACATAGGAGTTACCTTAGCCTTTAGACTAAGGCCGATACAGCAGTTGTATCATAATCCTGCCAAGAAAAAATTTAGAAAACTGCCATTACAGCAGTTCTTCCGTGAAAGTTATACGAATCGCGCCAAGAAAGAATTTCGAAAACGGCCGTTACACCAGTTCTACCTTGAGAAAGTTATACGAATCGCGCCAAGAAAGAATTTCGAAAACGGCCGTTACACCAGTTTTACCTTGAAAGTTATAAGAATCGAGCCAAGAAAGAATTTAGATAACGGCCGTTACACCAGTTCTACCTTGAAAGTTATAAGAATCGCGCCAAGAAAGAATTTGGAAAAGCTTCCGTTACAGCAGTTCTACCTTGGAAGTTATGGGAATCGTGGAAAAAATTTAGACTACGGCCAGTACAGCAGTTCACGCTTGTTATATCTATAGCCGTATCGCGCTTGTAATATCTATGGCCGTAGTCCAAAGGTTAAAATGTGGTCTATAGCCATTTTGGCGAAGTTTGGCGTTTAATCTAACTGGCATTGACTAGTGACATGTCATGTATTAATTCGTAGGTTTTTTTTGTTTTGAAGTTTTATTGGCGGAAGGTGTGGAATCTTATTAAAAAAACATGCCATCACATTCAAATTACGTACAGGAAACACGTTCAGACGAAGAAACACTACAGCCACCTTCATTTAGCTTGACAGGAAAATCCCCTCATACCTAAAACCTGAATCAGTTTCAAACATTTTGGAAAGTAAACTTCCCGTCAAATCTATTGACGCTGTGGATAACTTAAATGTATATTTTTCAGCGGAAGTCTATGAACAGGAAACTATTACTAAAATAAAATTACTCATGGTCAATCTAAATTGAAAATATCTAGCACTGTCGGTTTGAAGTGACGGAGTTGTCAGTTCTTTAAAACTTAGCGCTGGACTAGTGCTATTCTAGAGAGTGGTTGCCGGTTCCAATCGTCTCACCATTCATGTTCATGTCTATAGAATATGGCGTGGCTGCATGTATGTGGCTCTTTATTTGCCCTTCGGTTGCATCCTGCCCACATTCGGCGCCCTCCTCTTGTGGCAATCGAAGCAGTAGAGTCTTTCGTTGAGTGGATAGCAGCCCCTGCCGTTGCTGTTCGAAGACAAAGGCAGGCCGCAGTCCTACGGGAAACGAAAGATTTAGAATTATATATACACACTACCTTACAATAGTGAACCAGACAGCAAGATGTGATGGTATAAGTGAAAGAATACATGCCCAAGTGCTGCAATGACACTAGCAAACCCTTCTGGGCATACTTTCAACAAGATTTCGATACACAGCTATGGGTATTTGCGTCCATTCCTGCTGAAAGAATATCGCCAGCTCGGCTGTAGATTTCGGACGGGGTTCCCTGGTCCGTAAACATCGCTTTAACAAATCCCACATAGGGATTGCAATCCGGTAAGGTTATCAATCCGGCAGGATCCGACCGGATTGGTACTTTGTTAATAAGGCTATCTAACCAGTATGTATTTTTCCGAAATCGGCTGAGTGAAGTACGTAAAAAGGATATTATTCCAAATTATTTTAGCATTAGAAAATATCAACTTTATTAATAATTATCCATAGATAGGGAAATCAACCAACAACTATCAATTATAGTAACTTCTAGTACTACTAATAGTAAGTATTAAACGAACTAAGGATGATCAGCCTTAGTAGTTTCCACACCAAAAAAACATTAGTTTGTTTTATAAGTAGTACTTTTCTATTTATATACAATTAAGTAGTCTATCTCTAATGTCGTTGAGCAAATGACCTATAAATTGTACCTAATCTTGTCTCATACTAACATAAAAATCTAATCTTTGGCAGTTTTTAGTCAACATAATAATTAAGGGAACTCTTAATTCTTCTTAATTGCTTAAATCGTATTAATTGTGTCATTCAGCAACCTACTTCTCAATGAACTGCAAATGCAACCAGCGGCCGAGAAGGCCCTATCAGCTCCGACACTAGTTGGTTTAACCGTCATTAAGTAGTCGTACATAAGAGACAAATATTTTCCTTTGACTTCCTCTATTTCATATGAAGTCATTTCTGCCTTCAGTATTGTCTCAAAATCTGTTTCTTTTCTAAAGTTTGTCTTTTTGCAATAGTCTTCGTTTTCTTGCAGAATTTGCTTTTTCTAATTCCTCTTTATTAAAAAAATATTATTGATAATTTCATTTATTATTTTTGTTAGAATTCTCCAACCTGATGATTGAAAAATACAAAATCGATTCATTCACAATCGATTGCTGAATAAATGATTTTGCGACTTTAAAGTTGGGTTTGAATAATCGATTATTTAATTAAAAAAAAATTTCGAATTTATCGGACCGGATCCGATAGATGTTGCTGGATCCGGTAGGTAGCCAAATGATGCCTTGGTTACCTCCGGCAGATTACCGGATCCGTCCGATCGGATGGCAATCCCTAGTCCCACAAATGTTCTATGGGGTTTAGATCGGGACTATGAGCAGGCCAGGAAAGACGTTTTACCATACATATCTTGACACCACTGCTTGACTGCATGGATCGTTGTTGTCCTGGAAGTAACATTCGTCCATGAAATAAAATTGGCAGAGCGTAGGAAGAACGTGATTATCCAAAATGTTCATGTAGGCGTCGGCATTCAATTGACCCGGAACACCCTGCAAAGGTCCCACGCTATACCACGAAAAACACCCCTAAACAAGCAGTCGGATTTTACGCAAATTCCCTTTTATCCGGTCCATTATTGTTAGGGTAGTGTTTATTTTGAAAACTCTTTATTTAAGTAAACTAGGGGGCTCCGACCCTTGCTCGCTATCGCTCGTCAACCCCCGATGATTGCTACGCAATCATATTTAGTTCGCTTCGCGAACTATACTTTTCAACAATGAGGGGGAAGCGATTGCTTCACAATCCATCCCCATTTGGATCGCTCCTGGATTGATTCCGGACTCATTGTAGTATTTATCGCATGTGCCCGAATAACGGAAAATTGCCTACTTTTTTTGCGAGCTGATCCGTATATAAGCCGACTCCAGTAATTTAGCTTTAGAAACATCTCCTTTCCACATAAAAATGAAATAATTTAGCATAACATATTGGTAAAATTCAGAGAAAATCTCGTAATTTTAAATGTTTTAGCTGATCCGTGTTGTTTGTTGCAATAGTACTTTTTAAGATTTGGATATTTGACTGTTGGTATGGAAACGGCGACCCAATTCGCCGGTTCTTCTGAAAACATTACAAACTTTCTAGAGCGGGCTCTCAAATTGTATGAATGAATTAATTGAAAAATATAACTGGTGTTTATCGTGTGCGCGTGCTCCAAATTCATCAGCCTGTTGAACCATAAGACTCGTTGTCACGTGACTCGCTATCTACCAATCACAAAACGAATAAACCTGAAAAAGACCGAATTTTTTTCTTTTGTAGTAGATAGATAAATACTTTGCCATACTAATATGTACAACCACGTCTGTTATGTTATGATCTTCGATGACCCTCGCTTCAGTTTTAGTATGGGCGTAACTTGTGGATTTCGACTGAAAAAAGGTACTTGTCCTAACGAAAAGGGGTGCTTTGCCCCCTTTCTGTTTTGCCCTAACGAAGAAGAGAGACAGCGAGCGGAAGAGGACTGAACTGGGGAGTTCCAGAGAGGCACGGTGACCAGAACGTCAACTCCTGACGCTAGCCAACCTAAGTGCCGATGAGACAGCAGGTTTCTCCGGACAAATCTATCAACTCCTCATCCGTCGGAAAGTCACGGTTTCTTGACATAATCCAGCGGGTGCTATTCTTTCGAAAAATGTAAAGCTTAAATTAATAATTAAAGCTTATTATTTACCTTTGAAAATGTTTTTCTATATTCTTTCCTTTGCGACATAAAAAAAAGTGTGCCAAAAGCGTTGCCACCAAACGGGGTAGAGAATGCAGCTGTGTCAACTTCTCCAGCAAGGGACGAAATTGATAAGTGAGAGAGCACCCAATGGACAGTTGCCGCTACTTCATACTAGGACATTCACCAACATCCATTCACTTACAAACCGAGATCGAACCATGATGTGATGGGTGGATTGGATTATATATTGAATTTTAAGGCATAAGGTGATCTGCTTGGTGGTAGACAAACGCTATGAACACTACCAATCCTGTGGAATCTTCAAATTTCTTTTTCCATTTAATTATCACGTCTACGTACGTTTCATACGAACACACGTATGCAATTCATAAAAATTAAGAAAATTGTTTTTCGTATAAAAATTTAATTTATTTGCAAGAGTAACCGTGTCAGTAACTGATACCAAGCAATTATTAACAGCTGTAGTTTAAAATGAAAAAATAGAAATATTTTGACAAAAAGTATAATTTTCGTTCAAATTTAAAAAACGACCAAAAGTTTAATGGAATATGTTGAAATAAATCATAAGTGTGTAGCAATAATGTAATTAATATTTCACTCACTCAATAGAGGGCAGCACAGTCAGCATGACTTTGACATTTTTTACCTTTAAAAAACGACCAAAAAAGTTTAATTGAAACAAATCATAAGGGTGTAGCAATAATGTAATTAATATCTCACTCACTCAATAGAGGGCAGCACAGTCTACATGACATTGACATTTGTGATTTTTACTGATCAAGAACATTATCAGAAAGAGTTAGCTAGCCAAGGTGTGTGTGTGTGTGTGGCGCGGGTGTCGCCGAGAGAGGTCGGGTATTTCAGATGTTTGTGAAAACATGTGAAGTCCACGATGTAAATAGTAGGTAAAATAAAGAATTTGTAGTGTCTGTTACTTATTCGCCATCTTCAAGGAGTGATTCTTAAAGACAGACTGCAAGGGTAATAATTTAATTGCAAAATATCTTTTTGTGTATGTGTGTGATGCAACATTTCTTGAATAGATAAAAAGTCCTTCACAAAGTTTATACATATTTACACTGTGAAGGGATAGAAGTACTTACTTCACAGCGATAACAGGTGGTGTGGTAGCTGTTCCCCATGGCCAGGACCCGGGTCACTTCATTTGTGTAGGAGGGTGGGGCAATGGGCTTCTTGCACCGGGCACATTGAGGGGCAACTTTCCTGCAAATAAGAAAACACCATATCAAAACCATTCATATAGGCGATACATATTTTTCTGTATGAAATCTGTAATTCTTGATAATTCTACTCTTGGAGAATATTTACCAAGTGAAGAATAACCAAAAAATTTCTTGAAGATAAAAAAATTATTGAAATATATTTTCCCATCAGCGGAATAAATACACTAATACAAAAATAGTATGTTTAAAAATGCAGTACTTCTGAGGTTGGAAATAAAGAGAGAAGTTACAGTTATTTTTGTAGGTAGGTATTTAATTAACGTCGCACTGGAGCAACACAACAGTCTATTGACGAGGTCATACTTGAGCTGGCCTTTCCACACCACGCCAACGTGATGACAATTGATGCAACGACAGATTTAACGTGCACCAGCCAGTAAATTTTGTTCCCTATTATTTTTAGCAATTGTGCTAGAACTGTGAATTATTTACTCCGACAATATGTGTCCTATTATTATCAGAGACGAACGGGTCACGTGACCATCGAGTAATTCTCGTGTAGCTGGTGGTTCTAGAAGGCTATGTACAGCCTTTAAGCCTCCAGGAGGGTTCGAAGATTTAGTTCGTCCATCAAGATCTGGTCAGTTTTTTCTAATGTCAAGATACATCGCCGAAACAACCATCAGAAGTTTAAAAGAAAAATATTAATAATGAGGGATTAGGCAAGGTGAGCTAATTCCAAAGACCCGGATGAAAGAGTAACAGACTAGCAACCGGAGGGTTGCAAATTCGCATCCAACTAAACACCGTCTTGTACAAGGGGGGCTAGTGCACGTTAAATCTGTCGTGTCTCACGTTGGCGTGGTGTGGAAGTTTGGAGAGTGGAAGAGCCAGCTCAGGTGTTGTCTCGTCATCTGACTATAGTTCAAAATTATCTTTCCCTTTTGGGGTTGATCCAGGATCGCCACCAATAGCTCGTCGTGTCGCTCCAGTGCGACGTTGATTAAAATACCTCCCAACCGATTAGATAATTGGTAATTATTAGTTAACGTTATACTAGAGCAACACAACGGGCTATTGACAACGGCCCGGGATCAATCCCTAAAGGGAAAGATTCGAGGACAACACCTCGTAATTTTGAACCACGGTCAGATGAAGAAGCAACACCTGAGCTCCCCCTCAAGTCCTGCAGTCGGCCTCATAGTGGCGAGGGGGTGCCCCTGGGCGGAACGGGCGAAGTACGTCGGGAGAATTTTCTCCTGGTAGGGTCACCCAAGGCGTGAAGGCCGTTCCATTATGCTCAGCTAACGGCTGCAGGCGTACTCAGAGGTCAAGTCAGTCTTCTGCCCTAGTGGTTCCTCTAAACAAAAAGAAGCTGCAAATCACCCTTAGCCAGATGGACCAGTCGTATTGATTCTCATACTGCATCGTCCGTCTCGCAGGATAATCCGGGACGCGTTCGGGATTTAGGCAGAGGGTCTCGTCCGAAAAGTAGGTTACAGTCTCCCCACAATTATAATAACTCTACAAAGAATCTTCGTATCATCCAGTGTAATATCAATGGTCTTAGTACTCCTGCAACTAGGCTTAAACTTGATCAGATTTTAGATTTGGCAGACAAATACCGAGTAGATGTAATAGCACTCCAAGAAACTAAGCTTGGAGAGACGCGGCAGTTCAGTGTTAAGGGATATAGTGTACTACGAAAAAATAGAACTGCGGGAGGTGGTGGCCTTATGTTCCTTGCGAGAAATGTGCATTTTAAAACTATTCCCGACGCCATCGAGCCATCAGGTGCCTTGGAATATCAGGGATTGAGGATTCTCTCCAAGGATCGTAATATAGACATTATAAATACCTACCACCCACCCAATAATTTAGGACTTCCGACGGATATGATTGAAGGTTTTCTTGGAGACAACACACTTGTTCTCGGAGACCTAAATGCAAAACATGCTGAGTGGGGATCCCCTACCACTAACAATAGAGGGACTGAGCTTGTAAATTTGGCAAATGACAAAGCTTTTCTTTTTCTAAATGATGGATGCCATACCTATCACTCGCATAGTTATAATTCGACTGACGCTCTAGATATCTCTATGATCAGTCCCGGCTTGTTTCCTTATTCATCATGGAGAGTTCTAGCCGAGGTGGGAAGTGACCACCTTCCAATACTTATAGAAATCGACTTTAAAGTGAACTACCATGGAGATAGTAGGCTCCGCTGGAACTTTCGTAGAGCCGATTGGTCTTTATTTGAAAAATTGTCAGAGGAGATGTTCGCTCAGAGCTCTCCATCAGAGGACCTGGAGAGAGAATGGTCTGGCCTTAAGTTCATAATGAAAAAAGTCGCAAAGGCCTCCATTCCTCGTGGAAAGTGTAAAGGGAAGAAGCGTTTATTTATTCACGCGAGCGACCCCGTCCAATCGCTCATCCAAAGGAGATCGGAACTTCATGGGGAGGTAGCTCTGAGTTCTCGTATGGACAAAAAGATTGAACTAAACAAATTAAATGCTGAAATCAAAAGACGCTATGTTGAGATAAAGCGTACTAACTGGCAGGACACATGTAGAAACTTAGACCACAGAACCCCAGATTCAAGGCTGTGGAAATTGACAAAATGTCTTGATAAAATGCCGGTCAATAATGAAGATACCAACACTATCGTTGGGGATGACGGTTCAACTGCTGTAAACGACCAAGAGGCAGCCGAGACTTTGGCCAAGCATTATGCTAAGGCGAGCAGAGTGACATTCAGTAGATCGGACAAAAGGCTGTCCAGAATTACAAGAAACCTAGTGAAATCCTGCCGAGATTTGAGGACAGAGAACCCTTTATTTGATGATGATTTCACAGCAGATGAACTATCTTACGCTCTTCAACACCAAAATCTGACCAAGTCACCAGGTCCGGATGGAATTCATGGTCAATTCCTAAGCCATCTGGGTTTTCTAGGCAAAAGTAGGCTGCTTCATCTCTTCAATTTGTCTTGGTCAACTGGGAAACTTCCAAGGCAATGGAAATCGGCCATAGTCATCCCCATTCGTAAACCCAACAAGAAAGCCAGTTCTGTTGACAGTTACCGTCCAATCTCTCTCACCTGTATTATATGTAAACTTATAGAAAGGATAATTTTGAGAAGATTGACACACCACCTTTTGTCAAATAACTTGATTCCACCAGAGCAATATGCGTTTAGAAGAGGCCATGGCACAATGGACCAGATTCTGTTCTTCAGTCAAAGTGTTAGAGATGCCCAAAATTGCAAACCCACAAAACATACTTTGGCGGTTTTTCTAGATCTATCTAAGGCATTTGACAGGGTTTGGAAGTATAAATTACTTAACAAGTGTTACAATGACTTTAACATCAAAGGTAGAGCTCTCCCATGGATCTCAAACTTTCTAAATCACAGAAATTTTTGCGTAAACTTTCAAAATAACCAATCAGGATTTTACAGGTTGTATCAGGGAATCCCTCAGGGTTCCGTACTCCGTCCTACCCTGTTTTCCATGTTTATTGCAGGAATTGAAAAAATTGTATCACCATGCCAGATTGGCATCTTTGCAGATGACATTGTGTTGTGGTCTAGTGGTTCAGACATAGGAAAACTGGAATCTAATCTAAACGGATCCTTAGAAGCTGTCCGTGATTTCTCAAACTCTCACAGGTTAAACTTCAATCCCTCAAAATCAGTTAGTAGCTTCTTCACCACTAATAGACACCTCTATAATTATTCTCCTGCAGTGTACTTTTCTAATCAGTTACTGGACTGTGACAAATATCCAATTTACTTGGGTTTTACATTGGATCCTGAGATAAACTGTAGGAAACATATAGAGAAAATAGCAGATAAAGCTAGAAAGCGTCTACAGATTTTGAAGTATATTTCAGGTAGAGACTGGGGAGCTGATGCTTCCACTCTCAGACTTACTTTTTGTTCCCTTGTGCGTCCCATTCTTGAGTATGGTTACCAGGTATTTCAAACGGCTTCTGCTTCTAACTTAAAGATCTTGGACAGAGTACAATTGAGTGCAGCAAGAATAATCACTGGGTTAAGGAATAGCTGCCCTAGTGAAGTGGTCCTATACGAAGCTGACATTTTACCTCTGACTACGAGATATAGGATTGGTTCTTTTAAATATTTTAATAAATTGTCAAGTCTTGGTGATTTTAACAGGACTGCTGAATTCACTTTGAAGTGGAGGAGTAATCAGCGTTTAAAGAGAGACACCCCGATGGAATTTGTGAGGAAGGAGGGTTTTATTGATTTTGTGAGGTTATTCCTTCGACCACTTTTAACTGCTTGCCTCCGACGGTGTCCCTTGAGAATGTCAGTTTTAATGATGAACTGAAGACTCATGCCAATAAACAGACGGATCACCCAGACCTTTTGAAACAGTTGGCCCTGGAGGTTGTCAATAGCATCCCTTCTGATGCATTGGTCATCTATACGGACGGTAGCAAACTTGAAGACGGTAGAACCGGGAGTGGTGTTTTCATCAACAGCGCTGATGACAAGGTCAAATGCAGCATCCGAAACCCTGACCATTGTTCAGTCTTTAGATCGGAGATCATAGCAATTGGTGCAGCCCTTAATTATGCACAGTCCACTGATAAAAATTGTATTTGGATTTTGACTGATAGTAGGAGTGCTATACAGTATTTCAAAAATTGGCCACAAATTTTTGACATCCCAGACCAGGATATTCTGAAGCTTCTCTGCGAGATTGGCCTGAAAACACCAATAAGCCTCCAATGGATTCCATCACATATCGGGGTGTATGGCAACGAGACAGCCGATGTACTCGCCAAGAATGGCTGTGATCTCCCTATGGACTGTTTGAATCGCCTCACTCCCACTGAGGTCCACTCCCTGGGAAAACAACGTTTGCTTTCCTTGTGGCGCCGTACGCCATCCCACCATTGGTATGCTGGCAATCACCCTGGACTCTCAATCACATGCTGTGGCCCTCGGCCTTTTCAATCGGCCATGGCCAGATTTCGAAGTGGCCATCTTAAAAGTATCAAATTTCAGAACGGGGAGAGAATTTTCCCTCCTTGTTCCTGTTCCCTACCTGCCAGTCCTGATCACCTTCTTCTCTGTCTTGGCGCTTCGTATAAGCAGCTGTTGGTTGATCAGGACTTTTTGCAGGTATATGGGGATCTGGCACGACGGGGCCTTCTGGACCTGGTGTAGGCTTTCCTACACCAGGGGGATGTGCAACAACAACACCTGAGCTGGCACCCTACTCTCCAAACTTCCACACCCACCCAACGTGAGAACTTTCGGACACGACAGATTTAAGGTGCACCAGCCGCCTCTACACCCTACGCTTACAAACAACCATGCCCGGACCCGGATTCGAACCAGGAACCTTCCGCTCTAGAGGCTCTAACACCTTAACCACTATACCGGTGGGTCGGCCATAATGATTAAAAAGACATAAATAACGCAAAAAGAGCGAAATTCGACACTGCGAGAAATGTAGCTTAAATTGGTCGACGCGTTATTCTAAACTTTCATTAGAAATTGGCGTAAAATTTTTTTAAAAAACAAATCTACAAAACTTTGATTTGGGTGGCTCAAATAATGACCAAGGGTAAATTTATATCCAAAGATATTATACTATAGAGTTTTAAATTAAACGGATCTAGTATTCATTTTATTTTTAACTTTTAGTATAACAGTTTTAATTAAAAAGCGCGTGGTAATTTAATGTCTAATAAGTGCCTTTTTTAATTTCCAATAGACTGCTATCTCTTATAAGTGCCGTCATCTGACAATAGTGCAAAACTACGAAGCGTTCGTTGTACGGGGATCTTTCCCTTTGGGATTCATCCCGGACCGTCGCCAAAAGCCAGCTGTGTTGCTGCAGTGCGACGTTAATTAGCTAACTATTTTCCCAAAGAACTGCTATTCCAGTAACATTTATTGATTACTACTTTTAATAGCAAACTGCTATTTTGAATAAGCGCTGTTTTTTAAAATTTGCTATCGGAATGTCAACCTGGCAACAACATTTAGTAGTCCCAGCTATGGATGACAACGCTTTGGGGTTGTCTTGTCTTTCAATGTTATATAACAGGGCACGCATGAGGTTAATAAGAGCCGCATTCCAATTTTTCCATATATTATAAAGAGCTACACCATAATTACAAAGAATTGAATACACATAAATTTAATTTAATTTAATAAATATCGTTATACGTATTCTACACAAATTTAATTAAATTAAATAAATAGGGTTACGTATTCTACACAAGTCTTGAGTACTATGTAAAGTACACAGATGATATAATATAATTAAGAGAAAGAAAGTGCAAAATAATTATTTGAAAATTTTAATAATCGAAATAAAATATAATAAAAAATTTAAAATTAAAAAGTACACTACACTACAATAATGGAACGGATGTCAGCGGATTTGTATAAAATCCGACTACTTGTTTGGGGGTGTTTTTCGTGGTATGGCCCGGAACTTTTGCATGTTTTTCCTGGTCAACGACGAACGACGACGCTTACATGAACATTTTGGACAGTCAGGTTCTTCCTACGTTCTGGCAATTTTATGGAATGGACGACTGTTACTTCCAGGATGACAACGCTCCATGTCACGTTGCAGCCTCTGTCAAGCAGCGGTGTCTAGATATGGAAGTAAAACGTCTTCGCTGGCCTGCTCAGAGTCCCGACCTAAACCTAATAGAACATATGTGGGACGCGTTAGAGCGACGCTTACGGACCAGTGAACCCCGTTCGAAATCTACAGCTGAGCTGGCGACATTCTCGCAGCAGGAATGGACACAAATACCCATAGCTGGGTATCAAAACCTTGTTGAAAATATGCCCAGAAGGGTTGCTAGTGTCATTGCAGCACGCGGGGGAACATCCCCCTATTAAAGCATGTATTATTTCTCTTATACCATCACATCTTGCTGTCCGATCCGTTATTGTAGGGTAGTGTATAACATTTAACGAAGACCTTTGGCCAAATCTTTACCTACTTAGTCAACTTAACACGATTCGTGAAAAAAGTTCTGAAATAATAAAAAACGGATTTAAAATTTCAATGGGAGCCGAACTTAACAAAGAGTCGTATTTGCCCATCCCTGTTATACAATTAAAATCAAGTCATGACTTATTGTTTGAAGAAGATAAATGTTTTCACAAGCAATGTATATCATGACGGAATTGATGTTGCATCGGAAACACAATTTGAGCTGAAACGTCATATTTGTGTTTTTCGGATGCAGAATCTGTATGTATTAAATTTAGAGCAGCTGCATTTGGGTTAAACGGCGTAGGATTATCAGCTGCGTTTCGTGTCTGAAATTGTTATGGATTACGACAGCTGAATTTGGAATTTTTCAAAGCATCAAATATTTCATAATATTTACATTTTTCAATACTGCAATCGTTTTTCAATGTCCACAAAATACGAATTTTCATATTTGCACGGCGCTCGATATGAAATAATCTGTTTTGTAGTGACCAAAACACAAATTTGGAATAACTTATATTCATTTGTATACGGTTATTCTATTCTGCTTTGTCTGCATTTTGTGTCTTTGGTTGCGAGTTCGAAACTAGGTCGTTATTTACGCGGAGCTGCTGCACGTTAAATCTGTCATGGTCACAAATGTTCTCACGTTGGGTTGGCGTGGAAGTTTGGAGAGTGGGGTGCCAGCTCAGGTGTTGATCTCTTCATCTGACCGTGCTTCAAGATCACGTGATACTGTCTTTGGATGTTTCCTTTCGGGGGTTGATCCCAGACCGTCAGCAATAGCCCGTTGTGTTGCTCCAGTGTGACATTAGTTACTAGAACTCAGATCGATATGCAAAAATGTGACCTGAAATATGCATTACAAAATCCCAAAATATGCACTAAAACCCCAAAATATGCGAAATAGCTATAAAACAAAAATTTCATTCGTACAAAAAGGGTAGTGAGGAGGATAAAGTGAAAATAAACCACACTTTCATTCAATTAATACACAATTTTATTTATTAATCGTTTCAATCACTGTCTTGGTGATCATGGAGTGATTTGTTTTTTCCAACTCCTTACATGAATTAGGTTTCGCCAGCAGGGGTTAGCTGTTTCATCTATATCCAGATGGGGGAATCACCTATCTCATTTTGTATTCTTTGTCTCACCTTCTCGTACACTAACAATGTAGTTCTTTTTGAGTGTCGATTCATGAGGAATTTCTTTACCTGTGTACTTCTTCAAGAAGGCTCTAAAATGTTCATTCTCCAACTTATAAAAAGCAATATTATATTTCAACATTGCATTGCTCTTGGCACATCTCGTTCTTCTCATAAGATCGGGACACTGACTCAAACTTTGACGCGATGAAAGGTTGTTGAATATTCTCATTTTTTTCGCCTTTTCCACTTGTTGTTTATGAATCGTAGTTGATTTGAATTGGATTGCTTCTGAAAACCTTCCTTCAAAACGCGCTAAGCAAGGTTCTTTGAGAAAAATTTTTTTTTCTGAAAATGCTTTAAAATAGAGAACAATCGTGCAAATATACACAAAACATGAAAAAACCCCAACTAAAATATGCAAAAAGGTCCTAAATATGCACAAAACATGAAAAAAAAAAACCTAAAATATGCAAAAAGGACCTAAATATGCAAAAACATGCAAAATAAATTCGGGCTTTTTTGGTTGCAAATTGCTAAAAAAACACTCAATACGGATTTCTATTAATATTAGGGACCAAAAAGTAGATATGCAAAATATGCAAAATCCGAGCTCTATTAATTACATACCTATCTACCATCCGATCGCATGGTTTGAAGATCTGTCGCGTGGAATTGGGAGGAAGCTCGAAGTATAATGGAGGATTAATTATTGACTGCTTAATGCTAATTATCAAATGTGATTAAAAAATACTAGTTTGCGCTTCTGTAGAGCCAATAGGCTCAAGTCAATTCCTAACACCACGTGACAAACACTTCAGCGATCTTATAACAAACTTGCCACTGCGTGGTTACCCCTGTGTTGCCCGTAGCAATAGCTTTTGTGCTGTTATTGGTTTGTTTCGCAAACCAAATGGAAATTCGTAGCCTATTGGATAACAGCCATCACGAAGTTGCCCGTGGTGTTGGTTTGCTTTGCAAACCAAAAGATATAAATACTTAATTGATTAATTATTTATTAAAAGAAAATTAAACGTATAAGGTATCTCTCTAGTGTAAAATTTTCCGCTGATTTCAAATCCGTTAAAATTCCTTTTGTTTCACACTCGAATCCGTTTTTCAAGAAATCAAAATGAATGAATCTCGAATCAAACGATGGTCATTCGAATCTGTTCGCTCCCATTCGAGACGGTAGATGAAAAAAACATGGCATGATTCCAAAGGCTGACGTCAATAATAAAGTGGGGGGAAAAGTCTAAATTTTGATGTTTCTTCATTTTCGAAAGCAGAAATAACGGTGAAAAAATTATTAAATTCATTTTAAAATGTTCTAGATTGAATTTTAAAATTCGCCGCGACCCTAAAATTGCAAAAGGTTTGGACTACTAGTGTGCAAATCCCATTAGTGTAGGTGTCATATCTTCGTCAGGACTTTACGTACAACAAACAAACAAATAAACACTTCCTTTTTTTATATTAGAGAAGCTCCGTCTATTTCAGCAGGTGATCGATGCCACTGACACAGAAGACAAAAGTAACGCGTGGTATTGAAGTTTAGTTGTACATTATGAAGAAACATTATGTCGTTGTCAGGAGTTACCTTTCTCCCAACCGCGAACAAAGGCATTAAATAAAAACTGACATCTCACTCAGATATACGTTAAAAATTATTGTTACCGTATTGGCTTCAGATTTTATTTCTTCTTATTTTCTTACCATCGAATGTTAATTGTATTCATTTGAGGATGCCAGGTTTCTTGGCTTACGTGGAAGCTACACTACTGTTGAAATTATACATGGAAATGAAAGCAAGCACATTCTTACTTCTTGTAATCGTCCATGCAAAGGACGTTGTTCTGAGGGTCTACGCTGAATGGAACGCCATCTAGACATTTCTTGCACACCGCGCATCGGAAACACTCTGGGTGAAATTTGTGGCCTTCTGCTTTCAGTATCTGAGTAAAAGAAAAGATGACACACAGTAAGAAAGCCACTAATGCAAAAATTGACTTACAATACAATAGTATATACAACAGTGTAGCCCAATTTGAAGTAATTTTTAATTCGACAAAGTTGCAATGTCTTACACATGTCTAACTAAATTGATGACTGGCGGACGTGATTATGAGCACACGCACTTTAAAAAACCCGTTGACGTTCGCAACAATCAATGGTGAAAAATTGAATTGGATGCCAATCACATCCGACTATTGCTTGATAGCGTACACTGATTCTACTTATAACACGGCTTCACTCTTCGTTGTCACGTTTATGCTATCTCTTTACGCACTATTTCATTGAATGCCGTAGTACGAAACCAGTATTTCAAGTTCTATAATCTCACTGTCTGTGCCTCATGCAAAGTCTAAGGTCGCAAGAAAACAGTTTTGAGAATTTCTATCTATAATTTATCGGTATTTAGAACGTCGATAAATTTCAAACCCTGCCACCTGTTATAGCCTGCCTACGTCAAGGTGGAATTTCAGTCACGTGGTTTTAAACGAGTATACACATTAGATAGGAGGTGGCCAACCTTTTACATCCAATGCTTCCAATATTTTTCTCGTACGAGTTCAGATGCGTCATACAACTCAATCACCTTTTCTAGCTTTTTAAAGACCCTTCCTGGCATATCTTTAATAACTATTGTATGTAAAACAATATCTATAATATAAACATTACTTACCATTAATGAGACTTTTGAGCCTGTTTAGATTTTGCTAGTCTTTCAATGTTTGGTGCTATTCTTGTTACTGAGAGCAGCCGAGAATTCTTAAAATTTGAATGTCATTCGCGACCTTGTTTTGCTTTTAATACATTTCATGGATGATTTCTTGTTTACATCTGTGTGTCGTTCCGAAACGACATAGAAAATTTTTTGCAAACTTTCTTAGTTCCTGAAAATGTTTACAGGGCCAGAAATTAATCATGTCAGAAGCAATTTGATCTGAACAAAGCTAATCAAATTTCATTTTCAATAATGAATTTGTTAAGTCATTAAGTACCATTTATATGATCATAGGCATCGCGTTTTGCTCACTAAGTGTAAATGGGTTTATAAATGCTAGCAGAGGGGCAGTATTCTTCTTTAGCCTAATCATGAAAACGACTTTCAATGATCCTTGCAACAACTTGATTTTCTCAATATATTTGGTCAAATTGCTATTTTCCGCAGTACACATTTACTCTGCTCTTTCAAGTGTAGAAATTGACTAAAATCTGGATTTTCTAATCGCGAGATGAACAGTTTTAATTTAATTTTAAATGAATTAATGCTATTAACTAAGAGTTAAGAAATAATTTATTCTCACCTTGTAGTTTCGTATTTAAATAATTGAGATGCCTAGTAACATCAACTAATAATGCCAAATCAAATAACCAGTTGTTATCAAATAATAGGGTTCTTTCATAGTTCATTTTCCTGTTCAAAAAATTATAAACAACAATTTTAAAATTACGAAATCTACTCAGAACCTGACCTCTAGAAAATCAACGTACCTCACAATGAAGGAAAAGGTCACCCTATTCCAAATCTAACTATTCACAATATTCTCTGAATTCTCGTCTGTTTAATGCTCTTGCTGTAATTTTACTCACACATTTCACAACCGGTAACATAATATGCTGCTTTTTTGAATTCGTAACGCCAATGGCTGTGTTGGTAAGCCCATTGTAGACGGAGACGTCGGTGGTTCAGCGTCAAGGGAATCCTGCGCAGATTAACGAACAGAGAGGGCAGACAAATACACACCTGTAGACGTGATACAATGTTGAGCCAACGCTCGAGAGGATGTTGTACGGTCCGTTACCGCCATGCGGATGAGGTGTCGGTCGTCCCATGGTGAAGTAATATTGTGTGATCAACTGCCGAGGCCTCGACTTGTCCGGTTCTCCATCTCTTCCACACATGCATCCCTGTTATGGTATTTCGCCTGGAGCGAGTGGCGATTTCAGGATGCGAAAGTCCACACTCACGGAGGCCGATCAAGTGGTCCCGTTTGAGCTCCGTTAGTTGCTCGAATGGCATTCTGCTTTTTTGGCGAGGCATATTGACTTCTTATCAATCACATACAACACTCAAACGACGATACACTCATTTCAACGCACCTTCACAGTGCTTTTTACACACGGCTCACTTGGAAGTTTAGAGGGTGTTTCTCCGCCCACACATGGGTGATCGATGTGTAATTCTAAATAATTGCATATCCAAACCTGTTTTGCATTTCCTACAAATTTCGTTTAATTTACACTATTCCTTCAAGGTGTTGCAATTTTCACAAACAGTAGTGTATACCTTGTACTAAGGAGTTTTCAGCTATATTATTGAATACTAGTATATATCTTACCTTTTCTAGGATCGGTTTGTTGCAAGAAGCGCATTTATCCAGCTTGCTCTGAAAAAACGACGTAAAACTTATTAATCAATAAGTAATACTAATTATAAGTAATACTGATAATAAGTACTACTACTAATAATAAGTACTACTACTAATAATAAGTACTACTAATAATAATAAGTACTACTACTACTAATATTATTTTTAGTAGTATTTTTAGCAATAATATTATTTTTAGTAATAACGATATTTCCCAGTGTTATGTTTCCTGTAGCACGTGTTTCCTTGTCGATATTCTCATTTATTGCAAGAGAACAAACTTTAGATTTTAAAATTGGGAATTCGAGGAGCACTTTTAAGATTACCTGTGTGCCAATTTTCATGGCTACAGATGGGTCTGAAGACAGGAAATAGACTATGTTTTCCGCAGTGTTCTAAAGTATAAGTGCACCAAATTGGGTGTAGATGGGTCAAACGGTGGAGATTTGGAAAAAAAATTCACAAAATAAAAACCAAAATGAATTTATTGAAAACGAAAGTGTTGGTGGATCAGGGCGTTGGTTTTAACTTTTCTTCTAACTTTCGTTTTCTGGTTTAATACATATGATTTTTATTTTTATTTTGATCTTTCATTAAATTACGTATTTGAATGATATAAGTATATATATATATATATATATATATATATATATAGATGGTAGGTTCGCATTTAATTTATACTTTCTTTCAGGCTTACCATATAATCTTCCTCGCAGTATGGTTTTCCAGACAGAGTGTAATAAGGCTTTCCATACAATTCCTTACCTGAAACAATGAGATGAGTTAACTTTAAAACCAATAATTCACAGTAAATATTGTTTTAGAGACACATCAAGATATTATTAGCAAACAGAAATGATTGAATATCAAATATTCGGGAGAAAATTTCGTTGACTAAAAGAATACGGTCCTCTTGTTTCTCTTCTGACCGGGACAAAACAACCAGGACGATCCCATCGAACTGGATATGGCAACCTAAATAAGACTACCTTATTTACTACCTTATTTATCAAGACTACCTTATTTACCGTAATTTTATTTTCACAGCTTATACAATAGAGTACAAATACACTTTGTACACTTTGTAGACGGTGCAGGTTCGATATCTCCCTGGATTTGGTATAACTTCAGTCTACGTTTATCCCGGTGGCAACGGCATTAGCGCTGTTTTTTTTTTTTTTTTGGCGCAGTTCTAATGTCGACGAGGAAAAATTAAAAATATATTCTAGAAATGCCGCTTCCGGATATTCCGTAAAATCCATTTGCCGAGGTTGCCATAAAAACCGAAATAACCTTTCCATGATAACTGGCCTTAACCTGCTATAACTCGCTACTACAAATACGCCAAAAACCCGCCAAGGCCGTTGCCACTGGGATAAACGTTGTCTGAAGCTGTACCCTGGATTTACTGCTCTCTCTTCTGTGTCGGTCAAAAACTTCCATTACTGGGCAACGATTTATAGTTAGATCCTTGAAATCAAGAGCTCAAGTTTGCGTACACTCCATCAACTACACTTGGTGCCCACAATTAACACTTTGTGTCACAATTAAAACTCGTGTTGATTTACTGTATGAACTTGGAAGGTCGATATTTTAATTAACGTCGCACTGGAGCAACACAACGGGCTACTGACGACACGAATCAATACCCCAAGGGAAATATCCGAGGACAACACCACGTCATTTTCAACCACGGTCAGATGACGAAGCAACACCTGAGCTGGAACCCCGCCTCTTCAAATTTCCACACCACGCCAACGTGATGTATGAACTTGGAAAAATTAGAAAAGTATTTAAGAGTAAATGTGTTTCGAGACTTAGGGATCGTCTTAATACACTGGCGAGAAAAATTAAAGGAACAACCATAAAAAGGTGCTTTATATTAATTCTATTAAGTGAACTTCAAGGAAAGGTGATTGGTTGGTAACTCAACACCAACGTTATCACGTAGTCCAATGAGATTCCCCTACGCTACAGAACATTTTTGAGCCCGTTCTTTCGGTGGAAAGGAGTGCAAGTGGGTGATTTGAAATCTAATTTCAAGGATTGTACGAATAGTTGGATATAATTTTCGCTTGGTAGTTGGTGGAATATGTCGTCCAGAAGACATTTGGACGTATTGCGAGAAATGGCGCGCGATAGGGAGAGTGGAAGCAGGAAAGACACCGACAGGGGTCTGTAAAGACTTAAAAATAGCCAAAAGCGTCCTGTCAAGAATCTGGAAACGGTTTAAAGACACTGGTAGTGTGCACAGACAACCAGGTCAAGGTAGAAAACGATCCACAACAGACTCTCAGGACCGTTATTTGGCAAAAATCGCTAAAAGAAACAAGCAACTGACATCAGTTCAGATTGCAAGGGAGTTCGCTGCACAAACAGGAACTCGACTATCCAGATTTTCTGTGAGTGGCAGGCAGCATAAAAGAGGGTATCATGTAAGGAAACTCATGATTTGTATACCACTAACTCGGGCAGCGAAATGTGCCCGTTTAAAGTGGTGTGGAGATCATCGTGATTGGAGTACAACGGAGTGGAGCCGAGTTCTCTTTACCGATGAATCCCGATTTCGTTTGGAGAGTGATTCCAGACTTGTTATAATATGGAGGGAGAAACACAAACGCAACAAGCCTGCACACATCCGTGAAAGACATCGTACAAAGGTGGTGGAATCATGGTATGGGCGGGCATCATTTTGAATGACCGTACTGACCTACACATTATTACTGTGAATGCTGATATACAGAGATGAGGTTCTTGATCCTCATGCCAATTTGTTTAGGTGTGCAATCGGTAATAACTTCCTCCTAATATATGATAATGCGCGTCCTCATCGTGCTGCACTAGTAAATGATTATCTTGAGGGCGTAGGAATCCAGAGAATGGAGTGGCCCGCATATTCACCAGATTTAAAACCGATAGAACATGTGTGGGATGTACTAGGACGCCGACTTGCATCTCGGCAACCCCCACCTAGAACTCTCCAGAAGCTTCAAGGCGCTAATTATCTTGAATACATTTTGTTACCGCAAGCACTTCTGGATAATGTAATCCACAGTCTGGAAAATCGCTGTAAAGCTTGCATTTCGGTCAGGGGTGACCACATACCTTATTAATTTTTCTTGTGTGTTTCTAAAAAGTTGTAACGGTAAAATTTTCTTATCCCACCTTACATCACATATTCCTATGTTTTAATTAAATTTATTTTTTGCAGAAATAGGCAGTCCTGCATTTCGAATATATGACAGACATGACAAAATAAAGATCTTGTGCCAGTCTCATGTTCTTATCTGCAAAATTATTCAAGTTGGATAAGTTTTTATAGTTGTTCCTTTAATTTTTATCGCCAGTGTATATATATAAAAAAAAAAGAATTTACCGGCCCGTGGTTAGGGATGCGACATCGATGTCGATGTTTTCAAAACATCGATGTATTGGAGCCGATGTTTTTTTGACATCGATGTTTTACTTGTCGATATTTTTAGGTTGTCGATGTTTATTTCTAATGAAAAAGTACCATAATAAAAATTAAAAAAAAAAAAAAAACAACAACAAGTAGCATAAATCTCATAATCAGTAAATTGAACATACTTTTAGACCAAAGTAGGCAAAGGTGAATTGTCTTAAAAGTAGGGATGCGACATCGTTGTCGATCGATTTATTAGAGCCGATGTTTGTTTAACATCGATGTTTTAACATTGTCGATGTTTTATTTTTAAATAAAAAAAGCACCATAGTAAATATTAAAAAAATAACCGTGACACTAAGTATTTGTCAGTGATGGGGACACCTGTCCCACCAGAAAGAGTTTTTTCCCGAACAGGTGGAATAGTAAGTGAAAAAAGAAGTCGGCTTAAGGTGAAGAAAGTTAACAAACTTCTTTCTTTTTTTTTACAAACTGTAAGTAAAAAATATTGGGACTTATAATATTTATAGGCCTTAAAATTTTTTTATTTACAGTAAATAAAAAATAAATTTGTTGTTTCCCCCCCTCCTTTAAGTTGTTAAATAATTAATAATAACTAACAATAATTATTGTTATGTACCTGCCTAATTATACTTACAGTAAGTAGTACCTATGTGAAACTGTAGTAAATATGATTTTTGTTTTTTATTTAATTTGAAAATAAAAGATTTGTTAATTGTTCTTATTAATTTTTTTGACTTAGTTTTGACAGAAAAAAAAAGTCTTAGTCATATATTAATAAACACCACAAATCTCGGCCCCCTCCATAATATCCCCCCCCCCCCGAGCATAAATGTTTGAGGTTGCTAAACCATTTTAAGAAATGGGGCAAAAGGTTTCAATTCACTAATGTTTAAAAACATCGATGTTTTACAGTCAATGTCGCATCCTCAGCCGCGGTCCCACAAAGCTTGAGACATGGTAAATACATCTAAAATTTGAGATTACTGCCTTGACGTAATACTGATGAACATGAAAAAGAAAGCATCACTCTGTGATTGCTGTCTTCGACAAAAGGATAATACCTACAACACAAAGTGCAGACGAAACATCTCTGATGGTAGTTGAGTTTTTCAGCAGTGCATGCTTTTTCTGAGATCACCCCCAAGCACTTGGCACACGTACCTGAAAAGAAATAAAAGATAAGTACCATTCACACACACACAAAAAGTGTTAGGGTACGGTAGAGTATTTGAATTAATGTCGCATTGGAGCAACGCAACGGGTTATGGGCGACGGTCCGGGATAAATCCCCCAAGGGAAAGATCCGAAGACAACACCACGTTATTTTGAACCACGGTCAGATGACGATTCAAAAGTGAATAAATAGTTCTGGTACTGTGAGAAACCCTGTGGGAAATAAGAAGAAGCCCTATTGCCTTTCGGTCAACTGACTACTGGTTGTTCCTTATTATGACAATCGCATCAGTCGCTCTGATTTTGTCCAACAATCATAAATCCATGCCCATACTTCTGTTAAAAATGCCATCATGGGATAAAGATGCTTCTGAAATCGCTGCTGAGATCAATTTTCAACCCTTACCATATACAGTGAAAGCTCTCTAAAGAGACCTCTCGTGGGACCATGAAAAGTACAGCTACAGTCTACGTTTATGAGCGGTGGCAATGGCCTTGGCGGTTTTTTTTTGTCGAACTTCTAAAGTTGCCAAGGAAATAACTATTTTAAAACTCTTTTTTTTTTTTCAAAAATATTTTTATTTTGACAACGGAAAATGAAAGTTTGAAAACACATTTGAGAACGTTTTGAAAAGTATATTTTTGAAAAACTTTTGCAAAAAGTAGTAAGCTTAAACACATTTGTGAAACAGCAGAAAAACTAAGCTGCGAATATTGGGCAAGAATACCCTGAAACTTATTCAATTACACTAAATACAGTAGGCTGTTTGAAAAGAAAAAGATTTTTGAAAGAAAATAAGCAAGAAATAATGCAACCTGATAAGTCAATCAGAACTGTTCCGGGAAAAAATAATAAAAAACGAAAATTCCACAAACGGCAAAAAACAAAGCTAAACCTTACGTGAAAAATATTAAATAAAATAAAAATTCCACAACTGTAGAAATGCAAATAAATGAACCAATGGTATCACAGAAAAAAAATGTAAAGGACCTATGCAATCAAAGGATATTTTAAAATCAAAATAGCCAATGGAAGCAAAGAAAAAATTTCAAATGAACCAATGAAATCAAACGACTTCAATGGATTTTGGAAGAACTTTCTAGAATATTGAATGAAAATTGAAAGTTACCGTTTGCCGAGCTTGCCATGAAAACCACAATAACCGTAAAGATAGATGGGTTGCTTTAATCTACCGTAACACGCTACTAGAAGTGCGCCAAAAAAAAATCGCCAAGGCCGTTGCCACCGCTCATAAACGTAGAGTGTAGCTGTAACCCATAAAAAATCGGTAGTTGAGAGAAGTGGTCTCTAAATACAGGTAATGGGTAAAGCAAGGTTGCAATACATACTACAAAAAGGATTATTACTGAAGTAGTTTATTATTTTTCATGTCGATACAGATTTAAAGAAGGAATTAATTGAAATTTGCTTTGATTTGAACAATTTCTCATTAACAATTTTTGGTTCTATAAGCATTCTTTGATCTCTTTTAAACAAATTATTTATTTTAGTATCATCTATAAGAGGTATCGAACTTTCTATCAATCTACTGATTTCAACTAGTGTTTCTTGATATAAAATAGAAGCTTCAACTGGAGGAAGCTCGTCGTCTGAATCAGAATGATCTCCTAAAAAAGATTTAAAAAAAATCTCAAATGTGTTATCATTTATACTTACAAATGGGATACAGTTACACTCTACGTTTATGAGTGATGGCAACGGCTTGGCGATTTTTTTTTGGCGCACTTCTAGTAGCGAGTTACGATAAATTAAGGCAAACCATATGTCGTTACAGTTGTTGTGGTTTTCATGACAACCTCGGCAAACGGAAACTTTTAATTTTCATTTTGAATATTCTAGAAAGTTCTTCCAAAATTCGTTAAAGTTGTTTGATTTCATGGGTTCGTTTGAAATTTTTTCTCTCATCCCGTTGGTTATTTTGTTTTTAATATATCCTTGGATTGCATTGGTTCTTTTAAATCGTTTTCTGTGATACCATTGGTCCATTTATTTGTATTTCGACATTTGTGGAATTTCTATTTTACTATAATAGTTTTCACGAAAAGATCAAGAGTTTTTTTTTTTTTTTCCATTTTCGTTTTCATTATTTTTTTTTCACGCAAGCGTTCTGACGTTATCATGTTGTATTATTTCTTGCTTTTTTTCTTTTAAAAATCTTTTTATTTTTCAACATGCCCACTGTACCAGTATAATTGATGTACATATTGTACCAGTATAATTGTTCAGGGTTTTCTTACCCAACAAATGCAGTTTAGTTTTTTTGCTGGTTCACAATTGTGTTTTGAAATGTGTTTAAGCTTATTACTTTGTGTGAAAGTTTTTTTTAAATATACTTTTCAAAACGTTCTCAAATGTGTTTTCAAAATTTAATTTTTCGTTGCAAAAAAAAAAAAATATTTTTGGAATAAAAATATTTTTGAAATAATTCTTTCCTTGGCGACATTGGAAGTGCGCCAAAAAATCGCCAAGGCCGTTGCCACCGCTCATAAACGTAGACTGTAGCTGTTCCCAAATGGTTGTAGAATTTATTTTTTTATACAAATTTTAAAGTCTTGCCTTTGACGAGATTTTCTATAATGCGATTATCGCAGTTTTCAGATAGATCATCGTAACAGTCAAGAGCAAGAGGTCATCGTAACAAGAGCTCATTGTAGCAAGAGCTCATTGTAGCAAGAGCTCATTGTAGCAAGAGCTCAATGCAGTAATTGCTCGCAATGTGTATGCGTAGAGGTTGGTTGCTCAATATGAAAGTTGACTGAAAAGTGGTCTTTCAGGGAGGCAGACGGGAAATAAGGGGTCCTTTAATGGAGGGAAAATTAACATTGAGCCCATAGCCAAATATTATAGACCAGGAATAAACGGTCTTAATGTGAGGTTGTCTCTTGATAGAGGTGGTCTTTCAGAGAAGTTTCACTGTATTTACAGAAGGTACCCAGAGCTGCCACAAATACATCTAAATACTAACTATAAGGAAACTTTAAACTATTTAGTATCATTCTTGGCGACTAGGGATATCTTTTAAAATCTAACCGTCTCGTTTTTTAAACAAAATGTTATTTTTAATCTTTTTATAAATTGCTGCTGAGATCTTTTCCCAGTCCTTATCAACCTTGAGGTAGGGCGTACATTTGTAGGAAGTATAACCAAAAGATTCATTTCAGGATAATATAAATATACTCCGAAAAAAAAACCTGATGTTCGAATTCTCACCAGTTGTAACCCAAGGCACAATTTATACTTCTAAATGAAAATGTACATAAACAAACGTTCAGAATGTTCTTCATTTATCTAGATGCAAAACATTTATTAAAATCTTAGAATGTTTCTTAAATTGCTGCCGAGATATTTCCCCAACCTTGAGACTGAGGTGTACAGTTGCGGTGGGTGAGCCAGAAGAAAAAGGAAGTTGGAAATAATATAAATATATCCCGGAAACTGGCAATGGAATTTTTCGTCAGGTGTAAGCCGAGCGTGAGGATGGGGGTGTTGAGAACAGAAAGAAAAACTTTTCTGCAAGAGATAGCGCATAATTCACATTTGGCAACGATTCGGAAAACTGAAATAAACGTATGGTCGCGAAAAGTGTAAACTGTAGCCGAGTGAAATGAATAGCTCAACTTAAATAGAATTGGCTGAGAAAGGGATATTTATGAAAAAAGCAATGGGAGAACTAATCAAATCCACCTCTTTAGAAAGGCACTTAAGGTGAGGTAAGACAAGGTTCGACTTGTTGCAAAAGTTTTCAGGAATTTCCCCCGCTTGAATAACGAAGAAAGACTATTGTGGTAAATATGCGCTCCATGCAATACATGCGAACTGAATTTTATCAGTAGGTGGTTTGTACACGAAAAGAGTCACAGAAGGGTGGCGGTGGGGGTAGAGACTTTAAAAGGAAGGCATCACAAAGGACGCTGGTGACATCGTGAGAAACTCAGTTGTGCTTGACCTTTAGGAAGGGTAACTTGCAGGGCAGGTGTCTTCTCCATTGTTTCATTGGAATGTGAATGTTCCGAAATCAGAACGCAAAGAATGTTCAACTCTGGAGAAGAAAGGGGATTGGTCCCTGAAGGGGATCACAAACGAAACCGTTGAAAGTAGGGGTCTGAAAGAACAGGTGAAATAGAACGTCCTCTGCAGGTGGTGTTCGTCCAGATGGTCTATGATTGGTTTTCGACTTTTACCGCTGCCGTTGTTTTTAGACTACGGGCGGAACACGTTAGAGTGCTTGAGGTTGACGGTTGGTCACCGCGCTGGACTATGAGGATATATACTTTTGTGCATTGGTGTAATGATGTTAATGTGATGATGTAAATACTGTACATTTTTCTTAATGTTCTTAGAATAATAAGACCAGACGCCAACCAGCCCCATTTGTAGGGGAAGACGGGGTACAATGAAACAAGTGGTACAATGAAACATTACTTCTAAAATCAGTAAAATTTGTCACAGAAAGTTGCAATTTATATATATGTTATGCAAGTATATGTTCCAATTACTGATGTGATTTGGATACATTCGCACTTCTATAACATTAGCAATACAAGATTATTTGTTTTTCACCATTGAAAGTAAGTTTCTTTACTAAAAGTAATTTTGTTTCTTTTATCTCGTTGTAATATGTAATAATTATTTTTTCTATACATTGTTATCTTTGTATTGTTGTCTTCATACCTCCAAAACCAAAATTAAAAAAAATAAATATAAGAAGTTTGAAATTTTTTTTTATTTAGTAACCTCAGTACGGGGTACAATGAAACACTTGCAGACGGGGTACAATGAAACATGTTTCATTGTGCCCCAGGTGAATGCATTTACTTGAAGTAATATATCACTGGTAAATATAATATCATTGATATAAAATAACATATTACTGGTTGTCACTCATATAAATAAAACACTTTTACTAAGGAAATGGCAACACCTAACATTAATAGGAAAAGGCAACACCAAATCAAAACAGTAATTTTGAAAGCATGCAAAATAAACTTTTTTTCCCATAGAAAAAAGTACAGATTTTATTAGTAAATTAATTTTTATAGATTCAAAAACATTTAAGAATAGTTTATTTATTTCATAGGCCTAAACTGCACTTGCTACAGTTCACAATTCTCCTAAAGTTCTCAGTCAAAGTGGCCAAAAACAGATAAGTCAATTAACTTCTGGTGAAAGGGGTGTTCGTGTTACTATGTGTGGATTTATTAAAGCTTCTGGAAATTCTATACCCCATTATTTAGTATTTCCTAAAATAAATTTAAAGTTTTGCATGTTTAATGGAGTTCCACCTGAGACTGCAGGTGATGCAACAAAATCGGGTTGGATAAATGGAGATATTTTTGCTAATGTTCTAACACATTTCCAGGCACATACATGCAGTTCGAAAGAAAATCTAGCTGTACTAATAATGGACAATCATGAATCACATATTATGATTTCCAGGCTAAATTGTACGAAAGATAACGGAATTGTTTTTGTAACCCTGCCCCCACATACCAGTAAGAAATTGCAGCCTTTAGACAAAACTGTGTTCAAGTCACTTACAAATGTTTTCAATCTAGCTGCTAATGATTGGATGCTGTGTAATCCAGGTCGTACAATATCTATCTACGAGATAACTTCTTTACTTGGCACAGCCTTATTGTAAGTCTTTCATTTCACAAAATATTACAAAAAGTTTTTCAGCGACTGGAATATGACCTTTCAATAGAGAAAAGTTTTGTGAAGAAGATTATTTGTGTTCGTACGTGTTAGATAGGCCTTGTCCTACTGAAAATTATTTCCATGGTCAGATCAATAAAAAAAAGATCTGACTAAAGAAACTGAAGACTACAGACAAAACACAAGAATCAGAAGTGGTGGATCTTGCCATTAGTAGATCACAATCACCAACTTCAGGTTGTTCAGCAACTGTTCATACACCATGCACTAGCTCTAAACTTGTGAGGAAATACATTTTACCTCAAGAGATAAAACATTACCCCAAGGCTGGTCCAAAAAAAGTAGTAAGAGTAGGAAAACAGAAAAAAAGAGCTTTGTTCTAACCACGCCAGTAAAAAATGCTCTTGTTAAGCAATTAGAAAGTAAAAAGAGGAAAAAACTAAGAAGGTATTGTTTTCAAAACAAACTACCTCCTACAGAATCTGAAGATGACGATGATCCAGATTATTTTACAGCTCCAGCTGAACACTGAAGTACTAAGAATGAGATATCCACACATGTGACACAAGCAGTATCTGTATAAATGATTATGTTTTTTATATAATCTAGGAGGATGAACTGAAACGTAAGGAAATATATTCTGTTGGAGAAATCATAAATTTAAATGAAGTCGAATGTGACTAAAATAAACTATATAGGGTGAAAATTGCTTGCATCATTTGGAGTGTTTCATTGTACCCCAGTATGTGTTTCATTGTACCCCGCCATACGGGGTACAATGAAACACTGTGAGACATTTACTTTTTGTTATTTTTCAATCATAAAGATATTGTTTAGAACCTGATAAAAATTTATTTAGATGGGGAAAATACAAGATTAAAAGTATGCAATAATTATATTTTTGCGCATGCAAAATTGTGGATAGGAAAAAATAATAAGTAAATTTTGTTTCATTGTACCCCGTCTTCCCCTACATGACGGTCTTTGGCTGAATTCGCGTCAAGTAAAAGAGGTCATGGTAGAGTGAAAAAGAGGACCATGTATGTCTGCCATCAGAAATAAAAAAAAGTAGGATGAAATAAAATTTCTTTTATCGTTTGCAATCGGGGTCACATCTACTTTATGTATGTACGGGCTGAACTGTGTCCCGACGTACTCGAGTGATCTTTATTTTTGCTACGGGGTTTAATGCCTTTAGAAAACACGGGAAGTCGCGAACCCGACGTACCAAAGCGATCCTTTTCTGCTTTTATCCCCACTAACCTGTGGCGACCCACTGGTCTCGTGGTTAAGGTGTTGGGTAATTGGAAGGTGAGAAGAATAATTTAATTTCGCACTGGATAAACTCTATGGGCTATTGGCGTGGTTCCGGTATCAATACGAAGATAATTGTTAATTTTTTAATTAACGTTGTACAAGAGCAACACAACGGGCTATTGACGACGGTCCGGGATCAATCCCTTGAGGCAGGGATTCCCAACCGGTGGTACGCGTACCACTGGCGGTAGGCGGCAACGTTTCAGGTGGTACGCAAGGATGATACGAGCGACCCAAATATTCTACGAAGTTTGTTCGATTTTTTGTATGTACAACCACACGTTATGCTATTTCTTATGCCTTTTGTTACTAGTTACTTGTGTGACAGTGGTTTTTCTGAACTTTTGTATGTAAAAAATAAATATAGAAACAGAGTAAGTGTTGAAGAGTGAAGTTAAGCTCCATTGCTCCTGATATTGGGCCGACCAACCGGTATAGTGGTTAAGGTGTTAGCCTTTAGAACGGAAGGTTCTTGGTTCGAATCCGGTTAGTGCATGGACGTTTGTAAGCGCATGGTGTAGAGGCGGCTGGTGCATTTTAAATCTGTCGTGGCCAAAAGTCCCCGCGTTGGGTGGGTGTGGAAGTTTGGAGAGTGGGGTGCCAGCTCAGGCGTTGCCTCGTTATCTGGCCGTGGTACAAAATGACGTGGTGTCTTCCTCGGATGTTTCCCTTAGGAGATTGATCCTGGACCATCGTCAATAGCCCTTTGTGTTGCTCTAGTGAGACGTTAATTAAAATTATCTCACCTCAATAACCACTAAACTGTAAACAATCGCTCTCTCCCCCCCCCCTTTACATGGCGTTGTGATTGGCCCAGTTGCGTCAAATAGGCCCCCCGTGTCATAAAACCCCAAACCAACCATCCTCTTTTCGTTAAAGGGATTCTGTTTGTAGTTCAAGTTTCTCTCTGATTGTGTGGCGAATTGTGGTTGACGATTTGACGTCGTCGAGCATCGCGTCCAAGGGAATGTCGGTGATGAAAGCGAGCCAGCCGATGTTGAACGGCAATGAAAGAAAGAAGCTCACCTAGATAGCTTTGGCTGCTCGCCATTTTGCTCCGCTGGAAATCTTTCGCGAAATCTCCGCCTGCTTCTCTGACACCTGAAAATAAACAAAACACGGCATCAAGACCAACCTGTCTCCGGCATTCGAAATTAGAAGCAAATAAAAGCAAAGGGGGTATTTGAGTAAACATCCTCAGAGGGATTCCAAGTTTCAAAGGGTGAACCACTGAAATGGTAACACATTTAGCAAGAGTCGCGGATAGTAGTAGGGTCGCCAACTTTTTCTGAGACAATTCCGGAACCTATTGACCCAAACTGAAATGTAAATACGTAATTTCACAATATTCTCCACTGAGAAATCACTTAACATAACGTACCTAGTTTTCCAAGGAAATTTTTTTTGTGTACAAAAAATATGTAAAAAATAATAATATTTTTTTTATGTTTTTTTTATTTATAATTATTATAAGAGCCCGATGGTCTTCTCATATGCATAGTAATAATAAATCTAAACCTAACCTCTCATTGCATTGAAACTATTAAAAAATAAAAATGGGTAGCGTTCGTATACAAAAAAGAAATATTGTTCGTTTTATTGATACAGAACCGAGTATTCAGAATTCCATTTTAAGAAATTCGAATATAAAAATGTGTTTTCGTCCGCAGTCCCAATTTTAAAAACAAAATTCAAATAAAGTATAATAGAATTGGAAAGGCAATTAATATACCATTTCTTCACGATGGTCCCGTTCTGAACAGACTGCTATATATAGTATTGGCTTTGGATGGTAGTGGGGGAACGGACGTCCAATGGATTGGACACGTAGCCATGTCCAATAGAACCGGTATAGTGGTTAAGGTGTTATTCTTTCGATCGGAAGGTTCCTGGTTCGAATCCGGATTCGGGCATAGATGTTTGTAAGCATCGATGTAAAAGATGGTGTAGAGTGCACCTTCAATGTGTCGTGGCCGAAAGTCCTCATATTGGATTGGCGTGGAAGTTTGGAGAGTGGGGTGCCAGCTCAGGTGTTGCTTCGTCATCTGACCGTGGTTCGAAATGACGAGGTGTTGTCCTCGGATCTATCCCTTAAGGGACTGATCCCGGACCGTCGTAAATAGCCCGTTGTGTTGCTCTAGTGCGACATTAACTAAAATTATCTTGGAGTGTAGGTAATATTGGGGTCGATAGCTTTCACCGAAATTCCGGGACATTTTGACATTCAACCGGGATTCTGAACAGCAACTTAAATTCCGGGACAATCCCGGCCAATCCGTGACGGTTGTCAACCCTAATTATCCGTCGGAGGGTTGCCAGTTAGAAACTCGATCGAACCAAACACCGTTGTGCAGAGGGGAGAGGTTGTGCACGTTACATCTGACGCGTGACCTCTAATCTTATCAGGAGGGTTCAGGTGTTAAGTAGGGCAACTTTTTGCAATAAATACAACTTTTTTTCACGCGTTCTACGAAGCATGTAAAGTACTAAAACCAAAATTCCTCCTACATGGGGTGTATAGTAAGTGAGTTATAACCGCAACATAAATGCAACTTTCTGCGTAAATGCAACTTTTTGCATAAATGCAACCACCTGCAACTTTTTATAATATAACTTAAAATTAATTAATATCAAATTACTGTTTAATTTGTTGCTCTCTGAATCAACCCTTCGATCCCGCGTGTCTGATCTTGCGAATGCCGAAGTATTGCGGATCAAACAAGAAGTTCATGGAAAGAAAATGTTCGTCCTAAGACGAAAGTGAAATAAATTGCAGGAAGTACTTTAACACATGGGTTGGCACTCTTGATAATCCAGAGGAAACTTGCGTCATCGACTGCAGAGTTTGCGATGTGAGTTTCGATTATCAATATGTTGTTCGCCTTGTAGATGACTTTTTAAAATCTCTGAATGTTGAACGAAAGCATTTTGTGCTTCTACAATCCGATACAGCACTTTATAGGACTGCGGCTGGCGCAGGTTTTCAATGTTAAAGAAATGACTGGCCAAGGATCGGCCATTCAACGTTCTTCTGTATTTCAGTATGTATTATAATACTGTTGTACACGACTAAAATTGTCAATATATTTTTAATTTTTTTCATTTTTTACGAATAATTCATTTTAGAATTTAGTGTATCAAAAATAAATGCAACTTTATTTCCATAAATGCAACTTTAGAAAACGATAAATGCAACTTTTCACATTTTTACTGCAACAAAAAAGTTGCCCTAGTTATAACGAAGTCAAATTTGGAAGCTCGTTGGGCTGTGTATGTTTTACATGGAATGGTGTGTTTTTATTACAATATCCGAGCATGGACGATATTTGAGAGGTGCATTTAAATATTTTATACCTCACAACTAACATAAGTAGTATTTGTTTTGCATTTACTAGCAATTTTAATAGGAAATTAAATTTAAAAAAGAATTGGGATTCTGCTTTTGTTACATCTAATTACATTTAGAATATGCTTTCGTATTGAAGCACTCAAAAAACAGATTCGACTGATGATTGAAGAACAAAACAATGGCTCAGTCTGGCATCTGTTCAAGACAGTGTTCATTGTAATCTGAATCGGAAAAGACGTAACACCGATTCCATTGTCGGCTTTCAAAGTCATTTAGTTGGGAAAAAAACAAGAATATGCGTACTTTTTCTATTATCTTCTCTCTCTCTCTGAGGCTTTAAATTAAAAACGAAATTCCAGATCTTCAACTCCAAATTTGAATTTGCTTAAACTTTTTTTTCAGACATGTTTGCAACTCAAACTATTTAATGGGACGTTTTTAGAACCTACTCTAGAGGGCGCTGTGTGAGCACGTGGGTGTTAATGAGGCGAAAGGTGGCAGAGAGGACTTTCTTAGCTAAGCAGATGGTCTCCTTCCGTCTTTTGAGTTTCTCTCTTTCTTACATTTCTAGTAAATAAATATATTTTGTAAATAGAAATTGAATCATTTTAAATATAGTCCGACTGTCGAGTTATCGTGCCAACAAGGGTCATATTTATCCTTTTAAGGATATTTTCTTCAGCATATTTTAGGACAACACCATCCAGAACATCTGTATACAGTCTATATGGTCACCCTGTTACAAGGTCACCCCGCTTATAAGGTCAGTTTTCTAAAGGCCCGTCTAACTTAATAGGGAACACGTGTTAAAGCGCACCGCTTATAAAGTCATTGTATTTTCCTGGTTATCGGTTATAGGTTGGTCTTTTATCTTTTAAATGAGGTTATCGTTTTTTTTAATCTTTTAAATGAGGTTGTCTTTTTTTTTTTTTTTTTGAAAAATAGTAAATGTTACAACATTTTTTGAAGGAGGGCGCCACACAGGGAATAACCAAAAGAAAAAAATCTTTGCGACCCCGGAGAGGACCTGAATTGACGCCTTTATTTCCCTCACTTTCACCCCCCCCCCATTTCTCTTTTGCGTTGAATCATCGTCGGCGTTACCCACCCACCCTCATTTCTCTTCCTCCCCAAGCACAACAGGTGGATATCTGTCTGTTTATGGGTTGAAGTTATCTCTCCCTGTTTGAAAAGTACGTTGAAATTGAAAATAAAAAAAATAAAGAAAAATATTGTTTCATTTGGATCATACGTGACAAATAAGAACGTTCATTTATGTTAAATTTTTTTTTTTTGTCTAATGACAAATCATTCCTCTGCACAAAATAAAAAAAAGGAAACGAAAAAAATAAATTTAGAATATACTATCTTTTATGCTGTTGCCATTCCACAAAGAAAACGATAATAATTAAATTCCATTAAATTCATTTTAAAATGTTCTAGATTGAATTTTGAAATTCGCCTGCGCTTTGAAATTCGGTTTACCTGTGTGCCAAATCCCATTATTGTAATTTCCGTAGATTCGTCAAGACTATGATAACGAAAAACAAACACTTCCTTTTATAATAGTCGAGATAAGTGCATTGAATATGGATGCACATACGTATGCGTAGTGAACTTTGATTGGTAAGGTAAGCTAATAAATTTCACTAAAAAAATATTGCATATTTCTTACTGTAGTTTTTTCTTCGCGAATTAATTTTTTAAATATTCTTAAAAGTTTAATTATTTGTTTATGAGCACTATATTCTGATAGGTGAATATAATCCTGCCATAATTAAATAGTGTAGTATTGTTCCACGTATAGGGTCACATCGCTTATAGGGTCCGATTTTTCTAGACCGCTGAGCTGACCCTATAACCGAAACTGACTGTATATAAAAAAGGATGTGTGTGTATGTATTCTCTATACAAATCTCCACCGTTTGACCCATTCACACCCAATTTGGTACACTTATACAGTAGAACACTGCGGAAAACATAGGCTATTTCTTTCCTGTCTTCAGACCCATCTGTAGCCATGAAAATTGGCACACCGGTAGTCTTAAAAATGCTCCTCAAAGTCCCAATTTTAAAATCTAAAGTTTGTTTTCTTGCAATAAATGAATATCGACAAGGAAACAAGTCTACAGCAAACTTAACACTGGGAAATATCTTGGTCATATATGGGCATGACTAAATTTCATAAATTATTATCTCTTTATCAATATTTTTGTAATGTATTTTTCGAATTGCTCTATTTCTCATCTGTAGCCATGAAAATTGGCACACAGATAGTCCAAAAAGTGCCCTTCGAAACCCCCATTTTAAAATCTAAAGTTTGTTTTTCTGCATTAAATGGACAAGGAAACACGTTCTACAGGGTTTGTGTATTTGAGTTAACACAGGGAAATGTCGCGGTCATATTTCAGCTGTCGCGGTAGGTAATGGTAATTTTAGTTAACGTCGTACTAGAGCAACACAACGGGCTATTGACGACGGTCCGGGATCAGTCCCTTAAGGGAAAGATCCGAGGACAACACCTCGTCATTTTGAACCACGGTCAGTTGACGGCTGTCGCGGTAGGAAACATGTTCTACAGAGTTTGTGTAGTTGAGTTAACAAAGGGAAATGTCGAGGTTCTATTTGAAATCTTTTTCTAGGCTTAACTCCAATTTTCCTGGCAAAGGAATAATTTTTGTTTCTCATTTCATCGGGAATTCCAATGATATAACAATCAAATACCGTTCTTTGTATATTTATGTTTAAGAATGTGTAGTTCTTTGTATAGATGGTGTAACTGGAGATTAAACCTTCGCCACACACACACACTCCATTTGCCTGTATATAAGCAAATATGCTTCTTAAAATATTTTCTCAAAGGTATGAAACGCATATTCGACAAGGTCAAGTTTATGAGAGCACAGATCTATTTGGGATTTTGTATATTAAGAAAAGTCAAAATTACATCTGTGCTCTTCTGTGCTTCAGAACTAGACTAGTACGAATAAATTCATCTCCAATTTCCACGTTACCATCTTCTTACAGTTCTCCCTAAGCCGCTGAGGCTCAGTGGATTTGCCACAACGCTAGTTCAAGGAGCCCAGTTTGAAAAGTAAAGGAGGATCGCGAGCTCGAAACACAATCCAACCAAAGACACGTCGTGAACATGGGAGCTGAGGCACGTTACATTTGTTACACATTCGAATGTCCTCACGGTGGTACGGTGTGGAAGTTGCATCGTCATTTGACCGTGGTTCCAAATTTACGAAGTGTTGGCCGAGGTACTTTCCCTTCTGGATAAATCCGAGACCGTCGTGACGGCAATACATGGAAATGCGTCGTCAATAGCCCGTTGTGTTGCTCCAGTGTGAAGTTAATTCAACTACTTCCCCACCCCATTACTTGACGCTGTCTTCTATTTGTCGCAGCTTGGCCCGATATGGTCATTGCGTCATGCAAACTGAACCAAGCAACCAAATGCCTGCACCATATAGGTAAAATCTGCATGTGCCTAGGATCATACAACCTAGACTAGTTGTAATGCGACACTTAGATTAGTTTCGACTGCTGGATGGACCCTAACACTCATCATCTGATTGGACTACGGATTGCGAGAAGACGCCCATTCATTGATTCATTGTCTGATTGGTCCGCACAACGTAATGTAGAATTTTGAAAGGCGACATCTTTTTTGCCGCTCTATAGAAATACGCATTCATGAATCTACCCGGTCACAAGAAATAAAATCTCCAAACAAGGAGATGGAAATCTTCGACTAAATCGGCTGACCAAGTCAATTTTTCCAACAGCAGTCACGTGAGTATTGGTTGGCATGTTGGTCACCCGTTTTGTTGCCATCAACCAGAGGTAATAAATGAACGTCGCACTGGAACAACACAGCGCGCTATTAGCGACAATATGGAATGAATTCACCAAGGGAAAGATACTTGGACATCACCTCGTCAATTTGAACCACTGTCATATGAAGAATAAACACTGTGAAGACTTTCACACTATATTCTCACACCCTGTCGGAATGCCGAATATATTCGGACTGATTGTTATTCCGCGTCATCTGTTATTTCAACGACTTGAGTAGAACTGGTGGTGTTCGTCCAGAAGATCTCCGATCGGATCTCGACTTTTAATATTGTGTTCTTTTTGAACTGCGGACGAACGACGATTAGAGAGCAGAAGAGAGACGACAGAGAGAGGCAGAGGGTGACGCTGGTGACCACGTGGATTTTGAGGACAAGTACTAATATGTATTGGTATACTGTAACTAATGCGATGATGTAAATTTGTACATATTCTTACATTCTTCAAATAATAACTTAAAATCTTGCTGTTAGTTGTCTTCTACTTGAAAACGATTCGTACTGTTTTAATGCTATCGTTTGGGGCGATGACACTTCAGCATCACGCCAACGTGAGGACATTTGAGACCACGATAGATTGAACGTGCACTAGCTCCCACGACGGTAGGATAGAATCGAGCTTCGAACCGGTTGAAAGCAACCCTCCGGTTGCTTATCCATTCTATCACACCACACAAGAACAACGTTCAGTGTACAGTCATACTTTTCGTCTATATGGTCTCCACATTCCGGCGCCCTAGCGGTCATTGCTCGCAATAGAATTAGGCTCCGCACAACCTATACATAGAAAACAACGTCGTCATAACACATTCTTTCTTATGATAACAGTGGAAGTGAATTTTCGCGTTACTTTTTTCCGGAACTCTTTTTGAATGTTAAATGACAGCCATAAATTTCTCTCTAACAGCTTTTCAAAGAGAAAACAATCTTCCCCGCGTGTAATCGGCTTTACGGGGAAACGAAAATAAGAAAGACGGGAAAATGGCTCTAAAATTAGAAAAAGCCCGAACTCCGCAGACTTATTGCTGTTTTAATTTTTTTTAAATCTTTGTGGGTTTATTTATTTTTAGTTTTTTTTTGTAGTTTTGCGGCGAACTAAGCATCTGACAGACAGTTATAACGTCGAGGAACCTTGAACTAAATAATACTTGGAAGTCGCTGTTTTGTGAAACTGTAGCATTTCTTTCGATTCGCGGCAGCTTACGAAATGCTTACGCGTCAACAGACATCAGTTTACACGAACATAGCCATTACGCATACATGATACATACATAGAATTACTCATTCACTACTTACATAACATATGCTTAGCTTTAACCTATATTTCGTTACACCTCTATAGCATATACACTAGCCTACAATAATGGAACGGACGCCAGCGGATTTGCATAAAACGTGCATACTTGTTTGGGGGTGTTTTTCGTGGTATGTGCCCGGGACCTTTGCATGTTGTTCCTGGTCAACTGAACGCCGACGCTTACATGAACATTTTGGACAACCAGTTTCTTCCTGCGCTCTGGCCATTTTATGGAATGGACGACTGTTACTTCCAGGACGACAACGCTCCGTGTCATGTTGCAACCTCTGTTAAGCAGATGTATTGAGATATGGATGTATAACGTCTTCCCTGGCCAGCTCCGAGTCCCTACCTAAGCCACATAGAACATATGTGGTACGCGCGTTAGAGCGACGCTTACGGACCAGGGAACCCCGTCCGAAATCTATAGCTGAGCTGGCGATATTCTTACAGCAGGAATGGACACAAATACTCATAGCTGTGTATTAAAATCTCGTTGAAAGTATGCCCAGAAGGGTTGTTAGTGTCATTGATGCACGTGGGGGACCATTCCCCCTATTAACGCATGCATTCTTTTCCTTATACCATCACATCTTGATGTCCGGTTCGTTATTGTAGGGTAGTGTATATGAAATTGAATGAAATTAATACACTAAATCTGATATTCCAGACTAATTCCGCCGACAAACCGATTAAGAGGTTAGCCTCTTGATCGGAAGGTTCCTGGTTCGAATCCGGGTCAGTGCATGGATGTTTGTAAGCGTATGGTGTAGAGGCGGCTGGTGTACCTGAAATCTGTCGTGGCCGAAATTCCTCACGTTGGGTTTGTGGTTCAAGCTTGTAGAGTGGGGTGCCAGCTCAGGTGTTGCCTCGTCATCTGACCGTGGTTCAAGATGACGTGGTGTTGTCTTCGTATCTTTCCCTATGGGGATTGATCCCAGACCGTCGTCAATAGTCCGTTGTGTTGCTCTAGTACGACGTTAATTAAAACATACCAAAAATTTTTATCCAGAGACTAATACTCCTTTTTTTTTCTTCTCTTTTCACCCGCTAATATGAGCTCAGGTTGCTAACTTAAAATTTGCGATGTTTTGTTCTCGGATCTTTCATTACTCTATGTTGTCTGCCTTCTACTTGGCGCATGTTGTTAAATCATTGCTCTTACGCTATAAAGCACAGCCAACCATAAATGTGATTTGGATTTATTTTCAGAAATTAGATAGTCAAACCAATCCTAAATGGTTTTCTAGCATGATCCACTCCTATTCTTTAGTTTATTGTTGGTTTTGAGATTATATGGTGCACGAATCATACCAGGCCAAGCTGGGTAAACACAAGACAGTCAATGTCACACACAAGGGAAGTTTTTGCTGATACAGAAGATAGAAATACACCCAGTAAGTTACAACAATCGAACCTGTACCACCTGCAACCCCTATTCTTTGCAAAAGGTGAACAAAATGGGTAATTGGTAGGCGGGAAGAAGAATTTACGTCGCACTGGAGAAACTCAACGGGCTATTGGCGTGGTTCCGGTATCAATACCGAAGGTAATTGGTAATTTTTTAATTAACGTCGTACTAGAGCAACACAACGGGCTATTGACGACGGTTCGGGATTAATCCCTTAAGGCAGTGGTCCCCAACCCCCGGGTGTTCTAGTGAGTTAAAATGTTAAATCACTTTATATTTATTTTTTGGTGCAACTGTATTTTATTTTAAAGGCACGTTTAAATACAATTAAATTAAAATTATTAAATCAAAACAATCTAAAATATAAACAATCAAAGTCCCCCCCCCCAGCGGGCCGCGTTAAAATTATCAAACGTTGATCCGGTCCGCGGCGTTAAAAAGGTTGGGGAGCACTGCCCTAAGGGAAAGATACTTGGAAAACACCTCGTTATTCTGACACACGACCAAATGACGAAATCAACGCCTGAGCTGGCACCCCACTCTTCAAACATCCACACCACGCCAACGTCAGGACATTTGAGGCCACATCGGATTATGTAAAACCAGACCACCCCAGGAACATGTCTGTCTTTGGTTGGACCTAGTTTCAAATTCGCAACCTCCGATTGCTAATATCATCTGACCGTGGTTCAAAATGAAGAGGTGTTGTCCTCGGATCTTTCCCTTAAGGGACTGATCCCGGACCATCGTCAATAGCCCATTGTGTTGGTCTAGTACAACGTTAACTAAAATTAGCATTACCGATTGCTAATAAGCAAATCTCTCAACCGGCATATTTGGCGCATCTTGGCCAAATATGACCCTTGCCCAAATAAATATTTTTTAAAGAATGTGTGTATATATTTTCTATATAAATCTACATCGCCTGACCCATCCACACTAAATTCTGTACACTTATACTTTAGAACACTGCGGAAAACATGCTATTTCTTTTCTTGTCTCCAGACCCATCTGTAGTCACGAAAACTGACACGCACGTAGTCCTAAAAGTGCCCTTCGAAGCCCTAATAAGTTAAAATCTAAAGTTTGTTTTCCTGCAATAAATGGACCTGGACAAGGAAACACGTTCTACATGGTATGTGTAAGAAGAGTTAACACAGGGGAATATCGCGGTCATATTTAAGCTGTCGCGGTAGGAAACACGTTCTACAGAGTTTGAGTATTTGAATTAACGCAGGGAAATGTTGCTGTCATATTTTAGCTATCGCGGTTCTATTTGAAACTTAAGCAACTCCGGGATATTCAGCTAGTGCATAGTATAATATCCATACAACCCAACCATAAATGTAATATGGATATATTTTCGAGATTTCTCTAAAGTCAAACCAATTCTAAACGTCAAATGGTTTTTTTGTATGTTTGACCCTTATTCTTTAGTTGTTTGGGGGGTGGTTCAAAAATTACATCTGGCCAAACTGCAGCTAAAATAAGAGGCAATATCGAGGAACGTCTTTAACCGAAACAGAAGAAAGAAATACACACAGGGCAAGTCACAGGACTCGAACGTGCGCCGCCTACAACCCCTGTTCTCTGCAAAAAAGGCCAGGTCTCTCTTTCGCGTTAATTAATCTCCCGGCGTGCCGCATGGAACACAACCCACCCCTCCCTAAAGAAATGAATCACACAACACCTTTCTTCGCATCTGTGTCCTTTTTTGTACGGAAAGTGTGAACGCTCGACATTCAGCACGGCTCTGACTAATGGCCGGTGTCAAGGTCGGTTGCCCGGCCAATTATCGCCGGTGTTTATGGAGGTGTTTTCCAATAGCTCGACACCGCGCGTAGGCAGGGGGCAGAGCAGCGGGGAATGTTACGGAATGGCTATCAAGGCTCGAAAAGGCCCCGGGAAGGCCGCGTCGTCTGCGAGGGGGCGGCGTTTATCTGGGGCCGCACGCCGTCGGAATGTGTAATCGAAACACCTCAACCCGTTCCTCCGAGCGGCACAGATGCTCCTTTTGAGCTACTCCTTAACCCATCTTGTCATCTGACCGTGGTTCAAAATTACGAGGTGTTGTCCTCTTCTTCTTCGAGGATCTTTCCTTTAACGGATTGATCCTGGACCGTCGTCAATAGCCCGTTGTGTTGCTCTAATACGACGTTAACTAAAAAATTACCAATTACCTTAACCCATCACCTGTCTGGTGGTTAAGGTGTTTGGCCTCTAGATCAGAAGGTTCCTGGTTCGAATTAGGGATGCGACATCGATGTCGATCTTTTGAAAACATCGATGTTTTAGAAAAAAACATCGATGTATTTAACATCGATGTATTGAAGTCGATGTTTATACGTGCCGATGTTTTATTTTTAAATGAAAAAAGTACGGTTTTAAAATTTTTTTAAATAACCTAGTAGCATAATTTTAAAATTGGCAACTTGAACATACTTTTAGACCCAAGTGAACAAGGGTGAAGGGTCTGAAAAGTAGGGATGCGACATCGAGGTCGATGTTTTCAAAACATTGATGTTCTATAAAAAAACATCGATGAATAGGAGCCGATGTGGCATCACCATTTGCTAAACCAGTTTTAAGAAATGGAGGAAAAAGTATAAATACACTGAATTTTAAAAACATCGATGGTTTTAGTGCGATGTATTATCAACATGGATGTTTTAATTTTGAACATCGATGTTTTTCTGTCGATGTTGCATCCCTAGGTGCTAAACCAGTTTTAAGAATTGGGTAAAAAGTTTAAATACTCTGAATTTTAAAAACATCGATGGCGATGTGTTATCAACATCGATGTTTTAATTTTGAACATCGATGTTTTGCTGTCGATGTCGCATCCCTAGTTCGAATCCGGGTCAGTACATGGATTAAGCGTGTGGTAAATACATGGTAACGTAAACATACGTAAAACATGGTCAGCGTGTGGTGTACAAGCGACTGGTGCACCTTGAATCTGCCGTGGCCGAAAGTCCTCACGTTGGGTGGGTGGGGAAGTTTGGAGAGTGGGGTGCCAGCTCGGGTATTGCCTCGTCATCTGACCGTAGTTTAAAATTACGGGGTGGTGTCCTCGGATCTTTCCCTGAAGGGATTGATCCCGGACCGTCGTCAATAGCCCGTTGTGTTGGTCTTGTACGACGTTAATTCAAAATTACCAAATTACCTTAACCCTTCAGGGTTTGGAGAGTGGGGTGCCGCAACAGGTGTTGTTCTCGCCATCAGACCGTGGTTCAGAATTAGGAGGGGTTGATCCTTGGATCTTTCCCTTGGAGATGGACCGTCCAGATAGGACCGACTAGCAGAAATACCCGGTTTTGCTGGGGTTGAATTAATATGTTGATTCAAAAGTCATCAATTCTTTTTCATAAAATAATGTTAACATCATTTAAGTGTACGGAAAAAAAATTTTTAATATCCATTTTAACGCCTCCATCGCTTCTACAATTTACTTCAAACGTAAATATGCATACATGTTGTATCCATCTGTATAAGCCATTTCATATTCGTCACATTTCTGCTGAAATTTTTTTTTCTTTTCTTCTGAAAGGACAACTACAGAATAGGATTTTGAGTTTTTCGAATGACTACGAAATATTCTTGTTCATTCATTTTCAGTAAAAATGGCGAATTTTTGGTGAATAGTCTTCAACTTGGTTTTACTATGAATGTTTTACTTAATGCATTCTTGCATCTAGTATGCGATATTTTCGAATTTCATCATCAATATGAGAGGATGGTAAATTAAGTTTTTACGGCATTCGTGACTAATTTAGTTTGAAGCACACAGACGCAATTTTTCTTGAAAATTCCATCATTGATCGGCAGGTGGAATAACGGAACTTCTGTAAGATATATAAAACAGAGTTGATGGTTTGTCTGTTCTCTATACCAATCTACACCGTTTGACCAATCCACACATTTGGTATACTTAAATTTGAGAACCCTGTGGGTATGATAGGCTACATATTCAGGGTTGGGCGGTAACGCGTTACTTGTAATAATTACTTTTTACAGTAATCTTATAGGTAATTCGTTGCATTTGAAAACCAGTAATTTTACAGGTAATTCGTTACATAATTTTCGATAAAGTTATTTTAGTTACAGAAACGCGTTATTATTTGTTTTCAGTTTGTTTTGTTCAAAAATCTAGAGTACAAAAACATTTTTCGTTCTATATTTGCGAAGTGTCAAGGTTTCCTACTGATTGTACTGATGATGACCAACTTTCATCTAGCAGTGACGATGAATTTTTTGAGACAGTGAAAACTAGACATACATCTGCCGATTTTGAGTTATCTATTTATTTTCAAATTCACAAGGTTTCGTACTGATTTACGAGATATTCGTTGAAATTTCAAAAACAGTCACCCTAAAGGATTCGAAAAGTCGGCACAAAGTTTGAAATAGGTGCTTATGAAACGATTTTGTTTCGAAAAATATCCCAAGTCGCAAGTCGATCTGCAAACGACGAGATATCTCATCCATCGAGATCTGGTCAGTTTTGTGAAATTGATGACGGTCCGGGATCAATCCCCTAAGGGAAAGATCCGAGAACAACACCACGTCATTTTGAACCACGGTTAGATGACGAGGCAGCACCTGAGCTGGCACCTCACTCTTCAATCTTCCACACCAACCAAACGTAAGGACTTTCGGCCACGACAGATTTAAGGTGCACCACCCGCCTCTACACCATACGCTTACAAACATCCATGCACTGACCCGGATTCGAACCAGGAACCTTCCGATCTGGAGGGTAACACCTTAACCATCAGACCGGTTGGTCGAGATGTGGTCGGAAGAGCCCGTATTTTCAGCGTGTCAACAATTTGGCCGATCCCGTAATTGACCGTATAAGTTAGTATGACGAGGTTTGTCGAAATGAAACTGCCCTATTTCTCCAAGGTAATGAAGATCCAAATTTGAAAAACAGTCTTCATTCCTCCGAACTGGTCACAATTTGGAACACAATTTTGAATCAGAGTCTGTTCATTACAGGGCAGTTTTCGACGCATGGATAAACCAGAAGGGTTAACTGAGTAAACAATTCGCAAAAAAAAAATTAATTAAAAATGTTTTATTTTAAAGTTATTTGAAATCAAAACCGTACTCGTACTTAAAAAAAAACCCGTTGAATAATATTGATACATTATAAAAAGGCTGCTCATAAATTGAATAGGTGAATGCAAAAACCACCTTGACTCTGTCCTATGTTCAAACGATGACAAAAATTACAACCTAAAGCAAAATGGAAAAATTAAAGCAAAATGAAACTATTCTATAAAAAATATTTCGTTGAGAAATTGAAAACAAATCACGCCGTTAATGGCCCATCAAAACAAAAACGGTGCATAATGCCTTTGTGTTACAAAAAGTCGATATGCAAGAACTACTTAACTTGTAGAAGTCTCGTCGAAGCTCATTTGGTAGTAAGTTAATTCACACACACGACCAATGATATTGGACTGATTGAATTTTAGTGTTGAATCATGAATTCAATCACCAATAGACAATTCTTCCCTGTGAAGAATTTAATACAAATGGGTATTGTAACCCAAAGCAAGGGTATTGTCCCACATGGATTGCGGAGAACGCTGCTGTCTCCCCACACACTCAGAATACGAATCAAAAAAGAACGAAGTTGGCGCCTAAAAAACTAAGATATTACCTGACCTTGTTCTGAATAAAAAATAGAACATAGTTCAGCTGCTGTTACTCGCTTATACATATTTCTGTGATTAATCTAGAACATTCCATCTAGAATATTCCCTCCAAAACATTCCATGCAAAATTGAATCATGTAAAAAATAAACAGAATACAACTGGCTTAAGAGGATGGGAAGATGGCCTCCGAACTACTTTTCAAATTATTACGATTAAACATTGACTCATTGTTTTGAAATAAATCTGGGCTCTTCGAAAACTGAAAATACATACCCGTTTTGTCGAATTTTTCGTAGTATTAAATATGTTTATTCAGTTTTAAAACCATTTACGTAGAATTAAATATGTATATTTGATTTGCTTCTTCAAAAACCAGACACTTATGAAATAAAATCGACTTACCAAGGAGCACGTGTTGCACAACAAACTTGACAAGGAGCACGCAACCTCCAATCCCTTCCGCAGTTATGTTCGAGAGAGAACTGACAGATCCAGACTTCCCGCGCTTTTTATTTTTCTGCCGCGTTCGACAAGCGAATTTTGATTTGTCGTTTGCTTTTCGAAGTTATCGCCTGGCCCGCGCGCGGAGAGCCTTGTAAGGACGAGCGACGACTTTTATGTGGGCCGGCGGGAAAAAATCGTTTGCTCCGTGCTCGCGCGCCCACGCTATCGTTTGCAGTTTTTTTGGGGACGAGGGGGGAGGGCGGCGAAAAGGATAGATGGTTTGGGAATGACAAAAAAACAAAAAATAAATCGTTTGCGTGGTGAGTGAAACAACATTGGCGCCTTGGCAAGTGGATTTGGCAACGCTGATAAATTTGCCATTATGGAATGGAAAAATGGAACGGAAAAAAGGGGGGAAAGGTGGTAGTTTGGAATAACTGGGAGAAAGGAAAAGGAGTTATGTGGTGAAAGGGTTGAAGTACGTATTTTCTTTTCGAATGGAACTCGGAACAGGGGTTGAAAGGTTCTTTCTGATTAGTGTCTTTTTTGGAAAGCGCAATATAAGTTGTTACAGTAACAAATGGAGGAAACAGAAATTGAGAAACAAAGTAGACAGCTGGAGTTAACAAATTTTGAGAACAATGTAATCAACTGGAGTTAACAAAGAGTGAGAAACATTGTAAACAACTGGAGTTAACAAATATTGAGAAACAAAGTAAACAACTGGAGTTAACAAAGATTGAGAACAATGTAAAAAACCTGTCACAGATGTTTGACTCATATCTCTATATTGATAGCCATATCTGGTCTGCAGGCCAAGTAAACGTATATGGAGAGACATATCTAGTCTTTAGGCCAGGTAAACAATATGGGTATCCATATCTAGTCTGAAGGCCATGTAAACCTATATGAATATCCATATCTGGTCTGAAGGCCAGGTAAACATATATGTAAATCCATATCTGGTCTGCAGGCCAGATAAACCTATGTATATGAGAGCCATATCTGGTCTGCAGGTCAGGTAAACGTACACGGAGAGCCCCATCTTGTCTGCAGGCCAGGTAAACATATATGGAGAGCCCCATCTTCGCGATACACATGGACTTGTTTGTATTCATTACTTGGGTCTGTAGCCATTTGCTCACCTTTTGAATTTTAAAACAAATCTCGTAGGTGGGTGTGGTCCCCCCTGGTTCTCCTTGGGGTGGTGGTAGTCACTAGGGATGCGACATCGATGTCGATGTTTTCAAAACATCGATGTTTATAAAAACATTTTTGTATTTGTCATCGATTTATTGAAGCCGATGTTTGTTTAACATCGATGTTTTTACGGTGTCGGTATTTTATTTTTAAATGAAAGAAGCACCATAGTAAAAATAAAGAAAAATAAACGTGCAACTCAGTATGTGTCATTGATGGCGACATCTGTACCACCAGAAAGAGTTTTTTCCCTAACAAGTGAAAAAAGAAGTAGGCTTGAGGTGGAGAAAGCTAACAAACTTCTTTTCATAACTGTAAATAACAAATATTGAGGTCTATAGTAATTATATTAACCAATATTTCTTGTTTACAGTAAAAAAAAAAGGCAAATAACAAATTAAATCTTTCCCCGTCGAACATGTTTGAGGTGATGTTTAAAAACATCGATGGTTTTGGGGCGATGTATTATCAACATTGATGTTTTAATTCTGAACATCGATGTTTTAATGTCGCATACCTGTTGTCACCAACTACTCTCCCCTGGACCAACTTAAACGCTCTGCACCTACAGGTGAGTGGGTGCAGGACGGGTCGTCCAGCGTATTCGGAGAGTCTTATCTCGTTCGCGGGCCTGTTAAACCTATTCGGAGGGCCGTATCTGATCAGCGAGGCGAGTAAAGCTATTGGAATAGATGTATTTGGTTTGTTGACCTGGTAAATTTATTCGAAGAACCGTAAGTGATCCGTGGGCCTGGTGAACGAATAAGGAGAGCCGTATTGTGTCTGCGGGCCGGATGAACCAAAACAGAGGGATCTATCGGGTCCGCGAGGAGGGTCAGCTTACGCTGGAAAGAATGAATTCGCACGAATTTGCAAAAATATATTATAGATGGCACCACTATATCTGGCGTGGAATAAATTTTAATGTTGTTACCCCCAGCCAAATGCTTCCAGATTTCATCATTCTTATGGCTATATGGTCACCCTGTTATAAGGTCACCCCGCTTATAGGGTCAATTTCTAAAGTCCCGTCGAACTTAATAGGGAAACATGTGTTAAAGCACACCGCATTTATAGTCATTATATTTTTCTGGTTATCGGTTATAGGGTCGGTTTTTCATCTTTTCATTGAGGTTATAGGGTTTTTCATCTTTTCATTGAGGTTATAGGGTTTTTCATCTTTTCATTGAGGTTATAGGGTTTTTCATCTTTTCATTGAGGTTATAGGGTTTTTCATCTTTTCATTGAGGTTATAGGGTTTTTCATCTTTTCATTGAGGTTATAGGGTTTTTCATCTTTTCATTGAGGTTATAGGGTTTTTCATCTTTTCATTGAGGTTATATGGTTTTTCATCTTTTCATTGAGGTTATAGGGTTTTTCATCTTTTCATTGAGGTTATAGGGTTTTTCATCTTTTCATTGAGGTTATAGGGTTTTTCATCTTTTCATTGAGGTTATAGGGTTTTTCATCTTTTCATTGAGGTTATAGGGTTTTTCATCTTTACATTGAGGTTATAGGGTTTTTCATCTTTTCATTGAGGTTATAGGGTTTTGTAACATTTCTTGAGGCGGGGAGCAACACAGGGAATGACCAGAAGAAAAAAAGTCCTCGAAAGATATGAATCTGCCAACGTCTTCAACGTTGATAAATGTGGACTTTTTTATCGCATCTTGCCAGACCGAACTCTTTGTTTCAAAGGTGAAAAATGTGTAGGGAGAAATAACAGTAAGGAACACTTAACCGTGTAGTGGAGTAGGCCTTGTCGTGGAGCTTACCATTGATTTGGACCAAGGTCCCAATCCACACCAGGAGAAACACCCCCAGACCATCATTCCACCTCCGCCGAACTTTACTGTGGGCACAATGCATTCTGGCAGGAGGCGTTCTCCAGGCAGACGTCAGACCCTGCCATCCGAATGGTAGAGGGGGAACCTTGATGCGTCGCTCCAGAGAACCCATTTAATCGGATTAATTTTTAAAATGTTCTTAAAAGTTTAACTATTTGTTTATGAGTACTATATTATGATAAGTGAATATAATCCTGCATATTTAAACAGTGTACTATTGTTCCGTATTGTATATATATATATAACCCAAATTCCCAGCTTTTGATGCTCTCACATTTAATGCTCTAGCTGTGTTGGGCTGCCCAGCGTGGGTGTGTGCAACAAGGGGTGATCATGCTATTAGAGGCGCACCATTATGAATTCTCAATTTTACATTTAAACCTTCAACAAAAAGAAAACCTGGTTTTATTGAATTAATTATTTTTTAGGCCATACTTATGTCTTAAAATTTTCAAATAAATATTTTACAACACTTTTATATTCATAACTTGTTATTTTTACCCACATCCATCCGTTTGACTCAAACTCATAAAATACTTTGTCGATAAACCGTGGCTCCAAAATTTGATAGTGATAAAAAGAAGAGTTTCAACTTGCGAATGGGAGGTTTTATTTATTTATTTTTTGAGGTGACGAATTGAGGAGTTAAAATAACAAATAACTTCAAGAATCTTCTCCGACTTTAGTCGTGCTGCCATCTTGTGCTAAGTAAATTATAAACAAACCTTATAAGTCTAAAGATTAAAGATGAATTTCAACTTGCGAATGAGGTTTTATGTATTTATTTTTTAGCTGATGCATTGAGGTCTTTTAAATTACTAATATCTTCAAGAATCTTCTCCGACATTTGTCGCGCTGCAATCTTGTGCTAAGTAAATTATAAACAAACCCTATAAGGCCTAATTTTTAAGATGGATAATGAGTTTCAACTTGCGAATGAGGTTACATTTATTTATATTTTGAGCTGACGAATTGAGGAGTTAAAAAAACAAATAACTTCAAGAATCTTCTCCGACTTTAGTCGTGCTGCCATCTTGTGCTAAGTAAATTATAAACAAACCTTATAAGTCTAAAGATTAAAGATGAATTTCAACTTGCGAATGAGGTTTTATTTATTTATATTTTGACCTGATGCATTGAGGATTTAAAATTACTAATATCTTCAAGAATCTTCTCCGACATTTGTCGCGCTGCCATCTTGTGATAGGTAAATTATAAAACCATATAAGTCTAATTTTAAGATTACAGATGAATTTCAACTTGTATGAATGGAGTTTTATGCATTTATCTTTTGGAGTTTTATGCATTTATCTTTTATCCACAGACGGCTTAAATTTCAATAGGGATAACAGAACAAGGGGCCATGGGTATAAATTGAATAAGACACATTTTAATCGGGATTTAATAGGGTAATAGACAAATGGAACGCGTTGCCAGAAAATAGAGTTAATTCAAAGGGAGTGTACGCATTTAAGATACAATTGGATAGTCAGTGGGAATTGGGGAATTCATAAACAAAGGACCAGCCTTTTTGGGCTTGAGCCTGTAGCGGGTCGTCAATATTTGTATTTGTATTTCAGTTTACGAATTGAGGAGTTAAAAAAACAAATAACTTCAAGAATCTTCTCCGACATTAGTCGTGCTGACATCTAGTGTTAAGTAAATTATAAACAAACCCTCTAAGTCGCTATTAATGAAATTGGTCTTCAGTGGTTGTGTCGTAATACCACGAACATCAAGAGAATACCAGTTTTACAAATGCCGAGATGTTTTGCCACCCAAATATTGCCTATTTTTTACAACGACGAGAAAAAAAATCCTATGAGACTAAGGACTGGATATGTCGATAAGCAAGAACTGGTCAGTTTTGCTAAAAAGACGAGATATCTCGTGGAGACAACCACCAGTAGTGTGAGGAGCTGAATTCAAAGCAAATTTTGAATACCGACAGAAATTCTCTTTTTCTATAGTTAGTTTGATATTATTCAAGAGCGAAAGGTTTTGACTATTATTTAATCAAATAACCAATTATGTGTTCTATGACATCAAAGAAAGTGTCGTCAGTGAAGAAAAGATCTTTTGTGTACTGTACCCATGAGCATTCAACATGGCACCATTGTTTGCACCCCACGCAGTCGATATATTCTTTTCCTGAAATACACTCTATAACAAAAAAATTCGGCACACCAAGAAGGAGTTGTCCATGAGTCCATTGTTTGCACCCCACGCAGTCGATATATTCTTTTCCTGAAATACACTCTATAACAAAAAAATTCGGCACACCAAGAAGGAGTTGTCCATGAGTTGTACCGAGCTCCATCCACTTGGAACGGCGCTGACTGGGGACGTGTAGACTTTTTTGTGACGAGTCCCATTTCCAACTGTGACCTGACGACAACTGCAGACGTATCAGGAGACGTCCAGGGCAGTGAAGGGATCCTGTCCTTACTATAGCACGCCACACATGCCCACAACAGGAGTCTGGGATGCCATCTCCTTTGATAGTCATTTCTGGCTCACTTACAGCACAGCGGTACATAGACGACATTCTACGATCGGTTGTGTTACCATTCCTTTTACGACACCCCGAACTTACAAGATAATGCTCGGTCGCACACGGCACGTGTTGCTATGAATGGTCTTCGAGCTTTCCCAACACTTCCTCGGCCAGCTAGGTCTCCTGATCTCTCTTCCATAGAGGCACATTTGGGATGTTATGGGAAGGCAACCATCGAGGAATGTTGACCCTTTAACCCGACAGTTGGAGAGAATTTGGCAAGAAATTCCGCAGGACACCATCCAGGAACTTTTTTAGTCTATGCCACGCCGGGTGACGCATCCAGGCCAGAGGTGAACCAACACCTCATTGACTTCCTCCCTTTGCAACGGTCAAACTCTGAAATAAATCATTCAATGGTTCTGAAATTTTAATCATTTGTTATTTTAGGTGTGTTCTTCACATTGTGGTGAGATCCACACTCTTCAAGGGTTCTTGACGAGGGAAACTCGTGAGAAAGGATTTCATTGAAGCAGGTCGCTTGTTTGTGGACCATCTCTGGGATTCCACGCTATTCACCTCGTAGGGAGTTTCTTGTGGGAACGGAATGCGTCGGCGAGTGCGGACATTTTTGGACTGACCGACAAACGAGCCAGTCGGTTCCTTTTGATCCTTACCCTAACGAGAAGGAATTGGTCCCCAGCTGTGAGGTCGGCTATAAGAAGGGGACTGCAAGAGACTTTCGGGACTTCTGGAGCGAGCGTACGGTGTGCTTCTCTTTCGTATGATCTTTGATAGATCTTCTCTGTGCATCTAAACGAGTGATGATTTTTGCTCTCCTTATTTTTGAAACTGAATTCCCTCATGTACAAAGTGTATAATAATCTCTCTATCCAAGATGTAATAAATATATTTTTCTTCTAAAAATATTCTCTGTTTGGCTGGGCATAACGTTACAACATCCACCAAATTTTCTTAGTGCGTCGATATTTTTGTTATAGAGTGTGTATAGATAGATAGATACTAGCGATTCAACCAACTACGTTTGACCCTTAGTTCCAGCAAGCGCCATCTGATGGCTTGTTGGAATCTCCTTCTGGCGATTCAAAGTAATTTATTGGTAAAGTAATGGATCAATGTGACAGCCTTCTTTTTTTAATCCAGTGTAAAAAAAAATTACACTAAGTCATTGAGTGTGTGCAGAAAAAAATTTGGTCAATCACAGACGAGTCCTTTAAAATGTCCGGGGGAAATTCAAGGCAAGCAGCTCTCCTGGTGTTGTACTGAGGTACCTGTGATGAAAAGGTACAGAAGAGGGTCTACTCCATTGCTTTTAGGCTATGAACAGGTGGTCGTCCTCTGAGTTGCACAAGTCCGTGCCATGAGTAGAGCGAGTCCGTTATGGATGCTAAGATGTGATAGCCATCTCTAGTAGCAGTTAAGGATGCGACATCAACAACAAAACATCGATGTCTTGAAACATCGATGTTCAAAATAAAAACATCGATGTTGATAATACATCGACCAAAAACCATTGATGTTTTAAAACATCGATGTTTTGAAACATCTGTATATTTAAGCTCCCCCCCCCTCCCATTTCTTAAATCTGGTTTAGTAACCACAAACATTAATGTTCACGGATGGATTTAATTTGTCATTTGTCGTGTTTTTTAATTTAAAACTAAGATTATTTTAAATGTCAAAACAAGTTTTAAAAAAATTAATAAGAACATATAGCAAATCTTTTAAAATTGAGTAATATAAAAGAAAATAATATTTACAACAATTTGACATAGGTACAACCAACTATAAGTATAATTAGGTAGGTACATAACAATAATTATTGTTAGTCATTATTAATTTTTATCAACTGAGGAGGGGAGCACAACAAATTTATTTTTTATTTACTGCAAATAAAAAATATTGGGGCTCTATAATTATTATATGCACCCATATTTGTTATTTACAGTTTATAAAAAAAGAAGTTTGTTATAAACTGTAGAACTGTAGTTATAAACTTAAGAAGTTCTCCACCTTAAGTCGACTTCTTTTTGCATTAACTATCCCACCTGTAAGGGAAAAAACATTTCTGATGGAACGGATGTCCCCATCACAGACAAATATTTAGTTGCTCAGTTATTTTTCTTAATTTTTGCTATGGTACGTTTTTCTTGCTATGGTACGTTTTAAAATAAAACATCGACAAGTGTAAACATCGATGTTACAAAAACATCGGCTCCAATACATTGATGTTAAATACATCGATGTTTTTTTTTATAAAACATAGACGTTTTGAAAACATCGATGTCACATCGCTAGTAGCAGTCCGACTCAGCCACCCGCTCACCTTCCTCTGTTAGCCGGGTGAAGCAGCACCTCCCTCACGTCTTGGGTGGTCCTACTAGGAGTGTACTGCAACATCGTGAGAAACTCCGTTGTACTTGACCTTTAGGAAGGATCACGCACAGGGCAGGTACCTACTCCATTGTGTCATCGGAATACCGAATATATTTTAATTGGTTATTTGTTGACGAAAGCTGCTGTTATTACGTAACACGCCTTGCAACGACTTGACAAGAGCAGGTGAAATAGAGCGTCCTCTGCAGGTGGTGTTCGTACAAATGATCTCTGAGCAGAATTTAATAATAAGAAACAAGGGAAGCTCATTGGAACCAGAGACGCTACCAACTCAGCCATACAGCTATTGTGATGGTAGGAACAACTCAAAGATCACTGCAATAGACTAGCGGCATTATGCTTCTAGTGCCTGGGTACGGGCGATTGTTGTCCTGGACCAGTGTATTATCAGCTTTTATGGAGTCGTTTAGGGTGGGGTTCGTGGTTGAGGGGTCTTATATCTGCTTAGAAATGGATTAAAGAGTGTATATTTTATTAAATTTACGTTGTTAGCGTCGGAGTGGGAAAAGTAAGGTACAAGCTATCGAAGGGTTTGCGCGTTGAATTTAGATCACGAAACTAGATCCAATAAAATAAGTTAACGTGCACCAGCTCCCACGTACATGGTAACGATACGTAGGAATATGTGGGTAATTGGTAATTTTTAATTAATGTCGTTCTTGAGCAACACAACAGGTAATTCCGGTAATTCCGTACATCAATGCTGAAGTGTGCTGGCGCCCCATCGTGCTGAAACCACATGCGGTTACGAATGGCGATCGGAACATCATGCAGCAGTTGTGGTAACACTTCTTTCAGAAAAATAAGATAGCTTCCGCCAGTGAGCCGCGTGGGTAGTAAGTATGGGCCAATCAAAAAGTCGTTCACAATACCAGCCCACACATTAATACTGAAACGTTGTTGAAACGCATGTCGACGCGTTGCATGTGGATTATCGGTTGCCCACACATGGGAATTGTGCGCATTAAAGACACCCTCGCGTGAAAATGTCGCTTCATCTGTAAATAGCACATAATCTACGAAATCCGGCTGCAACGCACATTGCTGCATCACCCACAGGCAGAAGTTCACGCGGCGAGGATAATCTGCCGGATTCAATGCTTGTACTTTCTGAAAATGGAAGGGGTGTAAGCGATTTTCGTTTAACACTCTGCATACAGTCTGATGACTCACACCTACGTCACGCGCAACAGTTCTTGTGCTTGACTCGGGTCTATCAGCCATCTTGGAGTGCGTACAGCTCTTACTCGACCAGCGCCATGTCTGTTGACGTCGAACGCACCTGTTTCACAAAGTTGACGATGTAACCGTTGAAAAATTCTATGATCCGGCATTCGTCGATCAGGATACTCCGCGCGATACATTCGTAACGCAGCTCTGCCGTTACCATTTGCACGGCCGTACATGTAATGCATGTCTGCTTTTTCTGCATACGTAAAGTCACCCATCGTCTACGGCAGCACAATTGTGAATGGCGCTTTTCCCTACTGCGATGCATCATGTTCAACAGCGGCTAGACATCTACTGCCCTCTACCGGCAATGATACCAACCGATCACTCCATTTCTCTTTCCTTTTATTTCCCCTGTTTACGCCTCACCGCGTCACTTGCGACTATACATTCCTATACAATAAATCATTGTTACAATGTCCTGTACCTACCATTAAAGTTTGTACCATGAATTCGGGACCACCCTGTATATAACTTCCCCCACAAGCTAATCCTCTATATTTTGATTGAATGTTTGGAGAACTTCAAACCCTTCATCGTCAATGTTAGTCAATTCTTTCAATACTACCTCATCCTCGCTGTCCTCGAGTCCTGCTTTCCTTTCCATTTGCTTCTTTCTTGGTTTCTTGCTTACCCCCATCTGGCTCTTTCACTATCTTTTAACCAGGCTTCCTTTTGTTCTTTTTCTCTTCTGCCTCCTTCAAGCGTGACAGTACTTCGTCATTTGTAACAACTTCACCATATGTGTGAAGTTTTGGTAAATCAATTTTCCTGCTCCCCACGAACACGAAAAATGCAATAAAACGCAATTCAAACGTACTAAATACGATTAAATACAAAATTACACTGGACAACATATTGGTTTTCCATCCAAATTGAACGAAGCTATTGGCAAAGTTATGTTTATAATTACCCCGTTCCTTGAAACATATGGGGTAATTGTAAACATTCACTCGTCTGGTGGTCCTTGAAGTGTGGCGACATTTAGTGCAAAATCGCAATGTACCGGGACGAGGTCAGTTTCTCATGAAAAACGCCCTATCATCCCTTTGCCGAAGACTGCAGCGCCATTTATCAGGTGAAATCGTTAACTAATTTTTAAACCGGGCTATTTAAAATTCCAGACCTCCCCGTTAAATGTACCGTTTCATAATTCGATCCATCACTGTTTCGTAGTTATGTCATTTCAAAAGTTAGGGAGGCCTTTCTGAAACTCCCTGTACAATGTCTATACGTTTTGGTTGCATCATTGTTCATTTCCTTGCCTTTAGAATGTCTTGTCCTCAGTTGGGACAGTGCGTTGGTGGGTTTTCTATCGGTATTAGTTTCAAAAATTCGTTGTTTTATAAAATAAATTTTTATTTTTTATTGATTTAATGGGGGCACAGTATCTTTAAGCATACTAATCAGCAGGTAAAATAGACTAATTTCGGTAAACTGTATCACCAACTGTATCACCAAGCTGTATCAATCAGAGTTATATTGTGCCCAAGTTTGATAAGAATTTTGAGATAAATCCAATTGAAGTTGAAATAGGTATTTTCAACATGGCAAACAAACACCTAAAAATAAAAATAGGTGTGTTCGAAAAATCTTTATTACAAACAAACGAAATCGAATTTTTTCATGCGTTTTTTTTTTTACCAGAATCAGAACGTTTCAAACTATCTAAATAGATCAAAATTTTAAAATCGATTTTTTAAGGTTTTAAAGGCCTGGTTAATACAAGCAAATCATGCTATTAGATGAAAGAATAACTTTGGTTTACACGTTCCTTCGAAATTAATGTAGATACAAAATTGAAATAACCTTTTTGTCGAAATTTTAAATTAACCTTACACAGTGACAGATAAAAGAGTGAACGTTTTATTCAGTTGTAGCAGAACGTCGGCACGTATTACTAGTTTCCGCTCTGCTGAATTTTACAGCCCGCATTCTCATATTTTGTTATCCTCCTACTGACTTGAAAAAGGGCCTTAATCAAGCCCTCTACACCTGGTTTCCATGACGACACTGTAAACAGGCTGGCGGCCTTGGAAAAGTAGGCAGACTTGAGTGGAAAATCATGAAAATAATACAGTTTGATTACATTTATTCCGAAGACACGGAAAATGTGACGATATTTATAGGTCCACAGAAGGTCGGATCAATACCACGTTAGGAGTTGCAAATTTGGCTCAAAAACTCGTGGTTTGGATATTTCCCATGTTTCTTTCCGCCTTTTGTTTGTCTTCGATACAGAAAATGTTTTCCAAGCAAAATATAAGAGTGTTTTCAATCATTAGTGCGTGCGATGTTGTTTAGTAACGATATGGATTGATAATTTACCATACTCTACAGTTGTTTGACTTAAGTTCAGTTAAACTTCAGCTGGTCTTCTAACTTTCTTTTCTTTTTACCTGGTAGCGGTAGCCCGGTTTGAAGAGTAACGGATTAACAACCGAAGGGGTGCGAGTTCGAATCCAGCCAAAAATCATCGTGTACATGTGGGGCTGGTCAGCGGTGGATTTATACTTCTACCGGCAACTTTCCGCCCCTCTAACATGTTACTTTTAATTTAAAATTGGTTAATATTTTTTTCATTTGTTTATTCATATTTTTTGCTGTGACTTGTGCTTTTGGTATTTTTCAAAAACATTTCCCCTCTTAAATCCCCCACTGGGGCTGGTGCACGATAAAGAAGAGTTTGAATGAATAGTCCAGTTTTTTTTGTTGTCGACAAATGAATGTTTTTATAGAACAACTAGACACTTCGTGGCCAGCACTGCGTTGCCCGTGACACTTCTTCTCGTGGGGTCAGGTGATGAACACTTCCCTCTAAATCTCGCCAACCCCGGCGATTGCCACGCATTCCCAATGAATTGCGAGATCCAATAGGCGTGACGTCACAATCTTGCGAAAATATTGGGTCATTCGAAGATTTCTGCGGTTTTTCAAATCGAAGCGTGTTTGTTTTTATTATTTTGCTACAGCTGATGAGGAGTGACCTTGATTGAAGCCAGATGTGTAAATTCGGTCTTTTCTGCTTTCACTGTATAATTTCAGCTTATGTTGTGTCATTATATTTGTTTCACTGCAATGCTAAGAATGGAGAACCAGATAGTTCATTTCCGTTATATGCTCTTTTATTTAAAGAAAGAAAAACATACTAGTCAGACTACTCGTAAAATGTGTGCTGTATATGGACAAAGTGCTGTTTCTGATGACACAGTTCGAAGGTGGTTTGATAAATTAACCCCGGCAATTTCAGCCACGAAGATGATGCCCCGCTCTGGATGACCCTCCTCTGTAAATGAGGACCTATTAAAAGATCTGAAAATCCACGTTACACAGTTCAGGAACTATCAAACAGACTAAGTATTCCAAAAAGTACACTTTATGATTATCTGAAGAAGATTGGGTATGTAAGCTGCTACGAGATGTATGGGTGCCCCATACTTTAACACAGAATATGCTTGCTCGAATTTCGGCATATGATTCTTTGCTGAAACGAAATAAAGAAGCGCCTTTTTTGAAACGGTTCATTACTGGAAATGAGAAGTGGTTACTGCACAATAATGTTACAAGAAAAAGTTGCTACAAAATCAGACAATAAATTCTGAAAAAACTGTTCTCAAATGGCAGTATTAAAAGCAGAAATAGAAGCAAAGCGACCAGAACTGACCCATTGTCGAGTTATTGTCGTCCAGCATGACAATGCGTGGCCCCATATTTCGCTGAATGTCAGACAATGACTTATTGAGTATGGCTGAGATGTCTTGTATCACCCCCATATTCACCAGACCTTGCCCCCAGATTTACAGCTCTTCAGGTAATTCTCTGAACGGCCTGGAGTTCAATTCTTTGGAGACTGTTAAACAGCACCTCGATAACTTCTTTACAAATAAACCTAATGATTTTTTTTTAAAGAGAATTTTCCAGCTGCCGGAAAGATGGCAAAAAGATATAGAACAAAATAATGCTTTTGTGATTCCATGATATTTTCTTATGTTTTGTACTGTTTCGTTGGTGTTTATCATAAAAAAACCCTCAGAACTTTCCGGATGACTCAATATAAAAGATATTCAACTGAATAGTTATTTTTTTTAAAGAAAATAAAATGTATTATGTATCGCTCTGTAAAAATTTCCACAGATTTCAAATTCGTTGAAATTTGCAATCTATCTTTAACGATCCCGATATTGCAAAAAAAGAACAAACAATGCCAGTCAATTTTTTTTTTTTTGCTTTCCATCGCTGGAATTAATTGAGCGCAGGAAATGGAATCTGTGATTTCTCGATAGCGAAGATCAAATTCGCATGGGAAAAATACAAAAGTTACAATTTAAAAATTATTTATTTAAAGAAACTCATATTTTAGGAAAAGATCTAAAGTAAAATTTTCCGCAGATTTCAAATCCGGTGAAAATTAGATCTAGGAGATAGAAAAAGAACTACTTAACTACAGTTAAACTTTATTTGTTTAGTTCGTCCGTTAAAATCGTTCTCCAAAAATCAAACGGAAACGGAAAAAAATAAATTTAAAATCTGTCGTCTCTTTATACTGTTGCCATTCTAAGGAAAACAATAATAATTAAATTCCAATAAATAAATTTTAAAATGTTCTAGATTAAATTTTAAAATTTGGGTGCGATAGAAAAATTGTAAAAAAATCGGACTACCTGTGAACAAAATTTGATTATTATAAGTGCCATAGATTCTACAGGACAGTATAAAAATGCACAAACAAATACTTCCTTTTATAATAGTAGAGATAGATGCATTAAACGAGGTATGATAGCTCTTTGAGCAAGCTACTCAAGTCAAAATGAAAACTGGACACTAGAGTGAAAACATTGTAATTTTTTTTTAGAATATAGTTGAAACATAATTCTAAAATCTGGTATTCCGATTAGATTTTGTTTCTTCATTATTCTTTTCAAATTTTCTTTCTCTTATGAAAACTAATAATCTTTTTTCTATCTCAAAGAATATTCTTGATGTGTGTGCATTTATATTTATTTTTCCGTCTTTATTGCAGACAATTTTGGGCAGTAAAAAGCATTTTGCATTCTTGATTGTTCAATAAATGCAAACATCTCAAACAAACACAATTGCAAAAAAATTCTTGATACGCTGCCATACCGCCGTTCATTGTACACACACGTATTATCTTCATACACGTGTCCTTAGGAAAAGCGGTAATCTATATATAAATGACATTTTCTACGCATCTCAGATCCAATAAAAACCGTCGAAACGAGCGTGCCATGGACATCGGGTTGAGTTGCAGATAAGCTGCGCTTGAAGGGAGAAAAAATCCGAGAAGAGTCAGCGAGTGGGTATAAAGTAAAAATTATGCAAGGCTTCTGGGAATTTATAACCGTAACGGATCGGCTGCTGCCGCCGCGCGTAATTTGCGTTCGAAGATACGTCATTGCAACATCGCTAAAATATCAGCATGCTAAAAATATCGTCTGTTGTGTTTTCGAAAAAAAATGCTGTTTTTTTTTGTCTTCTGGTAATTATTTTCTTGTTTCGTGATTTCAGCATAAAAATGATTTCCTAGCATTAAGCTGATGACAAAATATGGGATTAAAGAAACAGCTAATTTCCAGTGCTTTTGTTTTTAGTTTTCCTCTAAAGTAAACTAAAGAGGGCGCTAGGGTTTTTTCGTTAACGTACTTCCTCTTTAATCCGGAAGTGAAGTTATGTTATTTTACTTCAATGTCATCTTACGTCACGGTCGGAATACGAACAGGAAACGCGTATTGATGCAGAAACACAACACTGCCACCTACATTTAGCTTGATAGAAAATGATATAGAATCATAGCAAGAAAGAGAAATAACTCAATATATGTTTCAAATGGTTGCATCATAAGACCAGAATCTAATTATTCCACATGGATAATTTAGTGTTGGAAGAAATAAGCGCCAAACACCGTCAAAATAACGATAAATTAAATTAGTTGTTAAGTGGAATTAATTCCTTCGTCTTCTCATTGTTGCTTATGTTTCAACTAGATATTCTTATACAATGTGGGGTCAATTTAAATAGATGATACCGAATATCACACCTCTTAGATTTGTAAAAGAGCATGAGTGGGATGCTCAGATTTGCTGATTTCGATTTATCCACTGCTACGTCACGTGCAAAGCATAGCAAAGGTATTCTAGTACTGATTGAAAAGCGAAACAATGTTCTTTAAACTGAGTGAAGTTCGGTAATATAGACTTATTCTCAGTATTTTGTGGTAGGTAGTTAATTAATGTTGCACCTATGTAACACAACGGGCTATTGGCGACGGTCTGGGATCAATCTCAGAGGAAAGATTGAAGGACAACAAACTCCTCGTCAATTTCACGATAAGACCGGACCTGGCACTCCACTCTCCAAACTTCCACACCAACGTGAGAACAATGTGTACAAGAACCTGCTTACACGTCTATCTTTGTCTGGATCTAGTTTTTTTTTATATCATTATCACATCGCAATACCGATTCTCCTTTGATTTCACTGGTTTAGAACATTTTAGAATAAATTTATTAGCTTTTTTTTCTTTCTTTTCTTCTTTAGCTTTAAAACTTTTTGACGTTTTGATTTACGTTGTTTGTCAAAATCAGTGATTAGCTTACAGTAACTTGCTGTTTTTTCTTTAGCTTTAAGACCTTTTGAAAGTATGGCGATATTTAAGTTTTATCACTTATGTGCAATTTTTTGTTTATTACTGTTTAACTTGGTTTGGTCGGAATCAATAAGGTTGACTTTTAAAAGCATAACTTTGTCGCGGGCAACGCCATGCTGCTTTTTACACTCATTGCCATAAAAATTTGCGCACCAAAAAAAAGTCGTTAAAATTAAACGAAATTTTACACATGTAAGTACTACTTTGATATAAGTAAGTGATTAGAAAATCAAAGAAAAAGGATCATTTATTGCAGAAAAAAGTACAAGTGAACGGAAGTTTTAGTACTCTGTTGGACCCCCTCTAGCGCGAATGCACGATGCGATTCGAGCGGGCATTAAGGCATACAAGTTCCGTATGATGTCCTAAGACATCTCGTTCCACAGTTGCAGTAAACGCGCCTCTAGTTCGATCAAACTCATAGGGTGTCCAACTTGCCGTTCCAAATGATACCAGATATGCTCGATTGGTGACAAATCTGGGGATCGAGCAGGCCAGGGAAGGGTGGTAATGTGGCGGAGGCAGTCTTGTGATATCCTTGCTGTGTGTGGCCTAGCATTGTCTTGTTGAAAAATGGCTCCTGGGAGCCCTGCCATAAGTGGCATCACATGTGGCTGAATGTTTTCATGGGCTGTCATTGTGCCATGGATCAATATTAGGGGTGACCTTGGATCGTAAGCAATGACACCCCATACCATCACACCAGCTGTGGGAGCGGTGTGTCGCTGTAAAGCGAAGGTAGGATTGAGGCGTTCACCACGAGGCCTCCAGACACGAACACGATTGCAATCACTGCTCAAATTGAATCTAGATTCGTCGCTGAAGACGACATGGTTCCATTCCGTTGCATTGCTCGACATCACTCCAAACGGAGGCGTCGGTGGGTGGGTGTCATTGGCAGCACACGTAATGGGCGCCGCGATACCAGATGTCCTTCAGACAGGCGCCTTGCGATGGTTCGGGAAGACACAGGGGCCCGTAGTGAAGGTGCTGCCTGTGTCTGGATAACGGCCAATGTGGCAATTGGCTCTACGCGTGCGTTTCGTATGATGTGACGGTCTTCTCGACGACTGGTCTGTCGAGGGCGTCCTGAGCCTGGTCGCCGTGTAAATGACGTCTCTTCTGTCCACTGGTCTCAACACCTCCTCACAGTAAAATCAGAACGGCCTACTTGACGAGCTACTCGCCGAGCTGACCACCCAGCTTCCATCATCCTGATGATTCTTCCCCTCTCGAACTCTGACAGCTGCTCATATTGTCTTCGATGGCGGCGTAACGCCATGTCAACCTCAGCGTTTCCTTTGCAAAAGATTATGTACACTCAAACAAACTCTGCTTACCTGTTTTATACTCCAAGGAGAACGAAGTTCAACGCCCTCTAGTGGCATTACGCAATGCGCAATAACGCTGCATTTCTAATCATTTGCATATCTGGCCGACATGTACCTTCATGCCAAGTTTCGTTACGATCCCACAATTATTTCTTGGTGCGCAAATTTTTATGGCAATGAGTGTATATATTAGTTGCTAGCCACTGCGTGGCTAGCCCGGCGTTGCGAGTGCCCGTGGTGTAAGCTATGAATCTGGTGTAAAATTTGCCGCACATTTCAAATCCGTTGAAATATTCAATCTATCTCTAACGATTCCGGTTTTACGAAAAAAAAATGGAAGAGAGCATACGCGTTAAAAAACAATCTAGTTATTTTTGGAACACGAATGTTGGCGTGATGTCACATTCTCTTGCGAAAAAATATAAAAGATATTCAATTTAAAAATTTTATTTATTTGAAGAAAATTATATTTTAGGTATCGCCCTATTGTGAAATTTCCGGCAGATTTCAAATCCGTTGAAATTTTTTCTCTATCTTCAACGGTTTAGGATATAAAAAAAGAACTGCATAACGAAAGTTGAAACTTTCTTTTTTATCGTCTGTGCTGGAAAATCATTCAACCGCGCAAAATGAAAACGGAAAATATAAATTCAGAATCTGTCATATCTTTATGCTTTTGTCATTCCAAAGAAAATAATAATGATTAAATTCATTTTAAAATGTTCTAGATTGAATTTTAAAAGCAAAATTCGCGCCGCAACCCTGAAATTGAAAAAAATTCGGACTACCTGTGTGCCAAATCCCTATACTGTAAGTGCCATAGATTCGTCAGGACTTTGTGTGCAAGAAACAAACAAACAAACACTTATTTTTATAATATTAGAGATATGCAATCTTTTGTCTATTACTGTTTAATTTGGTTTTGTTGGAATCAATGAGGTTGACTTTTTAAAGCATATCTTTGTCACGGGCAACGCCAGGCTGCTTTTCATAAGTAAGTTCCAAGATTGGAATTTTCATTAACCAACGGAAACGCGAATTCCAGTTAATCACAAGAATTCAGTCAGAACGAAATGGAACAATATAAAGAACGCCCGAGAACAATCGCTTTCATTCCTCATTCCCATGGGCTGAAAAAACGAGACAGACGAGTTATTTACTACAATTTTACCGCGTGAACAGTAAACAAAGAGAATAAAGTAGATTTTATGTTACGGATTGTTGAATAAAGAGAAGAATAAAACTACTTAAATGTTTCAGCCAGGACCGGCCAACACGTGGCCAGCAGGTCGCTCGCTGACCGACACGTCACGATAAATGTATTAAATAGAAATACACAATACAGAGAAATGTGACCTTTGCACACACCAGAACTCTAACGAAGTCAGACTAAAGAGAGATGGCATTTGAGTTATGTGAATGAGACTTTGCGAGGGATTTCTCTCGAGCTGTATGTGTCTTGTAAGTACGGCGATACGTGTTTCTTGTAAGTACTAGGGGGCTTCTCGATTACGCTCGCCAACCCCCGGAAGATTGCTTTGCAACTCTCATTGGTTCGCTCGCATCAATGGAGACATGTGTCCCAGCCGAAGGGATTGTTTCCAAAATATATTCCAAAAAATATTTTTCAAGTACTAGTGGGCTTCGCCCCCTTCTAGATTACGCTCGCAAACCCCCGGGGATTGCTTCGTAAACCAACACTCCTTTCACATATGCCATTTGGTTTGCTTCGCAAACCAACATTCCTTTCGCAGAGTGAAACTATCTGATTAATTCGTATTATCCTGATTTTACTTTCCGGTCCATGACGTCACAACGAGGGCTTCGCCCCCTGCTCGCTTACGCTCGCCGCCCCACGGGGATTGCTACGCAATCCCGTTTGGTTTGCTTCGCAAACCAATACTTCTTTCGCAAGTGATTTCACTTTGTTTTTACTTTAACACTTAATGCACCCTAAATTAATAGCCGCATCAGTAAAAATCTTCTGCATCTTGTTCCCTGTACAATTTTAAGTAAACCGTGTTAATCTCCAAAGTTTACGATCTGTACTTTGTACTTTCTCGGTAAACCGTCTGAGAACAGAGGGAAAAAAGCGAGCCTTTTTCCTCGCACAGTAAAAAGAAAGCGTTTTTATGGCAATTGTTGCTACGATAAATTTGATATCTGGCAAACCCGATAGTCAAAAATAGAACCCTCATATGCGTGTGGAACCTGCTCTACGAAATAAAAAAATAAGAAAATTGTGTGACCAACTTTTGAATGCATCGAATTTATTTATGAACCAATTTAAAAAATAATTGTACCGTAAGAAGGAGTACATTCTGAGGTATACTACGTTTTTTTTTAAATTAAAAACTAATAGTAATACGATATAGATATGACAGTTTTAGTTTTGTATCGGAAATTACGATCTGAAAGTTCCGAAAATTGTATGACCAACTTTTAATTGCATCGATTTTATTTATTAACCAATTTAAAAAATAATTGTACCATAAGAAAGAATGTAATGTAATGTATTCAGTGATGTTCTCAAATTAAAAAAAATAATGGTATTTGCTGTAGTATAACAGTTTTAATAAGCGAAAATATCAAAAGATTCCTAATTTTGTATGACCAACTTTTGCATCCAATTCTAAACTAACAACCGCATCGGAAAAAAATCTTAATAATTGTCCAGGGAATACGATGAAAACCAAACCATGTTAATTTCGTTTTTTTCTGATCAGTACTTTCTCTCTTTTTTTCTAAGAATCGAGCTAAACAACACAGTTTTCAATCCTGCGTTGCCCGTGCTGTACTTTATGGGGTTAGGTGTGTCCATTGGGAACGTTTGTGAACCACCGGTGTTTGCTACGCATTCCCATTTGGTTTGCTTCGCAAACCAACACCATGGACAACGCCGTGATGGCCTCGGAATTGTGAAATTGGAATTGCAAAGAGAGTGAATAGGTGTGACGTCACAATTTCTTGGAGGGTGGGGTGCCAGCTGAGGTGTTATGTTTTCATATGACCGTGGTTGTCCACGTATATTTCCCTTATTGGATTTAACTACGACCCTAGTTAATAGGTAGTTGTAGTGCTTGAGAACGTTAGTTAAAAATTACCCAATTTTCTCGGATACTTTCCTTAGGCGATTGATCCCGGACCGTTGTAAATAGCACGTTGAGTTGCTATAGTACGACGATAATTAAAAATTACCTCGGATCTCTCAATTAGGGAATTGATACCAGACCCTCGTTAATAGCCAATTGTGTTGCTTTTGTGTGATGTTTATTAAAAATTACAAATTTCTTCAAATTTAAAATTCGTTGAAATTTTTAATAAAAACTTGTACAATTTGTGTTGATTGTTGTATTATTTTTAAAATCGATCATATACACATGCATATTTTACTACAATGCCAAAAATTGTATTTTCTAAGAATGATCAATTTGGAATTGTATTGAAATCTTTGAGCAAATTTTCACTCGAAATGTGAGCGCTGCTTTTGAAATCGAATACTTAGCATGTTGTTTGTGTGTACATATTCTCAGCACTTCGAGCCACCCATACACTTCGTCATTCAGTTTGTTTTCGAAAGTTGTAGCGCAGTTATATTTTATAAATCAATCGGAAGTATTCTTTTTCTCTTTCCCAGAAGTGCGACCCACAAGAGTTACAAACTTCCGTCATCGAACCGATATCGTGTTCTTCAATATCAATTGCTAGCCACTGTGTGGCTAGCCAACACCGACTCTATACAAAGCCTCCGTACGGTATTATGACGTCACAAACCAAAGTCCTACCAGCCGTGGTGGATCCTAAACTTATAATTACGTGAACTTATATTTCAGCTGTTTATTTATCTTTTGTTGGGTTGAAAGTTTTTAAGAACTGCTCTCAATTTTTGTCGATTTTATAAAAAAAGGAGGAATTGTGTGATTTTTGGACAGAAAAAAACTGCAGAAAACAATCTTTTAAAGCATAAAAGAACTTTGAAAAAAGAAACTAATGATCAACTTAAAACTTGGTTATTTTAGTCCATTTAAAGCTTTTACAGGTAGGTATAATTTACCAATAAATAATTTATGTAATAAAATTGAAAATAATTGAGTCAGAAAATAGAAAAACTGATTTTTTAAAAAAATATTTGATTCTAAGAAAGTGTGCGTTTAGTTTTTTAGCCATTTTAGGCCCGGTGCACACATTCGGTTTTTCAACGTGTGGCACCGCTGCGGCAACGCAAGTTCGGTCTGAGATACATTAGATCCAATTGAGCAGTGCACACATGCCTCCACCGCCGCTGGAGCGACGCGCGTCCAACTTGCGTGCAACTTGTACCGCAGTTCCTCACGGTGCCGCACGTTCGACGCACATGAGTCTCCGTTCTGAAGTACCTGTTTTCATCAATCAATGGAATATAAATAATAATTGATAAATGGTTGTATCCAGTAACGTCTATTTTGTTTCAAAATGTACTTTTTGTACACCAAGTAAGCGAAATAAACCCGTTTTCTTCGATAGAATATGTATCACAAATGGCGCTAAATGAGTACTTGCGCCATTTAAAGGATATGTATGTACAATTGAGCTTCGGTGCATCAGCGGCGCCTTACGTTGAAAAATCGGTTGTGAGCACCGGGCCTAACAATTCATCCTATTAAAAGCATTTAAATATTGTATGTAATATATCATAGGCTTTCTCTGTCAATATACATGTATGTTGTGGTAGTGTTTCTGTGGAGGAACCTGCTTCGTGCACGTATTCCGAATACGACGAAACTCGGCTTGTTTTTCGAATTTCAGAGCTTCGGTAGTAAAATTTTCGAAATGGTCAATGCTAGTTGATTGAGTTCACGAAGCACAGGATTGTAGTTTTAGCATGATGCCATAGAGAGGTACAAGAGGTCAAATTCAATGTATGAGAGGCCTTTTATGTCTAGTTAAGTAGAGGTAGAGGTAGTGGTTGCAGCCGATACGTGTTTGCTGTACGTATTCTGAACACGACATCAGTGGGATTGAGCTTTGAATACGATTTCAGCCAGCACCAAACAAAATTCCAATATTCGATTGATTAGCACAAGTTAGATTAGACGACAAACGTTGCCAAAATGACTACAAGATACATTTGGACCCGGTGCACACATCCGGTTTTTCAACGTGCGGCACCGAAGCCCAACTATGCACACATAACCGTGGAATGACGCACGAACTCATTTCGCGCCATTTGCGATACATATTCTATCGAAGAAAACGTGGTTATTGCGCTTACTTAGTGTAAAAAAGTATATTTTGAAACAAAATAGACGTTATTGGATACAACCATTTATTAATTATTATTTACATTCCATTTGTTTGTGAAAACAAGGTACTTCAGAACGGAGACGCATCTGCGGCGCCGTGGGGAACTGCGGTATAAATTGCACGCAAGTTGGACGTGCGTCGCCGCAGCGGCGCTGGAGGCATGTGTGCACTGCTTCATTGGATCTAATATATCTCAGACCGCACTTGCGTTGTGGCAGCGGGGCCGCACGTTGAAAAAGCGGACGCGTGCACCTTGGCCTTAAAGTGTAAAAAATCGTATTCAAGACTTGTGCTTGAGTCTTGAATACGATTTCAGCCTACCACCAATCAAAATTCCAAAGAATAAATTCCAATATTCGATTTAAAGGTCCAATATATGTCATGCGATAACATTTGGATGGCCGAAGTTAAATATTCACCTTCCGTCAGGTTTGTTGTTTTTTCACTTAAAAAACATCTCAAACTTTTCAGTTTGAGATGTTTTTTAAGTGTTATGATACGCAAGAATGTTAAGATATGTAAGATGTTATGTAAGAATGATTTAATTTCTAATTTGCAACAGCGGGTTGCACCTAGCCTGCGGGCCACGAGTTGATAACCCGGTAAAAGATAACCCTCAATAAACTACGAAACTAGTTTCCAATAACGGTGGTCGGATATTTGCAAACGCACGAAACAATTTCACAGAATTACAAGTTAAAATGCCGACCTAAGCGGAAATTCGGAGGACCTCGAAAGCTCAACTTTAAACACACTTTGGCGGATTGGATAATTGAAAACACTTACACATGTCCGGAGACTTGTGAGCGCAGATGTTTTGCGCGTGCTGTGTTGACATATTTCACTCCCCCCTTTCAGCAGAGCCTTCTCCCTTTATACAAAGGAGGGAGGGGGCAGGGAGACTTCGTTATTATCAGCTGGAAATTTGCTCCCGCCGAGCGCTTTGTCTTCTTGAGTCGTTTTTAGTCGTGGTTTCTATGGGAACGAAAGATGAAGCTCGTATCGGGGAGTGTGTAGGAAGTACAAAGGGAAAACACTGGAATTATGAGGCATCCACTCGAAACCAAGTTCCGTTGTTATGATGTTTGAACGTTCGAAAGCCTTGAGTTTCTCATCTATCTGAGAATTGAGTACTGATCTGCGTATTTGTTTAAAATTTTAATGTACATTTCTGGTTGTAGTGTCGTTGTGTTTACTTTTTCCTCAATCCCCTTGAGCGTCACAGGAAGTCAAAACCGCTCAAATCCACTCAAAGTCAAATTATGTCATGATAATGTTTCGGCGTTCGAAAGTTCACATCATTTGAATATTTTTGTTTGATAATTGAGTACTTTCTCTATCTTTGAGATCTATTTGAGTTATTTTAACCTTAACGCTGCGGCAGATAGACGATTGTTACCACTAAATTTTCGTTTACACCAGCGGCATGATACAGATCTGTGTATTGTGGATGTTATCCCCTTTTAAGTTATCGCTGGCATCGTTCACCATTTACGAGCTGTCAGAGGCGGACCTTGTAGAGGATCCCTCCTTTTGTTCGGTACTCTACCGTGTCAACCTTAAGGTGTAAACGTTTTGGGGGAAAGGTAGAAAGTCGCTCGGGTGATATCTATCTCACGCCAAACGATTCGCCACGCAATACTATGAAATGAGAGCGTCAGTTGTAAATGCCACTCAAGGCTCTATCGCTCAAGTTTGGTAATGAGGTAAGGGGGGCCGGACATGCAGGCGAAAGGGCCGCTATGAGACGATTGAAAAAATCTAAGCGCTGCAGCGTAAAGGTTGACGCCTATTTCTGATTGTGCTGTTGTTGTAATTTATTCCTTAACTCTCAAGTGTTACGAGTGTGGTGTCGTTGCCCCAAAACGGTAGCGTGAAATGGACGCACGTCCAACTTGCTTGCAATTCGTACCGCAGTTCCCCACGGCGCAGCACATGAGTTTCCGTTCTGAACTACCTTGTTTTCACAAACAAATGGAACATAAATAATAATTAATAGATGGTTGTATCTAGTCACGTCTATTTTGTTTCAAAATATACTTTTTTTTTACACCAAGTAAGCGTAATAAACACGTTTTATTCGATGGAATATCCATCGCAAATGGCGCGAAATAAGTTCGTGCGTCATTTCACGGTTATGTGTGCATAGTTGGGGACCGCAGTGGCGCTGTACTTTGAAAAACCGGATGTGTGCACTGGGCCTTAGCACCCTGAAAAATTTATCTATGGTTTTAGTCATGATTTTGCCCCTCTACGTACTTCGTCGATACCTTATTCTGGGCGTTAAATAGTATTAAAACCAATAAAAGAAACCAACTGACAAATGAAGTTAGTAGAGCTTGCTTGGGTGCAAGAAATACCAACCTCAACTGAAGATTTAGCGAATGCAATTCAGCAACAAAAAATTCACTAATGTAAAGAATTTTTTTTTTTTGCTTTTTAATAAATAAACATACAAAAAATATAACATATTTTTACTAGGGCTGCAGATATCGCAAAATTATTTTTTCTTCTAGATGTCGCGCGGCACCCGAATTAAGCTCTGTTTTTTTCCCGGTTTTTGACACACCAAGCTCAAAAGATACGCCATCACTGATCTAGACGAACACCACCTGCATAGGAAGTTCTATTTCACCTGCTCTTCTCAAGTCGTTGTGAACGCGCGACGGAAGAACAGCAGCTCGCGCAAATCAGTAAAAATGACAAAAACGGTGGAAACGTACATCTGATTGGTCCACGAGACGTGAGAAGACGCCCACCCATGTATTCAACACGTGATTAGTCCACCGGACAGAGTAGTAGACTTTGGCGATTTGACCACTTTTTGTCGCCAGTCTGTAAAAATCCGAATTCACCCACTTATCACCAGCGTGGGGATACATCCGAAACGATCTCACGCCACACATGCCTACAACAGGGCATTATAGACTGGGTTTACATCTCCTTTGATAGCGCTTTGGTAGTCATTTCTGGCACACTTACAGCACAGCGGTACGTAGACGAAATTCTACGACCGGTCGTGTTACCATTCCTATCGCGACACCCCGGACTTACTTTTCAACAAGATAATACCCGGTCGCACACGGCACGTGTTGCTGTGGATTGTCTTCGAGCTTTCCCAACACTTCCTCGGCCAGCTAGATCTCCTGATCTCTCTTCTATAGAGCACATTTGGGACGTTATGAAAGGGCAACCATCTCGGAATGTTTACCTATTAGCCCGACCGTTGGAGACGGCAAGAAAATCTGCAGGACACTATCCGGGAACTTTTTCATTCTATGCCACGCCTAGTGACGCATCCAGGCCAGAGGTGAACCAACGCCTTTTTGACTTCCTCCCTTTGTACCAGTCAAAGTCGGTAATAAATCATTCAATTGTTCTGAAATTAGAAACGTCTGTTTTTCTATGTACGTTGTTCACACCCACCCATTTTTATCGCAATCGGACAACTCCTTCTGGGCGCGTTAATTTTTTTTTTGTTATAGAGTTTACTTACTCTAGAGGGTTCTAAGCCCGCCTGAAATGAACCCTCTTTAAGAAGCGGAACGTGTTGTAGGAAACGAGGCAACAGACGCCCTGGCAGGAGGAGATCCAATCAAAGAAGAGATCAGTTGGCAAATGGTCATCTAATCTTCTTTAAGGGATCGCTTAAGCATCCGTTTCCTCTATTATCCAGAACAAAATTAAAGCGACGAATCGATCAGACACATGTGGTAAGAATTAAAAACAAAACTATTGGGAGAGAGTGCGTTTTCGGATTGCCTGATTGCCCTAGAGAAAGGACTGCAGATTGGCGACGGTACCCGATTGCCTTGCCGCTTTTCCTGACGGAATAGTAATTCGGACCCTCGTCCCAAGGGCGTTTGCAAGCGACGAATGCCGATGTTGGCCCTTGTTTCGAAGGACGTAAGCCATACTTTGAATAATATAATGAGATATAATGGCTTGATACGTATAGTGGTAAGTTTTTTGTAGCGTCGCACTGGAGCAACACAACGGGCTATTGATTTGGGCCCATCCCAAATATCCTAGGACAACGCCACGTAAGTTTTCAACCACTGTCCTATGACGAGGCAACACCTAAACAGGCACCCCACTCTCAATACTTCCACACCATGCCAACGCGAGGACATTTGAGGCATCGACAGATTGAACGTGCACCAGCCCCATTTGTACACAACGGTATTGGGTGGGATTCGAACTCTGAACCCTACGATTCGACTCGCAACACTAGAAAAGAATCATCAGAAATAAATGAAATATCTTCCACGTATATCTTATAGTGGTTTAAATAAACGATCCAATTTACAGAGCAATGGACCACAAATAATACCGAAAATCAATATATTGTGCAGCCGCCACGAGCTAAAATGAGAGCTTGTACACGTCGTGACACATACAGATTCTGAATGTCATCCTCTGGAATGGCATATGGTCTCTATCTAAAGCCAAATTAAGCCGTACTCTCTGCCCGACGAGAGGTACGAGCAACTCGCCGACCTATGTAATACCGGAGTCGTCGGTGGTTCAGCGTCAAGGGAATCATGCGCAGAGGAATCCTTGCACGGAGCCCATGGCGCAGAAGACGTCAACGAATCGTGGGGGCAGACGACACACCTGTAGACGTGCTTCAATGTTGTGCCAATGCTCGAGAGGATGCTGTACGGTCCGTCACCGCCATGCAGATGAGGTGTCTGTCGTCCCGTGGTGACGTCATTATTACGTGGTCGACTGCCAGGTTTTCGATTGGTCCGGTTCTCCATGGTCCGACTACTAGTTTGGGGGTGTTTTTCGTGGTATGGCCTGGGACCTTAGCAAGTTGTTCCTGGTCAAATGAACGCCGACGCCTGCATAAACATTTTGAACCATCATTTTCTTCCTACGCTCTGGCAATTTTATGGAATGGTCGAATGTTACTTCCAGGACGACAGCGCTCTATGTCCTGTTTTAGCCACTGTCAAGCAGTGGTATCGAGATATGGATGTAAAACGTCTCTGGCCTGCTCAGAGACCCGACCTATTTTCATGTCGTATTCTCCAATCCGATAATTATTATTACTATTATTTATTTGTGGAAAAGTTGTTATATATATTATTAATTGTCGAATAAATGTTCTATTTAAAAATCGCTATTATTATTTTTTGACTCTTGCTTTTCCCTGGGAATAAACAGCAAGACGGATAATGACTGAAGTCAAACCTTGAAGTACATTTCACCATATCGATTTCAATTTTTAAAAAGACAAATTCAAGAAATATACGAATATCTGAATAAATATAATCTTTCACAATTTTTTCCTTTGTCTCTCTTTGTTGAAGAATATTTGTTAGCTGATTGAGAAATGGCTATTCTAGTCGGAAAGTGGTTTAACTATATAGGAAGTCACAAATAACCGTACTCGTAAAATAGATCTGGTAACATATCACTTGATAGAAGATATACATAACATATACCTGATAGAATATATGGAGATATATGGTCTTTCGGATAGGCTTAAGGGGGGGGGGGCTTCCTAGACGATCAATTTTATTGTAAACTAGCAAAATACCCGACCTTACTCGGTTTGAATTGGTTTACTCTAGATTGAAGAGATAATCAAAATATATAATGACTTAAGTTTTTTGTAGAATAAAAATTTATTTTAACACCTTTCGCCATCTTTATATTTTCTACAACTTACTTTGGACACAAATCCTACACATGCATATCCATTCATGTAATACATTTCACATACATCGCACAATTGCTGTATGACAAAGCTACAAAATGACGAAAGGTGATATTAAGGTTACTACTATAAAAGACGATTTATAGGAAGATTTGGAATTCCCTTTCTTAAGTTCTTTTCATGTTCAACTCAATTAATTAAAATTACGATTTACGGGGTGTGCTCTCGCACTCATAGTCAACAAAACAATATTTTTTTACTTGTGGCACTCTTGCCTCCGGTATGCGACATTGTGAAATTTTGAAATTTATCCCGTCATTATGACAACGAATTTTTTAATGTTTGAAAAGTTCTAGTTCGGGATTTTTAAACATTATTATTCTTTCAATAACGCCAATTATTCTTTCAATAACGGCATTATTCTTTCAATAACGGCATTATTCTTTCAATAACGGCATTATTATTTCAATAACGGCATTATTGTTTAAATAACGGTATTATTCTTTAAATAACGGCATTATTCTTTAAATAACGGCATTATTCTTTAAATAACGGCATTATTCTTTCAATAATGGCATAACTACACTTAAAAATTACTGAAAATTTATACTAACTTACCCAACATTTTTAAGTCTAATACTTTGTGGTGCTGTTGCGTGTGATGAGAAGGAAAACACATTTATTAAAATAATAAGTATTTAAAACAGGAAACAGCAAAATAAAACAAAATAAAAGATGTCGCAAAAAATTGTTCTAAAGATATTAATTTGTGATTCAATTTTATCTCTTGATCTCGCACAGTTGCCACAACTTACAACTAAAAGTGTACAAAATTTAGAAATGTGAAATTAATTCAGAGCGAAAGAACCAGAAAATATAACTGCTCGCGCGATCTTGTTCATTCTCGTTTCGTTGAAAAATATCGTCTGTCCCAAATATTCGGAAATCGTTTTCATTGCGCAAAGAATAAAAATAAGACTCGAAATAAATGAAGTATCAGAGTTGAAATTCCATAAAAAAAAAAAAAAATTTGAAGAATAATTACTTTTTTAGCAGTACTGGTAAAGCAATCGAAGTAATCGTCATATTCAATAGACATTCCAATTTTTCCAAAACTACCAAATTATGGTTGATTTAAGTAAACTTACTCAGGTGTTTTAGCATGAAACTCACCTAAATATAACAATTAAGAAATGTTTAATATTGCATTCACTAAACTAATAGATAATGTATATAATAAAATACACTGCAATCAAATATCTGGAATACAATTCATGTGATGTCTACACAAACACACAAACACAAAATCGAGCATAGAACAGAAAGACGGACAGACAGACTTTCGCAACCAATGCCACTCTCTAAATGAAGATAAGTACTCACTGCATGCAAATTTTCATGAAAATATCTTAAACCGTGTGGACGTGTATAGGGCACAACATACAGACAGACAGACAGACAGACAGACACCAAACGAGAAAATGGCGGATTCGGCATCAGAAGGGTCCAAAACGGATAGAAAACTTGAAATGGGTCGAAAATATTGAATGTACAAACAAACACTCCATTCTTATTTATACAGGGTGGTCCCGAATTCATGGTACAAACTTTAATGGTAGGTACAGGACATTGTAACAATGATTTATTGTATAGGAATGTATAGTCGCAAGTGACGCGGTGAGGCGAAAACAGGGGAAATAACGGCCGAAAGGAAAAACAAAGATTTTATTGAAAGCGTTGTTGACAAGTGTCATGTTTACAGTAATTGTTCAAAATTGCGTCCACCAGTATCGATACATGCTTGACAGCGTCGGTGGAGCGATTGGCGTACACGTTCAAAGATGCCTGGTATTTCACGCACACCTGCAGCAGCTACAGATAAGCGAGCGACGAGATCCTCATCTGAGTCAACTGGAGTCTCATAAACAAGATGCTTTAGATGTCCCCATAAAAAGTAATCGAGGCTCGATAAATCGGGAGATCGGGGTGGCCAAGGGACTGGTCCACCACGCCCAATCCATCGAGTACCAAACGTGGCATTCAGGTAATTCCGTACATCAATGCTGAAGTGTGCTGGCGCCCCATCGTGCTGAAACCACATGCGGTTACGAATGGCGATCGGAACATCATGCAGCAGTTGTGGTAACACTTCTTTCAGAAAAATAAGATAGCTTCCGCCAGTGAGCCGCGTGGGTAGTAAGTATGGGCCAATCAAAAAGTCGTTCACAATACCAGCCTACACATTAATACTGAAACGTTGTTGAAACGCATGTCGACGCGTTGCATGTGGATTATCGGTTGCCCACACATGGGAATTGTGCGCATTAAAGACACCCTCGCGTGAAAATGTCGCTTCATCTGTAAATAGCACATAATCTACGAAATCCGGCTGCAACGCACATTGCTGCATCACCCACAGGCAGAAGTTCACGCGGCGAGGATAATCTGCCGGATTCAATGCTTGTACTTTCTGAAAATGGAAGGGGTGTAAGCGATTTTCGTTTAACACTCTGCATACAGTCTGATGACTCACACCTACGTCACGCGCAACAGTTCTTGTGCTTGACTCGGGTCTATCAGCCACAATGTTCAAGATGCTTTCTTCCAGCCTTGGAGTGCGTACAGCTCTTACTCGACCAGCGCCATGTCTGTTGACGTCGAACGCACCTGTTTCACAAAGTTGACGATGTAACCGTTGAAAAATTCTATGATCCGGCATTCGTCGATCAGGATACTCCGCGCGATACATTCGTAACGCAGCTCTGCCGTTACCATTTGCACGGCCGTACATGTAATGCATGTCTGCTTTTTCTGCATACGTAAAGTCACCCATCGTCTACGGCAGCACAATTGTGAATGGCGCTTTTCCCTACTGCGATGCATCATGTTCAACAGCGGCTAGACATCTACTGCCCTCTACCGGCAATGATACCAACCGATCACTCCATTTCTCTTTCCTTTTATTTCCCCTGTTTACGCCTCACCGCGTCACTTGCGACTATACATTCCTATACAATAAATCATTGTTACAATGTCCTGTACCTACCATTAAAGTTTGTACCATGAATTCGGGACCACCCTGTATAGATGTGATAGACGGTTTCAATTGATAGGTGCTGCAATATAGCTTCAATCAACCCGTCAATCTCATTCGGTCAATGTTTTTCGAAAGGATGTGACGTGTCTCATTTTTCAGTTACAAAATGGTTTCAAATTTAGATTTGGGCTTACTTGCCTTGAATTCTGCCGTCTGCAATCGGAAGAAAGAAAAGAAGAGTGGAAAAAAAGACGCTGATCCAAAGAGTGGTATAAACTGAGAAGCCGCTTTACTCACCAACATTTACCAAACTTTCTGCGAGATACTACGTTCGCAGAATATTAATTTTCTGTTTTAATTTTTCCTCATCATAATCTGTTTCGTATTGTTTTAACACATCAACTATTGTTTGCAAAGCAATACTTCTTTTGTTTTTGTTTAAATATTCACTTGACTTTACTTTCCACAACTCTGAATAATCACGATACAAAGTTATTTAAATCTTCACTAACTCTCATGGGAGCAGAAATTACTTAAAATTGCGACGTACGTCGCAAAACAAAGTCTTTGCAGAACAATTTTCCCTTAATTTTATCAAAATTGTGGCCGTTTTATTTCAAGTTACGATGTTCTGCAGTGCAAAGCGCGCTCCTTGGCACACCTTTTTTTTTCTTTTCTGGCTACGGAAGAACCTCCCAACACCGATCAAATTGCCACAAACAATTTATAAATAACACATCTTCTATGTCAATGACAAAATATTTAACTTCAAAAGCCATCGACCGAATTGCAAATTCTGAAAGTATGCCTAGGTAATTAATTTTGATGTTTTATTACAAATATGTAACACATATTTAGCCGATAATTGTGTTTTACGTCGGTTTTTGATTTGACTGCAGTTTTAAAAATTCGGACAAAACGCGTGCAGAAAAATTGCAATTACTTGGAGTTGTGTTGCAGAACACTGAATATAATTCTGCACCTTTGCAGTTAACTTGTGTTTATTTAAAAAAAACTATTTATACGCTTTATTATGTTAGCCTCTAGTTCGGAAGGTTCCTGGTTCGAATCTGGGTTAGAGCATAGATGTTTGTAAGCGTATGGTGTAGAGGCGGCTGGCGCACCTTAAATCTGTCGTGACCGAAAGTCCTCACGTTGGGTGGGTGTAAAAGTTTGGAGAGTGGGGTGCCATATCAGATGTTGCCTCGTCATCTGACCTGGTTCAAAATTACGTGGCGATACACCGAATGGCTTAGGCTGGGACCGTAGTAACTAGTTGAAAAATATACGCTTTATTGCAATAGAGATTTGAATCCAAAATCCATTTGTGTCAACATATTTTTCAGTGAATCACTTAAAAAAATCACCTGCACTCAAAAGCAACGGGGCGGCTATCGAAGACCACCTGCGTTGCCCTGGCAGATGACTGAAGGTATCAGCTTAATTGAAAGCGGCTTAAAGAACTTAGAAAACATATACTAAAACAAAGAACGCTTTATAGTTACAAAGCAAGAAATAAAAATCATTAACTTGCTACGAAGAAATTCTGCGTGAGAAAAAGAAGGCATTGTGTGTCAGACGAATTTATTGGATTTTATGATACCATCGATATCGAAATAACTTTTTAATAACTCGGTCATTTTTTAATATTTTGTATTAATATATATGTATAAAAAACTGCAATTTTATTAAATATTTTTCATCTAAACAAGAGTTTTTGTTAGTCCTCGGTCCCAATTAAATAATATTTACATATATTTATATACAAAGTTGTACCCCGACTTATATTCGTATTACTTAAATTCGTATTGAGGAAATATAACAGTTTCAATTGAGAACTTATTTATTAACATAAATTTACATTTAAGGTATCTATTTAGTGTAAAATTTTCCGCAGATTTCAAATGTGCTAAAGTTTTTACTCTGTCTTTAACGATCGAGATAAGACGCTTGGATTAGAGAATGAAAAGCCCTACTGCCCGAACGACTGATAATTGCGTATTTTAAACGATCAATAGTCGCAGTCAAATTCGCCCGTCAATGTCCATCAATCAAAATTTCTATCAATGTGTGTCAATCGCCTCTTACACGATCAATTGGTTGTTTCAATGTGCCTCAGTGACAATCACATTGACAATAATATTGATCGTCTAGAGACTAGGGATGCGACATCGACAGCAAAACATCGATGTTTTGATACAACGATGTTCAAAATTAAAACATCGATGTTGATAACACATCTCCCCCAAAACATCGATGTTTTTAAAATTCAGTGTATATATAACTTTTTTCCATCATTTCTTAAAACTGGCTTAGCAACTAGTGATGCTACATCAACAGCAAAACATCGATGTTTGTAAACTTTGATGTTCAAAGTTAAAACATCGATGTAAATAAATCGCCCCCAAACCATCGATGTTTTTAAAATTCAATACATTTAAACTTTTTCTCCCATTTGTTAAAATTGGTTTAGCAACTAGTGATGCGACATCGGCTCCAATGCATCGATGTTTTTTATAAAACATCAATGTTTTGAAAACATCGACAACGATGTCGTATCCCTACTTTTCAGACCCTTCACCCTTGGCCACTTGGGTCTAAAAATATGTTCAATTTGCTCATTATGAAAACTATGCTACTTGGTCATTTTTCAAATTTTTATAACGTTACTTTTTTTTATTTAAAAATTAAACATCAACAACGTACAGACATCGACACGTATAAACGTTGATGATTTTTGAAAAACATCGATGTTTTGAAAACATCGACATCGATGTTGCATCCCTACTTGGGACCCACTTAAGCCTCTTCGAAAGACCCAGATAAGGTTCCTCATACATTTTTATACTTTGTTTCTCGCCTTAATTTACAACTCTTCATACGTGTAAAAATCGTCTGCTCATTACAGTTTCTTATTATCTATATAAATAAGAATGGAGTGTTTGTTTGTACATTCAATATTTTCGACCCATTTCAAGTTTTCTATCCGTTCTGGACCCTTCTGATGCCGAATCCGCCTTTTTCTCGTTTGGTGTCTGTCTGTCTGTCTGTATGTTGTGCCCTATACACGTCCACGCGGTTTAAGATATTTTCATGGAAATTTGCATAGAGTGAATACTTATCTTGATTTAGTGAGTGGCATTGGTTGCGAAAGTCTGTCTGTCCGTCTTTCTGTTCTATGCTCGATTTTGTGTTTGTGTGTTTGTGTAGACATCACATGAATTGTATTCCAGATATTTGATTGCATTGTATTAAATTTTATACATTATCTATTAGTTTAGTGAACGCATTTCTTTATTGTTATATTTAGTTGAGTTTCATGCTAAAACACCTGAGTAAGTATACTTAAATCAACCATAATTTGGTAGTTTTGGAAAAATTGGAATGTCTATTGAATATTACGACTACTTCGATTGTTTTACCAGTACTGCTAAAAAAGTAATTATTCTTCAAAAAATTATATTTTTTAATGAAATTTCAGCTCTGATACTTCATTTATTTCGAGTCTTATTTTTGTTCGTAGCGCAATGAAAACGATTTCGGAATATTTGAGACAGACGATATTTTTCAACGAAACGAGAATGAACAAGATCGCGTGAGCAGTGATATTTTCTGTTTCTTTCGCTCTGAATTAATTTCACATTTCTAAATTTTGTGCACTTTTTGTTGTAAATTGTGGCAACTGTGCGAGATCTAGAGATAAAAATGAATCACAAATTAATATCTTTAGAACAATTTTTCCGACATCTTTTATTTTGTTCTATTTTACTGTTTTCAGTATTTATTATTTTAATAAATGTGTTTTCCTTCTCATCACACGCAACAGCACCACAAAGTATTAGACTTGAAAATGTTAGGTAAGTCAGTATAAATTTTCAGTAAATTTTAAGTGTAGTTATGCCATTATTGAAAGAATAATGCCGTTATTTAAAGAATAATGCCGTTATTTAAAGAATAATACCGTTATTTAAAGAATAATGCCGTTATTTAAAGAATAATGCCGTTATTTAAACAATAATGCCGTTATTTAAACAATAATGCCGTTACTTAAAGAATAATGTCGTTATTGAAAGAATAATAACGTTTAAAAATCCATACTAGAACTTTTTCCAACATTAAAAAATTCGTTGTAGTTAATGACAGGAGAAGATAGCAAAATTTCACAATGTCGCATACCGGAGGCAAGAGTGCCACAAGTAAAAAAATATTGTTTTGTTGACTATGAGTGCGAGAGCACTCGCCGTAATTCGTAATTTTAATTAATTGAGTTGCACATGAAAAGAATTTAAGAAAGGGAATTCCAAATCTTCCTATAAATCGTCTTTTATAGTAGTAACCTTAGAATCACCTTTCGTCTTTTTGTAGCTTTGTCATACAGCAATTGTGCGATGTATGTGAAATGTATTACATGAATGGATATACATGTGTAGGATTTGTGTCCAAAGTAAGTTGTAGAAAATATAAAGATGGCGAAAGGTGTTAAAATAAATTTTTATTCTACAAAAAACGTAAGTCATTATATTTCATCATATTTTGATATTTCATAGTCATATTTTCATCATCTCTTCAATCTAGAGTAAACGAATTCAAACCGAGTAAGGTCGGGTATTTTGCTAGTATAATCTTAAATTTCGTCTGCTTCGATGTGTTGAAATAGTTAAATAAAAAATGAATTGATTTTTAACTTAATAAAAATCGTCTTAGTTACTTATTTAAACCATTCGATTCGAACTTATTCATTTATGTTTTATTTTTATTTCACACCTCCTTTTCAACTTTTATGAAAAAATATCGTTTGCTATTATGATTACAGTTTTTTCTTCTATAAACCTTCAGAATTTAATTTTTCGCTAACTGGGGAAAAGCAGCACGTGCTAAAATAATTAAACGTTTTATTGTTTAGTTAGTACCCTCAATTCATTCCAGGCAGGTATGTACGACATTTTTGTAGTCTTTACATTTTTATTATGTATAATTGTTTTTAAAAAATCTGTTAATTGTTTGTGAAGATTTTTGCTGTGTGTTCCTCCATCTACCTTCATAAATTCTCTATGTCTAGGTCCGTGTAATTTGTTCTTTTCGTACACGTTTAAAGTATTTGTGCTTCCAAAAATATATTTAAAATTATTATAAAATTGCAAAGCCCTACATATTTGCGATTAGTACAATATTAAAATGAATAGTTAATTTAGCATTTTTACAGAAAATTGCATTTTATCTCAACAAAACTTGCACTGCATTCGGGAAATTTTTCATTTATTCGCGAAGACCGTCGTCTAAGACTGGACCACGATGGCCCCAAAGTGAATAATCGACTCCAGAATGAAATTCAGTAGTGGTTATACACCTTAGAACAACAAAGATGATTCAAAAATATTTTAGGCAAATTTATGATTATTTATTGCAGCCCTTTTCATTTTACCAACAAGTTGTATTCAAGAGAAATGAAAATTAAAAAACAAATATCATTAGCTTAAAAATTCCGTTTCCGATTTTGGGCCGATTCGAAACAAAATCTTCAATACGCTTTAGTTTTACAAAAGGAATATAAACACAGAAGGAAACCAAAGAAACAGAAAATAACCATTTTGGGACGAAAACGATAAAGAAAAAATTGTTAAAAGCGAGATTATTTTAAAAAAAAGTAAATGTTAAATGAACGTTGTTATTGACCATAAAGGATAAACGCGTGACTATTTCAGGAAATGTCCAAGCTATTTATGATCTTGGTAATACACTGGATATACATTGGAAAATTGGTTGATTTTGTAAACAAGTATAAGAAGCCAATGGAGTCGTGTACTCGTAGCTTTATGCTATTTCTTCCGATCACTCGGCGGTCTGGTGGTTAAGGTGTTAGCCTTTATATCGGAAGGTAGTTCGAATCCGAGTCAGTGCATGGATATTTGTAAGCGTATGGTGTCGAGACGGCTGGTGCACCTTAATTCTGTCGTGGCCTAACGTTCTGACGTTGGGTTCGTGCGGAAGTCACCTTCGGAAATAATTTTGAAACAATTGATATCCACGTAGAACCGTTTTTATGAAATTCTAAACTGTGTTTGTTATTTAAATTTGACACACTAAATCAATCACAAAGCTGTAAATTTAATTTTTTTTGCTAAATATTACATGAAAAACCATTTCCATTCGAAACTATTTTGTTAACGAAATCCTAACTTTTTAAATTCGAAACATTATTTTCCGTTGACGTTAATTACCATTACCATCGAAACACTATTTCCACACGGAAGCAAAATCAATGAAATTTGAAATATTTTATTCTTTACATTATATCTAAAAATCGATTTTATAACTCCAGATCATTAGTTAAAAGGATGAAATTTCACTTGTATTTTGCACAATATTATCGAAACACAATACCACACTCTGCTCAACAAAATTCTTAAATTTCATTTTTTCCAGAATTCCCTCCAACTTTTTTTTTTACGCGCAATAGCCCGTTGTGTTTCTCTAGTGGGACGGTAATTAAAACGCCCACCTACCGACTAACGCAACATCAAACCTGATTTGCTATTGTGCAAAAAGAGCTCAGAATTCCGTTTGGGAACGATCCTTTTCTAAATCGCGGTTTCCAATTCACACAGTGCAGCAGTGACATCTGGTGGCCGCTATGTCCGAGAGGGAATACGAAGCATCAGTTCTCGTAAACAATCTGTTGCTCGTCTCCATATTCAAAGCACGTATTATGTGGTGGGTGTCCTATATCCGACTGTGATTGGACTATGAATCTGGACTTAATCGTGACATTTTAAGACGACTTTAAAAAGGTAAGTGGCAACAGTTCACACTTTTTCTACGGCTTGTGTTCGTTTGGAATTTTCACCTGGTTTTAGAATGATTCGTCAGCACATGGCCGGCATTTTTTCACCCGCCTTCGCAGCGGTTGTTTGTAAACACGAGGTAACTCTCGCTGGTTACGTTTGTTTTAGTGAAGTAATAATTTTAATTCGCTCCCCAGAAATATGCGTTGTGCAGTTGTCTTGTGATTGAAAAAATTAATTCGTATAATATTCTTACTGAAATAAAAGAAATGGAAAAAAATTAATTATTGTGTTATTATTACTGCACTTATAGTAATAGAAAAAATTACATCTAACCGTATTCAATTTTTATTGTACCTAAACTACTTAAAAAAGTTAATTCTAAAAGAACTTTTCTTTTTTTTTAGAATAGTACAAGCTGAATGTTTGTTTAAAAAATAATTTTAGAACTTGTTCTTATAGCACTTGAAAAATTAATTGTTTTGTTGCGATACTTATGGTACTTGGGAAATATTCGCTGAAAGAATTTGAAACAAAATTAGTGGGAATTATTTTGGAATAAGGTAAAAAGTTCGGAATCCAACATTTATGTCAAAATGAAGATTTTGATTAAAAAAAAGTTTACTATCGAGATTGTTGAGAAGTTTGGCTAAGGATGTCTGATTTGCTACACAGAAAGGTTTACTACAAGTATAAAAAAATATTACTCATTTCTCTATTCGGAATGCGGAAATCACTGAGCAATGCTTCCGTTCCCGAAATATTTAGAACTAGAAAAATATTATGGCATTATTACCTTACTCGGTTTGAATTGGTTTACTCTAGATTGAAGAGATAATCAAATTATACAATGACTTACGTTTTTTGTAGAATAAAATTTTATTTTAACACCTTTCGCCATCTTTATATTTTCTACAACTTACTTTGGACACAAATCCTACACATGCATATCCATTCATTTCACATACATCTTACAATTGCTGTATGACAAAGCTACAAAAAGACGAAAGGTGATACTAAGGTTACTACTATAAAAGACGATTTATAGGAAGATTTGGAATTCCCTTTCTTAAGTTCTTTTCATGTTCAACTCAATTAATTAAAATTACGATTTACGGCGAGTGCTCTCGCACTCATAGTCAACAAAACAATATTTTTTTACTCGTGGCACTCTTGCCTCCGGTATGCGACATTGTGAAATTTTGCAATCTTCTCCTGTCATTATTACAACAAATTTTTTAATTTGGAAAAAGTTCCAGTTTGGATTAATAAACATTATAATTCTTTCAATAACGGCATTATTCTTTCAATAACGGCATTATTCTTTAAAATAACGGCATTATTCTTTAAAATAACGGCATTATTCTTTCAATAACGGCATTATTCTTTAAATAACGGCATTATTCTTTAAATAACGGCATTATTCTTTCAATAATGGCATAACTACACTTAAAATTTACTGAAAATTTATACTGACTTACCTAACATTTTAAAGTCTAATACTTTGTGGTGCTGTTGCGTGTGATGAGAAGGAAAACACATTTATTAAAATAATAAATATTTAAAACTGGAAACAGCGAAGTAAAACAAAATAAAAGATGTCGCAAAAAATTGTTCTAAAGATATTAATTTGTGATTCAATTTTATCTCTTGATCTCGCACAGTTGCCACAACTTACAACTAAAAGTGTACAAAATTTAGAAATGTGAAATTAATTCAGAGCGAAAGAAGCAGAAAAAATATCACTGCTCGCGCGATCTTGTTCATTCTCATTTCATTGAAAAATATCGTCTGTCCCAAATATTCGGAAATCGTTTTCATTGCGCAAAGAATAAAAATAAGACTCGAAATAAATGAAGTATCAGAGTTGAAATTCCATAAAAAAAATAAAAAAAAAATTGAAGTATAATTACTTTTTCAGCAGTACTGGCAAAGCAATCGAAGTAATCGTAATATTCAATAGACATTCCAATTTTTCCAAAACTACCAAATTATGGTTGATTTAAGTATACTTACTCAGGTGTTTTAGCATGAAACTCAACTAAATATAACAATAAAGAAATGCTTTCACTAAAGTAATAGATAATGTATAAAATTAAATACAATGCAATCAAATATCTGGAATACAATTCATGTGATGTCTACACAAACACACAAACACAAAATCGAGCATAGAACAGAAAGACGGACAGACAGACTTTCGCAACCAATACCACTCACTAAATAAAGATAAGTACTCACTGTATGCAAATTTTCATGAAAATATCTTAAACCGCGTGGACGTGTATAGGGCACAACATACAGACAGACGGACACAGACACCAAACGAAAAAAAGGCGGATTCGGCATCAGAAGGGTCCAAAACGGATAGAAAACTTGAAATGGGTCGAAAATATTGAATGTATTAACAAACACTCCATTCTTATTTATATAGATAGATGACGGCACATATTCAAATCTTGTGTCACGAATTCGTTTTTTTTTTTTTGTCACTTTTAAAGAGTTGATGCATTATGCATGAGGTATTTTTAGTGTCAACACATCAAAGGAATGCGAAGATTTTACTTCCCCAACCCAAAAGCCCGTGATACATATGTCTGTTTTTTTTTTCTTTGAAGTTTATCGACATTTAGGCGTTTAACATAATTGACTGGGATCAATCTCGTATATCTATTCGGAGTTCATTCTTTGGAATTTGTTTGGAGAACTTGAAATTGTATTCTAAAAACAAGCCTTTGGCGTGGTGTGTCTACTAAGTAAACACCTGATAATATTGAACCACGATCGATCGGATGACGAGGTTAACACTTTATTTGACGCACCACTCTCGGTTGAACAAACGGTATGGTGGTTAAGGTGTTAGCCTCTAGATATCGGAAGGTTCCTTATACGAATCCGGGTCAGTGCATGGATGTTTGTAAGCGTATGCTGTAGAGGCGGCTGGTACGCCTTAAATCTGTCGTGGTCGAAAGTCCTCACGTTGGGATGGTGTGTAAGTTTGGTTGGAGAGTGGGGTGCCATCTCAGGTGTTGCTTCGTCATCTGACCGTGGTTCAAAATGACGAGGTGTTGTCCTCGGATCTTTCCCTTAAGGGACTGATCCCGGACCGTCGTCAATAGCCCGTTGTGTTGCTCTAGTACGACGTTAACTAAAAAATACCAAATACCCGGAACGTCGTCAATAGCCTGTTGTTTTGCTCTGGTGGAGGTTAATTAAACAAATAAGGTTCACAATTACATGGTGTTGGTCCACGAATTTCCCTTCGGGGGTTGCCGACCAAACGGTATAGTGGTTAAGGTGTTAGCCTCTAGATCGGAAGGTTCCTGGTTCGAATCCGGGTCCGGGCATGGATGTTTGTAAGCGTATGGTGTAGAGGCGGCAGGTGCACCTTAAATCTGTCGTGGCCGAAAGTCCTCACGTTGGGTTGGCGTGGAAGTTTGGAGAGTGGGGTGCCAGCTCAGGTGTTGCTTCGTCATCTGACCGTGGTTCAAAATTACGAGGTGTTGTCCTCGGATCTTTCCCTTAAGGGACTGATCCCGGACCGTCGTCAATAGCCCGTTGTGTTGCTCTAGTACGACGTTAACTAAAAAATTACCAATTACCCTTCGGGGGTTGAACTCATTCCGTCGAAAATAGGCGGTTGTGTTGCTCCAGTGGGACGTTAAATATAATATACGTACCTAAATTCAAGCCAAGGGTCATTAAATTCGGAATAAGTACAGGAAATACGCCCCAAAACACTACCGCCACCTATAGTTATATTGGTAATTGGTAAGTTTCTAATTAACGTCGTACTAGAGCAACATAACAGGCTATTGACGACGGTCCGGGATCTATCCCTAAGGGAGAGAGATCCAAGGACAACGCCACTTAATTTTGAATCACGATCAGAAGACGAGGTTAACACCTGATCTGGCCGCTCACTCTCCGAAATTCTACAGCACGCTCATATGAGGACATTTGAGGCCATGGCGGATATAACATGCGCCAGCCTCCACGTGCACGACGATCATTGTTTCGAACACCCACTCCTCCTGTTGCTAATCTGCTACTCCACTGAGCGGGTTACTGCGGCCCCTATTTTTTTTATGAAATAATTCTTTATGAGTATCCACTTTTTATGCAATGCATCAACAAGCGCGGACACATTCTCTCTATTGATAATCGATGGAACAGGTACACCTAGTACAAGACTAGCAACACCAAGTAATGGACATACGCACAAAGAAAGTTTCACTGGCAGAGAAAACAAAGAAATACGCCTTGTGAGAAATTGAACCTGCAATGTATGCAATTCGTAGATTGCTAGAACAGTGGGCGAACCCACAGAGTTGGTCGGGTCGCATTTGGTTTGCGGTCCGGTTAAACCTGTTCGGAGGGCCATATCAGATGTTATACTGAAGTAAAACTAATTGCTGCAACTCGCGCGGCTCTCTTTTACTTGGTTTCTTTTTTGCGAACGCCACCTGAATCCCCTCATCCAGAGTAACAGCTATTCCTCAAATAGCTAATAGCCCGTTGTGTTGCTCCAATGCGACTTTAATAAAAATACCTACCTACCTCAAATAGCTGAAAAATACCAAAATTGAACTAATGGCTCTACACATATTGAATCGGGAGATTACGGATCTATCTGGACGGGCTTGATGTTAGTTCCAACGGAAAGATGACATCAACATTCGGGACCTGCTTATCGATTTTCACTTTATCTGACACGTGGGTGGGTAGATCGAAATTGAAAGAACGAGTGGTGGCAACACTGTTCCAACAAACTTAAGCACTCCACGTGTTCTTCATTTCAGTCATGGTGGTAGAGGCTACTGAAATAGCTGCAGAAGGTTTTTTTATGTTCTACACTATCTACCAATAAGTATTGGGACACCTGTGATATAGAAAAGAAAAACAGAATTTATTCATATTCAGAACTTGGTAGAGCCTTCACGAGAAGCGATTACAGCCTCAACCCTTCGGGGCATGCTTTCCACATGTCCTTGTATGACGGCTGGTAGTATTTTCTTCCACTCGGCTTGGAGAAGACATGTAAGTTCCTTCACCGATTTTGGACGGTTGTTGCACCCCTTAATTAAGCGATCCAACTCGTCCCATAGTTACTCGATAAGGTTCAGGTCTGGGCTCTGGGCAGGCCAGTCCATTCAGTTATCCCCATTGTCACCATACCTATCCATGGTGGACCTCGCAACATGACAGCTTGCGTTGTCGTCCTGGAAGTAACATGTTTCCAATCCATAAAACTGCCATAACGTAGGAAGCACACTGTCAAGCAAAAGAGTGCAGTAGGCCTCGGCGCTGAGCTTACATTGAATTTGTACCAAGGGTAGCAGTCCATACCTGCCGACCAACCGGTATAGTGGTTAAGGTGTTAGCCTCTAGATCGGAAGGTTCCTGGTTCGAATCCGGGTCCGGGCATGGATGTTTGTAAACGTATGGTGTAGAGGCGGCTGGTGCACCTTAAATCTGTCGTGGCCGAAAGTCCTCACGTTGGGTTGGCGTGGAAGTTTGGAGAGTGGGGTGCCAGCTCAGGTGTTGCTTCGTCATCTGACCGTGGTTCAAAATTACGAGGTGTTGTCCTCGAATCTTTCCCTTAAGGGACTGATTCCGGACCGTCGTCAATAGCCCGTTGTGTTGCTCTAGTACGACGTTAACTAAAATTACCATTACCATTACCATTACCCAGTCCATACCAGGAGAAACATCCCCAGACCAGAATTCGACCTCCGCCGAACTCTACTGTGGGCACAGTGCATTCTGGCAGGAGGCGTTCTCCAGGCAGACGCCAAATAGGGGAGAATTCCCCATAAGTATTAAAAGCATGTACTTATTCTCTTATACAATCACATCTTGCTGTCTGGTTCATTATTGTAGTGCAGTGTATATAAAAGGATGTGTGTGTATATTCGCTATGCAAATCTACATCGTTTGACCCAACTACACCCAATTGGGTATATTTATACTTTAGAACACTGCGGAAACATAGGCTATTTCTTCAGACCCATCAGAAGCCATGAAAATTGTCACACAGGTAGTAGGGATGCGACATCGATGTCGATGTTTTCAAAACATCGATGTTTTTCTAAAAACATCGATGTATTGGAGTCGATGTTTTCGTAACATCGATGTTTATACGTGTCGATGTTTTTACATTGTCGATGTTTTATTTTTAAATGAAAAAAGTACTGTTATAAAAATTTAAAAAATAACCTAGTAGCATAATTTTCATAATCAGCAAATTGAACATACTTTTAGACCCAAGTGACCAAGGGTGAAGGGTCTGAAAAGTAGAAAAACGACATCGATGTCAATGTTTTAAAAACATTGATGTTTTATAAAAAACATCGATGTATTGGAGCTGATATCACATCACTAGTTGCTAAACCAGTTTTAAGAAATGGGGTAAAACGTTTAAATGCATTGAATTTTAAAAACATCGAAAGTTTGGGGGCGATGCACTATCAACATCGATGTTTCAATTTTGAACATCGATGTTTTGCTGTCGATGTGGCATCACTAGGTGCTAAACCAGTTTTAAGAAATGGGGAAAAAAGTTTACATACACTGAATTTAAAAACATCGATGTTTTTGGAACGATGTTTTAATTTTGAACATCGATGTTTCGAAACATCGATGTTTTGCTGTCGATGTCGCATCCCTAACAGGTAGTCCTAAAAGTGCCCCTCGAAGCCCCCATTTCTAATCTAAAGTTTGTTTTCCTGAAATAAATCTACATGGACAAGGAAACACGTTCTACAGGGTTTGTGTATTTGAGTTAACAGAGAAATGTCACGATCGTATTTTAGCTGTCGCGGTCCTATTTGAAACCAGAGCAACGACGTGTTATTCAGCTAGTACATTATAAAAGCCTTCCTCTGATGTTTAGGTCTTCATTATGATAAAGGGATTCTATACCTTCGCTTACTGTAAGAAATTTACGATGGGAAAAAGAACGGCTTTTTATCAAATTAAACCTGTTGACTCTGTAAAGGTACGTTTTTGTGTCGCTTTTCCGAAAAAAACGAATTAAGAGCGAATGGATTTTGTGTGCGTATGGAGTAATTATTATGTAACACGGGGGGCGCTGGCAGTGACAGCAGCGGTAAGTGTTGGAAAGTAAGTCTGAACGATTAATTAAATCGCGAAAAGCTATTTTGTATAGACTGAAGCGTTGGTTAGGAGGTTCGTCTATTTCGTAAAGTACATGTGAGAAAAAAAAATGAATGTCATTTTTTCATAGACACTAGACATTCTACCTTCTCGAAAACAATGACACGGGTCACAATGAAGTTTTAATTTTTTAATTTGTTTCAAAAGATGTCAGTGCATAGGTATCGTAGCTTAGATTTTTAAAATCGTCTCACAGAAAAAGCTATTTTGGCTGTATGTCCGACCCCCCTTACCTAATTAGAGCCTTGAGTGGCATTTACGATTGACGCTTTCCTTTCTTAGTATTGTGTGGAGTTTCGTTTTGCGTGAGACAGATATCACCGGAGCGACCTTCTGCCTTTCCCCCTAAGCGTTCACACCTCACGGTCGAAAGAGTAAGGTACCGAATAAAAGGAGGAACCCTCTAGAAGGTCCGTCGCTGACAGCTCGTAAATGGTGATCGATGCCAGCGGTCACTCAAAAAGGGGATAACATCCGCCGTACACAGATCTATACCATGTCGCTGGCATAAGCGAAATTTTAGTGGAAACAATTGTGTATCTGCCGCAGCGTAAGGGTTAATAACGATATGAGCAAATGGAGGTTTCAATAAAGATAGCAAAATAACATCTATCCTCTGATGAAATAGACGAAGCATGTACTCGCAGCTTCATGCTATTTCTCCCGATCGCTCGGTTCGTAGTTGTGGGTAATAGCATGTATCCTTATGTGTGACACATTGATTGAACAAAGTGATTATCCAGAGTGATTGAGAAAAATTGTCTGCACTTCAATAGCCCATCGGCCCAAGTTGATTCGTAATCACACGTGACTCAGCCTTCAGGTATCTTACAGCAGCGACTTTGCCAATACCTCCTAGAGATAAGAAAGCCAAACCACTGTTTTGTGACGTCAGAAAAATTAGGCGATGCAAAACATCATTGTTGAGCGTTTGTTTATCAGCGAGTTCCGACTTCATTCAACGAATTATTTAGTTATTGGAATTTGTCAGCTTAAAGTAGCATAATGAAATGAAATTGAAAGCAGGGGAAGAAATATATGGATATACAATTTATAATTGTGGGAAACAATAAAATATGACAAAGCAACGTTCAGAAGGTTAAAATATAAACAGTAATGTTTGCGATGCTTCATTGAATATCTGGAAAGTTACGGGAGGAAATAAATGCGACCCAGTGAAATTAAGAGTTTAAATTAATTATGGATACAAAATCAAATTGACAGTTTAAATTATATTTAATAGGCAATGATTAAAAAATTCTGAGACATCTGTGGGAAAAATAAATTTCGAAGAATACCCATCATCCTTGATAAATGCAGCCATATAAATATATTTTTAATTTAGATTAATTTTCGGTTATTCATAAGAAAGGTTAAAATTTTCCAGGGCTATTTTTGTTGGGTTCTAGGACCTGTTGATAAATTATTGTATCTACGTGTATAGCGACAATATGATACATTTTACACAAAGAAAAGCTAAATTATGATAGTAACTTTTAGTAAATCCATTATTCAAATGAGTTTGCTAAAAAAATAATTTCCTTGTTAATGGAATTTAAAAAATGACGAGTTTAGTATTAATGCTTTTTTTTAGGTAATTAAAAAACATAACTATAGAAGTTGATCAGATAATTTTTTTTCAATTAGAAGCATTTGAAAACTATTTATATTTAATTTGGAGGATGGATGCATATATCAGGTACCTCCAATGTCAATTGCATAATATTTTTTGACCAATATATCCATATAGTCCCTTTTATATTGTGTCAACTATTTAAAAAATATTTTGCCTTAACTTTTGAAAAAGGAGGCTGGAGAAGTAAATCCTGTATGCAAGAATTAGTGAATACCCATGATATATTAGGGTAATTCCATGCTGAAAAGTAAAAACTTGAAAAAATAAAATAAGATATATTTTACATAATTTTGGGCTTAAAAAAGACTGGAGTTCTTTGTATTTGATTTATTGTAATGAAAATTTAGCTATTAGAATAAAATTTTGGAAAAATGAAATGTTACGTATGTTACTTAAAATTTTTTTAATTAAATTTAATTGATGAATGACAGTTTTAAAAAATTTGCATGACTACAATTATGAAAGGCTTTAGAATTAATGTATTTACTTTTCAAACTATATCATGTTGAACAAAACAGAATTTTATTCAAATGTTCATGAACCTTTTCTGTTATTCCTCTTTACTGTAACGCAAGTTATTACAGTAAATTTAATTCTGTGGACTTAAAAATATCAGCAAATTAATAACATTCTTATCAAAGTTTAGCTTTTTACTAGTTTGTTGAACAATTCAAGTAAATATTTTGTTTTCTATTATTTTTTGCTAATATATTTACACTTCAAAATCAGTATATTTGTCTAAATGTAAGTTACCGTGGAATTGCCCTATATACATATAACTTGACATGAAAATTCAATTCCAATAATGGATTAACTTTAAGCATATAGTGATTAGTACATTATTATCATACATGAAATCATTGAGCTAACAAATTAATATATAATTATATCAACCAGTCATTTCCAATGTACCCTATTGATAACATATTGAATACTATGGTAAGAAATTTATTTTAGAATTTCTAAAGTTCACTCACTGAAAGCAAAAAAATAATAGGACACTAGAAAAATAAATTTAATTATCTTTATTAAACATAAAATTATCATAGCATAAATAAGTAGCATAAAAATCAATACAATAAATTATTCATTTTAATGAATTTACATAGCATATCTGCCAACACCACATTGCAATAAAAAACATCCACAGTTACATTTAAATAATTAAATTTGTTAGAGTTTGAATTTTTCTATCTTTAGGAAATTTGTCATTTTGGGATTTTTAGGCCTTTTTTTATCTTTAGCAGACAAAACTAGTACAAATCCTTTATTCTTTTGCATCAGTTCTTCAAAAATATGTTTGTTGATTTTTTCAGAATTGACTTTTGTCGCAAGTTTCAACTGGCAGGAAAATTTCTGACGAGTTCAAAACATTTGACGTGATATTACATTCAACATTTCTCTTATTTTGAAAGTCAACAATTTTCAAAGTCTGTGGATAATAACTTAGATACAATTATGTAATTGCATATACTTTGGTAATTACATCATTAATTGGATACTTCAATCCACCTCGATCTAGATTTTTGATCAAAGCATAACATGAACTTAATTCAAGTTCTCTATCAACAGATAATTGAGCTTTACAAGATAAACAATTGATGGTTTTTGAAAGAGAATGAACACAATAGCCAGCTACAAACACAATAGCAAGAATAGTGTCATTCAAGTCAGAAATATCAGAGTTACAAACATTAATTTTACCCAAAAATTGAATTTATTCCCCCAAATTTTCAACTTCAACTACATCTTTCACATCTGAAATACCAATATCAATTTCACCATTTTTTTTATAGCTTAACCATAATGGAAGAAGAGATATAATTCTAATTTTTTTTCAGTTTTAAAGAATTCTGTCAAATTTATATTATACTGGGCACCTGCTAGCTGGCGATAACTGCCAAAACAGTCTTCTAATTAATCAGTTTGCAGTTAATATATACTAAAAATTTAACTCTTCTATACAATAAGTTGTTAGTTCTAATATTGCACGCATTGTGTGATACAATGCTGTTTGTGTATCAGCATATTTTACAATAGCATTTGATTCAATTTCATGAAGCTGTTTTAGTGTTAAGAGAGGCAGATTTTAATCTTTCTGTGATTTGTTCCGCATTCAATAAATTATTGTCCAATTGGTAAAACATTGGATAAAACATACATTGTCCACAATTTTTTTTGGTTTAGCCAATTATTTCTAATACATTTCAGTATGTGGACAGGTTCAATAATGGAAAACAATGGTTTTGAAGGGTCAGCAGGATGATTATAACAAATACTCAATTTGGGCGGGGAAGCAAAAAAAGAAACAGCTTTGCGATTAATAGCATTATTGTCACTGATGATGTACCCAACTTTAAAACCAAGATGTTCAAGACCTATAACAATTTTAAACAAGAAATAAAGAATGTTCAAAATAATTGTCTTAACGGGTAAAATGTGTATAACATCTTTATAACTAGATTTTATACTTTGCAGCATAAATACATAAGCAGAATTAGTTGCCTTCTCACAGTTATAGGATACCCCAATAATATCACCACCCTTATAATCAAGAAAGGCTTTCAAATGAATTTCATCAATAAGTAATGATACATATTTGTCAGCATCATTTAAGTGTAAAATCTTTTCCTAAGCATATAATAAAAAATTATTATCAAGTCCTTCAGTTTAGGGATCAACATTAAATTTTGAACAGTCTCTTTACTGTCGAAGGATGGGGTATAATTACAAATCCACAAATTCTTAAAAATAGATACGCGTGTGGGGATATGGTAAAGATCAAACTGTTTAAAATTAAGAAATCAGAACTGTACCGATTTCGATTCTTGTAATTTTCAGCAAGTGATAGCTGTTCAGCAACAAACCCAATAATAAGCTTTGACTTTCACTTGCGACACACTTTAATAAGTCTTTCAGTACATTCTGCGTTAAACTAAACATATTTTTAACATTACCGTCTCCATTTGGAGCATTCAGGTTTGATGTTTCCAAAAGAATGGAATCTAAAGTATTGATGTTATTAATATGAAAGGGAAGTTTGTAATTTCCAATTTCAGAGATCATAACATTCTCTTTATAGGCTTTTATAAAACAATCTGAATCAACAACTACAGACAAGGATATCACTAGTGCTGACGTTGAGATAATAAGAAATAAAATGCCCTTTTCTTTTTTTAATACAGAATAGCAAGTTGGCACATTGATCATTTCAACACCTTCCAAATGCTGGGGATCGCTGCCTTTTGAAGCCGAGGCTTACAAAGGCTAACATAAATTTTCCTTCCATTTTTTTCGTCGAACTCTTCTGCGACGTACCTGATGTCACTTGACAAAGTGAAGTTCAGAAACCTAAAATTATGTAATAATTTTAAAATAGAGTTCTTATTTAAATTTCTAACGCACAAACACACATAAATCGCACCCTGGCTAGAAAAGTGAAGTCAAAAAATTAAAATTTTGATGTTATGTTATTGAAAAATATGTATGAGGTGCCCTATATTACTATTAAATACAGGGTGTCCTAAAAGTTCCTGTACTGATGATTCGTAAATTTACTATACAAAAACAACAGACTTCAAAACAATAATTTTTATGCTAATGGTAAAAAGCACTTTCAACCTAACGTAGAAAAAAACAATTTGAACTTACGTTTACAATAAATGTTCAAAATTTCCATCTTTTTCTTGGAGGCAAGACTGAAGTTTGCTCATATTTTTAGAAACACGTTTCAAGATGCTGAGTAATGACAATTTTCAGATTTCCTATTGTTTGGTGATTATCTTCATAAACTTTGTTCTTTAAATATCCCCACAGGAAAAAAATCAGGAATGTGCAGATTAGGGAACGAGATGACCAAAGGTTTATTGAGACAAGGTGATCGCCAAAAAATCTTGAAGCATGCTCATGGTTGTTTCAAAACATTTTGAATGGCAAGTTGCAACGTCTTGTTGGAACCAAGAGTCTCATTCATTCACTTCTAATAATGCAACAAATTGGTGAATAAGTTGATACAGGGTATCTTTACTTAGTATTGCATCCTTTGGATATTTCTGTCGCCAAAAATCTTTACATCTTTCATGCGATTTATATTCTAAATAAGCCTCAAACAGGACAATTCTCTGAATGCATGATAAATTTATCTTGCATTGAAGAACAAAATGACATGGAACTCTTTTATCGCACAACTTGAGTGCAAAGAAAATCAAACGATAAAAATTAAAGAGTCGATAAAACAATATGCAGACGATAAAATTCAATAATTAAAAAAAAACACTGGCAATAAATTTTTTAAAAGTTGGAGTACAGGATCTTTTAGGACACCCTGTAGAATATAATAGAAGTTACCACCATAAAAATACTTACCTAAAATTTAAAGAAAGCTTATACTATTTCAATGTTTTATAGTATCCTTTAAGTGATGTTTCTCAAATTCTGCAATTTTGAGCTGTGTCACTTTTCTTGCCAGGGTGCGATATGTCTATACAGAAATGCAGAGCTCCCCCAGACAGTTTCAGAAGGACGCAGAAGGATAATTATGAATTATTACTCGACAAAATTTTCTCTTCTTCTATAATGCTTTTTTTTTTTTTTTAAAGTAAAATTGCATTATTACTATTTTTGTTGATTGGCTACTGTCATAAACATGGAGTATTTTACAAAATTAATGCCTTACAAATGATCAAAACATGCATTTTACTCAATGAAAATTATTATTTTTCAACTCTTATCTCAATACTGTCTATGGATATTAAATTCATGTCACTCAACAGCAAACTTTCCAAGTTGATATTATGACATGGGAGAGGTTTAGGATATATAAACAAAATAATACTGTAATAGGCTTATTCATTATTTGTTCGAATTGTTTTTTAATCATAATTAAAGTCAATTAAGATGTTTTGCTGTATTGTTATCACTATTATTGATTTATACATTTTAAACCGTAACTTTATATATACTCAATTATTTATCATTTACCATATCTTTATCATTTATAAGTCATGTATAAGTTTCAACCAAGTCTTTTTACTGCATATATCCAATCCGGGTTCTTGCTGGCTTTTAACAAATTACGTTATAATTTTACTCAAAAACAAAAGTCACCACACAAAACTATCTTTATATTTTTTCAATTCATGAGGTTTTCTATATGCTTCGATCATTATAAAACTACAGAATACAATGCCAACTTTAAAAAATATCTTCACTTACTTTAAAATTGTTAGTTAAGACATAATCCTTCCTCGGAATTGCCGATATCCATTTTCTTCCGAGCTCTGGATCAGATGGGAAGCTGAAGTCTTGAAACTTGGGATTTTTCATCATAGTTACCTCGTAGTTGAGGAACTGAACACTCAAAGATATATTAATACTGCTTTGAGTAATTAAAAATATGCTTCAACAAAAATCTAACTTTATGAAAGTTAAAAACAATCCTTCCGCAATTTTCACCACACAGTGTACGTAGATATTTCAGGCTTCTTCGTAACCAGTGTGCGTTCCTATCATCGCCTAATTTTTGTGACGTCACTACTTTCTAGTGACGTAGTGGTTCGGCTTTCTTATCTCTAGGAGGTATTGACTTTGCGCACATGTTATCTGCCTTTCATTGGAAGATTGATGAATGAAACAGACGGAGCATGCGCTCGCAGCTTCATGCCATTTCTCCCGATCGCTCGGTTTGGGAGATGCGTCACGTGGTGTTGGACAAGTGCACGAATACCAATATAGGATTAATTTATTGATTGTGTAAAGTGAATCCACAGAGCGTGATTGAAAACACTAGTCTTCACTTCGATGTAGCTATTAATAGGTAAGTATAGGCCACAAGTCAATTTGTAAGTCTACGTGACATACCTTTCAGAGATCTTTCGACAGCGACTTCCCACGCATGCTCTGTCTATTTCGTTCGATGTTGTGTTGGGGATATATGGTTCGATGGCCATATTTGGTCATGCTGTTCCATACACAACACACAATATGAAGTAATAGACACACACACAATGAAAGTTTTACTGATACTGAGAAATACTCACATGGCGGAATGCACAAGACATGAATCGAAACTCCTCCGTTTACAATTCGAAGGTTTTTCTAGAGTACTGGACATATACCCACTGAGCCACGACGAACTTCTATTTCATTAGAAGGTCGATAAATGGTAATTTTTAATTAACGTCGTACTAGAGCAACACAGCGGGCTATTGACGACGGTCCGGGATCAATCCCTTAAGGGAAAGATCCGAGGACACCTCGTAATTTTAAACCACGGACAGATGACGAAGTAACACCTGAGCTGGCACCCCACTCTCCAAACTTCCACACCCACCCAACGTGAGGACTTTCGGCCACGACCGATTTAAGGTGCACCAGCCGCCTCTACACCATACGCTTACAAACATCCATGCAATGTCCCGGATTCGAACCAGGAACCTTCCGATCTAGAGGCTAACACCTTAACTACCAGACCGGTTGGTCGGCCATCCTTAAGTGGGACTTTGATCGGTTAAAGTGATTATCTAGAGCAGGTATGGGCAACCTTAGGAAAATTGTGGGCTAAACTTTAGGATTAAGGAAGTCGCGGGCCGTAGATAATAGGTAGTTGTAATAATGATAAGGTTTATTTTATTTTATATATTTATAAAGTAGAATGTGTGGTAAAGTTAGATGAACAGAATAATATCGTATTGATTAAATATTTACTTACAATCACCAGAAATTAATGAGAAGTTTGAGCTTGACCTTGAGAAACCAGATAATCAATGTTGGGATCAATCCCACTAATACACAAGTGCAGAGTGTTTTACAAATTTTCATCTGTAAGCCTGGTTCGATACTTCGATTTATTAGTTTTCATCATGGAAAACAACTGTTCACATTGATAAGTGCTTCCAAATGTGCAAATCAATTTTCTTGCAAATGCTCTCAGAAGTTGGTACTTTTCTTCGGCAAGGTATGTTTTGCAGAACTCACTTCACTCCATATATTCAAATTTTGACTTCAAATATATGTCTTCCTGAAGCTCGATACCGTCTTTTGTAAGTGTGTGGGAGTCTTCTCTACGTCACTTTCCATCGGAAAAGGTTAAAGCAGCTATCAATGCTTTCAAAGTCGGAAAGTTTTCAAAAAAGAATTCACTATTAAAAAATTGCTAAACTAAACTAAACATTGCCAGTTGTGTCCTTTGTTTATTAAAAATTTGTTGCTGTTTGTCCAAATTGGCGATTAGCTTAAAACCGAGAATATTTCCTTTTTTTTTCGAGCATGATTTTAAAATGTTCCGCGGGCTGGATCAAAAGCCTTGGCGGGCCACATCCGGCCCGAGGGCTGGGGGTTGCCCATATATGATCTAGAGCAGGGGTTCCCAAACTTATCCAAGTCGTGGCACCCTTAAGAGAATTATAATATTCTCACGGCACCCTCGTCATGTAATATCTATCTGTGGTATATTATATATATTTCATATTTGTACGACTTTGAAGAAGAAATTTGAGAAATAAGTGGTAAGAACATAAACAGAATTCGTACAAATCCCCTTATTTAAAAGTTTACACAAATGCTTTATTTGTACTTAATAGGGAAACAGGTGTATGTCAAAACACCTGAACAGGTGTATGTTAAATAAATGACCTTCAACATGTCCTTGGAGGTATATATGTGTGTGTTTAGTGCCGTTGCTGCACTGAACAATTGTTCGAATCGTGGAATTAAGATACAGCTACTCGCATTTCTTTTACATTATTTTTAGAACGATATTTCCTCCGTATAAAAGCAACTGCTTGTCGGTATCTCTCTACGTGGCACCCTAGGGTGCCGCGTCACACACTTTGGGAACCCCTGATCTTGAGTGACTCTAAACACCAGTGTGCACACTCGGATAGAAAATCCAATCTCAAGACCTCCGCTTCTGAGATCTCAGGCCAGCAACTTGGACATTCTTCTTCTTCTTTTGAGGAAGAAGACCCCTCTGTCTCACGCTTAAACCAGCTACTTGGCCCACATGTGTCCGTTTTTTTCATTAGAAGGTCGATGCAAGACAGGGACTCCCTCTCAGTCGATGCCTGACTGGCGTAATGCCAACAGGTGTGTTGCTGTTTACGAAACGGTAACATTCAATTACATGCTTTGCACTTTTTGAAAGTCAATCGGTATTTCGACACTTCGGCCGGTGTAAACGAGATCGAAATGAAAAAAGGAATCCTATCTTATACTGCAAAAATTGTGAGAGATTTCCAGGGTTGGAAGATTGACGGACTGGCGACGGGTAGGTTGCGAGTTCGAATCCAACCAAAGACCGTCGTGTACGAGGGGGCTGGTGCATGTTAAATCTGTTGTGGTATTATGTATCTTCACTTTGGCGTGGTAAGAAGTTTGGATGCCAGCTCAGGTGTTGCCTCATCAACTGACCGTGATTCAAAATGACGTGGTATTGTCCTCGGATCTTTCCCTTCGAGGATCGATCCCGGACCGTCGTCAATAGCCCGTTGTGTTGCTCTAGTACGACGTTAATTACAAGTTACCAATTACCATTTACTCGGACCGTCGCCAATAGCCTGATGTATTGCTCCAAAGTAACATTAATTAAAAATACCAAATCTCAAACGGTTAGAGAGTGAGATAATGTATGTAGATGTTTTATTCAAGTCGCACTTGGGCAGCACAATGGGTATTGACGGTCCGGGATCAACCCCAAAGGGAAAGATTCGAGGACAACACCACGTTATTTTCAACCGCGGTCAGTTAGAGAGTGAGATTTTATTGGATCGGATTTAGTGTGAGAGGCATTTCAGTGTAAACATAAACAAGATACCGGAGATGAAAAGTACTTCCAGTTGAGACCTAATTTGACATATCGCCGTCTTGTTGATGTTTGACTTGGCGTGTTTTTCAGTGCAAACACACACCAGACGAAGTGTGAAAAATTTACTTCTAACACTCAAATGCTCAGCATGATAGATATTGAGGTTACCTTAAAATGTAGTTAGTCTCCATTTTGGCGTTGTTTGACGTTTAAGCTTTTAAGCGTTTACCACAGAGAATATACACAGTCCAGTCACATTAACGTGACCACCTGTCAAAAGCCAGAATAACCACCTTTGACAGAGCGGACCGCTCCGAGACGTGCAGGAAGAGTGTCAATTAGGTTTCTGAAGGGGTTCACTGGGATGTTGAGCCGTGCCAAATCCAGTGCCGTGGCCAGCTGCGCTAGATTACGCGGTTGATGATCCATGGCGCGAACAACCCGATCGAGGTGGTCCCACAGATTCTCGATTGGGTTTAAATCCGGTGAGTTTACTGGCCAGGGGAGTACGGTAAACTCATCCTGGTGCTCTTCGAACCAAGCACGAACACTGCGAGCTGTACGACACCTCGCATTGTCCTGCTGGTAGATGCCATCATTCTGAGGGAAAATAATTCGCATGTAGGGGTGGACATGGTCCGCAAGGACAGATGCGTACCTGTGCTGATCCATCGTGCCTTCCACAATGATGAGTGCACCCAGTGAATGCCAGGAAAACATTCCCCAAATCATAATGTCCCCTCCTCCAGCCTGGATCCTTCCGGCAATTGTTGCAGGGTGTTTACTTTCAGAAGTTTCACACCGTATACGCCAACGTCCATCTGTCCAGCCTTCGTCGCCGATGAACAGCAGTCTGCATAGGTGCATTAACCAGGCGTCTGCGGCGGAGGCCCATGCGCAGCAACGTTCGCTGAACCGTTGTTGAGGATACACTCTTGGTAGCCCCTTGGTTCATCTGGGCGGTCTGTTGCTCAACAGTTGCACGTCTATTCGCCCGAACGCATCTCCGTAGCCTTAGTTCGCCTCTGTCATCTATAGCCCGTGGTGCACCACATGTGCCACGCCGCTGATTTTGGATAGTGCCATTTTGCCATGCACGGTATACTTTTACCACGGCGGCATGCGAACAGTTCACAAAATTAGCCGCTTCCGAAATGATTCCACCCTTCCAATAATCATGCCCTTTTGGACGTCGGATAAATCGCTACGTTTCTGCATTACGCCAACGATTGAAATGCTTTCCGATGCCCTAGGACATCTTTTATATACACTCCACTGCAATGTGTTGCCACCTGCCCTTTGTAATTTATTATTTCACGTTGACGTCGAAAGGTGGTGGTCACATTAATGTGACTGGACTGTGTATAAAAGTATAGTGAGAAATGATAAATTTTTATGTGCGTTCCGGTAGACGTGACCAAAACCAGTGCTAAGGCGATCCTTAGAGTACTTTCGTCTAACGGGTGGAACCGAACATTCATCGTATGATTGGTCCACGACATGAAAGAAGACACCCATCCATCCATTTATCATTAGTCCGTCGGACTAAAAAGTAATTTTAACAAAGTGCTGAGTCGTATTAAGGTATCCGGACACGATCGAGACTATTTTTTGAAAATGTGGTATAGAAACATTTTAATGATATCTTTATGTTTAGTGTTATTAAACAATAGCATTGGACTATAAATATTTAAAATTATAGAGGGCTCCACTCCCCTGCTCGCTTACGCTCGCTAACCCACGGTGATTGCTACTCAAACCAACAATCTTTTCGCAGAGTTTTCAATATCTTGCGACGGCGAAACTATCTTAATAATTCGCATATTACTGATTGGACTTACCGGGACATGACGTCACAGCGAGGGCTCCGCCCACTGCTCGCTACCGCTCGCCAACTCATTTAATAGAATTAATTTTTTAAATGTTCTTAAAGGTTTAACTATTTGTTTATGAGCACTATATTCTGATAGGTGAATATAATCCTGACATAATTAAACAGAGTAGCATTGTTCCGCTTATAGGGTCTGATTTTTCTGGACTGCTAAACAAACAATATAACCGATACTGACTGTATCTCCAACTAACTAGCTTAGATAAAAATATAATATATTTTGGAAAGTCAAATAAATACTCTATCAAACCTTTTTTGGAACTTTTGGTCAAAAATGACATTTTTAATGTGTTCGGATTCTTTAAGAAAACAAGGTAGGTGACGCCGCGTTTAGAAAACGTACAGGGAACATGAAACTTGGCTGAAAATGTCTCTCATAAGCGACTTGCTGAAAATGCATTACAGTAAACGTGCTAAGTTAGTTTTTGCACCATAAATGACGAAAAAAGGTTACCTACATCCAATCCTCCAACAATACCACACACGTGTTATTATTGTTTACTTAAATTACAAATGTTGCAATGAATATAAATTCCTTTCAAATTCAATCCACAGGAAATAAATCGAAGAAGAGTTTCCTCCACAACCACTTGTTATAAAAAGGCAAAATGGTTGAATTTTTATTATTATTATTATTATTTTTATTATTTTTTATTTTTGTATTTCTTTTCACAATGTTCTAATCTTTCGTATTTCGTGTCTAGTTTGGTAACTACTAGGGATGTGACATCGATGTCGATGTTTTCAAAACATCAGAAAACATCGATGTATTTAACATCGATGTATTGGGGTCGATGTTTTTGTAACATCTATGCTTATACGTGTCGATGTTTTTATGTTGTCGATGTTTTATTTTTAAATGAAAAAAAAGTACCGTTAAAAATTTTTTTAAAAATTAACCAAGTAGCATAATTTTTATAATCAGCAAATTGAACATACTTTTAGACCAAATTGACCAAGGGAGAAGGGTCTGAAAAGTAGGGATACGACGTCGATGTCGATTTTTTCAAAACATTGATGTTTTATAAAAAAAAACATCGATGTATTGGAGCCGATGTCACATCATTAGTTGATTAACCAGTTATAAGAATTGGCGAAAAAAGTTTAAATGCACTGAATTTTAAAAACATCGATAGTTTGGGGGCGATGCATTATCAACATCGATGTTTTAATTTTGAACATCGATGTTTTGCTGTCGATGTCGCATCACTAGGTGCTAAAACAGTTTTAAGAAATGGGGGAAAAATTTAACTACACTGAATTTTAAAAACATTGATGTTTTTGGAACGATGTATTATCAACATCGATGCTTTAATTTTGAACATCGATGTTTCAAAACATCGATGTTTTGTTGTCGATGTCGCATCCCTACTAACTACAGCATCGCAAACCTTTTTTTTTGTTATCAATGACACTGGACTTGCGTAAAATAAATGTTAATCTAAAAGTCTAAAAATTAATTCCAGCTTTTGTATGGATATAAAGGAGAAAATGTTTTTTATACTGAACAATTCTTTTCCGAATCAACTTGCAATTCTTTTGCCAATAAAGAGAACCCAAATCTACTCATCAAACCACGAAACGTTCTCGTGCTTTCGATGTCGGTGAACTATTTATTCTGCTGTCGGGAAATAAATTATTCATAATTAAAACTTTGCCGTGATGCTATGAACCTATTGTTGTCCGTGATTTTATTCCAGATATCATTTTTATTTACAACTCTTACACGAAACGATTGTGTTGGCTTAGTATATCTACAAATTCGCTTAGGACTAAATGAATGAAAAATTTGTAACTGAAACCAATTATACGAATGACAAGATGTGATGATGCGCATGTTGAAGTTTTCTCGACTTAAAAAAAAGAGTTTTCTGATTCTGTATGTACGTAAGTGGTTTTTTTTTGGAAATGAATCATGGTTAAGTTTTGATAATTATGATACTCTTTCTTTCATTATAGTCCTATAATCGTGAATATTTAAAATTAATATTATTGAACCAGCTATATTTCTCAGAAGGTAGTTAATTTACGTAGCAACACAAAGGGCTATTGGCGACTGCATGGGAGTCTGGAGCGTGGTTTATTTCTCTGTATGTGAATTTGAATCTTGGATGTTTACGACTATGAAAACACGGTGATTGATATGCGAGTTTTTTTAACGATGTATCGATTTCAACAGAGGTGTATTTTCTCACAAGCCGGAAATCACCCCATACTACGTACTCGGCCTAAAGTGTTCAATCGTCTGGAAATATAAAACACTAGCAGTATTCGCACGGCGTGGCCAGTGACATTGTTATGATTTTAAATAGTCAACCTCACTGATTCCGACAAATCCAAATTAAACAGTAATAAACAAACAAATTGCATAAAGGTTACAAATTAAATATCGCCATACTTTCCAAAAGTCTTAAAGCTACAGAAAAAAGCAAGAAACAATACAACCTGAGTCGACTACACTGGATCGTGACTTAAATCAAACAGAACGTTAATTCTTCCAATTTACATAAAATAGAAAGAAGATGAAAGAACCAGTGAAATCAAAGGAAAATACCACACGATTCAAGCCCGGTGCACACATCCGGTTTTTCAACATGCGGCGCCGCTGCCGCAAACGCAAGTGCGGTCTGAGATACATTAGATCCAATGAAGCAGTGCACACATGCCTCCAGCGCCGCTGGGGCGACGCACGGAAAACTTGCGTGCAATGTGTACCGCAGTTCCCCACGTTGCCGCACATGAGTCTCCGTTCTGAAGTACCTTGTTTTCTTAAACAAATGGAATATAAATAGTAATTAATAAATGGTTGTATCCAGTAATGTCTATTTTGTTTCAAAATATACTTTTTTTACACCAAGTAAGCAAAATAAACACGTTTTCTTCGATAGAATATGCATCGCAAATGGCGCGAAATGAGTTCGTGCGTTATTTCACGGTTATGTGTGCATAGTTGGGCTTCGGTGCCGCAGTGGCGCCGCACGTTGAAAAACCGGATGTGTGCACCGGGCCTTAAAATATGAAAATTGCACTTTGAATACCATTGTACCAGTGACGTCGTTAACGCACCGCGGCAGAAAGTGGAAACTTGCCACGCCTCCAAAAAAAAAAAAACACACAGGGAAAAAGCTAATAAATTAATTTTAAAATGTTCTAGATTAAATTTTAAAATTCGGACTTCGAAGTGCATTCAGTCACCTTAAAGACGACCTATGTGCCAATTTTCATGGCTGTAAGTGCTATAGATTCATCTGGATTCCCACGCACAGACAAACATTTCCTTTTATAATAATACAGATTCGTCTATAGTAGATTTTTCCCCTTTTATTTGTTCTTCGCTTTTGTTTGTCTTTGTTTGCATAAAACAATTCCTTCGTAAGTGGTTAGAAAAACTCTGTTTTCCTAAGGTAAAAATACAGAAATGTCGCAACATTAGTCCAATTTTTCAGATTAGTGAACTTATATTTGTTTCACGAGAAAAGTTTCATCGGAAGATATTTTCTGTAATGATTTGTTTCCCTTGTTGAATAAAATATTTTTTTTTTATGAAATAATGATATGAGAAGGGTTTTTAGAATTAAAAAAAAAAAAAAAACAGATGGAATTCGATCCAGAAAGCTCCTATTTTAGTAGCTACTTGGCTCGCGACCACAGTGGCAAGCGGTTCAATAGGATTTCTTATCTGTCAGGAAGAAAAGGCGATACCAGGTTGCGCTTCCCAAGTTGCCCCATGTGTCAACTATCTTAAAACGAATAGGTTAGCCTGGTGGCACGACTAGTAAATCGCGTTTGAGTCGCGGATACTCTACGCGATTTGGTGAACAACGCTATCCAGTGTTACAGGGGCAGTTCAAGTTTGCCCACCTTACTTCCGTCAACCAAACACTGTCGTCTGATACATTACAATTACCACAAAATTCAATGTTGTTTTTCGCCGATTTGAGTATTTTGTCATTCGATCTAACTCTAATCAATTCTGATACATCAATTTCTTTGAAATTCATTCATTAAAATATACTCGATAACAAAAAAAAATCGACGCTCCAAGTTGGAGTTGTCCGAAAGTCAAGCCGCCTGTTGTCACATTCAGAATAAGTATAGAAAACACGTACGTCGAAAAGAAACACTACCACCCTAACGTTTAGCGCTTGACAGAAATTCCCCTTGTAAGTTATTATTATCATACTTTATTTTATATATCCAACTATGTTGTATTTATCCAACTCTTGATGGAAAGACTTGTCTTCGATTGATTCTATTTTGGTTAAAAATTGTAATTATTTACAACAACAAAAAAAAAAAACATTTCCATCGAATGAGTGTATTCGTTCCATTTGTTAAAAATGCCTTCGAGGAAAATTCCCTCAAACGTAGCTTAGAAAACGGACTTCTGCAATTGACATATGGGATTGAAGTGTAAAATGTAGGCGAGTGTTCAGAGCAATTCGAGTTGCGATTGACGAACAGGTGGCTGACTTAAGAAAAGCGACAGATGCTTACGCCATGAAGGTGGGTAAATAAGAATGTCGTGAATGTGAAAAGGTCTTGACGTACTTTATGTGACATGTGTTGCAAATACCTTTATCTGTATTCGGAGTTTCTTATGATGGGAATAAATCAATTGATAAGCTCAATCTTCTAACTCGAACATCCACAAATATACCATCATACTATAGAACCAGGATATATAAAGCAGGGAGGAACATGCTTTTTAATACCCACAAATAGATAGCCACATGGAATCACTGTGACATATGTCCATACAGGTTATCTATCAAATATTATTTATTTTATGCATATACTGTCACAAAGTAATACAGCAAAAGTAAAAGTATATGACGATTTGATGCTTAATACTGCATTGATTTAACAATTTTTTTAATCTTTAGTTGGATTATCGTAGTAGCCAAGTTCAAAATGGTTTCAAAATTTCCATAATTCAAGCGGTTCCTATTTTTGAGTCGTTAATATTGATGACCGAGAAAGTTTGTTCACAGATGTACGCTATACTAGGGGGGTCGCTAACGCTCGCATTAATGAAGACATGTGTTCTAGTAAAAGAGATAGTATACAAAATATGATATTATGAAGTATAAATTTGCTGAATTATAGAAAACTTATGCAGTAGCTTTGGAATCAAAATTCGAACAATTTGGAATTCAAATGAAAACTTTGAGCAAATTTTGACTCGAAATGTGAGCGCTGCTTTGGAAATCGAATACCCAGCATGTTGTTTGTGTGTACATTTCCTCAGCACTTGATCCACCCATACACTTTGTCATTAAGTTTGTTGTCGAAAGTTGTGCAGTTACATTTTGTAAATCTACCGGAAGTATTCTTTTTCTCTTTCCCAGAAGTGCGCCCCACTAAAGTTATAAACTTCCGTCTTCGAACCTATATCGCGTTCTTCAATATCAATTATAGTATTGGGTCATCCAGAAAGTACTGCGCGTTTTTTAAGATACATTTCAACAAGTAGTACAAAAACATAAAAATTTTTTGAATCGCATAAGCACAATTTTGTTCATGACTGTTTGTCATCTTTCCCGCAGCTGAAAAATTATATTTAAAAAATATCATTAGGCTTATTTGTAAAGTAATTGTCGAGATGCTATTTGACAGTCTCCAAAGTATTGGAACTCCAGGCCGTTCAGAGAATTTTGAAGTGACACGAAGAGGTGAATATCTGAGGGGCAAGGTCTGGTGAATATGGAGAGTGACACAAAACATTTCAGCCATACTCAATAAGTCTTTGTCTGACATTGAGTGAAATGTGGGCCGCACATTGTCATGCTGAAAGAAAACACCTCGACAATGGGTCAGTTCTGGCTGCTTTGCATCGATTTTTTCTTTTAATATTGCCATTTGAGAACTGTTTTTTTCCGAATTTATTGTCTGATTTTGTGGCAACAATTCATTATAAACAATTCCTTTGTAGTCCCACCCTATAGAAAGCCGTTTACAGAGGAGGGTCGTCCAGAGCGGGATTCCTCTGCGAGGCTGAAATTTCCACGCTTAAATTTATCAAACCATATTCTAACTGTGGCATCAGAAACACACTATGTCCATATACAGCACACATTTTACGAGCAGACTGACTAGCATTTTTTCCTTTCTTAAAATAAAAGAACGTAATATAACGAAAATGAACTTTCTGGTTCTCCATTCTTTGCACTGCAGTGAAAAAAAAATTATGCCACAACTTATGCTACAATTATGTAGTGTAAGCAGAAAAGACAGAATTGAAACACCTGGTTTAATCAAGGTAACTCCTTATCAGCGGTAGTAAAATAATAATAACAAAGCTAGCTTCGATTTGAAAACGCGCAGAACTTTCCGGTTGATTCAATATTTCTGCTGTTTTCATATTCCTTAAACGAAATGAAAACACTTCTATTCAAGCCTGCCCGTTTTCTACGATTGCTTTAAATTCTACCATTACATCTTGCATCACTTTCAATTAAACTTTCGTTGACTCGTTTTGTCCGCTTTCCTTGATTTCTATTATAAATTGCAACAGCTCGACTAATATTCATTTTTTTTACATACAATTTCATCCGATAACGCTATAAATTCAATTGAGGCGCGAGACTTCGTGGTAAACAAACAATCGTACAGTATTGCCAAAACGCGTTAACAAATAACGTCTTTTTTTGTGTGCCACGTAAGAGAATTATATATATATGACATGCACCCAATTGCGATAGTTGAGTCTCGTTCTGGTCGCACTTTGAAACGCTGCAAATACTTGTTGAAAATGTCTGACAACGAATCTAACGGATGTGATGATGGACGAATACCAGTAATTGATACTAGGTTATTTATTAAAGAAATTAGAGACCAGCTCTTTATAATACACAATTAAAATAGTTTAGTGACAGTAATTTAATAAGAAAACTGTGGACTGAAGTTGGTGTATGTTATGATTATATGTTATTGATTAACCAATTATTCCCAACAATTTGTCAAAACTACTTTTGTCATTCTGTAATACTGGACAAACTGCAGGGTGCTCACATAAATCTTCGAATAACTTGTATAACTACCTTTTCTAGTATTTTTAACTTGTTATTGGATGTACCCAATAACACCGCTTCCTCCGTTTACTTCTCGCCCGAAGCAAAAGAGCGATCGCACGAGTAGTTTCAATGACATCCATTGATTGATAGGTTGGTCGCCGCAGGAGACCCCCTCACCTCCCGCCTTTAGTCAGGTAAAGGGTTTACTAGTCACCCACGGAAAAATGGAATGAACCCGTCAAAGGAAACCGGACTCATCTGGTCAACCCCGTGACCAAATTTCTGAAAATACATTTGATATACATTTTACATGAGTAATAAATACATCCTTTTGATAATACTGATTCTATATCCTTTTGAAAATACATTTAAGACATGGGCCGGTAGGGCCTGCAGGATTTTCCATAACTATTTTGCATGAGCTTCAATTTTAGTATAGTTTTCCTCTTTTGGTAAGGCTTATAGTTTCCCCAATTTTGAATTATAATATGAGGTGCTATCCTGCTTTTCCCACCAGCCTCACTTACACAAAGTTGATTTAACGAAGCAACGATCATTTTTGACCCTATCTAAATTACACTAATATTTAAATAGTAAACGATGTTTTGCAGTTTAAAATGTGTTTTACAGTTGCCCACTAACTGTAAAACACATTTTTTAGAATGTTCTCTTTTTAATAGTCAACGACTTGAACATTTTAATGCCTATAACTTGACTTTAGAAGAATTGGTTGGAGAGAATCTTCATCCAAATATTTGTAGCTTTTTACCTGACATTGGGTTTTTTATCACATAATTTTATATAGTATTCATTTTATTACGACATGACTCATTTCATTTGATTACTATATTATTTTCTGTTTTTTTATCTTGAGTTTGGCATAATATGTCCCAGGAGGACTCAATGCCACAAAACCATATCCAATCCAATCCGTAAACGATTAATTCCATTAATTATGTGCAGCAAAAAGACAGAAACTACAAAATTAACAATAAAACTAACAATGTAATAGCAATGTACACAGTCCTAGAGTCTTCTGATAGATAGGTGGTGATGATGTTAATGTTTTCTATTCGGACTTTCGTAATATTAATCCTTTTTATTTGAGCCTGATTGTTGGTGATAGTGTTGGTAGCTTGGTAGTGCGTTATTGCTGGTTTCTTGAGGTGATTGCTACCTGTGAGTGGACACTCAAAAATGTAATGATATGGAGTGCCAACTAGGGATGCGACATCGATGTCGATGTTTTCTAAACATCGATGTTTTTTAAAAAATATCGATGTATTTAACATCGATGTATTGGAGTCGATGTTTTTGTAACATCGATGTTAAAACTTCTCGATGTTTTTACCTTGTCGATGTTTTATTTTTAAATGAAAAAAGTACAGTTTTAAAAATAACCTTGTAGCATAATTAGTAGTAGTATCATAGCCTAGTATATAATTTTCATAATCAGTAAATTGAACATACTTTAGACCAAAGTGGCCAAGGCTGAAGGGTCTGAAAAGTAGGGATGCGACATAGATGTCGATGTTTTCAAAACATTGATGTTATATATAAAGCATAGATGTATTGGAGCCCATGTCGCATCACTAGTTGCTAAACCAGTTTAAAGAAATGGAGGAAAAAGTTTAAATACAATGAATTTTAAAAACCTCATGGTTTTGGAGCAATGTATTATCAACATGGATGTTTTAATTTTGAACATCGATGTTTTACTGTCGATGTTGCATCACTAGGTACTAAAGCAAATTTAAGAAATGGTTAAAAAAGTTTAAATACACTGAATTTTAAAAACATCGATGTTTTTGGGGCGATGTATTATCAACATCGATGTTTTAATTTTGAACATCGATGTTTTGCTGTCAATGTCGCATCCCTAGTGCCAACCTCCCCACAGATGCATGGGTCGCTGTTCTTTATTTTGAACCTGAATAGATAGCTGGGGAATGGGCCATGCCCAGTGTAGAATGCTGTTAGGTTTGCTCCACAGGGCTGTATCTCTTTGTTAACTTTAGCTAAAAACGTGTGAACTCGACGGCCTGTTTACTCATTATCCCAGTCTTCCTGTCAGGCTCTTAAAGTGAGATCATTTAGAGATTTCAGGTGGCTTTTGGAGAGCTTCAGATGTATTACCATACTTGAATTTCCCTTTGTTGCTGCTTTAGCCAGTGGGTCTGCTCTTTCGTTACCGTAGTATCCCGCATGCGCCTTTAACCAGTTACAATGACATCTATTGGAAAACTGTTCTAATTCAACAATTTATCTATTACAGTGTGTGCAGACTTGTAGATTTTCTGCGGCAGCGAATTTTTGGTCGCCAGCGACTAGAAATATCTAGAGGAGGCCTAGCCTTATGTTGCGCTTTATCGATTTCTATAACGGATTACTGTTGGAATATGAATAAAATCTGCTTTTTTGCGTGTGGGCGGAGCCTGAATTGCACACTGTTGAAAAGATAGTAACCGAAGTGTATGGAATGAGTTTCTTATTCAGCTAGTTTGTAAGACATTTTTTAAATTGTAAAGAGACTTTTTGAACACCCTGGATATTCCTGGGATTTTTACTTATAACTAGGGCAACTTTTTTGTTGCATTCAAAATGGTAAAAGTTGCATTTATCACTCCCTAAAGTTGCATTTATGAAAATAAAGTTGCATTTATTTTTGATACACTAAAATCTAAAATAAATTATTAGTAAAAAATGAAAAAATTCAAAATTTATTCGTACATTATTAAATACAGAAGTACATTGATGTCGTTGAATGGCCGATCCTTGGTCAGTAATTTCTTTAACATTGAAAAACTGCGCTTGACAGACTGATGTTGCCTGACAATGTTGCATTGGACTTTTTCTGCAGTTGTGAAACGAGTGTACCACTCAAGTAACTTGGAGTAATCGCGTATAAAGCACCTTGAATGTGATTCCAGCCGCAGTCATATAATATGCTGTATCGGATAGCAGAAGCGCAAAATCCTTTCGCTCAACATTCAGAGATTTTAAAACGTCATCTACAAGGCGAACACCATATTGATGATCCACACTCACCTCGCAAACTCTGCAGTCGATGACGCAAGTTTTCTCTGGATTAATTGTCATGAGTGCCAACCCATGTGTTCATGTATTTCTTGCTATTTATTTCACTTTCGCCTGTTACGAATACCTTTTTTCCATGAACTTCTTGTTTGATCCGCAATACTTCGGCGTTCGCAAGATCAGACACACGTGATTGAAGGGTTGATTCAGAGGGCAAAAAATGAAATAGCTATTTCATATAAATTAATTTTAAGCTAAATTATAAAAGTTGCAATTATGCAAAAAGTTGCATTTATGTAGAAAGTTGCATTTATGTTGCGGTTATAACTCACTTACAATGCACCCCATGTAGGTAATGGTAATTTTAGTTAACGTCATACTATAGTAACACAACGGGCTATTGACGACGGTCCGGGTTCAATCCCTTATGGGAAAGATCCGAGGACAACACTTCGTAATTTTTCACCACGGTCAGATGACGAAGCAACACCTGAGCTGGTACCCCACTCTCCAAACTTCCACACCAACCCAACGTGAGGACTTTCGGCCACGACAGATTTAAGGTGCACCAGCCGCCTCTACACCATACGCTTACAAACATCCATGAACCATGAAACATCCATCCGGATTGGAACCAGGAACCTTCCGATCTAGAGGCTAACACCTTAACCTCTATACCGGTTGGTCGGCACACCCCATGTAGGAGGAATTTTGTTTTTAGTACTTTACATAATACGTAGAACGTGTGAAAAAAAGTTGCATTTGTTGCAAAAAGTTGCCCTACTTATAACAGATATGTCTTCAGTAACTTCGACTTGATAGTTTTCGAGGGTGTGTCCAGTTGGCAGCTACGAGTCGTTACGTTGCCACACAACGTCATTCCCTGTCACCGAGAGCCAAGGGAACAGAGATCGATACCGACTCCTTCATGCCACGAACTTGCAAAACTCTTTAAATATTAAGATACCCAGACGATTGATCTGTTTCGACAGCAGGATTGCGTGAGAGTTGGGTGACTTCCAGCATCGAACAGCTAGGGTGGAGAAGTTGCAGAACACAAGTCTTAAAGTCTTAATATAAAGTAACCATCGTTAGATCACGGCTATACATCGTACTTAAATGAACAGAAGTATTTTCAGATTCGGAAAGAAAGGAAACCTCGACCTATTTCTGTAGATAATTTGGAAATTTTTATTTAACGTCGTACTATAGCAACACAATGGGGTATTGACGACGGTCCGGGATCAATCCCCTAACGAAAGGATCCGAGGACAACATCACGTCATTTTGAACCACGGTCAGATGACGAGGCAACACCTGAGCTGGCACCCCATGGAAAGAAAGTTTGGAAACTTCCATACCGACCCAACGTGAGGACATTCGCACACGAACAGATTTAAGGTGCGCCAGCCGCCTCTATACCATACGTTTACAAACATCCATGCACTGACTCGGATTCGAACCAGGAACCTTACGATCTAGAGGCTAATACCTTAACCACCGGACCGGTGGGTCGGCAGGTTAATACTCGTATCATTCTGTATGTCTGAAACGAGAAATTCTTTTTCGTCCATACTTTGGAGTTGCGGAGCTCAAGTGTTGCTTCGTCATCTGACCGTAGCTCAAAATTAAGAGGTGTTGTCATCGGATCTTTCCCTTAAGGGACTGATCCCGGACTGTCGTCAATAGCCTGTTGTGTTGCTCTAGTACGACGTTAACTAAAATTACCATTACCTTGGAGTTGCGGAGCCGTCTTGTCTCATTTGGTATGTCCACTGCGCTAGCAGCCTTCGAGTCGTAGGAGGTACAGGTTCCATGCCTGTCGGGTGCATCCCTCCCTGGATATATTTCTCTCTCCTGCGTCAGTAAAAACTTTCAATTTTAGATTGGGTACGCTCTATGAGTACCAACCTATTACAATACCTACTTGATTGAGCATAGCTATATCCGTTAACGGTTGCCTGACTATAGGCCAAAATCAGACGGGTTGAAATAATTAAGATGATCAATCCTGCAGAAAGAGATCCGAGGACACCTCGTCATTTTGAACCGCAGTCAGGTGACTAGGTCAGCACTTGACCTTGACACCCCACTCTCCACAAAATGGCGAGAACATTTGAGGCCACAATAGATTTAACATGCACCCGTCCACAAATATACGACGGTCTTTCATTAGATCGAGTTTCCTAACTATCTCGTTGCGAATCAGCGACCCTTCCGACTGCGCTGCCTCGAGCGAGATAAAACGGATTTAAAGTTTGATTGTTACGAAAATGCATATCATAATGTAAAACATACACTCTAAAACAAAAAAAAAATCGACGCACCAAGAATGAGTTGTTCAGGAGTTATGGAGACGTACAGTCTTTAGTGACGAGTCCCGTTTCCAACTATTTCCCGACGACAACCGCAAACGTTTCTGGAGACATCCAGGTCCTACCCTTACTATCGCACGCTACACATGCACACAACAGGGCGTTAGGGTCTGGGGAGCCCTCTCCTTTGATAGTCCTTTGGAAGACATTTCAGGCACACTTACAAGACAGCTGTTCGTAGACGACCCATTGTGTTACCGTTTCTTTTGCGACACTCCGGACTTACTTTTCAACAAGATAATGCACTCCATCAAACTGTTGCTATGAATTGTCTTCGAGCTTTTCCAACACCTCCTTGGCCAGCTAGGTCTCCCGATCTCTCTCCCATAGAGCAAATTTGGGATGTTATGGGAAGGAAACCATCCCGGAATGTTGACCCTTTAGTCTGACAGTTGGATACAATTTGGCAAGAAATTCCACTGGGCACTATCCGGGAACTTTTGTAGCTCTACGGGTTAAAGCTTGCATCCAAACCAGAGGTGCACTCACGTCCTATTGACTTCCTCCCTTTGTAAAGATCAAACTCTGCAATAAATCGTTCAATGTTTCTGAAATTTAATCGTGTAAGCTCTTCACATCCACCCATTTTTATCCCAATTGCACAACTCCTTCCTAGAGCGTCGATTTTTTTGTTATAAAGTATATTTGCCATCGATCCGTCCGGTATTAAATTGAGATATTTTCCAGTACGTATGCTGAAAATAATGCAGTTTTCAATGTTGAAACATGCCTAGGGCAACTTTTTGCAACAAATGCAACTTTTTTTTCACGCTTTCTACGCTACATGTAAAGTACTAAAACCAAATTCCTCTTACATGGAGTGTATAGTAAGTGAGTTATAACCGCAATATAAATGCAACCACCTGCAACTTTTTAAAATATAGCTTAGAATTAATTAATATTAAATTACTATTTCATTTTTTGTTCTCTGAATCAACCCTTCGATCATGTGTGTCTGATCTTGCGAACGCCGAAGTATTGCGGATCAAACAAGTTCATGGTAAGAAGGTGTTCGTCCTAAGACGAAATTGATGTAAATGGCAAGAAGTACTTTAAACACATGGGTTGGCACTCTTGATAATCCAGAGGAAACATGCTCAATCGACTACAGAGTTGACGAGGTGATTGTCGATCATCCATATGTTGTTCGCCTTGTAGATGACGTTTTAAAATCTCTGAATGTGGAGAGAAAGGATTTTGCGCTTCTGCTATCCGATACAGCACATTATATGACAGCGGCTGGCGCAGTTTTTCAATGTTAAAGAAATGACTGGCCAAGGATCGGATATTCAACGTTCTTCTGGATTTCAGTATGTATTATAATGCTGTTGTACAGAGTTAAAATTGTCAAAATATTTTGAATTTATTTCATTTTTACGAATAATTTATTTTAGAATTTAGTGTAACAAAAATAAATGCAACTTTATTTCCATAAATGCAACTTTAGGGAATGATAAATGCAACTTTTCGCAATTTTACTGCAACAGAAAAGTTGCCCTAGACATGTGCTAACTCTAAAAATCACGTGTTTTGAGTTTTGACACTATTACTGCCCTCTTAGATTCTACTTATTTTCTCCGGTTTTAAGTCAATATCCTCGTCTCGCCGTCTTAATTACCATCTAAAGCATAGGGAATGAATTGAATGGGAATTAAGGATTCCAATAGACGGGGTGATCTAATAGTTCGAGAAGACTCCAATTACAGTTATACGGTATGATTCAAATTGAAAGGAATGGTGAATTAAATTTAATGGAAGGAGGAGACACAAAGCAGACAAAGTCAGGTGGGTCAGAAACCTTAATTTTCTATTTAACAATTTCACAAATCTACCACTACGAAAGAAATTGATTACCTTAGTGTCTGTAGTAATGATGGCAGAATAATTTAAATAGAAAATTTAAAATTCTAACTGATTTGTAGCAGGGTCGGCATTACGAAACACCAGTACTTCGTCATTAGAATGATTACCCTATTCTATCAATCTTGAAGGTATCCCACAGATGATGTGTCGACCAACCGGTATAGTGGTTAAGGTGTTAGCCTCTAGATTGGAAGGTTCCTGGTTCCAATCCAGGTCCGGGCACTGATCCCGGACCGTCGTCAATAGCCCGTTGTGTTGCTCTAGTACGACGTTAACTAAAATTACCATTACCCACAGATGATGTATTTAAGAAAAACCTTAATTAAATGAGGCTAGTTGAAATGAAGTGAATTGATTAGTTGACAGTTGAAATATTTTTAAAGTAAAGGTATGTAATGGTAATTTTAGTTAACGTCGTACTAGAGCAACACAACGAGCTATTGACGACGGTCCGGGATCAGTCTCTTAAGGGAAAGATTCGAGGACAACACCTCGTCATTTTGAACCACGGTCAGATGACGAAGCAACACCTGAGCTGTCACCGCACTCTCCAAACTCCCACACCTCGCCAATGTGATGATATTTAAGGCCACGACAGATTTAATGTGCGCCAGCCCCCACGTACATGGTGATCTACAGTGAATCTATGTGGCCCTTTGTCTTAACACGTCTATGGAAAATGCTGTAGAGCACTGATTTGTCTATACGATCATTTTTATTCATTTTCGATGAAACTTTTAGAATTGCGTACGCATATTAAACTTTAAAGGGTTTGAATCGTACTTACATGGTTATATTCTTGGTTTATGGAATTGTTATTTTCGATCCCTGCAGCGTTTCGTGTATTTGTTCAGTTTTCACATAAGGGCGACTGCATGTTGAACTTTAAAAGTGTAGAAATATCGACTGAGACTGCAGGTGTGCATTTATACAGAATCAATATTAATAGACATGGCTCAACATTTCGAAAAAGTTATCCCCTTCCCAGGTAGGAGCCACGGTGTCCCGGTTGGAAGTGCAACGGATTAGCATTCGGAGGGTCGCGAGTTCGTATCCACCAAACACCGTCGTGCAAAAAGGGGACTGGTGCACGCCAAATCTGTCGGGGCCTCTATTGTCCTGACGTTGGCGTGGTATGGAAGTTTGGAGATTAGGGTTCCAGCTCAGGTGTTGCCTCGTCATTTGACCGTGGTGCACAATTACGTGGTGTTGTCCTCGGTTCTGGCTCTTGGAGGATTGATCGCCAATAGCCCGTTGTGATGCTCCAGTACGACGTTAACTAAAATACCTACCAACACCTTCCCATATATGAATACAAATTCACTAGAATCAATATTTCAATGACAACTGGAAAGTATAAACACAGTATATCTCTAATATTATAAAAGGAAGTGTTTGTTTGTTTAAATCTTTGGGGCCGCAAAATCCTGACGATTCTATGGCACTTACAGCAATGATATTTGGCACACAGGTAGTACAAATTATTTGCAATTTTTGAGTCGCGGCGAATTTTAAAATTCAACCTAGAAGATTTTAAAATGAATTTAATAGTTTTATTCTCCATCGCTTTTTCAAACGCGGAGAACTTTTTCTACCCGTGTGACCTTGCAGTCAGGGTTTGGAATCATGCCAAGTTTTTTTCGTCCTCAGTACGCTGAGAAAATAATTTTTTTCTCAGCGTATTTTCCGCTTTGATTTTGCGCGGACGAATAAATTTCCACAGACAGACAATAAATCTTTTAACTGAAGTCGGTTCTTTTTTCTATCTCCTAGACCGTTAAAGATAGAGTAAAAATTTCAACGGATTTGAAATCTGCGGAAAATTTTACACCCGTTTTAATATCTTACACCACGGGCACGGGCAACGCCACGCCAGTTAGAGATATTTTCAACTATTTTCTTCTCTCTGACCAGATTATAATCCGACTGACCGGTATAGTGGTTAAGGTGTTAGCCTCTAGTTCGGAAGGTTCGTGGTTCGAATCCTGGACCGGGCATGGATGTTTGTAAGCGTATGGTGTAGAGGCGGCTGGTGCACCTTCAATATGTCGTGGCCAAAAGTCCTCACGTTGGGTTGGTGTGGAAGTTTGGAGAGTGGGGTGACAGCTCAGGTGTTGCCTCGTCATCTGACCGTTGTTCAAAATTACGAGGTGTCGTCCTCGGATCTTTACCTTAAGGGACTGATCCCGGACCGTCGTCAATAGCCCGTTGTGTTGCTCTAGTACGACGTCAATTAAAAATTAACAACTACCAAATTCGTATTTGTTATGCATTTTGAATCGGAACATTTCACTTTTGGAATGCATCGGATGTAAAAAATTCTTTCAGGAGGGGGTGAGGCGTCGTGGCTCAGTGGGTATCCCACTACGCTAGCAACCTTCGAGTTGTAGGCGGCGCATGTTCGTTTCCTGTCTGCTGTATTCCTCCTTGAGTGCATTTTTCTCTTCTGTGTCAGTAGCATTGTCCTCTGATCTTCCCCGTTCAGACTGATCCCATAACGTCGTTAATAACCGCTGTGTAGATCCAGTACGACGGTAATTTAATAAAAACCTAAAAAAAATCTGTGTCACTAAGGCTTTTATTGTGTGTGTCTATTTCTGGATGTCTTATGTCTGGGGTAGCGTGGCCAAATATGTCCTTGCGCTATAAAACACCAAAACCAACCAACTGTTTTCGCTTACTACTACTGCTCTGATCAATAATTCACCTTTCAACAGATTGCTATTGAGAAAAGTCTTCAAATTTTACCTAAACACTTCTTTTGTTTCAGAATTTGACAGAGCTCTTCAGTTGATCTTATCATTGCGTTCGGTGTCAGAACACATTCCCTAATTGATCACGTGAATGTAGGCTATTGCATGAAAATTTGAGGTAAGCCATTTGAATTGCGAGCTTTATCTTTCTCTCACAATCTTGCATCCTTAATTCTGATTCGTAATTCACTGCTGTACTGTCGATGATAAGTAATCATTTCTAGAAGGTGTTTTTTGTATACGGGAAGTTCCCCCTTCCCTACCATTACTTCTTTAATACCTGTGAATACCTTTGAAAGTTCTACAGATATGAATTACTTAGTATCGAAACATTTGGATTGATTACGTGCTGTTTCCAAGGAAACAGTTTAGGTAACTTTTCCAGCGACGTTACGTTGGATTTTTTTTGAGTATACCAAAACCCTTGTGCGGTCGTGATTGTTTTAAGGCCATAGGGGCCTGTCTAGATGTTTATGTACACCTGAAATATTTTATCGAGCATTCGTCAAAACATCAAATATCGATTCTTAAAAAGTATTAGTAACAGTTTTTGCGATTTTCATTTTTTTTTCAAGGACAGCGTTCCAGCGAGACATTTATGCATATCTGTGAAATGTTTTTTTGAACTTGATATTTTATTTAATTTAAATTCGGGATACCTTTTAGATTAATTTAAATATGCTTTGTTCCAATGCGCAATCTTACTCTCAGCCTTCAGGTAAAGATGGCGCAATGACACGTGTGTTTGAATATATATATATATATATATATATATATATATATATATATATATATATATATATATATATTTGTACGACTTTGAAGAAGAATTTAGAGAAGAGGAAGTGGTAAGAACATTGACATAATTAATACAACTCGTATTCTGGCCGATTGTTTGAATCGTGTAATTAGATACAGCTAGTCGCATTTCTTTGCAACATTAATTTTCGAACGATATTTGCTCCTTATAACAGCGTATACGTAAAGGATAACGCATTTAACCCTCCTCTACCTGTTGATCAAGCGGAGTTGAAACAGCGTATCGCAACCACTGTCACTGCACTTGTTTCAGATACCCCAACACGCGTCTGGGCAGAAATGGGTTACAGGTTCGAAGTGCGTTGTGTGAATAAGAGTGCACACATAGAACATGTGTGACTGTCTCTAAAAAAACTTCAAACATTCACCGACACTTCTGTTCAGGTTCCTTAAAATATCTTACATTGTTATTGCTGTATAGTACGTTGGGGGACGGAGCCCCCTATATAGTAAACGTAAAAAAACCTAAAAACTTGCCGAGGTTGCCATGAAAACCGGAATAAAGATGGATTGCCTTAACATTTCGTAACTCGCTGGTATCAGTGCTCCAAAAAACGCGCCAAGAGCCTTGCCACCTATTGAGACTCAGAATGCAACTATACCTTAATTAAAATACCTACCTGTTCAAGAGTAAAACCACTGGTTGCATTCAGAATATGCAGAGAGCGCATTCTCTAACGAGTGTCACACAGCGAACCTCGTGGAGATAATTAAGTTGATACGTTATCTGAAGCGACTGTGGCCAACTCGGCATTGAGAGCCCGGTCTACAATTATCCCGTTCTCAATTACTGGGAATTGAGACAGACGCCACTTTCAATTACCTACTTCCGAAAAGTTAATTCCGGACAACCCCCGAGCACGTAATCCGATGTTCGAGTTAAGGTATTGCGGGGCATCAAATCGACCGGAACGATTCCCGGGATCCAGATTGTTGCTCTTTCCTTTGCACAAATACGTCAATGCGGGTTTAGATGGGCGCTGGTAATTTGGTAAATTTTTTTAATTAACATCGTTCTAGAGCAACAGAACGGGCTATTGACGACGGTCCGGGATCAATCTCCTAAGGGATACATCCGAGGACAACACGGTCAGAAGACGATTTAACACCTGAGCTGGCACTCCACTCTCCAAACTTCCACAACCATCCAACGTGAGGACTTTCGGCCACGACAGATTTAAGGTGCACCAGCCGCCTCTACACCATACGCTTACAAACATCTATGCACTGACCCGGATTCGAACCAGGAACCTTCCGATTTAGAGGCCAACACCTTAACCACAAGACCGGTGGGCGGGCGTTGGACTGCGTGTCATGAGATTTATTTAAACCTTTTTCCAGGTGCAGTGGTCCGCGGTAGCTAGCCCGGTTGGAAGAGTAGCGGGTTAACAACCGGAGGGGGACTAGTTCGGGACTCGACTCAACTAAAGACCATCGTGTAGGTGCGGGACTGTTGCACGTTAAATTTGTCGTTGCCTCAAATGGCCTCAGGTTGACATGGTGTGGAAGTTTGGGGCAGCAGACGGCCACCCCAAAAGAACATGTGTGGTTATAGTTCTGTAATAACTCAGTCCAGAAAGACATTCAATATGTCGTAGAGTCGGCAAGTTAATCAGACTTCTCGCACCTGCCTGTCACACACGTCATTTTCGAAGGTTTCCGAGATCCAAAGATGGGGTTCATACCTGTGGGGTTGACACCCCTTTAGAGTTGCAGGTGTCATTGAAAAACACCAGAATAAACATTCCAAGGAAGAGGTGGACTCCCCCGGAGAAAACAAAACGGAGAGACGAGAGAAAGAAGCCACTGGTAAAGTGGCAGAAAGAGGAGCTCTCGTTTAGACAGCTATACGGTGAAGGTAAACACAGGGGAACAAAAAACAAACTACCAGTAGATCAAAACGTGTTGTTTCTTTTTGAACATTCGTTTCCACGGGCAACGCTGTCATGTAAGGTATTAATCTGGTGTAAAATTTTCAGCAGATTTCAAATCCGTTGAAGATCTATTCAATTTAAAATTTATTTATTTAAAGAAAATCATATTTTTAGGTATCAATCCAAACTGAAATTTTCTGCAGATTTCAAATCCGTTGACATTTTTACTCTATCTTTAACGGTCTAGGAGATAGAAAAAGAACTGTGACTGTAAATCATTCCTCGGGCAAAATCAAAACGGAAATGAAAAAATAATTTTCTCCGCGTTCTGTCGTAGGAAACAAACTTTGCATGTATCCAACGGCTGACGTGACAAGGTTACTTCCGGCGTTTCTTCTCTCTCTAGTAGAAACGCGTGTAAAAACCGATGGAGAATAAAAGTATTAAATTGATTTTAAAATCTTCTAGATTAAATTTTAAAATTTCGCCGCGACCCAAAAATTGCAAAAAATTTGGACTACCTGTGTGTCAAATCTCATTGCTGTAAGTGCCATAGATCGTCAGGATTTTGCGGCTGCGAAAGAAACACAAACAAACTCTTCCTTTTATAATAGTAGAGAAAATCTTCCTATTGTAAAACGAAACTTTTCAAGTGGTAATAAAAAACATGTTAAAGCATCCAGCTGAGTCTCCAGTGTAATTCGGTGGTGCCAAAAACGCCACAATGTGGTTTTTACTTGTCGTTCTTTGTCGTAGCTTGGCCAAGTACGACCTTTGTGCTATGAAACGCAAAACAACCGATCCACTAATTATACGTCATGTGTCAAGATATGACAAGCCAAACAATTCAATTTTGGATTCCCAGAAACTATTATTAATATATTGATGAGTTATCAACGCGTCGAATGTCAATAAAAAACAATTTGTACCACAACTTTCGAAGAATTGATCATCTTTCACTACTTCCGCAGGAGAACGGAGTTTTAAGTGCAACGAGAATAGCTTTCATGTACGCATCAATTGCAAAAACAACACATTTCACCCTTCTCTAACTCTTTTGGCACAGGACTCGTCAATGGGTGGCGTCCTTGTGAAATAATTACATTGTAATGCAATTAAACATTCAAAGTGTTTTTTTTTTCTCAAGAATTGCTTAAATGCAATTAAACGAGGCAATATAACGACGCAATGGAAACTCAGAGAGGACTATGTTTTAAGTAAAATTTATTTGACTGCAATGCGGAGACAAATTAGCCTCCTCATTTGGAGCTGCTTTAATTTTCGTTCTATATAAATGTCGCCGAGAGAAGCAAAATAGAATTAATTCCATCAATTATAATTTATCGCAACACAGCGCCCTCTCGTGGAATTACGCGAATGTTAGTAAAAAGCTTCTCTTGCGTGTCTGAAAAGACACAGGATAATTATTGAATACAAATACACTCTATAACAAAAAAAAAATATCGAAACACCAAAAGGATTTGTCCTATTGCGATAAAAATGAGTGGGTGTGCAGAAACATACATAGAAAAACATACGATTACAATTTAAGAGCAATCGAATGATTTATTTCAGAGTTTGACCGTTGCAAAGGGAGGAAATCAACAAGGCGTCGGTTCACCTATGACCCGGATGTAAGCTGTCACTCGTCGTGGCATAAACTGAAAACGTTCCCGGATGGAGTCCTGCGGACTTTCTTGCCAAACTGTCTCCAACTGTCCGGCTAAAAAAGCAATATTCCGGGAGGTTGCCTTTCCATAACGTCCCAAATGTGCTCTATGGGAGAGGGATCATGAGGAATAGCTGGCCAAGGAAGTGTTGGGAAAGCTAGAAGACAATTTATAGCAACACGTGCCGTTTGCGATCTTATCTTGTTGAAAAGTATGTCCGGGGTGTCGCAAAAGGAACGGTAATATAACCGGTCGCAGAATGTCGTCTATGTACCGCTGTGCTGTATGTGTGCCAGAAATGACACTCAGACCCTAACGCCCTGTTGCGGGCCTGTGTGGCGAGCGATAGTAAGGGCAGGATCCAAACGCTGCCCTGGACGTCTCCAAACAATTAGAAGCTACTCTCGATCTCAATGCCAAGTCTACTTGTATATCACGTCTATGGGAATTACTAGCATCATTCATACCCGTGTTCGACATTGTAAAAATAGATGATTTTATGTTGCATAACCCGGCGTTGCTAGGGTTTTGATTATGACCGCGACATTTCCCTGAGTTGACTCATACACAAACCCTGTAGAGCGTGTTTCCTTATCCTTGTTACATATTGTTATTGCAGGAAAACAAACTTTAGATTTTAAAATTGGGACTTTGGGGAGGCACTTTTAGGACTACCTGTGTGCCAATTGTCATGGCTACAGATGGGTCTGAAGACAGGAAAGAAATAGACTATGTTTTCAGCAGTGTTCTAAAGTATAAGTGTACCAAATTGGGTGTGGATGGGGCAAACGGTGTAGTTTGTATAGAGAATATACACTAACATCCTTTTTCTTATACTCACGTTGGGTTGGTGTGGAAGTTTGGAGAGTGGGGTGCCAGCTCAGGTGTTGCTTCGTCATCTGACTGTGGATCAAAATTGCGAGGTGTTGTCCTCGGATCTTTCCCTTAAGGGACAGATCCCGGACCGTCGTCAATAGCCCGTTGTGCTGCTCTAGTACGACGTTAACTAAAATTTCTATTACCATTACCTTTTTTATGCAAACGGATTAAAATTAAATAGCCCGTTTTGTTGTACCAGTGCGACGTTAATTAAATATCTACCTACATAATGATGTTCAATTCGAGATTGGACTACTTTAGTCTCGTTTGATATCAAACTGGTGAGAAAATTCTCAACAGTTTTGAGTGTTAGCAAATTTGTTGATTTCCTTATTTTTAGACATATTGCATATGTTCTTGAAATCAGAATTTAAAAGCTCATTTGATATCATCACATGTGTAGGGTATCTAATATTTTCCCCCACCTGTTGATGGTATCAATGGGATCCAACCCGAAGGGGGACGATCTGAGGACTACACCTCGTAAATTTGAGTCAGTCAGGTGACACCGAAGTGACCTCAGCTAGCACTCCGCTCTCTAAATTTCCACACCAAGCCAATGTGAGGAAAATTGAGGCCACGTCAGATTTAACGTGTACCAGCCCCTCTAAACCCCCCCCCCCACTTTAGTACACATTCCTTCGATCCAACCAAAGACCTTCGTGTAGGTGGTGGCTGTTGCACGTTAAATTTACCACGGCCTCAAATGTCCCGTGTTAGCGTAGTATGGAAGTTTGGAGAGTGGGGTGGCAGCCAAGGTGTTGACCTCGTCATCTGACCGTGGTTCGAAATGACCTGGTATCGTCCTTCGATCTTTCTCTACTGGTTTGATCCCGCTTTGTTGCCTCAGTGGCAGATCAGATGTTGACCTCGTCATCTGACCATTGTTGAAAAGGATGTGGCCCGTCGTGTTTTTCCAGTGCGATGTTAATCCAACTACCTACTCACCTCTTATTACGTTCGCTACCAAAGCTGATATGGTGCGTTGATAGTTATTACCCCGCCGTAGAAATAGGTTTTCCCTGAAGCTATTACCAGCCACGCCCATACCAGAATTGATTGACAAAAGCTCAGCCAACAAATTTCTAATTTCATCATCTGTTAGAGGCTTATTAGATGGCACTTTTTTTTGTATGGGGGTATCGTGAAGGCCCTGCAGAACTATCGTCTCTACAATTCATATCATAAGATTTTTTAAATAACTATTAAAGCTATAAAAATACGAAACCACACACCTTTACAAACTAGCTTCTAACATTTACTCCACGCCAACACCTAACATATAGTGCCGATTGATGCGGATAATAAATGTTAAGGCGCAGCTCTTCCCACGCGAACGCGTGACTCGTTACTCAGACATCACTCAACACCACGCGTTGGTGCGTGATATGCTCTTTTGCGTTGAAATCACATCACGCGCTGGATCGAGATTGACAACAAAAGTGTTAATATCCTTTTTCTGGAAAGAAATAGGATTCTTCCTTCTTCAGAAGTTATTCAAATTCATTTACTGCTGTTGAATATAATACTGTACAATACTCGATAAAGCATTTTTAATATAATTTATTTCGTGAAAAGAGGATATTAATATGAGACAAGAATTTTCATTTCTTATGACTCTTCGTTATATCATATCAATGGGAATATTTATTGCGTTTCATATGATTTCATTCCGCGCACACATATAATTTGATATCGATTCGATAAAGGATCAAAGCATTTTGCAGGCGAGTTGAAATCCAGTCGTTGCTTTTTTATTATTTCGTTTTACAACTGGATTAATATCGTCTGCGACACAATATTATCCGCCTTGTCATTGAATGCAATTCTAAAAAACAGGCGGATTTATGTTTCGGTCGTTTTAAACTTTGATAACGGATACCGATGAAATAGGCAGAAGAAAATATTTGTTCCACTAATGCCATTTCTACGGATTAATTGAAACGTTCGGTATTAAAAGAATTTCCGAAATTTTTTAAGTCAACGAAGATATCTTTCGCCTGGAATTTTAACGCATCGCCAATCCCATGCTTTGTCTCAAGCTAAGAAAATACCATTAAAAACGCCCTAGAAACAGTTTAAAACCTTTAGCGAGATTCCAAAGAAGATTGATATGTTCGATTAACTGCAAAAACGAAAAGTTTCTAAAGTACCTGACCGGATTTTCGGTCAAGCTAAGCCGACCAACAGGTCTGGTGGTTGGATTTTAGCCTCTAGATCGGAAGTTTCCTGGTTCAAATCCGGGTCAATGCATGGATGTTTGTAAGCGTATGGCGTAGAGGCGGCTGCTGTACCTTAAATCTGTCGTGGCCGAAAGTCCTCACATTGGGTTGGTGTAGAAGTTTGGAGAGTGGGGTGCCAGGCGTCTTCGCACTAGATATTGCATACGGTGAATGCCTTACGGTGATATTCTGAAGAAGTGCTGCTTCTCTGGCAGAGCAGAATAGACATCAGAAGTGAGGACTTGTGATTGTTGCACGTGTTTCTCAGTTTTACACTTTTCTGACACTGAGTAGATTGGGATGTTAGGTTCTATTGTAAATAAGGGTCGTTTGATAGGTACTATCACCCATTTAATTGTTTCCAAACAGTTTACGAACACCTTGTTTATACACTCACTACCAAAAGTTAAGCACGGAGAGGAAAACGTTAATTTCCAGATGCTAATCTGAATTTGAGAGGCTGCAATTTGCTGCAGAGGTAGATGGAAGTATTCAAATGTGTTACGTAACAGGCAATCACGTTTTCGTGTCGAGAAATATTAAAAAAAAAAGCAGTCGTGTAAGAAGCCAGCACTCTAAAGGGTTAGAGGAGTTGCATGTTAGTGCTGCAAAAAATGTTTAGAACTTTCGTACGATTAGTTTTCATGACATACAGGTTTCTATGGCTTCCAAAAGACGAATATTAGATAGTAAGCGCTGGCGTTCTGTGGGACGATTTGAAGTAAGGCAATCAATCATTGATGTTGCTCTTTTCTTCGGCGTTCATCATTCTGTCATTTCACGATTATGGAAATAATTCGAAACAAGGCAAACAGTTATCTGAAGACCTGTGGCCGGCCGCCCAACGGTTACGTCCTCCGCGGAAGATCTATATATTGCTGTTGTAGCCAAGTGGAATCGAAGAGAAACATCCACACGTGTGACATCTATGGTTGCAGCGTCAATTGGTAAAACGGTATCTGCTACTATTGTGCGCCAAAGGCTACACATGAATGGACTCTACGCCCGTATACCACGAGTTTGTGTTCCTATATCCGTCCAATCCAGAGGGGCACGATTAAAGTGGTGTTGGCAACATGTGAATTGGACTGTGTCTGATTGGGCTAACGTTATGCTGACTGATGAGTCGAGATTAGCCCTGGAGGCAGATGACAAATGTGTAAGGGTCTGAAGAGAACAAGGCACACCCAAGCGGCCCCAGAACATCATCGAGCATCAAGCATTCTGAGATGGAAGCATCATGGTGTGTGCCAGAATTTCGTTTTAATGGTTGATAATGCTCGTCCCAATAGAACTTGCATCGTCGACTACTACCTGGAGAATGACAGGATTGCGCGTATGGTTTGGCCGTCGTATTCGTCCGAACTTAATCCCATTGAAAATCTTTGGGGTGCCTTCGGCCGTGCCGTGTCTGCACTTTTCCCACCCCCAGCTACTCTCACAGAGTTGCGGTGGTTAAAGTGTTAATCTCTAGATCGGAAGGTTCCTGGTTCGAATACAGGTCGTTGCATGCATGTTTGTATGCGTATGGTGTAGAGGAGGCTGGTGCACCTTCAATCTGTCGTGGCCGATAGTTCTTACGTTGGGTTGGTATGGAAGTTTGGAGAGTGGGGTGCCATCTTAGGTGTTGCTTCGTCATCTGACCATGGTTCAAAATTAAGAGGTGTTGTCCTCGGATCTTTCCCTAAGGGATTGATCCCGGACCGTCGTCAATGGCCCGTTGTGTTGCTCTAGTGCAACATTCATTAAATCCTACCTACCTATCTGTACTCACCTGCATTAACCTGTTATCCTAGTTCATGCTCTTTCCTTATTCATCACAGTATCGGAATTCTTTCGCGAGTTCTTCCCATACAACTTCCGGGTATCAGACTTCCTGGCAGAATAGATCCTACAGAAACGACATTAATTCTTCCTCATCCTTCGGACAGATCCTAGAGGACTTAGGGTGACCAATGGAATGGAAAGAGCATTCCTCATCCGAATCAACGTCAGTGGAAACCACGTGTTCTTAACGAATCGATTGAATCCGGCACATACCTGCATCCCCTGTTCCTTTCCCCTGAGGAAGCAGTAAACAAACATCGAGCAAATGAACTTTACTATGGGTTAATAGAGTCCTTTTCGGTGTGGCGAGTTAAATGGGAACCGAGGTGTTCGTTACTTGTTGACTTGTATGTGGCAACGCTGCTTTTCTTTTATAGCAGTTGCGGATATGTATTGCAATCCGGTCGGATTGACGCTAATGCGGCTGGATCCGACCGGATCCGGCTGAATTGGTACTTAAGTAATTAGTCTATCTAATCAGTATGTATTTTTCCAAAATAGGCCGAGTGAAATTAGTTAAAAAGGATATTATTCCAAATTGAAGAACTAAATGTTTTTTTGGTATTAGAAAATAAACTTTATTATGAAGTTATCCATAGGTAGGAAATCAATCACCAACAATAAATTATCGTAAATACTAGTAGTAAGTATTAAACGAATTGATGATCAGACTTACTAGTTTCCACACTAAAAAACAACAGTTTGTTTTATAAGTAGTACTTTTATATTCATCTAAAATTAAGTAGTCCCTATCTCTAATATCGTTGAGCAAATGACATATCAATTGTACCTAACCTTGTCTCATACTAACATAAAAATCTAATCTTTCGCAGTTTTGGTCAACATAACAAACAAGGGAACTTTTAATTGCTTAAATTGAAGTTATATGTTTGTTGTTTCTTATGCCTACACTGGCAGATCAATGGAGTACCAGGCCCGTCGAAGACGGCAAGAGGCGAGATGGGTGCGGCTTCCATGCAAGTGAGCCCCATTGGGAGGAAGTCCGACTTAGCTCGAATTTTTAGCCAACAGATGGCAACACATCGACACGTCTCGTTTTTACGGAGAGGTCACATTTTCACGACATTCAATCATCCTCAGGCACACGGTTGTAATTTTGATCCAAACCAGAGACGAACTAATCCCTGGTTCGGCACCCCCAGAGGTATTGATTTATCATGGGAACATGGAGGACTTTGTGACCACGACAGATTTTTCGTGAACCAGTCACCTTTAGCGTACACGGGAGTTTTCGGTCGGCTGGGCTCGAACTCATGATCAGTCAGTTACGAGCTCGATGCCCTACCGACCAGGCCACCCGGCCCTGAAGTTATATATATAGTAATGAAAATCACTTTGGAGTTTGAAAGAACGATATGAGCCGCGGTAGCTCAGTCAGTAGAGCGTCGGGCTCGCATCGGAAGGGTTGTGGGTTCTGTCCTCGGCGGAGCCTGCAATTCTGATAGTTGCGAGATCGGCGCTTGACCTGGCTAAAGACCGTCGTGTTCACGAATGGTGTTACGTTAAATAGGTCGTGGTCACAAAGTCCCCCATGTTCCCATACCAAATCAATACCTCTGGGGGTACCTGATCAGGGGGTTATCGGCCTCTGATTGGGATCTAAATTATGATATGTGTGAGTGAATGGATGTGTGAAAGGGACCTTCCTGTAAAACGGCTGTGTCATGCATGAAGAAGTCCAACCCTCCGGGGCAATGGCACCCCCAATTGGGCCATATATGGCCCGCACGACAACAACAACAAAGAACGATCTAAGGAAACAAATCGTATTAATTGTGTCGTCCCCCAACCTACTTCTCAATGAACTGCAACTATCACCAGCTGCCGTGTAGGCCCTCTCATCTCCGACACTAGTTGGTTTAACCGGCATTAAGTAGTATTACATAAGATATTTTCATTTGACTCCCTCTATTTCATGTGAAGTCATAATATAAAATCTATTTATTCACAATCGATTGCTTGATAAACGATTTTGCGACTTTAAAGTTGGGATTGAATTATAGATTCTTTAATTAAAAAATAAATTCGGGTTTATAGTATCCGAACCTTATCCGATAGATATTGCTGGATCCGGTACGTACCCAAACGATGCCGTATCCGCCGGTTTGAGATTTTGTGAAGCATTTTTAAAGAATTAGCTTTATTGACCAAGTCGTTTTACTGCTTCACACAACCTGTCACGCCTGTTTTGTCAGCAGTTTCGTTTCGTCGTGCAAGAGCTTTTCGAGCCTTGTAGGGATTAAATTATTTTACCCACTGTCCTTTGCTACGTTCAGAACTGCCTATGATAGAACCAACGCATGATGCAATCGTAATTGCCAGACACATTTTAAGTGAATTCCCCGATTTTAATGCTTTTAACTGCCTTGGCTCTATTGATACTACTGTTACGTATTTATTGAATAATTCCCTCATGCAAACAGGTGTTAGCCTCTAGATCGGAAGGTTCCCGGTTCGAATCCGGGTCTGCGCATGGATGTTTGTAAACGTATGGTGTAGAGGCGGCTGGTGCACCTTAAATCTGTCGTGGCCGAAAGTCCTCACGTTGGGTTGGCGTGGAAGTTTGGAGAGTGGGGTGCCAGTTCAGGTGCTGCTTCGTCATCTGACCGTGGTTCAAAATGACGAGGTGTTCTCCTCGGCTCTTTCCCTTAAGGGACTGATCCAGGACCGTCGTCAATAGCCCGCTGTGTTGCTCTAGTACGACGTTAACTAAAAATTACCAATTACCAATCTGCCTAATGTTCTACATAAAATTTAGCTTCTAACGTCATAAGGGAGCTACGCAGTGATTTGAAAATAGTTATGTTGACCTAGAAATCCCGTATACAATAAGCTCAGTTGTTTCTTCGTCATCTGACCGTAATTCAAAATGACGAGGTGTTGTCCTCTGAACTTCCTTTTGGGGGATCGATCCCGGACCATCTTCAATTGCCCTATGTGCTGCTCTAGTACAACGTTAATTAAAATTACCTTACCCGGATGCAATGAGCTGTTTCCAAATTGCATGACGCTAAGCTCAACGTTCGAGAGTTTTAAATTCTTCAGACAGATTTTCTGCTTCATATATTGGATCTATTTGAGTCGCAGTAAAGTACTCAAGAGCGAAATTATAATATTTTAGAGGAGGGACAAATTATATAGATATGGTACCTATCGGTATTATTAAGCGTCATGTACGATGTCTGGTAAGTAGGTATTTAATTAGCGTAGCACTAGATCAACAGAATGGGCTATTGACAACGGTCCGGGATCAATTCCGAAGGAAAGGATTTGAGGTTAACAAAACGTAATTTGAACCACGCTTAGATGACGAGAGAAAGCACTGGGTATACACTGCGACATCGACAGCAAAACATCGATGTTTTTAAAATTCAGTGAATTGAAACTTTTTTCCCCCTTTTTTAAAACTGGTTTAGCACATATTGATGTGACATCAGCTCCAATACATCGATGTTTTTTATAAAACATCAATGTTTTGAAAACATCGACATCGGTGTCGCATCCCTACTTTTCAGATCCTTCACCCTTGGCCATTTTGGTCTAAAGGTATGTTCAATTTGCTGATTATGATAATTATGCTACTAGGTTATTTTTAAAATTTTTAGAACGGTACTTTTTTCATTTAAAAATAAAACATCGACAACGTAAAAACATCGACAAATATAAACATCGACAACGTAAAAACATCGACACATATAAACATCGATGTTTTTGAAAAAACTTGCACAAGGCAAGAGAGATGGATTTAAGGGTTACGTTACACCAGTGGTCGGCTAACTCATTAATCCCCAAAACAGCCAAAGATCAGCAGTACAACGATTAAGATTTCTTTTGAGAGTCAAATTTCTTTTCAAAAACCATAGTTTTAGGAATCGGTTTAAACTAGCTATTAACTTTAAATAAAAGCAAATACAAAAATAATCTTATTTACCGACAACAAAATTTTTTTTCTCATAAAAATAAAATATGGCAAAACACGCATTTTTGGTAATTGGTAATTTTAGTTAACGTCGTACTAGAGCAACACAACGGGCTATTGACGACGGTCCGGGATCAGTCCCTTAAGGAAACGATCCGAGGACAACACCTCGTCATTTTGAACCACGGTCAGATGACGAAGCAACACCTGAGCTGGCACCCCTCTCTCCAAACTTCCACGCCCACCCAACGTGAGCACTTTCGGCCACGACATATTTAAGGTGCACCAGCCGCCTCTACACCATATGCTTACAAATATCCGTGCACTGACACAGATTCGAACTAGGAACATTCCGTTCTAGAGGTTAACACCTTAACCACATACCGGTCAGTCGGCATGTACAGCCAACGAATGAAAGAAAAGCAAATGCTAGTTTTTTTTAACTGATCATATGAGTCAGGAACAGTCTGTATGGTTTGCCTCTCTTAACAATCTCTTGAATTACAAATAAAGCTCCCAACATTGTTGGAATTTTTTTTTTTACACAGTAATTAAGCCGACCAACCGGTCTGGTGGTTAAGGGCGTGGAAGTTTGGAGAGTGGGGTGCCAGCTCAGGTGTTGCTTCGTCATCTGACCGTGGTTCAAAATGACGAGGTGTTGTCCTCGGATCTTTCCCTTAAGGGACTGATCCCGGACCGTCGTCAATAGCCCGTTGTGTTGCTCTAGTACGACGTTAACAAAAAAATTACCAATTACCTGTTGGTTAAGGTATTAGCCTCTAGATCGGAAGGTTCGGGGTTCGAATCCGGATCAGTACATTGATGTTTGTAAGCGTGTGGCTGGTGTACTTTAAATATGTCGAGGCCGAAAGTTCTCACGTTAGGTTGGTGGGGATGTTTGTAGAGTGAGGTGTTGCCTCGACATCTGATCGTGGCTCAAAATGACGAGGTGTTGTTCTCGGATCTTTCCTTTAGGGGATTAATCCCGGACCGTCGTCAATAGCCCGTTGTGTTGCTCTAGTTTGACGTTAATTAAATATTTACCAATTACCCAATAATTAAACACAGAACTTGATTTGTCATGACTTCTAAAGTTCCTCAATTGCTTACTTCCTCGCATCACCGATGGGATATTTACTGCCAGCATTGAGTCGGATGTCGATTCGTGGTAGAGCCGCATGCGGCCCGCGAGCCGCGGTTTGCCGACCCCCGCGTTACACGAATCGAACCCACGCCGCCTTCAACGCGCGAAAGAATGAAAAGACGAGACTCAATGACAGCTCTAGCAAAAACTATTTTCACGAGGCTGTCACAAGAACTTAACTATTTTGGTAAATGGAGAGCATTCATATTTTGTCTTCGGAGCAGCCAACTAGCTCAAGAGCAATAAAGCTCCCGCGTGTTCTTTGTTCAGTGTGTCAGGGGGGGGGGAGGATTGGGCTGGCTCGAGGCCAAAAGCCATCCGCAACGCGTGCGTTTGGGCAGTATATTTTCAGAAAGCATAAAAAAAGGAACTCCGCCCTTTGTCTGGAATCTGTTTCTGAAACGAGCAGGACCCGTCGAATCGGGGGTGTAGGAAATCTGGAGTCGGTCGCGGCGGCCCTCTTAGTCGAGTAGCGTATTAGTGTTACGAGTTCGAGATTCGATAGCACAATCTACTTCCCAAAGACCGGTGTAGGTTATATCTGCAGTGGTCTCAAATATCCTCAGATCGGCGTGGAAGTTTGGAGAGTGGGATTCCAGCTGAGGTGTGACCTCGTCACCGGTTCGTGGTTCAAAATTATGATGCGTTGTCCTCGGATCTTTCCCGTCGGGTCTCCAATAGACCGCTGTGTTGCTCCAGTGCAGTATTAGTTAAAATACCTACGTACTAAACGCAATATGTACCTAAACAATGAACTTTTCTCTCTTCGATGCTACCCTGAATCCATCTGATAGGCAGTTGTTCCTTGTGCATGACCTTTAGCTCCATGACAACGAACTACCTTGTCTTATGTGTTGGACCTTTAGATAAAATTCATGCTGGTTCCGCCGGTCGGGTGGTTGAGGTGTTAGCAGTGCTCTAGTCGTAAATAAATCAGAGGGTATACCATGGGGGCTCCTGCACTAGTATAGGCAGGGCCCCATGGTATACCCTCTGATGGTCACTCTTTGTATGGTACACTCTGATACCCGCAGAATTTTTTCCATGGTTAGGCGAAACCTGTACTTACTACTTACACTTTCCAGGGGGGGAAGGGGGGGCAAAAAACATGTACACACACGTACATACATACATAATATATATATATATATATATATATATATATATATATAATATATATATATATATATATATATATATATATGCCCCCACTCACAAACGGCCGTGAAACATGGTAATACTTCAATTGTTCTTAAAATAAGCATTAATTTTTCTGGAACAACTTGGATATTTTCATGGGTCCCTCAAACCCAGAATAGTGCACATTTCATCTATACCAAAACGTCGACAGATTCTTTTTACCTCCTTTTCTACACGGCGAATATCCCCTATATTTATATTTTCCAGATCAAGCATGGATATATCCTTCATAAGTTCTGTAACGTCGTGGGTATAGTTTGCGTGGCGAGTGGCTTGAAGATAATTAAAACGACATTTAGAATTACAGCACATTTAATTATTTAAAGAAGAATACATATATGTTAAAGGTTTTTCGAGGCTAATAGATACTGTACAATTTTGGGTTTCAGTCCCGCGGCCTCAATCCGGAGCAGAGTTCCTGCGTCCGCTAACGTTCTGGTTTTCCACGATTCTCCTTTCCTCGAGAGAAGACCCCACACGTTCTTCCGAAGCCGATAACGACCAAAGAGAAGGGGATACCCCCATCCGGCCATAAATTCATGGACCACCATGAAAGTTGTGGTCAGATTGACCTCCCAGCTGTGGCGTTACAGTTGACAATTTTCTTCTTTAACAATAGAACAAGTCTGAATTTCATTCTATCGACACTACTTCGAATGAATTGCTGTTGATTAATAGGTACGAGATTTTGGAATTATGTACCAAGGTGATGTCTTGAAATAGAAACTTTTCTTTTGCTGTCCCATATTAGTTGTTGCTATCTGCGTTTCATGTGATGTTTCGCGCGATGTTTTCAAGAAAAAACAAAACGGTGTTTGTAGTTTTTAATAAAAAGCAGAGGGTATACGGAATTTGCTGGAAAAACCAGAGGGTATACGGCGTATACCGCCGTTTACCCTTCACTACAGCCCTGGGTGTTAGGTCTCCAAAGAAGTTGTTGACTTTCGTATCCGGACTGGGTATGACTATTTGAGTGTACACTTATTTTAATGTAGTATTGTTGAATCTATATTATGTTGAGTGTGTATTTTATATAATATGTAGTAGACAGTCACAGTCTATGATGGCTCAACACTTCAACACTGCACTTTAACCTTTCCGATGTGGAATATAGACTTTTGTTTATATTAAAATATCGCTTACACCAGCGGCACGGTAGCAATAGATGTTATCCCCTTCTCAAGTGACTGCTGGCATCGATCATCATTTACGAGCAGTCAGCGACTGACCTTCTAGAGGATCCCTTCTTTTGTTCGTTGGCCCCCCTACCCTGCCGACCATGAGGTGTGAACGCATTGAGAAAGCAGAAGGTCGTCAGGTGATATCTCTTCTCACGCCAAACGATACTATGAAAGGAAAGCGTCAGTCCAAAATGCCATTCACGGCCCTATCGCTAAAATCAGGTATGGGGGCTCGGAGAATCAAAAGAAAGCCGTTCTGTGAGACGATTGTAAAAATCTAAGCACTGCAGCGTAAAGGTCGGTAATTTTAGTAACATAATATAGAAGGAGCCAGTTACTGAATGATATAAAGTGCCCAGAATTTGTTTGATTCACCAAAATTAACTTAGAATTGAGTAGTATTCAGTTAGTTACAACCGTCCCTGCCTAAGCCACTCGGTGTATTGCCACGTAATTTTGAACCACGGTCAGATGACGAGGCAACATCTGAACTGGCACACAACTCTCCAAACATCCAAACCCACCCAACGTGTGGACTTTCGGCCACGACAGATTTAAGGGGCACCTGCCGCCTCTACACCATACGCTTACAAACATCCATACACTAGGGATGCGACATCGATGTCGATGTTTTTGTAACATCGATGTTTAAACGTGTCGATGTTTTTACGTTGTCGATGTTTTATTTTTTAATGAAAAAAATACCGTTATAAAAATTTAAAAAATAACCAAGTAGCATAATTTTTAAATTCAGCAAAGCGAACATACTTTTAGACCGAAGTGGCAAAGTGTGAAGGGTCTGAAAAGTAGGGATGTGACATCGATGTCGATGCTTTCACAACATTGATGTTTTATAAAAAAACATCGATGTATTGGATCCGATGTCGCATCACTAGTTGCTAAACCAGTTTTAAGAAATGGAGGAAAAAGTTTAAATACACTGAATTTTAAGAACATCGATGTTTTTGGGTCGATGTACTATCAACATCGATGTTTTAATTGTGAACATGTATGTTTCAAAATATTGATGTTTTGCTATCGATGTCGCATCCCTACCATGCATTGGCCCGGATACGAACCAGGAACCTTCCGATCTAGAGGCTAACACCTCAAGCACCTGACCGGTTGGTGGGCATGGGTGGTTGCGGAAAAACCCGCCCAAAAGCACCCTCGTTTCGCCCCCCTCGTTTTCCCCAATTCTCCTCACAGCAATTTCGCCGAGTGTCAGGCGCCGAGTAGCAATTAGGCAAAGGTTTCGTTTTGCCCTTCATCAGAGACTACCATTTTTAACCGACGCAGAACTCTGAACGGTTAAAAATAACCGTTAATAAGCCACTCCTGATCGATTTTTCCTCTTTTTGGTGATTCCCGTCGACTTTGTCGGGGGTATTTAGAGGCAACGGAGATTTTTAATTTCATCTCGTGTAGGCAATCACACTTGAAGCCGTCCTGACTTCATTAGAAGTATTTAACGAGTAGGACTTTCGATGAAAACAAACGCAACCAGACGGAAAATCGTCTGAGTGGGAACACGTTCTTGAGATTTCGCGTGAATGCGTCTTGTAAGCGCATAGTGTTTATTCGAGTGTAGTAAAGGAAAGAGACAAATTCAGAAGTCTACTCCTTGTTTGTGTTTAGCACCAAGGCATCAGTGGCCCTGTTTGGAAAATAACGGATTAGCAACAGGTGGGTTGCGAGTAATTTGTCATTTGCCGGGTTTATTAATTTATAACAAAGACTTTTTTTAACTGTCACAATAAAATCTAAAAATTAATAAGAACAATTAACAAATCTATTGCTTTAAATTGAATAACATAAAAGAAAAAAATAATATTTACAACAATTTGACTTGGGTACTACTAACTACAAGTATAATTACGTATAGGTACATAACAATAATTATCGTTAGTTATTATTACTTATTGTACAACTTATTTGGGAGGAACACTATATTAGGGCCTATCATTATTATATCACCCAATATTTGTTATTTACAGTTTGTAAAAAAAGAAGTCTGTTTACTTTATCTACCTTAAACCGACTTCTTTTTTCACTCACTATCCCACCCGTTAGGGAAAAAACTCTTTCTGATGGGACAGATGTTGCCATCACTGAGAAATACTTCATTGCACGGTTATAATTAATTTTTACTATGGTGCTTTTTTCATTCAAAAATGAAACAGCGACAGCGTAAAAACATTGACAATGGTAAAACATCGATGTTAAACAAACATCGGCTCTAATAAATCGATGGTAAATACATCAATGTTTTTTGTAAAACATCGACATCGATGTCGCATCCCCAGAATCCGTATATATCAGTTCTGCCATCTACGGTCTCCCATGCCAGCTTTGGGGACTGCCGTAGCTCAGTGGGTATGGTCACTGCACTAGCAACCTTCGAGTTGTAAGTAGATTCCCGGCAGGTGCACTCCTACGTGGGTGCACACTACCGTACAACAGGGCTCGAAATACCCGGGTGCACAGGTACACTGTGCACATGAAAATAAAATTGTGCACCTAATTTTTGTTCCGCCAGGTGCACGCAGTGCACATAACGTTAAAAAAAAAAAGGGGGGGGGGGGAAACAATTTTTTAGTCATTTCGATGTTTGAACAAATTATTAGTATCGACCTCTCTCGCTCTAAAGGAACGAAATTAAAATTCCTAAATACATACTACGCAAAAACAAAATCGCGGGCCGTAGTGGTTTTATACAGGAGGAAAGTCTACTTGTGGCACTGCCACCAGAAGTTTCTGATGATCGAAACTTTTTTCCGATGGCTCTTTTGAAGTGACTGTCGCGACAGTCGGAGAAGGGAGAATTTCGATTACTAGATTAATTAGAATTCTGACCACTCGCGAACGATAGGCATCCTGCATTTCTGTAAACACCTCGTGTTTCAATAAAGTGTAAAGCTGTACGAATTCCTGAGAATTGTCTGGCCACTGCGTATCGTAAACATATATTTTCATTATTTATCTTCTGAATATTTGTAAGTAATAATTACGCAGATAAAAAAAATTGTTTAAATATTTTTATTAACTATCTATTACTAACCTATCTAAACATACCCAATTAATAAATAAAGTAGTTTACATTACATTAATGCACTTCATTACGTTTTTTTAAACGTGCACCTAATTTAAAAACTTAGGTGCACATCGTGCACCTGTATTAAAAAATCTAGTTCGAGGCCTGCCCTACAATAACGGACCGGAGAGCAAGATGCGATGGTTTAAGGAAAATAATACATGCTTTAATAGGGGGATGGTCCCCCAGATGCTGCAATAACATTAGCTACCCTTCTGGGCATACTTTTAACAAGGTTTTGATACACAGCTATTTGTATCTGTGTCCATTCCTGCTGCAAGAATGGCGCCAGCTCAGCTGTAGATTTCGGACAGGATTCCCTGGACCGTACGCGTCGCTCTAACGCGTCCCACACATGTTCTGTAGGGTTTAGGTCGGGACTCAGGGAGGGCCAGGGAACACGTTTTACATCCATATCTCAATACCAGTGCTCGACAGAGGCTGTAACGTGATGCGAAGCGTTATCGTCCTGGAAGTAACATTCGACTTCATCGAAAGTCCTACTCGTTAAATACTTCTAACATAACAACAATATTAATCGCGACGCTAAGCTAACAAAAAGCTTCCATAGAACGAAAAACTTCGCAGAAAACTCGATCTAAAGAGATTCCTGAAAAGAAATTCTTATCAATCGCATTGGCATGTTTAAAATGCGGACTGCCATTGAAAACTGTGCTACTATAGAAAACTCAATGACTCCTATTCTCGCAACAAAAAAAAAAACACCGCTGCCAAGAAATACGAGCGAAGTAAAGAGCTCTAACGGATCGTCTGCTTTGTTTCAGCTGCTGCCGAGAGCCTGCTTTTGTTGCCAGATCCTCGGAGAAAATCATTCGTTCACGAAACAAGTTGGCGCAGGGCTCTGCATTTCTAATTTCAATGTCGGAAAAAAAGCAATTACGCAGAATTCTATTGAAAGCTATTGAGTGGTCTATAGTCTTTCAGTGGAGTCTCAAATTCAAACACTTGACAGTTTGAAGGAATGTATGAGACTTATTATTGGTATTTTATTTTTGTTTTAAGAATATCTCCTAAAAGAAAAAAACTCCTTGTGCTCTATTTGTATAGATCATAGCTTTCCAATGTTGACGTTACCGCCTTTCTGGTGGATTGTATTGTCCGCGTTGGTTATAGAAACAAAATATAGTTAGGGAATATTTATATCTCTCTATATTAAAAAAAAGTTACTGCCGCCGCCGCAGGATGGAAAACTGTGTTGTTTAGCTCGATTCTTAGCCGGGTTTCCTAGAAAGTACTGATAAGAAAAAAACTAAATTAACATGGTTTGTTTTTCATCGTATTCCCTGGACAATTATTAAGATTTTTTTCCGATGCGGCTATTACTTTAGGGTTTATTAAGTGTTGAAATTGAAAAAGCGTTGGGGTTGGCGAGCATAAGCGAGCAGGGGGCGGAACCCCTAGTATGAAATAAAGATGATAGTTCTTTACAATAAGGAAGGTATTTAATCAACGTCGGAGGTACTTGTGCAACACAACGGGTAATTGGACGGTCTGGGATCAATCGTAATGTGTAAGATCCGAGGACAACACCATGTCATTTTGAACCATGTTCAGATGATGAGGTGAGCACCCCACTCTCAAAACTTCCACACCATGCCAAGGCGAGGAAATTTGAGGTGACCACATAGAACAACAGACTCCTTCAACATGAATAAAGAATATGTTCTACTGTATCTGGATGGAATGGGTTTAGAAATAAAGGTTTGAAGAAGAAATATTTCCTCCAATTTCACCAGTGATTTCGATATGGAAGTAAGGCACACTTGGAACCTATTTAAATTTCTCATAAACTCAGCAGCCGAAAAACTGGTGGTTAAGGTGTTAGCTTCTAGATCGGAAGGTTCCTGGCTCGATTACGGGTCAGTGCATGGATGTTTGTAAGCGTAGGGTGTAGAGATGGCTGGTGCACCTTAAATATGTCTTGGCCGACAGTCCTCGCGTTGGGTTAGTGTGGAAGTTTAGAGAGTGGGGTGCCAGCTCAGGTGTTGCTGAGTGATCAGGTGCATCTGACCATGGTTCAAAATGACGTATTGTTGTCCTCGGAGCTTTCCCTTAGGGGATTGTTCCCGGACCATAGCCAATAGCCCGTTGTGTTGCTCTAGTATGACGTTAAATAAAAATTACCAATTACAGCCTCTCTTGTGGGTTGTGTTGGCAACATTGGTTATAGAAACAAAATATAGTTAGGGAATATGTATATATGAAATAAAGGTTATACTTATAGTTCTTTACGCTTAAGGTAGGTAAATAATTAACGTCGGGGGATGTACTGGTGCAGCAAATGGGTTCGGGATCTTTCTCTTCGGGTTTGATACCGCACTGTCACCAATAGCCCGTCGTGTTGCTTCAGTGCGACGTTAAATGAAATACCTACCTACCTCTTGGTTTTATTCATACAATCTCCTTTGACCACGGTTCCATATGTCGTGGACCGACCAGCTGGTCTGGTGGTTAAGGTGTTAGCCTCTTGATCGGAAGGTTCCTTATTCGAATCCGGGTGAGTGCCTGGATGTATGTAAACGTATGGTGTAGAGGCTGCTGGTGCACCTTCAATCTGTCGTGGCCGAAATTCCTTGCGTTGTGTGGGTGTGGAAGTTTGGAGAGTGGGGTGCCAGCTCGGGTGTTGCCTCGTCATCTGACCGTCGTTAAAAATGAGGTGGGGAAAGTAAGATCATGTCCAGTATTTGTACAGGAACAGGCCGCAGGAACGATACCATGATCTGTATTAAGCGTGGCAGAAAAGGCCTAATTTAGCTCATACAGCGGACACGCTGAGATTTACGTTCAGAAAAAAAGCCTCAAACCAAGACGTCGGATATATCATTTTTGTTTTATCGGCTTCGATAGCATAATATCCGCCCAAAGGGAAATTTGAACACCTTTTAATTAGAAGCAGCATTTGAGGGTGCCCACGTCTTTGACAGCTGCAAACGATTCTCAGACCCGCATCACTTTGCTAGCGAGATTTTTCGGAAGCTCGCATCGTAACTATTCCTTCCGCTCGGAGTAGCAACAGGTTGAGCGAGACAGCTAAGAACGGAAATTGTGTCCGGCTCTTGGCAACGGATGTCAACAGCGGATGCAGTCGGGAAGATCGCGATATTTATTTATCTCGGTCTCCCAGCGCGGGAGAGGAGTTCGAAGGGGATGTGTTATAAATCATTTTTAGTTGTACTTGTATAGTTATCTGCAAGGTTTTTAACAGTATTTAAGGGGACACACACACACACACACACACACACACACACAGTGGACTTTCAAAACAAAGGTTTTAGTTAATATTCACCGTTTAATTAATCGAAACTTAATTGGGTACACAAATATTGCACTTTAGAACACTACGGAAAACATAGACAATTTCTTTCCTGTCTTCAAGCCCATCTGTAGCTATGAAAATTTGGCACACAGGTTGTCCTAAAAGTGCCCCTCGAAGCCCCAATTTTAAAATTTAAGGTTTGTTTTACTGCAATAAATGGACATGGACAAGGAAACACGTTCTACAGGGTTTGTGTATTTGAGTTAAAGCAGGGAAATGTCATTAGCTGGCGTTGTCATATTTGAAACGCGAGCAGCGCCGGGTTACTCAGGTATATGGTATATCTATCTATCTATATGTATATGTATATATTATATATATATATATATATATATATATATATATATAACTAGACTGCATGTTTTCTATTATGAAGCCGATCTGTGTACAGTTTGGTGAAAAAACTAGGTTGTACGGAAGTTATTGTATGATATCTGGTCAAAGAAAGTTTAACAAACTAGCTATAGGTCCAATGTGCATTGATTTTCCATATCTTGTTGATATTTTATTGCAAATTATAGTTTGTATACATGTAAATAAAATTAACTCGTATTTCCAAGTCTCGTAAACAAAGGCGTAGTCCCCACAGAGGGACCAAAGTATCTTATGTCTATCCTTTATTTTTTACTAGCCACTGCATGGCTAGCCCAGCGTTGTCCGTGCCCGTGGTGTTTGTTTTTTTATCTGGTGTAAAATTTTCCGCAGATTTCAAATCCGTTGAAATTTTTAATCTGTCTTTAACGATTCCGATTTTACGAATAAAGAACTCAATTATCCCTGTCAAAATGTTTGTATTTCTTTGCTCTCCTTCGCAAAAATGAAAATCTGTTTTTATTTTTATTTCAACGCGAAGGGCAGAAAATGCAGTCTGTTTATTTTTGAAAAGTTAAAGTTCACGTGACGTCACAATCTCTTGAGAAAATATAAAAGATCAAAAGAAAATCAAACGAATAAGATAGATATCTATCTGTTGTAAAATATTCCGCAAATTTCAAATCCGTTAAAAATTTTATTCTACCTTTAACGATCGCTGAGATAGAAAAAAACACTGAAGAACGCCAGTGTTAACTTTAGTAATCTTTTGCTTTATTGAAATCCGTTTCGCAGGAAATCAAAATGAATGAATCTCGAAACAAACGAAGGTCATTCTAATGTGTTCTCTCACTGGAGATAAAAAAAATTTGGCATGGTTCCAAAAGTTGATGTCAAGGTGACACGTGAGGGCGAAAATTCTAAATTTTGATGTATCTTCATTCCTCGGAATTACCACGGTTGTCTAAAGAATGGTGAAAACAACTATGAAATTCATATAAAAATTTTCTAGATGGAATTTTAAAATTTGCCTCGACCTTAAAATTGCAAAAAATTCGCTCTACTTGTGTACCAAATCCCATTACTGTAAGTGCCATAGATTCGTCAGGACTTCGCGGACAAGAAAGAAACAAACAGAGAGACAAACACTTCCTTTTATAATAGTAGATATACGCGGTAGCGCAGTTGGAAGAACACCGGATTGGCAACCTAAGTGTTGCGAGTTCGTTTGAGAGTTTTTGATTGAACTGAGTTTCGTCGTTTTGGTTGGACAGTTCGACTGGATTTGGCTGGACCGAAACTAGGTCCAACGAAAGACCGTCGTGTAACCGAGGAGTTGGTGCACCTTAAATCGGTCGTGGCCTTCAATGTCCTCACGTTGGCGTGGTACACAACAAGTTCGGAGAGTGTGACCTAATCATCTGACCGTGGATCAAAATTGCGTTGTGTTGTCCTCGTATCTTTCTTTTAAGGGATTGATCCCAGACCGTCATCAATAGCCGACCAACTGCTATAGTGGTTAAGGTGTTAGCCTCTGGATCGGAAGGTTCCTGGTTCGAATCCGGGTCCGGGCATGGATGTTTGGAAGCGTATGGTGTAGAGGCGGCTAGTGCACCTTAAATCTGTCGTGGCCGAAAGTCCTCACGTTGGGTTGGCTTGGGAGTTTGGAGAGTGGGGTGCCAGCTCAGGTGTTGCTTCGTCATCTGACCGTGGTTCAAAATGACGAGGTGTTGTACTCGGATCTTTCCCTTAAGGTACTGATCCCGGACCGTCGTCGATAGCCCGTTGAGTTGCTCTAGTACGACGTTAACTAAAATTACCAAAATTATTATCTTTTAAGGGATTGATCCCGTACCGTTGCAAATAGCCCGTTGTACGCTCCAGTACGAAGTTAATTAAAATACCAACCTACGTACCTACCCAAACCGAGCAAGTGGAAGAAATAACATGATCCTGCGGACACATGCTGCTTCCATTTCATTTCATTTCAAGGTCAATGCATTTAGATTGCACATCGGATATATACTGAGTGAACTTCTCGGAGGATTAAGTTTCTCATCGGCTTTTTTCTGAGACCTAATATTAATATCTATCGACGGAGAAATTCCGTGAAATAGCGATTTGTTACGCGCAATAAGCTGTCTCGCTATCGATATTTATACGCGAAAAGGAAATTCCATAAAACAGACGGTACATTGTTTGTGCTGAAAACAAAAACCAAAAATGTCGGAAGAATCCCAACGATTGTAATATAGCTCCTTTCATGCCATCTTGAGAAGCAAAACTTTTTTTTTTTTTTTGACGAAATGATATTTACGACTGAGATACGGAGAAACGCCCTCCCTGCAATCGAACTACCCGAGTATTGTCACGAAGACGTGAAAAATGCTGGAAATCTGAGTATATCCTGGAAAGATGGGCAAGTTTCGCGGAGGTTTTTATTATTTTCCTCCGCGTATTGATTTCTGATAAGAAATAGAGACGTGTTCTTCCTGCTTAGATAAGCAATAAAACGGTCTACCTCGAGAACTGCTCTAGACACAAAGTCTACTGCTGATGGTTGCCTTGCAAACGGACATTCCCCCTATTTCCCGCAGGTAATTGGTAATTTTAGTTAACGTCGTACTAGAGCAACACTACGGGCTATTGACGACGGTCCGGGATCAGTCCCTTAAGGGAAAGATCCGAGGACAACACCTCGTCATTTTGTACCACGGTCAGATGACGAAGCAACACCTGAGCTGGCACCCCACTCTCCAAACTTAAACGCCAACCCAACGTGAGGACTTTCGGCCACGACAGATTTAAGGTGCACCAGCCGCCTCTACACCATACGCTTACAAAAATCCATGCCCGGACCCGGATTCGAACCAGGAACCTTCCGATCTAGAGGCTAACACCTTAACCACTATACCGTTTGGACGGCCTGGTGGTTAAGATGTTATACTCTAGATCGGAAGATTCATTATTCGAATCCCGGTCAGTGCATGGATGTTTGTATGCGTATGATGTAGAGGCGGGTGATGCACCATAAATCTGTCGTGGCCGAAAGTCCTCAGAATTGGTAGGTGTGGAAGCTTGGAGAGTGGGATACGAGTTCAGGTGTTACCTCGTCATCTGAACGTGGTTCAAAATGACGTGGTGTTGCCCTCGGATCTTTCCCTTAGGGGATTGATCCCGAACCGCCGTCAATAGCCCGGTGTGATGCTTTAGTACGCCGTTAATTACCAATTACAATTGGTTGCTAGTATTTTACCAACCGGGCTACCGCAGCTCGATACAAAATTCGGTAAATTGGTAATTGGTAATTTTTTAGTTAACGTCGTACTAGAGAACACAACTGCTTATTAACGACGGTCCAGGATCAATCCCCCAATGGAAAGAACCGAATACAACGTCACGTCTTTTTAAAACACGGTCAGATGACGAGGCAACACCTGAGTTGGCTTTCGGCCACGAGTTTAAGGTGCACCACCCTCCTCTACACCATAAGCGCCGAACAACCGGTACAGTGGTTAAGGTGTTAGCCTCTAGATTGGAAGGTTCCTGGTTCGAATACGGGTTCGGGCATGGATGTTTGTAGCGTATGGTGTAGAGGCGGCTGGTGCACCTTAAATCTGTCGTGGCCGAAAGTCCTCAGAATTGGTAGGTGTGGAAGCTTGGAGAGTGGGATACGAGTTCAGGTGTTGCTTCGTCATCTGACCTTGGTTAAAAATCACGAGATGTTGTCCTCGGATCTTTCCCTTAAGGGACTGATCCTATTGACGACAGTCCGGTATCAATCCCCTAAGGAAAGATCCGAGGACAACACCACGTAATTCCAGACCGGTTGGTAGGCCCAAAAATAGAAGCTTTCCACTGTTAGGTTCCAAAAAAAAAGAAAGGAAAATAACTTTTTTTCAGTTCCATTTCCGCCCGCTTACAAGCATTACCTGCATAACAAAGACGCGAGCCATAAAACGTCATCTTCTCTTCGGAGCGCCATTTCAATGATAATCAGGTCACCGTGATTTTCGTCTGGAAAATTCCGAATCCATTTATCGAACAAAGAATGAAGGTAGAGCTCTGTTGTATCACATGCCGCTGAGCCTAACGCACTTAGTCACAGCGATCGCCTTGAAAGCTGGTTACACAGGCGAATAAGGGTATGGCCGTTTCTCTCTTTTATTCTCTGGGAGGGGTGGTAGAAGAATGGATTCTTTCAATTACACCGGGCGTATTCGAAACGAGAAATTTCAATTTCATGGGACGCCTACTGTTCGATGGGTTCTTTCGATCCCCACTTAATTCGATTCTGGCGTGTCATACGATGCCGGTTTCGGGAATGAGACATTTTCTGACACCTGTCAAACTAATTATAGGTCCAGGAAGGTAGTAGGTATTTAATTAACGGATCAATGGATCTTAAATCTGTCGTGGCTCTCACGTTTGCGTGGTGTGGAAGTTTGGAGAGTGGGGTGTCATCTCGGGTGTTGTATCGTCATCTGACTGTGGTTCAATATGACGAGGTGTTGTCCTCGGATCTTTCCCTTAAGGAATTGATCCCGGACCGTCGTCAATAGCCCGTTGTGTTGCTCTAGTACGACGTTAACTAAAATTACCATTACCCGGACCGTACTCAATAGCCCGTTGTGTTGCTCTAGTACGACGTTAATTAAAAATTACCAATTACCTCGGAGTCAACCTACCAATTACCTTTCCCTCCAGGGTTTGATCCCAGACCAACACCAATAGCCCGTTGTATTTCTCCAGTGTGACGTTAATTAAAAAATGCCAATACCATAAGATTAACATTTGCATAGTAATTTTCACGTTTCATAACCACTCTAAAAATAAAGTTTTCTAAATAGGTCGAGACCGATTCCAACAAAACCTCGACATCCCATCCCACATATGGCCCAATTGGGGGTGCCATTGCCCCGGAGGATTACCACCTGTCCCAGTTTGAATAAAATATAGCAAGACACAACCCTATATCTTACTGCAACTTAAAAATTATGCCACACATCTATCCCCGAATACTTTTCTAACAATACATCCCCCAACAACAAAAAACAGGACTGTTTCCCGGAGTTTTTGTTTATTTATAGAAAGCTCTGAAATCCGAGAAGTAAACAGATAAAGCGTCTCCCCCCGCATATCAGAATTCAAAATTCGACGCTTCTCAAAAGGTTCCTTGGAGCGCGAATATTCTCATTTGCGTTCCAATTCAGGCTGCTCCCCAGCTTTGTTTGGCGGCTTTTGTTGGATCGTTTTGTTGAGGGCGACACCACCGACGCTGAGTGAGATTGACATGAAAAAAAGACCCTTCTGCCGTTATCAGATTGATTCCGTTGATATCAAAAGGGAATTTGTAATCAACGTCCTACTAGAGCAACACATACATTTCCGATTTGCCATTCAGATGCGCCAATGTGACACACTTAAACGAATTTTTTTCCAACACCCCCTGTGGAAAATGGGATGAGGTCCATTTCTACAGACGGGGACAGACTTTGTGGAAGAAGCATTTCTCCGAATAGACCGTCGTGTTGTTAATTAACTGACTGCCTATCTTCCATTAGAAACACATTCCGTCACCTGCATTTAGATCTTCAGAATATCACTCTCATAAAGCCATTGGTTATTGGATCGGTTCAACAAATAATCAATTTTGAAGCAACGACATACGGTTGGTAGGTTTAACATCGTACTGTAACTGTAATTTTACTTAACGTCGTACTAGAGCAACACAACGGGCTATTGACGACGGTCCCGGATCAGTCCCTTAAGGGAAAGATCCGAGGACAACACCTCGTCATTTTGAACCACGGTCAGATGACGAAGCAACACCTGAGCTGGCACCCCACTCTCCAAACTTCCACTCCAACCCAACGTGAGGACTTTCGACCAGCAAGGTGCACCAGCCGCCTCTACACCCTACGCTTACAAACATTCATACACTGACCCGGATTCGAACCAGGAACCTTCCGATCTAGTGGCTAACACCTTAACCACCAGACCGATGAGTCGGTCTGATATCAAGAGGATTGCATTTGTAATTTCTTTAAAAGCTATTGGGAAGGTTATTTAATCTTGAGGATTCTAGAGGGTGGAATGGGAATAATCTAACGGATTGAAGCGGGCAGAACTCGCATTTCAACCCTCGGAGGTGTTGGTTTGGTTTGGGATTAATGGCTCAAGGGGACGCTTTAGGCCAAGACACGCTAAACACATGACAGATTCCAGTAAGAAAATATCAGGAAAGGAGGGAAAAGTGGAACTGGAGAACACAGTACGCGAGATGCGAGTAAAAAAAAGATGGCTTGGGTATCACGGGAGCCGTCGTGGGTCAGTGGGTATGCCAACTGCACTAGCAATCTTCGAGTTGTCGGCCAGGGTCAATTTGTGCCTGGGTGCATGTGAAGTTTGCGGATATTTCTTCCTGTAGGATTAATTGATGATCCCTTTGCGTAGGCGATAGTGACTGGAGACTATATTTCCGGTGTGAGAAAACGCTCGAAAAACTGGGATTCTTCAACGTCTTGGCAGTCCGAGTTGAACATGGCTTCGAGCATGTAGTGTCGGCTTCTTATGAGTTTTATTGTATTTTTCGGATGTACCGGTATATATATATTGGGATCTATATAAGAACGGATGTGTGTGTGTGTGTATATTCTCCATACAAAACTACACCGTTTGACAATTCCACACCCAATTTTGTACACTTATTCTTTAGAACACTGCGGAAACGGGCTTCTTTCATGTCTTCAGGCCCATCTATTGCCATGAAAATTGCCAACCAGGTAATCCTAAAAGTGTCCCTCGAAGCCCAAAATTTTAAAATCTAAAGTTTGGTTTTCTGCAATTAATGGACATGTATAAGGAAACACGTTCTACAGGGTTTGAGTATAAGTTAACACGGAAATATCGTGATCGACGCCGGATTATTCAGCTCGTGTTCAATGAATATGATGTCCCATAGAAATAGTTGTCCATCGTTTTAACGAACCAACAAGCCAAACTTTACAGTGTATTTCTCTCTTTTATATCAGTAAACCTTTCATTGTGTGTGTCTATCACTTGACATTGTAAGTCTTTTTCTGTCGCAGCATGGCCATATAGGACCATTGCGCCATAAAGCCCCCAAAATCATCCAAAAAAAAAGCCCAGGTGCTCAACCCCCGTGTTTACAAAACACAGAAACCCATAGGAAAAGAAATGATCGCTTGAGTATCTCAGATCTACGAGACCCGTACGCAACTACTCCAGAAGATATGTGCCTCTGAGGACGTGTCACGTGATTTCCAAGTAGTGTAGCACTTGCCGATGCTCTAGCAACCTGCAAGTTGTAGGCGATGCAGGTTCGATAAGTACAACTTACCCTGGATGTATTCATCGCTTCTGTGTCTGTCAAAACTTTCCTTGGGTGTGTATTGCAGTGAAGACTTTCACACCTGTCTGAATGCCAAATATATTCTAAATGGTTATTATTCCCCGCCAGCTTCTGTTCTTTCGTCAGCCGCTTTACAACGACTTGAGTTGAACAGGTGGTGTTCGTCCAGATCTCTGATTGGACCTCGATTTTTATCGTTGGTTTCTATTTGAACTGCAGACGAACGACGGTTAGAGAGGGAGAGAGAGAGACGACAGATAGATCTGGAGGCAGAGGGTGACGCTGATGACCACGCTGCACTTTGAGGACAAGCACTGATATGCATTGGTGTACTGCTATTAAAATGTGATGTGTAAATACTGTATATATTCTTACGTTCTTCGAATAATAAGAACTTAATTATCTTAGCTGGTGGTTGTCTTCTCCTTGTGTACGATTCGTGCTGTTTTAACGCTACCGTTTGGGGCGACGACACTACAATGTGTATTATTATTTGACATTGTTTATCTCGTTTCCAAATATTGACCTTAATTGTCGTAGAACCGAACAAACTAAAGATTATCTCAACCAATAAATGAGGTTAATCCTCCAAGTGGTTTCGACGAGATACCTCGTCACTCACAATCTGACCAATCGTTCCAATGACGAGATATCTCGTCCATCAAGATCGGTAAGTATTCGTCCTAATGACGAGATAACGCGTCGAGACATCCACCAGGAAAGTTATTGAAATTGTTCTGAGTTAAACTCAACGCTACCCACTGAAAGCCTTGCCGTAAAATTCCATAGGGAGGATATGTTCCACAAAAGCGGGGTATTGTTCGGGAATTACATCGTCTACGTTGTGTGTGCGCATTGTCTCTCCCTTTTGTTTATTGGAGCAGCTGTGTGCAGTCCTGTGCGTTGTGACATTTACTTCCCATACTTCTGTATTTGTGTTGAAGGGAGCACAGTCCTATTTCGAACCTTTTTCTTTTATCCGCTACGGCGTTCGTGTGTCACTTATTCCAATAACACGGACAGATCTACGGGGCTGGTTAAGTACCTGAATGGTGTGCTGGGCTATGCACATCGTATGAGCAAATAGGGTCAGTGTACGCCTCCCCCTTTAAATAAACATACCCAGTTATTTATTTCCCGATAGTGTTATTATTTTCTTATTCGCGTTTTGTCCGTTCTTTCCGCGATTGTAATCAATGGTACTTTAGAACAGTACAAGTGGTTTCGACCCGTTATCTCGTCCATCGAGATCAGACCATTTTTGCTAGTGACGGAATATCTCGTCATCAAGGGCATAGTCTACTTCTATGTCGCGCGGAGACCGATCCGATGAATAAATCAACAATCAAGATAAATGATAGCCCAAACGGTAGCGTGAAAATAGTACGAATCGAACACAAGAACAAGACAAACGGGGTTTTAAGTTCTCATTATTCCAAGAACGTAAGAATATGTTCCTCTGGCTCTCTCTGTCGTCTCTCTGCTCTGTAACCGTCGTTCGCCCGCAGTTCAAAAAGAACCCAACGGTAAAAGTCGAGATTTAATCAGATATCTGGATGAACACCACCTGTTCTACTCAAGTCGTCGTGAAGCGGCTGACGAAAGAACAGCAGCTGGCGCGAAATAATAACCAGTCAGAATATATTCGGCATTCCGACAGGTAGGAGAAGGTGTGAAAGTCTTCACAATCGGCGTCTTTTCTTGCCAGATCCGATTGAACATTTGTATCCACCCGGTGAACGAAAGTAGACTAAGGTTCACGAAACTACAGTTTTGGTCACATGATTCTGACACATTAAAAGGATTGATCGCTCCACTTATATATTTCCTCTATGGTTGCTAGCGCAGTTAGCAAACTCACTGAGCCACGGACACCCCTACCGTGTCTTAAGATCTATTCTGGTACATATTCTTTAATTCTGTTTGCTCTCCTCCGCATCCATCTCATTTAGGTGTGTACGGGCTGCACTGTCCCGAGGTACTCTAATAATCTTTTCTTTTCTTGTGGGGTTTATACTATCTTTAGTAAACATAAGGGGTCGTATTCCCCCTGAATAGCCAAGCGATAGTTTTTTTTTTTGCTTTCATCCCCTTACTCTGTTCCCCAAGCATGTATTAAAGCATGTATTCTTTCCCTTATACTTTCACATCTTGCTGTCCGGTCCATTATTGTAGGGTATATAGTGTAGTCTTATACCAAAAAATCGGTAAAAACATCTCTATAATTTAAAAAAGTAAACCAAAGTAAACAATAACAAACAAAAAATTGCATAAATGATAAATTTTAAAATTCGGGCTTCGCACAAAATTCGTAGAAAATTCGAAGTGCCTGAGCTATCGATCTGGTGTAAAATTTTCTGCAGATTTCAAATCAGTTGAAATTTATGCTGTCTGTAACAATCTTGAAAATAGAAACTTGGTCTAAAGAACAAAAAAGAAACAAACGGCAGTCAAATATGTTTTTTTGTTTCGTTTCGCTTCGCTGAAATAGTTTGTGCTCAGGAAATTAAAGGAAAAAAATTAATTTATAATCTGTGATCTCTTTACACTTGCCATTCTAAAGAAAACTAATAGTAAATAAATGCCAATAAATAAATTAAAAAGTGTTCTAGATTAAATTTTAAAAATCGGGCTTCGCATAAAATTAGGACTACCTGTGTGCCAAATTTCATTACTGTAAATTCTATAGACACAGAGACACAGATTTTCTTTTATAACAGTAGAGAAGAAGATAAAAGGAATTGAGTGGACCAAAATGTTTTGAAAAACTACAGAAGATTTTAAAAGCTGAAAAGAGAATTTCAAAAATCCCGAAGCTTGTGCGCCCTGCATAGCGTCATATTTTGCCGGAAAACGTCTCGGATTGTATGATATGGACTAGGTGGGTTAATTGTAACAAAGAAATCAATTAAATACACACACATCTGTTCTTAAAATCTGTTCAATTTCGCTATCGATTTCCATTTGTTCCGTCTCGTTGACTACATCTATAACGGCTGTAGATGACGGCGCAGTGCTTGGTTCTATCACGAACTCTCTGGCCAATCACGCAGCCTTTTTTAGCCGCTGCCCCGACGCCCGTTTATGCTCGGCACATGTCATGGCTACCTTTTTGGATTCCCCAGACCTTCCTCTTCATTTACTATGCATTTTCTATATTCTTTCTTCTTATTATTGGCGAGACAGTTGGACTATCCTGAAAAAGTAGTGAAATTTACCAAATTTTTCGCACTTCGATTCCTTATGCTTATTGCAAATTGTTAGATCTTTTTATTTTTATTCCGTAGTTAAACAACTACAAAACAATACATCGTTTTATGTGTTCAGACCTATACTATGATAATTTAATTGCACGCGCTGACTACCTCAACTTGACGGCCATCTTTTTGTGGTTATGTCATCAGAAATTTCCAGAATGTTGTTTTAGGTCTTTGTACTTTCTTATATCCGATGATCTGGCTAGATTTAATAGATCCGTTAAGTTATAAAATTTTTAAACAAAAGTCTGTTAGTCATAAGATCGTGACAATCGTTCCGCCGTACTGACACTTGTGACATTGTGAGAAACCCCATTGTGTGACATTCAGGAAGGGTCACTTGCTCCATTGTGTAATCGAAATGCCGAATGTATTCTGATTGGTTAACTTTTAGCGGCAGCTGCTGTTCTTGCGTCGCGCGCAATACAAGAACTTGAGAAAAAGCAGGTGAAAATAGAGCGTCCTCTGCAGGTGGTGTTCGTCCAGAAGAGATCTCTGATTGGATCTCGACTTTTACTGGGAATTTTTTTTTTGAACTGCGGACGAATGGCAGTTAGAGAGCACGAGAGAGACGACAGAGAGAGAGAGAGAGAGAGCCGGAGGCAGAGGGTGACGCTGCTGACCCCTCTGGACTTTGAGGACAAACACAAATATGTATTGCTATAATGCTATCAATGTGATGATGTAAATACTGTATATATTTCTGAATGCTCTTGGAATAATGCGAATTTAAATACCTTAACTCTTGGTTGTCTTCTCTTGTGTACGATTCGTATTGTTTTCACGCTACACCCCGTTTTGAGGCGTCGACACCACACCCTCCTTGTAAAGCTTCGGTTTCCTAAGAAAGCGTAGTCGTGATCTAGCGGCCGTGATGTATCGGTGGGTGACGTCACTAAAACGTTTATACTAACACATGGTGTTGGTTTCCTAGAGAGCGTTGTTTGTGAGCTTAACGAAAATGATCGGAGCCGCCATTTCCATGACTGTCGACAGTTGGGGAACGTTTTTTCTCTTGTAGTGGCCACGTTTCATTTCCTGCTCCAAACGATTCGAGCGAAGAGGAGCAAATAAATAAACATTTTTGACTGCCATTGATTAATTCGTTTTTGTAAAATCGGGATCGTTAAACACAGAATAAAAATTTCAACGGATTTGAAATCTGCGGAAAATTTGACACCAGATCGATACTTTAAATATGATTTTCTTAAATAAATAATTAATTATTCAATAAATAATTCAATAATCAAATGGTAAATAATTGAATAATAAAACTGTTTTTGATATCGATCTGGAGTAGAAACTTACGCTGATTTGAAATCGGTTGAAATTTTTACTCTACCTTCAACGATCCCGAAGTTAGAAACTTTGAAATTAGAGAATAAAAAAACCACTTTGTTTTGTTTCTCGAATAAAATAAACCACGACAGCCGTCTGTGTTGCCCATTCTCCAACGTATTCTGTCCGTCTAAGTTGACACCTCTGGATTCTTGTTTAGACGGCCGTCTAGTTATGCCCGCGGCATCACGACGTATCACGGCTGTTAGATAACGGCTCCACTTTCTTAGGAAACCAAATCTTAAGACTTTTCACCGTCAAAACCTGAAGAAGACACTGACGGGAAATATAATTACCATGTCTTCCGAATTGCTGAACCAACACTTCTGATAATACGTTTGAGTTATCTTAATGGCTAGACTCTCACTTTAAATAAAGAGGAATTGACAGCACTTTAGAGAGTAGGTCGTTTCCCCACAGGAAAAGCTCAGGAGCCTGTGAATTAACGAATCAGGCAATGATCGCAATGACAATCTGTTAGGAGCAATCCTGCTTTGCTGTGACTCGGACGCCCACCGTTCCGCGTGGTGAGGATGTTGCTCGAGTTGAGTTGTCGGTGGCTAATAAGGAAATGGCGCCCGCTTCCTTTTCGGATCGTTTGCAAATGAAGAACATTAAAGGCAATTAATCTCGACCCATCAACCATTTTCGAGAGCGCTTTTTTGTCTTTTTCGGAGAGTTGGCGTTCGAATGCTGGATTTTGGAAGTGGGTACTGCAGTGTAGGGGTCAGGGATTGTAATCCGATCCGGCGGATCCGGCAACATCTATCAAATCCTGTCCGGATCCGATAAACCCGAATTTTTTTTAATTAAATAATCGAATATTCAAACCTAACTTTAAAGTCGCGAAATCGCTTATTAAGCAATCGATTGTGAATAAATCGATTTTATATTTTTCAATCATCAGTTTGGAGAATTCTAGCAAAAATAATAAATGAAATGAGCAACAATATTTTTTTAATACAGAGGAATTAGAGAAGCAAACTCTGCAAGAAAATGAAGACTATTGCAAAAAGACAAACTTTAGAAAAGAAACAGATTGTGAGAAAATAATGAAGGTAGAAATGACTTCATGTATATGAAATGGAGTCAAAAGAAAATATTTGTCTCTTATGTACAACTACGTAACGACGGTTTAACCAACTAGTCTCGAAGTTGAAAGGGCCGTCTTCTCGGCCGCTGTTTATATATTTGCGTTATTAGTTTTTAGTTCTTTGAGAAGTAGGTTGGGGATGACACAATTAATACGATTTGTTTCCTTAGATGGTTCTTCCAAACTCAAAAGTGATTTTCATTACTATATAACTTCGATTTAAGCAATTAAGAAGAAGAGTTCCCTTGTTTGTTATGTTGACTAAATACTGCCAAAGATTAGATTTTTGTGTTAGTATGAGGCAAGGTTAGATACAATTTATATGTCATTTGCTCAACGACATCAGAGATAGCGACTACTTAATTTTAGATAAAATAGAAAAGTATTACGTATAAAACAAACTGATGTTTTTTGGTGTGGAAACTAGTAAGGCTTATCATCCTTAATTCGTTTAATACTTACTACTACTAGTTACTATAATTAATTAATGGTGATTGATTTCCATACCTATGGATAATTATTCTGATTTAATTGACCTACAACTTTTTAAACATTTTTTTGTGTGTTATATGATAGCTTTTGATGCATATTATCTATCTATATATAAAAAGGATGTGTGTATGTAAGTGTATATTCTCTATACAAATCTACACCGTTTGACCCATCGACACCCAATTTCGCACACCTATACTTTAGAAAACTGCGGAAAACATAGTCTCTTTCCTCTCCTCAGACACATCTGTGGCCATGAAAATTGGCACACAGGTAGTCCTAAAAGTGCCCTCTCGAAATCCCATTTTTAAAATCTAAAGTTTGTTTTCATGCAATAAACGAACATGGACAAGGAAAAACATTCTACAGGGTTTGTGATTTTGAGTTAACGCAGGGAAATGCCGCCGTCATATTTGGAACCCAAGCAACGCCGGGTTATTCAGTTAGTACCTGGATAAAATAAAAAATATTTGTATAGTAATTTTAAAGATTAATTTTTATACTTACAAGTACCGACAAGAATGTAGACAAGAGTTAAAGGTATTCATGAAAGCTAAAGATATTCCTGCTTTCCACTGCAGCAAAAAAATGCATTACAAAAGCTAAATTTTGAATGCGTTTTGGACTGAATTTTTCTTCCCTAAAAAAATTCAGTCCGAACCGCATTCAAAACATTACATTTCAACCACTTATATTTCGCATCACCTACTTTCCCCCCCCCCTGTTGTACAAACGTAAGCCAGAAAGCGTAGTGTGGTACTCAGTGAAGGACGACCCCTTTTTCTGTAGGGCTGTTGTCATAGCTGTCTCAAACAGTTGGAGAACGCTTTTTCTCTTGCAGCGGCTGCATTTCTTCCTTCGCCAAACAATTCGAGCGGAGAGAAGCAAAACAAACAAAAAATTTTGACTGGCATTGTTTAGATTGTTTTTGTAAAATCGGGATCGTTAAAGATATATTAGAAATTTCAACGGATTTGAAATCTGCGAAAAATTCTACACCCGATCGATACCTTAAATATGATTTTCTTTAAATAAATAATTGAATAATCAAATGGTAAATAATTGAATAATATATCTGTTTATGGTATTAATTTGAAATCCGTTGAAATTTTCTCTCTATCTTCAACGATCCCGAAGCTAGAAACTTGGGACTAGGGAATAAAAAAGCCACTTTATTTGTTTCTCGCATAAAATAAACCACGACAGCTGTCTGTATTGCCCATTCTCTACCGTATTGTGTTCGTCTAAGTTGACACCTCTGGTCTCTGTTAAGACGGCCGCCTAGTTATGCCCGCGGCATCATGACGTATCAAGGCTGCTAGATAACGGCTCCGCTTTCATAGGAAACCGGATCTTTATCAACAACGTGAGTCAAAACACGTCAGAATCGGAAAACTTGGCATTGTTCCAAAGGCAATGCGGACGATAAACGCTTGTGACGTCATCGGTCGAAAATCGCAAAATCGGCTCGCTTCTTCTTTCTGTCGCCACATTCCGGAGAAAAGAAAGAATGGTGATAAAAACTAACAAATTAATTTTTAACTGTCAGATTAAATTTAAAAATTCGGGTGCTACCATAAAATCGCAAAAAATTCGGACTACCTGTGTGCCAAATTTCATTATTGTAAGTGCCATAGATTCGTCAGGACATAGCGTACAGAGAAAGATACAGACAGATAAACATTTTCTTTTATAATAGTAGATACAAATGCATTTACGTATGTCATTTCCACCATTGCAACACACAATCTATGACATCAATTTTTGGTCTTCCTGTGGTAGTTTTAAGTTCCGTTAAGATATAAAGGGATAAATTTCTTGCGAGATGTTCAGCGTCCGTGTTTCACACTTCACACATTTGGAATTTTAGGCAAATTCATTTTGCATCTGAGCATCTAAAATTGCTTAAAAAAAAGTGTTTAAGTGGAGACATTGTTTACTACCAATTAAAAAAATATATCTGCTACTCTTACAGAAGTGGTTTGGCTGTGTTAGCCCTGCTGGTTTGATAAACGCTTGCGTCTAGTCCTACTCGAAAAATAAATGTGGTTTCTCATTTATTCACTGAAAAGGCTATGTCACGATATCCTTTTCTAATGTCACCGACATTCTCAAATATACCTTTTGGAAAACGTAAATGCAGGGCTCGAAATACCCGGGTGCACAGGTGCACTGTTCGCATGAAAATAAAATTGTGCACATAATTTTTCCCGCTAGGTGCACACAGTGCACCTAACATTAAAATTAATTTGTTAATTATGTTATTTATTTGTTAATTATGTTATTTTGATGTTTGAACAAAATATTAGTATCTACCTCTCGCTCTAAAGGAACGTAATTGAAATTCTCAAATACACAATATGCGAAAACAAAATCGCTGGGCCATAACTTGTTATATAGAGGGGGAAGGTTTATTTGTGTCACTGCTACCAGAACTTTCCGATGATCGAAACATTTTCCAGCTCGCTCTGTTGAAGCGACTGTCGCGACAGCCGTGCGCCGGAGAAGCGATAATTTATGTGTTTAAATATTTTTATTTACTATCTACTATACTAACCTATATAAACATACCCAACTAATAAAGTAGTTTCTCTCTATATTAAAAAAAAGTTGCCGTTGCAGGATTGAAAACTGTGTTGTTTCGCTCGATTCATAGACAGAAAATTACGCAATTAACATGGTTTGTTCTTCATCATGTTCACTGGACAATTTTGAAGATTTTTTTTCCGATGCGGCTATTAGTTTAGAGTTTATTAAGTATCAAAGTTTAAAAAGCGAAATTTCTACAGGGGGTTGGCGAGCGTAAGAGAGCAGGGTGGGGTGGGGGGGAGCCCCCTAGTGTATTACATTAATGCCTTTATCTATCGTTTTTTTTATGTGCATCTAGAATATAACCTGTGCACCTAATTTAAAACCTTAGGTGCGCAAGGTGCACCTGTATTAAAAATATATTTCGAGGCCTGACTTAAAGTGTATGTTGTACCGTCACGTAAGCATTAGACGGACAGCTGGTTTAAAATTAAACTATTTATTTGGATAATTAAAATATTTACTAGTAAGTTAAATTAAAATTTTGGGCACAGCCATCGACAATCGAGATCCTGACTGGAGCCAAAGCAACAATGGCTCTCCACAAACGGAGACGTCTGTCTCCCGTCGAAATCAGAATCAGTCTCCCGCTAAAGTCCACGTTCTCTTGGTTCCGCAGAACCGCAGCTGCGAACGGGACGGGGGGGATTCCTAGCCCTGGCAAGATATGTTTATGTCCTCCACAGAACTCAAGACTCCCCCACACAGATGCAAAAACCGTCTGTGATGCCGACTTGAGTTCCCAAAGGCTAATCTCAATTCCAGACATGGGATTAGGGAACCGACGGAAACTCCAGCTGTGTCGATGGGAAAATCGTTCCTGAAAACGCACAGCACGGTTTATCGCATCTCTGAGCTCAATTGCCAGACACAAGGGGGGGGGGGTTGAAACGGAACGCCCGGCCGCTGATGAGAAAAACTCTCTTTCGGTATTTTGTCAAGACCGCACGTGCAAAGTCTGAAGTTGTTATTGTCATTGTCTGGATGTTGATGCACATTCCAGCGTCCACGTGTTAGAGAAAAAGGGTCGGCTGGTACCATATGGTACAATGTTTTCACTAGAAAATCATGAAAATCGACCAAAATATTAATGTTTGTTTTATTGTTTCAAAATATTTTCCATCTTTTTAGCTTTCAAACGATACCAATATCTTGCAAATATTCGAAATAATGTTTTAGTTACAAGGTTTTTCGTTAGGCATTGTCAGCATGAACAGACATGTTTCCAAAACTTTAATCTCAATTTCTTAAGAACTAAGTTTTTGCAATAGAATGCTTTGATCACAAAACGTGATAATTCCACAATAAATTCACCTACTTTAACTATTTTTGCATCATTATGGATTTATATAATACAGTGGATGTTTTGAACTTCAATTTTAGTATTTACTCAAGAAATGGATTTTTAATTGATTTTTAAATGTTGAATTTCCTGAGGAAATGCTAATTTTTTACGCTTCTTTGATTAAAAAATTGTAAAAAAAAACTATTTCTTCTAGAAACTTGATAAGGTTCGAAACATAAAAAATAATATTCGAAATAATTTCCAACAGGAATCGTTTTTCTGAACAAATTAGAATTTGAGATATCATGTTTAAAAAAACCTATGCTAATTTGCTAGTTATGTCTTAATTAGATAATTAATTATTTACACAATCTGATTTTTTTCTCCCTGAAATGATTTTAAGAATATAACAATTATCTGTGGTAAAGAAAATGGATTTTTACATTCAAAATTAAGAACAAATTCTAGTGTGTATGTATACCTTAACTCACTAAATATATTTACACAAGCTGACTAAAATAATTTTCTTTAGTCTAGTCTAATGGAATATACTCTCGCTGCCCGTATGCTGTGCACCCTGGTCTAGTGAATGAATTGTGACAGGAAAAACGCACAGAACATTTGCGAAAAATCGACATTGACATGGGATCTAAGTACATTTTGTCGGAAATAAAATTAGTATCAATGAGTTGGCAAATTTTTAATTGTATCCGATTGAAACTGGCAACACGATGACTTAGTGAAGTGGTTTTCACTCTACATTTCTTTGAAACAGTGGAACTTTTACCTCTACCTGATTACACCGAAATTTTATAATGAGACTTACAAATCATCGGAAACCACTCGAGTCGAAAGTTTTTTTTTTTATTTCGGGCTGTTCCCGTAAACATGCGCAGTAAAATTCTCTGCATCTAGTCAACTTAAATTTTTTTTTTCAACTAGAGAGTATATACAGTGAAATCCCGATTTAACGTATTTCAAGGGACCGGAAAGATATAACATTTTTGCTGGAAAACGTTCAATCGAGGTCGGAAAAAAACAAAACCCACAGCATGAAATAGAGATTAATTTAAGTAACATACGTGTATTTTTTCATTTACAATAGTTTATTGTTTTAAACAAATCGGTTATTTTGGTTTGTGTTTTGCTTTTGCTAGCTAAATCACTAATATCATTCTCCACAGATATGAGGTTTTGAAGGTTTTTTAGTCTAATTTTCAATTGACGCATTTGACGAAGATAATCTTTACGAACACAAAAAGGACTATTTTTAGGTTTTCTATCTTTGCGATCGTTAAAGATCGAGTAAAAATTTCAACCGATATGAAATCTGCGGAAAATTTTAGAACAGATCGGTACCTCGGGTGGTCCGAAATTTATGCCTATTTGCGACATGCCCGTGTCATGTCGGGTGGAGGTGGGACTCATATTTAAATTGTTTTTTTCTCTTGTTAATGTTTTAGTAACAGTAAGGACACGAAAAGGACTGTCACGGGCAACACCGTGCTGGCCTGCTAGTATTTGACTGTTTTAAGAAAATCGCTTTGAGTTCTCTCCGCTGAAAAAAACGTTAAATGCGGGAAATATTTCGAAGTGATAACGTTAAATACGGGATTTTTTTAACATTGAAAGTGTAGGAAATTATTTGGAACCAATGGAAAAATGACGTTTAATGCGGGTTACGTTAGATCGGAGTTTCACTGTATAATCTCTACTATTATAAAAGGAAGTGTTTGTTTCTTGCCCGCATAGTACTGACGAATTTATGGCACTTACAGTAATGGGATTTGTCACACAGGTTGTCGGAATGTTTTGCAATATTTGGAACGCGGCGAATTTTAAAATTCAATCTAGAAAATTTTGAATGAATTTTCTTTCTTTCGAGAAATGAAGAAGCATCAAAACTTAGACTTTTCTCCCTCACGTCACTTGACGTCAGCCTTTGAAACCATGCCAATGACCTTCGTTTCATTCGAAATTCTTTCATTTTGATTTCCTGAGAAATGGATTCGAATAAAACAAAATAAATTATGAAAGTTATCACTGGCGTTCTTCGGTGCTTTTTTCTATCGGCGATTGTTAAAGATAGAATAAAAATTTTAAAGCATTTGATACCTGCGGAAATTTTTACACCAGATAGATATTTTATACGTTTGATTTACTTTTAATAAATAATTTATCAATTAAATATTTATATCTTTTGGTTTTCGAAGCAAACCAACACCACGCGCAATGTGACCCCCATTAAACAGCTGTCACGGACAATGCTCTTTTGGTTTGTTTCGCAAATGAACACCACGGACACTTCCGTTATGTCTGTTATCCAATAGGCTACGAATTCCTATTTGGTTTGCGAAGCAAACCAATAACCCCATTAAAGCAATTTGCACACAGACAATGTCGGGCTAGCCACGTAGGGACTAGTTTACTATATAGTTGAACAAATTAATTGACTAACTAGACCAATGCAGATGATTTACTGCGCATGTTTACGGAACAACTCGAAATAAAATCTTTGCGTCTCACGTGGTTTCACACTTTTGCCGACGATATTTTACATACTTTCGAACTGGAATTAGTGCATTGGACTGTCATTCTGCAAGAGCGGGTTTTTCCTGTAAAGTCATACAAAGAAATTGATTACGATTTTTGCTCGTATGAAATAGAATTGTTTTTAGTTCTTTTTAACAACACGGACAATTTCACGCACAACTGCTTACGTCGCCATTTTGTAACTGAAACTGTTGATCAGTTTCTATTGAAATGTGTGGACAAAAATCCTTTGATTCCTATTCCACTTTTGTTGGTCAACTCTAATCGGCCATTTCAACGTGATTCTCGAGAACCCTCTTTTATGAATTGATACCTCGTCTTGAGGAGGGTACATTTCGAGAAATACCATCGATACAGAGACAGAAAAATGCAGAGAAGGAGACAAAGGGGTTCATAATGTCATTCGAATTTTCTTGATGAAGTTATAGAGGCCGTCATGGGTCACTGAGATCTTTATTAAACAACGAACTGGTAAAATCATAGCTGGCGTGAAGGCTATTGAGGGGACGGAGCCCTGAACGGATCTGGGGTAGAGGTCGGGAGTAAAGCGAAGAGGTAATTTTATCTTACAGGCGAATTGAGAGGGAAAATGGTCTTTGGAGGTCAGTCATACTGGGAGGTCCGGAGGTCAAAGGTGAAAGGGGTTGGCAAGATATATGACCTCTTGGACAAAAAGACGAAAGACTGAAAGGGAAGTGGCGTAATTAAGTGACTGGTCTCTGGTGAGAATTGTATTACGGGGTTACTTTTAGGTATCGTTTCATATATATATATATATAATATTTTTGAAAGATTTATTAATATCAACACCTACACAACCCATGAATAATTATTTTTCGTAATTTCCTCAGAGCCATGGGAATTGCTTTTCAATTTTATGTTTTACTATTTATGAATATATTATTGAATAGGGGCTGGGGATTTTCATATTATTTTTATTTTTTTGCTTTTTTTTGGACTTGTTGCATCGGAAGTATGATGTTAGCATATAAGTTAGATTGTGTAATTGATGGCATATGGTGGTACTTTTTAGGCTTGTTGTTGTTGATATCCCGGCTGCGGCTTCGGGTTTCATTTCGTTTTATTCCTGCTCTGTTTTGGTATTTTGTTTTACTTGCTTTTTGGTGGTGTTTGGGGGAGTGTATGAGCAATTTCAGCCTAATGCTGCTCATATGTAGAAAACACCATTTTATGTTGTTTATGTCAGGCTCCTCCCTGATGACGCCCTAATCCACCAACATTTCTTCATTTTTTATTATTTTTTAAGACTTTTGTTACATTTTTTTGGAAATTCTTGTGTTTTTGAAATTGTGTGTATATATATATCTATCTATATATATAATTCTCTTACGTGGCACGCAAAAAAGACGTTATTTGTAATCGCGTTTTGGCAACATTGTATGATTGTTTGTTTATCACGAAGCCTCGCGCTTCCATTGAATTTATAGCGTTATCGGATGAAATTTTATTGAAAAAAAATTAATTTTAGTCAAGCTGTTGCAGTTAATAATAGAAATCAAAGAAAGCGTAGGATCTTTTCAGGGCCATTTAAAAAAAAGGTCCTTTTCAGTGCCAACAATTATAGTTCAACAAGACGCTTGCACTACAACTTTCGACAACAAACTCGATAAAAAGGCGTGGGTGGCTCGAGTGCAAGGGTAAATATACACACAAACAACATGCTGGGTATTCAATTTCCAAATCAGCGATTACGTTTCGATTCAAATTTGCTCAAAGTATTCATTTGAATTCTGATTCCATAGGTACTGTATATATATTTTCTGAAAAACAGCAAAAAAATTTAGATTTGAAAAATATTTTTTTGGAATATCATATTTTGTAAACATTCTCTTATGCTAGGACACATGTCTTCATTGATGCGAGTGAAGCGAGCATATGTTCGCGCAGCGAACCAATGAGGATTGCAAAGCAATCCTCCGGGGGTTTGCGAGCGTTAGCGAGCAGGGGGCGGGCCCCCTAGTATATATATATATATATATATATATATATATATATATATATATATATATATATATATATATATATATATATATATATATATATATATGTGTGTGTGTGTGTGTGTGTGCGTGTATATATCCCCCCCCCCTGGAAAGTATAAGTAGTAAGTACATAATTCGCATCCCCATGGAAAAAATTCTGCGTGTATCAAAGTGTACCATACAAAGAGTGTACCATCAGAGGGTATTATACCATGGGGGGCCCCTGCTTATACTAGTGCAGGGGCCCCCCATGGTATACCCTCTGATTTATTTACGATTACAGCACTGCTTGAGACCCATCTGTGGCCATGAAAATTGGCACACATGTAGTCCTAAAAGTGCTTCTCGAAGCCCCAATTTTAAAATCTAAAATTTGCTTTTCTGCAATAATTGGACATGGACAAGGAAACACGCTTTACAGGGTTTGTGTATTTGAAAGGAAATATCGCGGTCATGTTTCAAACCCGAGCAACTCCGGGTTATTCAGCTAGTAAAAAATTTAGTAAAAGTATAAGGGCCAACAAAAATGTAAAGATAAAAAGAGTTTGTAGTATAAAATTAGGATTCTGTCAAAAGGCCGCACTCAATGGTACATATATGTACGCATATGGTACATATGGTACGCATATGGTTGTCGCAAAACAGCAATAAGTCAGGTATTAAAAGGAAGTATTTTTCGGTTTACTTTATGTTTAGACTTATTCTTTCATGTGTGACCGAATTCTTCAAATTCCGGAGGAAAATATGCTGAACTATTTTTTTTTCTCTTCCTTGAAATTAACTTTTTGAATTTTGTTACTTTTCTTGTTTAGGTCCGATATATTGGAGTTGAAAAATCCTTTCGTAACATCAGTAAAATTCTATGAATAACACGAGTTTTATTTTTGTGAAGTAAAAACCAAAAATGTCATGTTTTCAAATTTTACTTAGACGAATCACAATCCGATAAAAAAATAGAATATATCTTCTTCGATGCGAGCAATCTATAAACAAAAGAATGTTTTGTTTTTAAGACTAAATAAAATTTTGAACTGTAATTCTAAAAGGGAAAAAATAAACTCTTGGCATTTAATATTTACTAACAACCAAACGACAACAAAGAATTGGTAAATGGACGATTTTAAAAATTAAAAGAACTGAAAAGAAGAAAATAACATCCGTCCATAAAATTAAGCCGACCATTATGAAACGAACCAAATAAAAGAAACCAATTTCTTATCGCGAGATAAAACACAAAGCAGATGAAAAGAATTTAAAACTAAGAAATTAAGGCAGCATCCATTTTTTTTTTAATCTACCGATTATTGTTCCGTATTGAACAACAAAGGAACAATTTGACCAGGGGAAAAATCAGTAAATCCTACACAAAAACCAATTCACATTGAATTTAACATTTTGTGACCAATCTCTGAATTTGTCAACTATCAGAAATTAAAATAGAACATTTTAAAAAGGAACGTATCTTCTGGGTATGAATAGAAACATGCTTTATTTCATTCTTAATCCCTCATTTCAAATTAAATTACGTGTGTCAAAAAAGATGACATCTCGAATTTTACTTTTTGTTGTCCATCAGAAAGCAAAGGATGGCCTTCGCCATTTTAATTCGGAATGAGAAACATTAAACATATCGTTATTTTATTCATTCGTTCGTTACCAGAAAACTAAATAGACACACAAGATCAAGTCATCGTTCTTTGGGGTAAAAAAAAAAAGAGATTACATTGGGCTTCATTGTGAACAAAACAAGGTTAAAATATATCAATTCCCCCGAACATGTAGAAACGGAATAAATAGGACGAAAATGTATGCATGTATTCATTTCGATGGGAATTTTATTCTTTGTTCTCCATTCAGAATAAGAGCAGACGAACATTATTCTAAACGTACCTGGTCAGTAGCGGTAGTTTGGTTCCATTGTTAGTAACATTTCTAGCATTCTTTCTACACATTTTTGCACTGTTATGAAACATACCGAACATTTTTGCTGCTATTGACAAACGACTGAGATATTAGGAGGCATATATCTCGTCCTTCGTGACGTCATGCAAACGAAAATAAATTTTTTTTTTAACGTGTTTCTTTACCTTTGGCTTTGTAGAAAGATATTAATTGAACATGTTTGGTAATATCTAATCGAACACTCCTTCGTTTTGAACGTGACGATTTGTAAGATTTCCTCATAAAAACGTCAATTCATTGAGATGATTATTGATTGATGTAATTGTTAATTTTTTTAACTAACGTCGAACTAGAGCAACACAATGGGCTATTGACGACGGTCCAGGATCAATCCCCTTAGGGAAAGATCCTAGGACAACACCACGTCATTTTGAATCACGGTCAGATAACGAGGCAACACCTGAGCTGGCACCCCACTTTCCAAACTTCCACACCAACCCAACGTGAGGACATCGATCACGACAGATTCAAGGTGCACCAGCCGCCTCTACATCATACGCATACAAACGTCCATGAACTGACCCGGATTTGAACCAGGAACCTTCCAATCTATAGGCTAAAACTTTAGCCACTAGACCTGTTGGATGGCAACCACTTGTAGGATTAAGGCAATTGGAACCTAGCATTTTAAAAGGTATTTGAAAATGTTGTTATCTAACTTCTCCACATTAGTCAACATTTTTTTAGATTGATTGATTGAGAGTTTGACCTTGATATTTTTAGAGTGTCATGTGAAATTCAAATTATTTCCATCAACACAATTTTATTACTATCATAAAAAAATTATAACTCTCTGGACACTGTTCAATTCAAACGAAATTTAAAAATAAACAAATTAAACGTATGAATAAATTGAAATGGAATTTCGTTCCATACTTTATTCTTTATTTCGATATCTTTGGACTTATTTAGGGATTTTACGTTTACATTTTGGAGTCATTGCTACAGCAGAGGTGTTGACTTTCTTTCTATTGTTCCATGGATTTATTTACTTTTCGTCTGCATTCTCGTTTGCTTTCCACGAGTTGAGATGAACGAGGCTGCTTTCTAGGAGCCACATTTTTATACTCTGCCAGCGAAGATTCTTTCACTTAATTCAAATTCATACAAGTATAAAAAGCCTCGAGGAAAATATATACAGTTCTTTCGAAGAAAATCGGAACGATTCGTTGAATGGAACATTCAGAAAGTTTGAAAATCTGAGGAGACCACAATTGATATAAAGGATTCGAACTTACATTTTTATCGTCTGGCGAACTCATATTTAATAAAAACAATGGGAGAAAATTCTGACATAAATTTTGAATGATTTTCTTTCGTATCTGAATACTGTATGACAATATTTTGCAACCTTTAACCTCAATCTTTGCTGTTCGATCCTATTCTCGTTTTTGGACGTGGTAGCCCCAAAAAAGACCGTCTTGGACAACGAGGGCTGATGCACGTTAAACCTGTTGTGGCCTCAATATCGTCACGTTGGAGTAGTGTGGAAGTTCGGAGAGAGTGGGGTTCCAGATCAAGTGTGACTTCGTCATCTGACCGTGCATCAAAATTACGCGGTGTTCTCGGATCTCTCCCTTCGGGGGTTGATCCCAGACCGTCGCCAATAGCCCGTTGTGGATAACGGTGGCTGGTGCACGTTAAACTTGTCGTGGCCTAAAATATCCTCACGTTTGAGTTGTGTGGAAGTTAAGAGAGTGGGGTGCGAGATCAGAAGTGACTTCGTCATCTGACAGTGCTTCAAAATTACGCGATGTTCTCAGATCTTTCCCTTCGGGGGTTGATCCCGGACCGTCGCCAATAACTCGTTGTGTTGCTCCAGTGCTTACGTTAGTTAAATACCTACCTACCTTAAATCTACAGTCAACTATTTGTAAACAGTTTCCACTTCTAGTTGGATTAGATATTAGGATTAGAATAGATTGGATGGTACTTTAATAAACGTCGCACTGGAGCTACACAACGGGCTATTGGCGACGGTCCGGAATAAATCACAAAGTGAAAGATCCGAGGACAATACAATTTTTGTACAATTTTGAACCTTGATCAGATGACAATCTAGTGAGAAGAATCGATGACCTCTTGTCTGTATGCTCAATTGGAATACAAGTTTGCTTACAATATTTTAGGCGACAAATTGTTTTGAATATATTAATGCAAACTCATGCTCTTACCCCCTTCCCATGGGTCCAACATACGCCCCCCCCCCACACACACCCATCCCAAAATATTACAAGCTCACAATGTTATCGCCCATTTTGGGAAACTGACTCAAACAAACTTTTCATAAAACGTTTTCATCCATATTTTTCAACCGCTCTCACAGCATCTGTTCTGGACACTGGACATTTGTTTCCCTGCTCCACATTCTATTTGGCGGTCCGTCTGCAATATGACGTTCCTGTTATTTAGTATGATAAATAGAGTGCTTTTAGGAGTGTTAGTTCGGGAAATTCCCGTTTTCGAAAGATGATTTGTATCTATTCTTTCCAAGGATTTCTTTTTTCTTGTCTGGATGGACATCGCTGGGTTCTACTTGGTCTTTTGTAAATGAGGCATTGTTAGCTAAGTGGAAAAATTGTCTGGACTCTACTGAAATGACGCGTCAAGAGAAACAGGTGCGAATCAGGCGTTTGGCGATAGGGGGAGACCTCCAAACCGCCAAATCATGTCTAAAAAAACCTTAGCTGTGTATCTTTTGAGTAAAATCATCTCAAAAGCTAGTTATTTAACCTTTTTACTACGGATATAGGTATAACAAGCGCGATTCTTATAACTTTAAAAGGAACAACTGTTGTAAAAGCCCTAGTCTACATTTTTTCTTAGCACGATTATCATAAATTTCAAAGTACAACTGATGTACTGGCCGTAGTCTAAATTCTTTCTTAGCCCGCTTCTTCTAACGTTCAAGGTAGAACTGCTGTACTGGCCGTTGTCTAAATTCTTTCTTGGTCCTATTCTTATAACATTCAAAGTAGAACTGCTGTACTGGCCGTTGTCTAAATTCTTTCATGGCGCGATTCTCATAACTTCCAAAGTAGAACTGCTGTACTGACCTTAGTCTAAATTTTTTCCTAGCGCGATTATCATAACTTTCAAGTACAACTGATGTACTGGCCGGATTCTAAATTTTTTCTTGGCGCGATTCTCATAACTTCCAAAGTAGAACTGCTGTACTGACCTTAGTCTAAATTTTTTCCTAGCGCGATTATCATAACTTTCAAGTACAACTGATGTACTGGCCGGATTCTAAATTTTTTCTTGGCGCGATTCTCATAACTTCCAAAGTAGAACTGCTGTACTGACCGTAGTCTAAATTTTTTCCTAGCGCGATTATCATAACTTTCAAGTACAACTGATGTACTGGCCGGATTCTAAATTTTTTCTTCGCGCGATTCTCATTACTTCCAAAGTAGAACTGCTGTACTGACCTTAGTCTAAATTTTTTCCTAGCGCGATTATCATAACTTTCAAGGTACAACTGATGTACTGGCCGGATTCTAAATTTTTTCTTCGCGCGATTCTCATAACTTCCAAAGTAGAACTGCTGTACTGACCTTAGTCTAAATTTTTTCCTAGCACGATTATCATAACTTTCAAGGTACAACTGATGTACTGGCCGGATTCTAAACTTTTTCTTGGCGCGATTCTCATAACTTCCAAAGTAGAACTGCTGTACTGACCTTAGTCTAAATTTTTTCCTAGCACGATTATCATAACTTTCAAGGTACAACTGATGTACTGGCCGGATTCTAAACTTTTTCTTGGCGCGATTCTCATTACTTCCAAAGTAGAACTGCTGTACTGACCTTAGTCTAAATTTTTTCCTAGCACGATTATCATAACTTTCAAGGTACAACTGATGTACTGGCCGGATTCTAAATTTTTTCTTCGCGCGATTCTCATAACTTCCAAAGTAGAACTGCTGTACTGACCTTAGTCTAAATTTTTTCCTAGCACGATTATCATAACTTTCAAGGTACAACTGATGTACTGGCCGGATTCTAAACTTTTTCTTGGCGCGATTCTCATAACTTCCAAAGTAGAACTGCTGTACTGACCTTAGTCTAAATTTTTTCCTAGCACGATTATCATAACTTTCAAGGTACAACTGATGTACTGGCCGGATTCTAAACTTTTTCTTGGCGCGATTCTCATAACTTCCAAAGTAGAACTGCTGTACTGACCTTAGTCTAAATTTTTTCCTAGCACGATTATCATAACTTTCAAGGTACAACTGATGTACTGGCCGGATTCTAAACTTTTTCTTGGCGCGATTCTCATAACTTCCAAAGTAGAACTGCTGTACTGACCTTAGTCTAAATTTTTTCCTAGCACGATTATCATAACTTTCAAGGTACAACTGATGTACTGGCCGGATTCTAAACTTTTTCTTGGCGCGATTCTCATTACTTCCAAAGTAGAACTGCTGTAGTGGCCGTTGTCTGAATTCTTTCTTGGCGTGATCATGGCACAACTGCTGTATAGACCGTAGTCAAAAGTTTAAACAAGGTTCTGACCACTACAGATCACCACCAGGAAGGTTAAATCTAAGGTCGTCATAAAACGAGTCTTGTCGAGAAAGGAAAATCAGCAACTCATTTTGAATTGACGGTCTCGATCCCTGCCATCTGCTTCCCCTCACTTCCAACCTCATTAAAGGCATTTTGACAGCCTCGTTGGGCAGATATTGGATGTCAAAAGACACACTAATCGACTGTAATGGGATACCGATCGACACTTCGACCGCGTCCTGACAGGAGAGTTGCATAACTCCCTTCTCTCCTTTCAGACATTCTCTCGTGGTCTCTTTAGAGAAGCAATTTTTTAAATTCGTATCATAGCAATCAGAAATGAGGCTCTCACAGCAAGAGTGGCTTAAAACACCTACATTCCCAACGGATATAAATGTGCTTTTCTTGTCACCATTTTCTACCGATTTTTATGTATCCACTAGAGTGGTCACAAGGTATATGGGGAAATTTTTTTTTTCGCTCAGTTTTAAACGGCAGCCCCCTAAAAGTTGCCAATAGGCTAGAAAATGTGAATGGCAAAGTTTCAGCTCAACCTTATAACATTAACTCGTGCCTCATTGAGGTTAAAGTTAAGAAAAACAGCGATTTTTAGAAAAAATCGTAGTTTTTACTCCTTAAAATCGAAACCATTCGTCCTAGAAACCTGTTTCTTGTCTCATTTCATAGAACATTATATTGACTTGAAGTTCGATCGGATCCACATTTTTTCTAAAACTGATAGAATGGTATTTAGCATTTTTCAGGTAAGGTCGTAGCGGATATCCTCAAAAGTGAATTTTCATGCAAAGGCCAAAAAACATTATACTATTCAATTACATCTGCTTTCCAGATTTTGCTTTTAGTATTTTTCATTTTGTACATTAAAAAGGTTTTAGTTTAGAGGTATTTTCAAAAGTAAATTCAACAACATTCAATTTTAAAATGAAGGAATTAGGTGTAAAGAAGAGAAACAGAGGAGTAAAAATGACGACAAATAAGGTTCAAATGTATTTTATTAATTATATTATTGAATTATATATCATTACATTATTATTATTTAAATATACATATTAAATGGTAATTACAAATTAAGGTGGTAATGTCTTAGATATTGTAGTTTTTGAAGAGTCCGGAAAAATTTGCCGAAATTCAGATACAATGTGTAGAAGAAACTGCCTTTGTTCTTTGTCTTTCATCAAAGAGGAAATGAAGTCTTTAATTAATTTTACTCCTCTCTCTCTGCAGTGTCATTAACAACCCTTAAACCGTTCACTATTTTTTAGCTTTTAAATAATGTTGATTTTCACACCATATATCGGGATCAGTATTTAAAAAATCTGTATCGATTTCAAATCTCTTAAAAAATTAAGCTCGAGGAGAAACAAAATAATCAACTTCTTTGTCCAATAAATGAACAACTTGTTGGAGATTGAGTTTGGGTTTTACATCCCTATCATCGCAATCATTTTCATCATTTTCTACTTCGGACCTTAATTTTAAAAACTTGCTTGTTTTGACACTTTTTCCCAAAGTATCATAGAAAAAAAAAGGCAGCTTGCTCCGAGTTGAGGTACTACAGATGGTTTACTATTTTAGACAGTGCCTTGTGTGCAACCTCTGTATCAATTTTCCTGTATTGAACTAAAGATTTTAATAATTGTAGGTCTAGGTTGTGGGTTTGTGGGCATTGAACCATGCTTTTACAAAAATATTGTCTATAAAGAAACAAATATCTTCAGTACCTTTTCCTTTTAAGTCAGTTAACGAAAATTGATCCCTGAAAAGATACATTTTGAGAGAATAAATGGCCTTTGCCGTCCATCTGACGGGATGAATAGAACCAGGTACTCTAAAAGTAATGTCTTTTTGAGGTAGAACATGAATTAAGCAAAGTTGGATGAATTCTTTACAATCATCCCTGGGCTATCGGTTTTTTAATCGTTCAAAAAAGAAAACTTGATATTTGGTCTGGATTACTTATTTTATTTCTAATATTTTCATCTTCTGCACCTGTTTTATATGTATTATTGTCTAGCTTAGACCACCCAATCTGGAATTTTCGAAAAATATCTGGCTGAAGACCAGTGGATGTGCCCATTTTGCAATTAAAAACTGCTTTGTAAGCAACTTCTAAAATATGGTGGCAACATGCTGAATACAGAAAGATTTTCTCTAATAGTTTTTTAATACGATTTTGAAGATATCCACTACAACCTGACCTGAAAAATGCTAAATACCACTCACAAGTTGTATCTGAAGAACTTTTACAAGTTGTATCTGAATGTAGGCACATTTTTGAAGGACTCTTTAAAAGCTACAGTATCTACAATATATTGGACAAAGAAGTTAATTATTTTGTTTCTCCTCGAACTCTAAATTTTTTTAAAGAGATTTGAAATTGATACAGATTGTCTAAATACTGATCCCGATGGTGTGAAAATCAACATTATTTAAAAGCTAAAAAAACAGTGGACGATTTAAGTGTATTAATGACACTGCAGAGAGAGGAGTAAAATTAATTAAAGACTTCAATTCCTCTTTGACGAAAGACGAAGAACAACGGCAGTTTTTTTTACAAGTTGTATCTGGTTGTCGGCAAATTTTTCCGGACTCTTCAAAAACTACAATATCTAAGACATTACCACCTTAATTTGTAATTACCATTTAATATGTATATTTAAATAATAATAATGTAATGATATATAATTCAATAATATAATTAATAAAATACATTTGAACCTTATTTGTCGTCATTTTTACTCCTCTGTTTCTCTTTTTTACACCTAATTCCTTCATTTTAAATTTGAATGCTGTTGAATTTACTTTTGAAAATACCTCTAAACTAAAACCTTTTTCATGTACAAAATGAAAAATACAAAAAGCAAAATCTGAAAAGCAGATGTAATTGAATAGTATAATGTTTTTAGGCCTTTGCTTGAAAATTCTTTTTTGAGGATATCCACTACGACCTTACCTGAAAAATGCTAAATACCATTCTATCAGTTTTAGCAGAAATGTGGATCCGATCAAACTTCAAGTCAATAAAATGTCCTATGAAATTAGACAAGAATCAGGTTTCTAGGACGAATAGTTTCGATTTTAAGGAGTAAAAACTACAATTTTTTGCTAAAAATTGCTGTTTTTCTTAATTTTAACCTCAAAGAGACACGGGTTAATATTATCAGGTTGAACTGAAACTTTGACAATCATATTTTCTAGCCTATTGGCAACTTTTAGGGGGGTGCCATGGAAGAAATTCGAAAATTGATTTCTTGTGACCACCCTAATATCCACAGTATGGGAAGTTCAGGTGTTGCCTCGTCATATGAACGTGGTTTAAAACTACGTGGTGTTGTCCTCGAATCTTTCCCTTAGAGGATTGATCCCGGACCGTCATTAACAGCCCGTTGTGTTGCTCTAGTATGACGTTAATTAAAAATTAACAAATACAACAATATGGTAGTAGATCCGACCAGCCAGTCAGGTGGTTAAGGTCTCTAGATCCTATAACTCTAGATCGGAAGGTTCCTGGTTTTAATCCGTGTCAATGCATGGATGTTTGTAAGCGTATGGTGTAGAGGCGGCTGGTGCACCTTAAATCTATCGTGGCCGAAAATTCTCACGTTGGGTTGGTGTGGAAATTTGGAGAGTGGGGTGCCAGCTCAGGTGTTGCTTCGTCATCTGACCGTGGTTCAAAATGACGAGGTGTTGTCCTCGGATCCTTCCCTTAAGGGATTGATCCCGGGCCGTCGTCAATAGCCCGTTGTGTTGCTCAAGTACGAAGTTAACTAAAATTACCATTACCATTACCCGGACCGTCATTAACAGCTTATTGTGTTGCTCTAGTATAACGTTAATTAAAAATTACCAAATACAACAATATGGTAGTAGATCCGACCAGCCGGTCTGGTGGTTAAGGTGTTAAACTCTAGATCGGGAGGTTCCTGGTTTTAATCCGTGTCAGTGCATGGATGTTTGTGAGCGTATGGTGTAGAGGCGGCTGGTGCACCTTCAATCTGTCGTGCCCGAAAGTCCTCTTGATGGGTTGGTGTGTAAGTTTGGAGAGAGGGGTGCCAGTTCAGGTGTCGCCTCGTCATCTGAAGTGGTTCAAAATTACGAGGTGTTGTCCTCGGATCTTTCCCTTAAGGGACTGATCCCGGACCGTCGTCAATAGCCCGTTGTGTTGCTCTAGTACGACGTTAACTAAAATTACCAATTACCATCCGGACCGTCGTCGACTCCACTGTGTTACTCGGGTACCTCAATTTAAAATGATCAAATTATTATTACCACAATATGGTAGGTTGGTATCCCAATTAGAGTCGCACTGGAGCAACACAACGGGCCATAGGCGATAGTCTGGGATGAAATCCAGAGGGAAAGGTCTGAGGACAGCACCACGTCATTTGGAACCACGGTCAGATGACGAGGGCAAAACCTGAGCTGGCAACCTAATCTCCAGACTTCCACACCAAGTCAACGTGAGGGCATTTGAGACCACGACAGATTTAACGTGCACACACTCCCTTTGTACACGATGGTCTTTAGTCGGATTCAAACTCGCAACCATCCGGTTGCTAATCCGTTACTTTTCCATCCGGGCTAGCACGACCGTATCCACAATATGACTTGAGATTCCAAATATTTATTTTTCATTGATATCATTAATTATTTTGTAATTTTAGAAGACTTGAAACTGCACATTTAAAAAAGAATAAAAGGACTTGATATAATAAAATTTTCGTGTTTTTGTGGGTGTCCACTGTTACTCTGAGAGCCTCAAATGTGGGACGCAATGACCGTAATTCAATGAGTACAACGGGCAATACTGGATAACGACGGATTTCAGGTGTGCCACATAAAGTAATAAATTTCAGCGACGCACTAAAAGATCTACGTATTATATACACTGCCCTACAATAATGAACCTGACGCCAGCTGATTTGCATAAAATCCGACTGCTTGTTTGGGGGTGTTTTTCGTGGTATGGCCAGGGACCTTTGCGTGGTGTTCCTGGTCAATTGAATGCCGACGCCTACACGAACATTTTTGACAATCGTTTCTTCCTACGCTTTGGCCATTTTATGGAATGGACAAATGTTACTTCCAGAACGACAACGCACCGTGTCATGTTGCAGCCTCTGTCAAGCAGTGGTATCAAGATATGGATGTAAAACGTCTTCCCTGGCTTGCTCAGAGTCCCGACCTAAACCCCATGGAACATCTGTGGGACGAGATATAGGGTCGCCTACGGACCAGGGAACCCCGTCCGAAATCTTCAGCTCAGCTGGTGACATTCTTGCAGCCGGATTGGACACAAATTCCCATAGCTGTGTATCAAAACCTTGCTGAAAGTATGCCCAGAAGGGTCGCTAGTGTCTTTGCTGCACGTGGGGGACGATCCCCCTATTAAAGAATGTATTCTTTCCCTTATACCATCACATCTTACTGTTCGGTCCATTATTGTAGGGTAGTGTATTGTGTGTGTATTGTGTGGTAGTGTAGTGTATTGTATTCTTGAATGTATGTGACACAGAAATTAAAGTTATTCGTTTCTTGAATTTCTTTCAATTTTTAAGAGCCGCAGTATTACAGTTTGAAGGAAGGTATTTCAATTAACGTCACACAGAAACAAACACAACAGGCTATTGGTCACGGTTCTCTATCAATCCCTAAGGTAAAGATCCCTGGATAACACCTCGTAATTTTGAACCTCGGTCAGATGATGAGGCCAAACTTCCACACCATGCCAATGTGACCCGATTTAAAGAGTAACGGATTAGCATCCGGAGGTTTGCGAGTTCTAATCCAACCAAAGACCGTCGTATAGATGGGAGTTGGTGCACGTTAAATATGCTGTGGCCTGAAATGTCGTCACGTTGGCGTAGAAATTTGGAGAGTAGGGTTCCAGCTCAGGTGTTGCTTCGTCATCTGACCGTGGTTCAAAATTACGATGTGTTATTTTCGGATATTTCCCTTAAGGGATTGATCCCGCACCGTTGTCAATAGCCCGTTTTGTTGCTCTAGTACGACGTTAACTAAAATTATCTTACCTTTTCCCAGGTTATAACGCCGGTATAGTGGTTAAGATGTTAGCCTATAGATCGGAAGGTTCCTGGTTCGAATCTGGGTGCGGCCATGGATGTTTGTAAGCGTATGGTGTAGAGGAGGCTGGTACATCTTCAATCTGTCGTGGCCGAAAGTGATCACATTGGGTGGGTGTGGACGTTTGGAGAGTGGGGTGCCAGCTCAGGTGTTGCTTCGTCATCTGACCGTTGTTCAAAATGACGAGGTGTTGTCCTCGGATCTTTCACTTCACTGAAAATAAGAATCAACACCTCAATAAAAGTAAAATTTCCACTCTGAATCGACTTGTGCGAAAGGTTTCTTCAAAAGAACTACAAAATTTCAATTAGAAATATGAATACTATGTCCTTGTTGGACTTGTGTGCTTTAAAGCTTGCGGTTAGAAGAGGATATTGTTCTATATTTACCCGGTTTTTAAACGGAGTCTTTGAAAGTGAAATGAAAAAGTTTGCTTACAAAGACACAAGTTGTTCAGAAAATCATAAAAAATTTTAGCAGTAGCCTCAGGGTCGCTTTGCTTTACCTATTCCCCAAATATTTGTCCAAACTTTTATTGTTTCTTCCTTTTTCGCTAACAATTTTATATGGAAAGGAGACTTGTGTGTGCACATTTTTTTTTAAATATTTACTTTCCTTCGAGCATACTACACGTCTTTCCTGTTATATGCTATATTATAGAGTAAAAAACATTGAAGGATTTTTCTAAAATTTGAATATGGAGTTTTAAGATAACTACAGCGGGACCCAAGTGCTTGATAGAGTCCGATAAAGCACTCTGTCAGGTTCTTCTAAATATGAACCCTCGGGTTCATCTTTAGGTACGTACGGGCATCCCCAACCTCACGGTACCCAAGCGATCTTTCCACCCTTTCATTTTCATCCTCGTCTACCCTTCTGCTTTTTTACTATTCTTCCTCCCTCATTATGTTGTCAACCTCCACCCCATCAACGACCCAATATATGGCCCGAGTTTAAACAGGCTCTGTGTTCGAATCCAGGTCTTCGCATAGATATTTCTAGTAATTCGAAATGCCCTTGTAGTACTAGGTCTAGGTTTAACTGTCTCGTGAAGCGAAAATTGACCGTAGAGCCACAAAACGACTCAACTAATTTTGTCGTGAAATTTGTCGTTTTAATTAACGTCGTACTAGAGCAACACAACGAGCTATTGACAACGGTCAAGGATCAATCCCCCAAGGGAAAGAACCGAGGACAACACATCGTCATTTTGAACCACGGTCAGATGACGAGGCAAAACCTGAGCTGGCACCCCACTCTCCAAACTTACACATGAACACAACGTGAGGACTTTTGACCACGACAGATTTAAGGTGCAACAGCCTCCTCTACACCATATGATTGCAAACATCCATGCACTGACCCGTATTCGAACCAGGAACCTTCCGATCTAGAGGCTAGCACCTTAACCACCAAACCGGTTGGTCAGTCAGATTTCGATGGACCATGTCCTTAGAAGAAAACTGACCCTGTCTCGATTTTATTAAAAACTCGGCACTATCTTGTTGACGAGATATCTCGTCATTAGCGCAATGGGTTCTGTCGATGTATCGTCGAAACCACCTGAAAGTTCAAACAGATACCATCAATAAGATATAAACAAAAAAGAGAAACTTCAACACAGATGCCTTCGACCAACCGGCATAGTGTTTAAGGTGTTAGCCTCTAGATCGGAAGGTTCTGGTTCGAATCCAGGTCCGGGCATGGATGTTTGTGAGCTTATGGTGTAGAGGCGGCTGGTGCATCTTCAATCTATCGTGGCCGAAAGTCCTCACGTTGGGAGGGTGTGAAAGTTTGGAGAGTGGGTTACCAGCTCAGGTGTTGCTTCGTCATCCGACCGTGGTTCAAAGTTACAAGGTGTTGTCCTCGGATCTTTCCCTTGCGGGATTGATCCCGGACCGTCGTCAATAGCCCGTTGTGTTACTCTAGTACGACGCTAATTATTAATTACTAATCAAGGCAGATGCTATACTAGCAGACCTGTTATCTCGCGATCCTCAATCTCTCCCTAAACCGTTAGCGTGAGGACAGGCAAGAAATGTAACAAACACGAAAACACAAATTCGTCCAATCTATTACATCCTTCATTATTAAATCTTCAGCAGGACGTCCTGCACTTAATAAGGACGTAAAACGTGATTTATCCCAGACCTCCATTCGCGTCCCATTGTATGTGAGTGGAAAAACAGTTCATTATGGGTTTCTGGTATTTGGGAAAATAAACGAAACGGTGCTTTATATCATGTGACGTAATAAAGGGAGACAGAAAAGCGGGGACAAAGCGTTCGCTCGGCTCAATTGTGTCGTTATTAGGTCCATTGTGTTCGAACCTTAATCTCCTGCATGGGCAATCGCGAGTAATCTTTATCCGCAGGTAAATGGGCTTTCCGAGGTTGGGGGGATGCGAGGCAATTTCGATCAAACGAAAGGTGTAGCGCAGTGGGAAGAGCGTCACACTAGCGACCGGACGGTTGTAAGTTCGAATCCAGACAAAGATCGACGTGTACGAAGGGGGCTGGTACAAGTTAAACCTGAAGTGTGGCCTCAAATGCCCTCACGTTGGTGTGGCCTGGAAGTGTGGATATTAATATAGTCATCTTTTGAATTACGTCACACTAGAGCAACAGAACGGGCTATTGACGACGGTGCGGGGTCAGTCCTTTAAGGAAAAGATTCGAGGACAACACCCCGTAATTTTGAACCACGGTCAGATGACGAAGTAACACATGAGCAGGCACCTCACACTCCAAACTTCCACACCCACACAATGCAAGGACTTTCGGCCACGAAAGATTTTCGGTGCACCAGCCGCCTCTACACCATACGCTCACAAACATCCATGCCTGGACCCCGATTCGAACCAGGATCCTTCCGATCTAGAGTCTAACACCTTAACCACTATACCGGTTGGTCGGCGAAAGATGACGAAGGAGCTAGCACACTACTCTTTAAACTTCTACACCAACCCAACGTGATGACTTTCGGCCGCGACAGATTTAAGGTGCACTAACCACTTCTACAACATACGCTTATAATTATCTATGCACTGACCCGGATACGAACCAGGAACCTTCCAATCTAGAGGCTAACACCTTAACCATCATACCGGTTGTTCGGCGTCCTCACGTTGGGTTGGCGTGGAAGTTTGGAGAGTGGGGTGCCAGCTCAGGTGTTGCTTCGTCATCTGACCGTGGTTCAAAATTACGAGGTGTTGTCCTCGATTCTTTCCCTTGAGGGACTGATTCCGGACCGTCGTCAATAGCCCGTTGTGTTGCTCTAGTACGACATTAACTAAAATTACAATTACCAATTACCGGTTGTTCGGCTGAAGTATTATATTGAAATTTTAATTAACGTCGCACTAGAGCAACACAACGGGCTATTGATCACGGTCCTGGATCAATCCCTTAAGGGAAAGATTCGAGGACAGCACCTCGTAATTCGGAACCACGGTCAGATGACGAAGCAACACCTGAGCTGGCACCTCACTCTCCAAACTTTCACACCAACCCAACGTGAGGAATTTTGGACACGACAGATTTAAAGTGCACCGGCCGCTTCTACACCATACGCTTACAAACATGCATGCCCGAACCCGGATTCAAACCAGGAACCTTCCGATCAAGAGGCTTACATCTTAACCAACAGATCAGTTGGTCGGCTAGCGGTCAAGTTGTTATCCTCTAGAGCGGAAGGATCCTGGTTCGATTCCGGGTCAGTGCATGGATGTTTGTAAGCGTATGGTGTAGAGGCGGCTGGTACACCTTTAATCTGTCGTGGCCGAAAGTCCTCACGTTGGATTGGTGTGGAGGTATGGAGAGTGGGGTGTCAGCTCAGATGTTGCCTCGGATCTTTCCCTTGGGGGATATATACCGGACCGTTGTCAATAGTATGTTGTGTTGCTCAAGTACGGCATCAATTAAAAAAAATTACTATTCTTGGCCAACTCAATAATTCTCCTGACCTTTTTGACGAGGAATACTTTTGCAGCAGATTGCACAACAAATAGTTTTTAAAATAAAACATTTTATTTCATACTCACATGTAAAAACAAAAAACCAAATCAGAAAAAATACCAAAACTTCCTTGCAAAAGCACATCCCGTTAAAATGACTCGCGGAGCTACCAATCTTTTATGGCGTGAAAATAGGTGTCACACCCGTCAACGAATGTCATTTTATAGTGTATTTTAAAGAAGATTTACAGTGGCTAGCCATCATTAGCTTATTAAAAATTCACGAGACCGAAAGTTATAAAAACTACCTTCCAGAGATAACGACTTGAAAAGTGGGTTGAAAAAAGTGTCTTAGAGGAAACGATCTTTAGATCCGTGGAACAGTAAGGAACAGAACACTGATCGTTTGACAATGCTTCAGTTACGTAGGCCAATTTTATTTATTTTTAGTTCCTGTTTATGAAACCTGCGTATGTAGCTTCCTGATTATACACAGTCCAGTCACATTAATGTGACCACCACCTACTTTCGACGTCAACGTGAAATAACCAATCACAAAAGGGTGGTGACAGCGCATTGCAGTGCAGTGTATATACAGTATGTCCTAGGGCATCGGAAAGCATTTCAATCGTTGGCGTAATGCAGAAACGTAGCGATTTATCCCACGTCTAAAAGGGCATGATTATTGGCTTTCGGGCCAAGGGTGGAAGCATTTCGGAAACGGCTAATTTTGTGAATCCAGAATCAGCGGCGTGGCACATGAGGTGCACCACGGGCTATAGATGACAGAGGCGAGCGAAGGCTACGGACATGCGTTCGGGCGAATAGACGTGCAACTGTTGAGCAACTGACAGCCCCGATGAACCAAGGGGCTACCAAGAGTGTATCCTCAACAACGGTTCAGCGAACGTTGCTGCGCATGGGCCTCCGCAGCAGACATCTGATCAATGCACCTATGCTGACTGCTGTTCATCGGCGACGAAGGCTGGAATTTGCACGCCACGTACCGCAACTGGACGTCCACAGAGTGGCGAAAGGTGGCTTTTTTCGATGAATCACGTTTTATGCTCCATCGGACAGATGGACGTTAGCGTATACGGCGTGAAACGTCACCTTTCACAACGTCAACTTTTCAAGTCTGAAAGCAAACACCCTGCAACAATTGCCGGAAGGATCTAGGCTGGAGGAGGGAGCATTATGGTTTGGGGAATGTTTTCCTGGCACTCACTGGGTGCACTCATCATCAGAAACCTAATTGACTCTCTTCCTGCACGTCTCGCAGCGGTCCGCTGTGCCAAAGGTGGTTATTCTGGCTTTTGACAGGTGGTCAAATTTAATGTGACTGGACTGTGTATTTGTAGGTATGTGATGTATTTTCTGGTCAAGGTAAATAGAGATTACGGTAGTGTTTCCGCTTTGAAACGTTTTCTATGCGTATTCCGATTGCGACGTCAGTTGGCTAGTTTCTGGAATACGATTTCATCACCGACGCCAATGAAACTTACAACGAATAAATTCCGCGTTAATATATTCCTGTTATTAAAAATTGTCCGGAATGCTTCTTTAAAATACATCTATAGTAGATATCGTCTGCAAATTTTTCTTAAATATTTTTACGACCTGCATAAATACGTGGTAACAATCAGGGATTTATTTAATTTTATCGTCTGAAAATAAATGTGTTTTTAATGATGGAAGAATTTTCACTTCGTTAATTTTCCGGAATGTCGAATGTCTTTTTTTTTTAATCCAATGGCGGGCGTTGTTGATTTGTAATTATTTTGCCACTACAAGGCCAGAAGTGATGGTCATTTGTGAAGGAGCACCCAATGGGCGACCATCATTAACCCTAACAAGAACAGTAAAATTTACATTCATGCTCTGACCCCGGATTCGAACCAGGAACCTTCCGATGCAAAGGACAACACCTTACCCACTTCACCGGTGGAATGTCGAATGTAGTTGAGCAAAAAACATGCATTCAATTTTGTTTCCGCAATTTAATTTCTGCTACAAACACATTTGAAATGTTGCAAAAAGCTTTTACAGATGACTGTTGATCAAGAACAAGAGTATGTGATAGGTAATTGTAATAGTAAATTTAGTTAACGTCGTACTAGAGCAACACAACGGGCTTTTGACGACGGTCCGGGTTCAATCCCTTAAGGTAAAGAACCGAGGACAACACTTCGTCATTTTGAACCACGGTCAGATGACGAAGCAACACCTGAGCTGGCACCCCACTCTCCAAACTTCCACACCCACCCAACGTGAGAACTTTGGGCCAAGACAGATTTAAGGTTCACTAGCCGCCTCTACACCATACGCTTACAAAGATCCATGCGCTGACCCGGATTCGAACCAGGAACCTTCCGATCTAGAGGCTAACACCTTAACCACTATACCGGTTGGTCGATAGTATTTGATAGGTTCAAAAAGTTTAAAGAGGGTAGAGAAATCCGTCGTAGATGATTCGCAATCTGGTGGACCACCCACTTCAACTCATGATCAACATGTCAATCAGGTCAGAGAATGGGTGCTTAGTGATCGTCGTTGAACAACAAGTGACGTTATGGAAAAAGTTCTTATATCATTCGTTAATCTGTCGTGGCCAAATTACTCATGTTGGCGTGATGTAGAAGTTTGTAGAGTCGGCCAGTACAGGTGTGAAGTAGTGTTGTCCTCGGATATTTCCCTAGGGACATATCCCGGACGCATATTACCAACCTTTACCTGGAATCGAAGACATGTGAAAATTTTAAGCCCGCTGATTCGTTGCTATCTCTTTCCGAGCTCTATGACGTCACTCACCCATAGTCCGCCCTCCGCATGTGTGAAAAGTATCACTATTTACTTGCGATGTTTGCGAAAAAAAAGTTGAAACTGCTTCGACCGAAAATAGAAAACTAATAAAAAAGAAAGCGATAGCTTTTAGATGATTACCAAGCGACAGTTCAACGGCTTGTGCCATGTACTCGTAATTAGGGATGCGACATCGACAGCAAAACATCGATGTTGATAATACATCGACCCAAAAACATCGATGCATTTAAAATTCAGTGTATTTAAACTCCCCCCCCCATTTCTTAAAACTGGTTTAGCAACTAGTGATGTCACATCGGCTCCAATGCATCAATGTTTTTATAAAACATCAATGTTTTGAAAACATCGAATACCATCCCTACTTTTCAGGCCCTTCACTCTTGGCCACTTTGGTCTATAAGTATGTTCAATTTGCTGATTATAAAAATTATGTTACTTTGTTAATTTTAAAATTTTTATAACGATACTTTATTCATTTAAAAATAAAACATCGACAACGTAAAAACATCGACACGTATAAACATCGATGTTACAAAAACATCGACTCCAATACATCGATGTTTTAAAAAAAAACATAGTTTTAATGTTAGTATATAGATTCTACACGCATAATTAAAAAATAATCTATTTTCGAACTTTAAAGGACACTTGGGACCTAGAACAGAATACAAGACGGAAACAATGGAGTTTTTAGTTATTACTGGGGATCTGTTGTATAGATTCATTACTTATGTTGCAGAGGTTTTGCCACCGGCTTTCAGTTCAAGTAGAAACTACCGAGTAATGACAGAGTCCACGTGAAGCATCGCAATTAATGATGATGTCACGTAGTGACGTCATAGTCGACAGTTTAGAACCAACGAATCAGCGGGCTTAAAATTTCCCTATGTCTTCTATTCCAGGTAAAGGTTGTTAATATGCATCCCTGACCGTCGTCTGTAGTCCGTTGTGTTGTTCCAATGCGACTTTTTTTAAAATAGCAAATTCCATTTTATGCATTCCCATAGGTTTAGAAACATTCGTCCTATTTTATTTTCACTTAACATTTCAAAGTAAAGTGTTTTCAAGGACCAAATTACAACACCGCATCAGCGACGCTTGTCTTTTGAGTCCTTTCCCCCATTCCGGATTGAAATTAATCGCTGCAAGTGGCGCGTTCCGAAAGCCCGAGCTGTCGATCCGTTTTCTTGAGAATAATCAACCGCTTACGGCCGCATCTTTTCGAGGACGCTCGCGCACTTTAGAGGACGAACAGTTGGCATCGGACCAGGCAGACAGTCAGACTGACTGTCTCACAGGGACCAAAGGGTGAAGGGGTGTCTTGAGGTGAAGGTCTGGGGCCACCAATGTGCGCGAAAGGCGCCGGTTTCGTCGCGGAAGGGGGCGTTTTGAACGGCTTTTTCGTTTTGATTTGAAGAATTGTTTGACCTCGTAACTAGTTCCAGACTTAAAGTTTGTTTTGAGTTTCCTATGAGATCACAGTCGGTGTTGCCTTGATGCCGAACAGGAAAGTGGTAAGTGTTGAGGTTATCTCTGTCTAAATCAAGCTTCCGGGTTCGCCGTGAGAGCCGCTGTTGCCCAGTCGGTGGTCACGGATTATCCATCGGATGGGTGGGAGCTGCAAACACAATCCAACTAACGACTATCATTGACACGGCGGGAGGAGCACGTAAAATCTGTCGTGGCCTGAAATGTCCACACGTCGACGTGGAGTGCCAGCTCAGATGCCAACCTCATCATCTGACCGTGATTTAAAATAAAGAGGTTCTGTCCTCGGTAGGTAGGTAGGTATTTAGGTAATTGGTAATTAACGTCATACTAGAGCAACACAACGAGCTATTGACAACGGTCCGGGATCAATCCCTAATGGGAAAGATCCGACGACAACACCTCGTCATTTTAAACCACGGTCAGATGACGAAGCAACACGTGAGCTGGTACCCCACTCTCCAAACTTCCACACCAACTCAACGTGAGGACTTTCGGCCACGACAGATTGAAGGTGCACAAGCCGCTTCTACATCAAACGCTTACAAACATCCATACCCGGATTGAAACCTGAAACCTTCCGATTCAGAGGCTAACACCTTGACCACTATACCTATATTTAGTTAACGGCTACCTATTCTGCGGGGAATATGTCCTGGGGTGTGCTTCTTGGATCTAACTGCATCCCGGATTTGCCTTGTGCTACTACTGTGGCCGAATTTAGTCTTTTGACCGGACACGATTGTCTTTGTGCCCATTTGTTTCGTTTTAATTTGACTAATTCACCTGACTGTATTTTGTGATTCAGGACAAGTCACGACTGCTGCTCATTTAAACGAGTATTCTGCACTGAATGATTGTATTGTTAAAAAATATTGGAGGGCTCGTTGCCTAATAACCTCATGGTCAACCACCTGCTATTTGTGAAATAAATTAACCCCCCATTGGCGGAACACAACGGGCTAAAGGCGGTGATCCGGGATCAAACCCGAAGGGAATGATCCGAGGACACCGTAATTCGAAACCAAGATCAGATGACAAGATGCACCAGCACCACACTTTGATTGGATTCGAACTCTTAATCCTCCAGTTGCTAATCCTTTAGTCTTTCAACTGGGCGACCATAACTCATGCTGTCTTCGTTTATTTTCCTTCGGAATGGATAACGAACAGTAACCCAGAGCCGGCTGTGTTGCTTCAGTGCTTTTTAGACTCAACACACTCGCCAGGGTTGCTATGGGTCGGTTGCTTTATCCACTGCGCTAACAACGTGCGAGTCGTGAGCGGTGTGTGTTCGATTCTTCCACGAATGGGACCGCGGTAGCCCGGTTGGTACAGTAATAGATTAACAACCGGAGGGTTTCGAGTTGGAATCCAACCACAGACCGTTGTGTTGAAGGCGAATTGGTGTATGTTAAACCTGTCGTGATATCAAATGTCCTCTCGTTTGTGTGGAAGTTTGGAGAGTGGGGTGCTAGCTCAGATGTCTCGTTATCTTTAAGTGGTTCAAAATGACGTGGTTATGGTCCTCGTATCTTTCCTTGAGGGGATTAATCTCTGACCGTCGTCAATAGCACATTGTGTTTTTAGTTAAAATTACGGTAACTTACCTTACGTTACAATACACTAAAAACATTTGTCGCCTAATGTATTGTCAAGATCATGTCAAGTATGATGTCATGTACTACTACTACTATAAATACCATTCGATTATAGTGTCCTTTGTAGCTCAGTGGATTTGTACACTGTGCAAGCAACCTTCGAGTTATAGGGGGCGCAGGTTCGATTCCTATGAGGTGCATTTCTATCTGGGTGTATTACTCTCTTCTGTGTCGCAAAACTTTCATTGTATGTATATGTATTACTTGATATTGTATGCGTTCTGACGCAGCATGGCCAAATATGGCCCTTACGCCATAGCAACCCCAAAACAACCAACCAACCTGTCTGATGTTTGGCGCTTCTTGGCCAAATATGCGTCACAAAATCCCCCCAAAAACCAACCAACCTGTCTGATGTTTGGCACTTCTTGGCCAAATATGCGTCACAAAACCCCAAAACAACAAATCAACCTGTCTGATGTTTGGTTGTACGATTACACACTACGATACGTTTTAACAATGGATCTCAGGGTTGTCGGCCAACACATGCATCAACCTTCTAATGAAATAGGCGGGGCAAGTTCCCTCAGTTTCATGACGTTTCTTCCGATTGCTCGGTTTGAAGCTCTGTCACGTGGTGGTGGGTAAGAGCATGAATCCTAAATTATGAATCGGTCAAAGCGACTATCCACCGTGATCCAAAACTCTCGTCAGCAATTCAACAGCCTTCGTCAATTGATTCCACATGATTTACCCTTCAGAGAACGTACGACAGCGACTTCGCCAACATGCTCCGTCTGCTTCCTAAGAAGGTCGACGCCTACCAGAAGACGTCAGTGTTACCTTCTTGGCAGGACTGAATTTTCTTTGATTCATCCAATTTGTGATTTTTAACTCCGTTTTGTGTTTGTTTTTTCAGGGTGGAACGGCTCGAGGATTGGCGGACAAAATCTCCAATCCCTGGAACTCGCGGCGGATGAATCGGCTGACCCCTCTATTGTTTGTTCTTTTCGCCTGCGCAGCATGGGGAGGATTCGGTGTTGCCACTCCGCACTCGCTGAAAGCTCCGAAAGTTCACAAACGAAGCAACTACCTCGCAGATGAGCTGCTCTTCGGTACGTCTCTGCTGTTCATTATGTGGAAAATGGGAACTGCACTTGATGATACTGTGAAGTGTTTAAGTATTATAGACGAGTTGCCTCGTTCATAGCTTTTAAAAAATTGGAGGCTCGTCATGATAAGAAAGTTAAGAAGATTACCTCCCAAGTTTTAGGGGGTGAGGCACCTAAACGTTAAAAAAAAATCCTTTTGAGATTTTCTCTGTTTATGAAAACTTGAATTGTTCTTTTTGTAACGATGCCTCATTTGTAGAAATCCGTTAATGGGAAGTATTTTTAAATATTTTTTAAAGTAGATGCACTATTACCGCCGATCCTTCCGAAGTTTAAAGCCCTATTTCTCAGAACATACTTTTTTCACATTTGGGGGCACATTACTCAAAACCTACTTGAGTTACATTCTTGAAACTTTTTATGTTTGCTTATGAAGTACTTTTAACACTTTAACACAAGGAATAAGAGATAAAATGCATACTTTTTAAAAATAATTATCTAAAATAATTAAATATTTTTGCCATTTTTAATAAAATTATAATTTTGTCAATTTTTACATAAAATTTAAAAAAAAACGTGTTAAATCTTTAAAAGTATGCAACTAATACACTGTGAAAATAATTTTAAATTAATACAGTAATTTATGAATAAATGAGATACCCCCAAAGTGTGTGAATTGAACAGGGCTGCCTATGGAGGTGCCAGACACCCTTAAGATTAAACGACTCTAAAAAGAAAGAATGCAAGTATTCAAAATCTCACAAGGGCGTTTCATCCATTTCCCCTGTCAATCCACCTCTAAAAATTGATCATAACGAGTGTTTTTGTAAGAAACCACCTGTTTTTCATTCCAGCGGAGAGCGTCCACATCCCCGAGAATGAGTTGGACCCCAACCAGCGCCACCTGGTGTCGAGCGAGCCCAAGAACTTCGAGTACGTGCGTGAGGAGGGGGCGCACTCGGCAGACCTGGAGGACGCGACCCCCACCACCACCCCCGAGGACCACCCGGCCAACGGGAGCGACCACTCCGACGACCACAACGCCATCCACGTGGCCTCGTGGCAGTGGGACTACGTGCGGACCCCCTTCATCTACACCTCGGTCGTGATTGTCGCCGGGTTCTGCAAAATAGGTAGGAATCCAGCACTGGTGCTGCTTTCATAGATCAGGGGTAGGCCACCTGTAGCCTCAACCCTCTTAGTGGTTTCGGTCATTGGTAATTTTTAACTAACGTCGCATTAGAGCAACACAACGAGCTATTGACGACGGTCCAGGATTAATACCATAAGTGAAAGATCCGAGGACAACACCACGTCATTTTGAACCACTGTCAAATGACGAGGCAACATCTGAGCTGGCACCCCACTCTAAAAACTTCTGCACCAACCCAACAAGATAAGTTCGGAACAGACGTGTAGTAATTCAAAACTCCAAGAAAGATATCCGCTACCTTCCATTTGGTTATAAGTGGACATAAAGAGCCGAATTCTCATCTCGCCTCTTAGTGTGGCGTCACGGAAGAGGGCCTGTACGTCGGCATTGATGCAAGTCAATAAAATATGCACACAAAGGATTCTTCCTCTTCCATTTCTCTTGTCCTTTGCTCCCCATCTTTTGCCTGGGCTCTTAAAACGTTATCGAATTGACTTGTCTTCCCAATGAAGTACCTTTTAGAAACATTTCTGTGGAAGTTCGGTTCCTTTTTCTTTCTGGGGATGGAAAATTTCTCAACCGAAAACTGAATTTCCGTTCTTTCCTTCCATTCTTCCTCGCGAGTGTCCCTTGGCCTTCGACCTACTCTGCTCTTCTCGGGTGTGCCCGTTTCATTTCCGTTCTTACGTTCTACCCCACTCCTTGACTTTGACCGTATAGATTGCTCGAAAGGAGTAATCCGAAAAAAAAATTATTTATCCTCTGATGCATTCCAGTTACTATCTTATTATTCCAGTTACCATTCCATTACTACTTACATACACGTATTTTTACTGTTCGACTCAAAACGTTATTCCATTTGTGGTGTGTATATAATGCGATGAAGTGATTCGCTACTTTTGGAGAGTACTTTTGTACCTACTACTTTTGGTCAGTAATTTAGTAGTTACTACTTTTGGAGAGTTCTTTAATGGATACTGTTTTTGAAGAGATCAACGGATAAATACTTTAGTAGATCCCTCTTCTGGACGAGCACTCTAGTAGTTACTACTTTTTGTGAGTATTTTAGCCGAGTACTTTAATAGATGCCATTTGACCCATCCACAGCAAATTTGGTACACGTATACCTTAGAACACTGCGAAATACATAGGTTTTTTCTTTCCTGCCTTCAGACACATCTGTAGCCCTGAAAATGGCGCACAAGTAGTCCTAAAAGTGCCCTTCGAAGTAGGGATGCGACATTGACAGCATAACATCGATGTTCAAAATTAAAACATCGATGTTCAAAATTAAAACATCGATGTTGATAAGACATCGACCAAAAACCATCGATGTTTTTCAAAAAAAGTCTTTTACCCCCATTTCTAAAAACAGGTTTAGCAACCTCAAACATTAATGTTCGCCGGGGGGATGTTTAATTTGTCATTTGCCGTGTTTATTAATTTATAAGTAAGACTTTTTTTAGTTGTCAAATCAAAGTAAAAAAAATAAGAAGAACTTTTTACCAATCTACTATTTTCAAATTGAATAATATAAAAAAATAATACGAGTATTTACAACAATTTTACTTAGGTACTACTAACTATAAGTATAATTAGGTAAGTACATAATAATCATTATTGTTAGTTATTATTAATTATTTATCAACTTAAGGTGGGGGGGGGGGAAACATAAGAAACTTATTTTTTATTTGCTGTAAACAAAAAATATTGGGGTTTATACATATTATGTGCAATATTTGTTATTTGCAGTTTGCAAAAAAAAAAGTTTGTTAAGTTTCTCCACTTTAAGCCTACTTCTTTTTTCACTCACTATCTCACCAGTTAGGAAAAAAACTCTTTCTGATGGGACGGATGTCGCCATCACTGACAAATATTTAGTGGCAAGGTTATTTTTCTTAATTTTTACTATGGTGCTTTTTTCATTCAAAAATAAAACATCGACAACTTATAAATCTCGACAATGTTAAAACATCGATGTTATAAAAACATCGGCTACAATACATCGATGTTTTTCGTAAAACATCGATGTTTTGGAAACATCGACATGGATATCTCATCCTTTCTTCGAAGCCTCAATTTGAAAATTTAAAATAAGTTTTCCTGCAATAAAGGGACATGGACAAGGAAACACATTCTACAGGGTTTGTGTATTTGAGTTAACACAAGGAAATGTCGCCGTCACATTTTAGCTGTCGCGGTCCTATTTAAAACACGATCTACGCCAGGTTATTCAGGTAGTAAATTCATAAAATGGTAGCTTATTAAATTGGAGTAAGTTAGGTAATTTATACATAACTATCAATCCATAAATACACTCGGAATTATTATACAAGGTACAAGTTAGGGCAGCCTCCTTTTCAAAGCTGCTTGTTGTTTTGTCAGAACATGAAAAGAAATTCACGCTGGAAGACAATCCATCAAACAAACCGTCGCGTGTTGTCAGCACTTTGATGGATCGAGACCTGGACTCATTAACGTTCCCGATTCATGTGGCGAACCAAGACCAGTTATAAACACCTAAAAGCAACATTTGTTTAACACAGAAATCTATTTTCATGAATCTCACCAGACTCTGAGGATTGTTAAAGATGTTTTCGGCACCTAAAAGTACGCGGGGCCTTTCCTGAGGTACAATCTGCAAACCTCAGCCAAGAAACTCTCCTTTCAAAAACATTCATTTCCGGCATTCATCCAGCACGTACTCGGGAAATTCATTCGATTTCAATGGCCCATCCCTCCAAGTGCTTTCGACGAGATATCTCGTCCATCAAGTTCTGACCAAACTTGTCTAGTGATGAACTATCTCGCCATCAATACACTACCCTACAATAATGGACCGAACAGCATGATGTGATAGTATGAAAGAATACATGCTTTAATAGGGGGGTAGTCCCTCACGTGCTGCAATTACACTACCGACCCTTCTGGGAATACCTGCAGCAAGGTTTGGATACACAGCTATGGGTATTTGTGTCCATTCCTGCTGCAAGAATATCGCCAGCTCAGCTGTAGATTTTGGACGGGGTTCCCTGGTCCGTAAGCGTTGCTCTAACGTGTCTCACACATGTTCTATGGGGTTTAGGTCGGGACTCTGAGCAGGCCAGGGAAGACGTTTTACATCCATATAATTTCATTTCCTGCGCCAAACAATTCGACCGTAGGGAAACAAAACTAACAAAAAATTTTGACTCGCATTGTTTAGTTCGTTTTTGTAAAACCGGGATTGTTAAAGATAGATTAAAAATTTCGACGGATTTGAAATCTGCGGAAATTTTTACACCATATCGATACCTTAAATGTGATTTTCTTTAAATAAATAATTAATTATTTTATAAATAATTAAATAACCAAATGGTAAATAATTGAATAATAAAATCTGGTTTTGGTATTGATCTAGCGTAGAATTGACGCTGATTTGTAATTCGTTGAAACTTTCACTATCTTCAACAATCCGGAATTAGGAACTTGAACTAGAGGATAAAAAAAGCCACTATGTTTCGTCCCTCGAATAAAATAAACCACGACAGCCGTCTGTGTTGCCCATTCTCCACCGTATTCTGTCCGTCTAAGTTGACACCTCGGGTAAGACGGCCGCCTAGTTACGCCCGCGGCACCGTATAACGTCGGCTACATAACGGCTCCGCTTTCTAAGGAAACCGTAGCTTAAAAAGAGCTCTTTTTCAGAACCATTTCGCACCCTGGCTCCTACGTATCTGTTCGAAAGATGTCATCCAAAGACTTTAAAAATCCCCTCATTTATTTCGACCTTTATTTACGATCACGCACTAGTTGATTCGCCAGCATTTTATGCTCCTTTTCGTGATGATTGGTCATTCACCAATCGAAATTGGTAATTGGTAATTTTTAATTAACGTCGTACAAGAGCAACACAACGGGCCATTGACGACGGTCGGGGATCAATCCCCTAAGTGAAAGACACCTCGCAATTTTGAACCACGGTCAGATGGCGAAGCAACACCTGAGCTGGCACCCCACTCTCCAAATTTCCACACCAACCCAACTTGAGGTCTTTTGTGAGATTGACCCAACATGAGATTGAAGGTGCACGAGCCGTCTCTACACCATAAGCTTACAAACATCCATGCGTTGACCCGGATTCGAACCGGCGACCTTCCGATCTAGAGGCTAATACCTTAACCACCAGACCGGTTTGTCGGCTTCACATGTCGGAATGTCACTTACGGAATAATTATGGTTTAAAATGATGCTGTTATGGTGGCTCCACACCAACGGCGACAGCAACAGAGACAGGCGACATTTTGTCGCCTGTCTCCGTTGCTGTTAAAAAAAGCCTTCTCACCGCTAGCGACGGCAATTTGTTTGCGCATGCACATATTCTTCTTTTTCGAAAGCAAAACATTTATTTATACTTCTGATTTTGCAAGATGGCTGACAGATCGCGTCCGCGTTTAATAAAACTCCTTTTAGAGTCACAATCTTTATTCCGATTGGCTGTTGGCATGGCAACAGAGACAAAAGTTGAACTTCCTCCAAGACTTAAAAGCGCAGCGACAGAGACAAACCGGGAGAGAAAAGATTTGTTTGTAATACGCATGCGCAATAGCGAAGAAACATGTTTTTTGTCTTTTTCGCCTTTGGTGTGAAGCCACCATTACACTCTAAAGGCTTCTTCTCTGATCAAGCCGACATAAAGCAGACATATTCAAGAATTCCTTAATTGGAGATCTTAAAACTCCTTTCATGTTATCAACCTATTACAGTACTTCATTTGATATTACATCGGTCGCAAAGTTCTGGCCACTTGACGTAAACCCTCTTCATCTGACGTTACACTGACATTACGATCTCCTTAATCTCAAGCGCCTAGAGAACATTCAAAATTCCCGAAGAGACCTGAGAGAACGAGGACACGTTCACTGACCTCTGCCGAACCATTTATTGCTATCATCACTTCATTTCATACTGTACAGATGCGTTGTCCTCCGTTCTGTCCCTTCGAGATTGATTCCAGACCATGGCCAATATCCCGTCGTGTTGCTCAATGGCGAAATGCTTAAATCGCATTTCAAAAACAAGTGACGTCACCATCGGAATACATACAGGTAACGCGTTCCACCTCAAAAAGCTGTCTACATTTATCTTTGCTGAAGACGCCTCTCATTAAGCCCATGGCTTCGAGTTCATCCCTCACTACAACATTGCAAAATCAAAGCACGCCGAAACTGCACTATCGATTCTGCAGTGCTTTTAAATATCGCAATACTGCTAAGCTATGGCCACCCATAACTCGCCATTATCCTCAATTGCCATGGCGACCCGCTTAAAGTGTCCATAAATCCATTTCTTGAACTGAAATGAGAGTAATAAAATTTCTAAATGCCCGATTGTGAAATTATTTTCAATATTTATGAAGATGGCAGTTCTTTTAAGATGAAACCTCTCTCTTAAGAGATTTTATCTGATTTCTAATGAAAGTATGGATATAAGATCTTGGGATAGTTTTAATAGCTTGGTAGTTAATTGGGTGGCGAGTAATATATTTGTTGTTTCAACTATAGATTTTTTTTCAAGAGACATGATGCCTGCCCAGGGCATATCTCCTTTAGTTGCATACGGGCTTCACGCTCCTGAGGTACGCCAGTGATCTTTTATTTTCCCACTAGGATAAATGGCCCGTCATACGATGGGTGCATAGCAAAATGTATTTATTTTGGTCAAACTTCATTTGTATATTTTTTCAACCTGACGGTACGTTATCACTGGTTGGTATAAACCTTTTTCCCACACTATCTGTCAACTTTTTGTTGATCACTGGCTATCTATAAACCTTTTCGCACCACTATCTTTCAACTTGCCTTTCTTTCGCATGGGTTTTTTTAACAATATATTGGTAAATGAATATTATTGGAAAACTTTATTTTGATCAACACTGATAAAGCAATATGAGCTGTGTACGGTGCGATCGTTTTATACTCGGTGTTGTAATTTACATGGCGATTTCGAATTTTATGATTTTTTATATCTCGTTTCGCTTGTGACATCACACAACCAATCAAAACAATTAGAAACTCCGCCTAATTGTGACGTCACAACCAGTATAAATCTTGAATAGCCACGGAAACACAGAAGAATCTCGTAATTTATGTAATAGGATATCTTGCATTATTTTTTCAAGCATATTTATAATCTTTTTAGTTTAAAAGATCCAGGTTAGTAAGTTGTTGAATCGACGCTGCAATGGGGGGATCACCATATAACTGTCTATTCAGAAGTTTCATAATTGAATTTATTTGCCTTTATTGAATTTTCGTTTTCTATGTGTGGCAACAATGGAAAGAAAAACAATCCATTAATAGATTTTCCATAAAGCTTTTTAATGTGACGTGACTTTTTATTAGAATATTTCATCTTGTAGGAATAAAAAATATTGACTTGATCAAGATTGTTTTAAATTGTCGAATGGAGAGAGTTACAACCTATGTTTAAGAACGGCATTTTTTTGTCAAAGAGGGAGCTTTCGTCTCTACGTCAAATAACTATTCTAAGGTTTTATTCCGCAATGCTTTTGAAATCTCGATCAATCAATGACAGGATTTGTAGATGTTTTTAGATGATGCATGTGGCAAACGATTTTTGAATTGAAAATGGCAAAGCGGATTTGAAATGACTTTGATTTTTCGAAATGATTTTCCATTAGTATCACTTTTTATTGTCCTTGAAACCGAATCGACTACTGCCATAAAAAAATGGGAAACATGGGTTTGGGCTGTTTCTCACTTCCTTTGTTTTCCATGAATGTGTTAATGTAAAAAAGAGTTTTCTATCTATATGTTTTGTTTCAGGTGTTATAAGTTTGTCTCGGACAACACCTCAAAATCCAAAATTTCAAATCCCACAGAATCCCTCATGTTTCTTGTCCCTTTTCCGCCTGTTTCAGTCTTTGCTGGTCATGTTTAGAAGTTTTTAAATTTCTAAGTACCTTTCCTTTTCTCTTTACATTCGTGATCCAGTCACACACTTTCTCACAGAATCCCTCATGTTTCTTGTCCCTTTTCCGCCTGTTTCAGTCTTTGCTGGTCATGTTTTGAAGTTTTTAAATTTCTAAGTACCTTTTCTTTTCTATTTACATTCATGATCCAGTCACACACTTTTTCCTGGCTGAAGTTTGAATGTTTTGATTCCCTAAATCAGGGCTCGAAGTACCCGGGTGCACATGAAAATAAAATTGTGCACCTAAATTTTTCTCGCTAGGTGCACGCAATGCACCTAATGTTAAAAAAAGGTGGGAGAAACATGTTTTATGTTATTTTGATGTTTGAACAAAATATTAGTATCGACCGCTCTCGTTCTAAAGAAACGTAATTAAAATTCCTAAGTACACACTATGCGAAAACAAAGTCGCTGGGCCTTAACGGGTTTATAGACATTGGCTGATCTAATGCGTATTAATCGAAGAGACCTAAGATACTTTCAATCCAGAAAATGATGTGTTGCAATGGAGGAAAAATACAAAAAGAAGTATGGAAACTAAACCTTACGGGAAAAGATCTTCCAAAAAAGTAGACGTTTCTGATTGCCCACCAATGTCTTATGATGACTCAATATTTGTAATAACATCGCAGGTAAAAAAAAATTGCTCAAATATTTTTATTTACTATCTACTACTAACCTATAGAGCCGCGGTAGCTCAGTCAGTAGAGCGCCGGGCTCGCATCGGAAGGGTTGTGGGTTCTGTCCTCGGCGGAGCCTGCAATTCTGATGGTTGCGAGATCGGCGCTTGACCTGGCTAAAGACCGTCGTGTTGACTAATGGTGGCTGGGGCACGTTAAATAGGTCGTGGTCACAAAGTCCCTCATGTTCCCATACCAAATCAATACCTCTGGGGGTACCTGATCAGGGGGGTTATCGGTCTCTGATTGGGATCTAAATTACGATATGTGTGAGTGAATAGATGTGTGAAAGGGACCTTCCTTTAAAACGGATGTGTCATGCATGAAGAAGTCCAACCCTCCGGGGGAATGGCACACCCAATTGGGCCATATATGGCCCGCACGACAACAACAACTACTAACCTATCTAAACATACCCAACTAATAAAGTAGTTTACATTCCATCAATGCTCTTATATTAAGGTTTTTTGCATGTGCACCTAAAATATAATCTGTGCACCTAATTTAAAAGCTTATAGTTGCACAAGGTGCACTTGTATTAAAAAATCCATTTCGAGGCCTGCCCTAAATGGGGGTGTGTTTGGGGTTTGCGATTGTCCGGTTGGAAGAGTAACGTGTTATCAGCCGGTGGGTGGCGAGTTCGAAATCAACCCAAGACCGTCGTGTACAAAAGAGTTTGGTGCACGTTAAATCCGTTGTGGCCTCAAATGTCTTTGGCCTAATTCGAAATCGCACCCCTTCTTTTACTAGTCCATTACTCTTCTCACTGGGCTATCACGATGCAACTAGGACAAATCGCACCCATCAAGAATGACATAAGTAAAAAATAAACATTTCGTTTTGTGTGGATTGTGTTCGCGGCACATTGGTCTTCAATCAAGAAAACTGACACAAGTCCATTAGCAGTATAGATAGTTCTTCGAATATCCCACAACGAGAATTCCCACTTTGACCAACTCCAATAGTATAAGTCAACAAGAATGTCATGAGTTAGTCACAAGTCTTAATGGCGTGTGTTCCTTCGGGAAAAGTGTCTTATCTCAAGTTGAGTTGTTTTTCATGCCGTATCTGGAGTAATCTGGAACCGTAATCATTCCAAATAAACGTTGTATTTCGTTTTACGACAATCTCCCCTGTAAAAAGTACGTAAATTATTTACTACTCTGATGCGTCAGTTTTCGTGTTACAATATTCTTCTATTTTCGATATTTTAATATCTTATTACTAGGGCAACTTTTAGCAACAAATGCAACTTTTTTTTACGCGTTCTATGCTACACGTAAAATACTAAACCCAAAATTCCTCCGACATGGGGTGTATAGTAAGTGAGTTATAACCGCAACATACATGCAACTTTCAGCATAAATTCAACCACCTGCATCTTTTTAAAATATAGCTTTAAATGAATTAATATCAAATTACTATTTCATTTTTTTGCTCTCTGAATCAACCCTTCGATCACGTGTGTCTGATCTTGCGAACGCCGAAGTATTGCGGGTCAAACAAGTTCATGGTAAAAAGGTGTTCGCCCTAAGACGAAAGTGAAATAAATGGCAAGAAGTACTTTAACACATGGGTTGGCACTCTTGATAATCCAGAGAAAACTTGCGTCATCGACTGCAGAGTTTGCGAAGTGAGTGTCGATCATCAATATGTTGTTCACCTTGTAGAGGACGTTTTAAAATCTCTGAATGTTGAGCGAAAGGATTTTGCGCTTCTACTATCCGATAAAGCACATTATATGACTGCGGCTGGCGCAGGTTTTCAATGTTAAAGAAATGACTGGCCACGGATCGGCCATGCAACGTTCTGCTGTATTTCAGTATGTATTATAATACTGTTGTACACGACTAGAATTGTCAATATATTTTGAATTTTTTTCATTTTTTACGAAAAATATTTTTTTTAGAATTTAGTGTATCAAAAATAAATGCAACTTTATTTCCATAAATGCAACTTTATGGAATGATAAATGCAACTTTTCATATTTTTACTGCAACAAAAAAGTTGCCCTACTTATTATATAAAATGCTGTATTTCTTTGGCGATTAAGTTACGATTGTATGTGTGACGTCACAATTAGGCGGAATTTCTAATTGTTTCGATTGGTTGAGTGATGTCCCGAGCGAAACCAGATATGAAATATAAAACATTATTACATTCGAAATCGACATAGAAATAACATTCGTACAAAACAATTGTCAAACGCAGCTCATTTTTTTATCAGTGTTGATTAAATATTAAGTTTACTAATCATACTGAATTACGTGGTGTTGTCCTCGGATCTTTCTCTTACGGGATTGATCCCGGACCGTCGTCAATAGCCCGTTGTGTTGCTCTAGTACGACGTTAATTAATTAAAATTACCATTACCATTACCAATCATATTGATTTACCAGTAATGCTCAAAAAACACCATGCGAAAGCAAGTCAAGTTGACGAATAGTGGTGGGAAAAGGTTTATAGATAGCCAGTGATCAAGCACCGTCAGGTTTTAAAAAATATATAAATAAAGCTTGACCAAAATAAATAAATTTTGTTATGCACCTGTCGTATGACGAGTCATTAAATAAATATAAAAAAATTAGCAGGAATTCTGACGCAATTTTTAAATAGGGATGGTGGTTAAGGGGCAAAAAGTAATGCTAAGAAAAGGGCTTTAACCCTTTGACTACGTCTAGAGACATCACTGGCTTGACCTTCTGGGTTTCCCAGACTTCAACACGATGTTCATCAGGAAGGGGCTTCGAACAATAGGATCGACTCTCTTGAGGGCCAGTCTCTGACAGCTCGCAAAGGATTATCAGTGTCATCGGTCACTTTAAAAAGGGGGTCGATACAACTGTTGTACCGACAGTAGTGTTCACTCTTAGATTATTTATAACTGAAAATGACTAACATTAACGAGAAACGACACGATGCTTCGCGCAGTTTCATCCTCTGTTTCAATAGAAGGTCTGTAAGTGATTTGGTTGGTTTATTTGAGTTTTATAGCACAAGTTTCATATTTGGCCATGGTGCGCCAGATACAAGACATACAATATCAAGTAATAGACAAACGCACAAAGAATATTTTACTGACACAACAGTGTGAAATACTCCCGGGGACTGTAAATGATTGGACCGATTGATATCCTGTAATTGCTTGGTGATCTCATAAGAAGAACGCAGTCTTGCAATGTAATGATTTATTCGTATCTATGAAACAAGAACCCCCCCCCCCTAAAATACAGTTTTCTAAAGCTTCGGTCTCCTAAGAAAGCGTAGCCGTGATGTATCGGTGGGTGACGTCACTAAAACGTTGTTTATACTAACACATAGTGTTGGTTTCCTAGAGAGCGTTTTTGGGAGCGTAACGAAAATGATCGGAGCCGCCGTTTCCATGACTGTCGTCATATCGGTCTCAAACAGTTGGGGAACGTTTTTCCTCTTGTAGCGGCAAGATTTCATTTGCTGCGCCAAACAATTCGAGCGATAAAGAGAAAAATAAATAAACCTTTTTGACTGCCATTGATTAATTCGTTTTTGTAACATCGGGATCGTTAAACACAGAATAAAAATCTCAACGGATTTGAAATCTGCGGAAAATTTGACACCCGATCGATACCTTAAATGTGATTTTCTTTAAATAAATAAATAATTATTTAATATATAGTTAATTAATCAAATGGTAAATAATTGAATAATAAAACTGTTTTTTATATCGATCTGGCGTAAAAATTTACGCTATTTTGAAATCTGTTGAAAATTTCACTTTTTTTTCAGCGATCCCGAAATTAGAAACTTTGAATTAGAGAATAAAAAACCACTTTTTTTTGTTTCTCGAATAAAATAAACCACGACATCCGTCTGTGTTGCTCATTCTCCAACGTATTCTATCCGCCTAAGTTGACACCTATGGATTCTTGTTTAGACGACCGTCTAGTTATGCCCGCGGCATCATGACGTATCACGACTGTTAGATAACGGCTCCACTTTCTTAGAAAACCAAAGCGTAACACCACAGATAAGTCCCTTAACGCGTTCCCCTTTTCTCTTTTCACACCGCTAACCATGTGGTCAATATGTCTTGCCACCAACCTTTCACCTTTGAACTCCGATCATCTCACTAACTTTGATTTCCGACGAGATGGCTGGTCTATCAATTTTTAATCTTCTCAAAACGAGTTAGGCAAATTTCGTGGAAGGATTGCAAACTGGATAGTTAGTTTTAATGAATCCTACTCTGTCACAGCCATAACAAGTCTGTGCTGGTGGCTTCTGATAGTCATTATCTTTTATACCACTGGTTCTGTTTACCTGATTTGTCTTCTTGAACGGTACAGTCTTGAGAATTTCATCTCTAGCACTGTAGGCTTTCTTTTGAATTGGAGTTAATGAGCTTCTTTTTTCATTGTTTCTGAGACAATCATAAGTTTCAAACTTCTCAGCTAGGTAATCGGGAGAAATCAAATTTTCCCTGTCATTTAAATAAAGTTCTCGGCACTAAGGGTTGCATCTTTTCTTCATTTGATCTGAGATCATCAGATCTTGTAATTTTTCAAAGGTAGTGACACCAAGTACAGCAATCCAGCCTTCAAAATGATTCCTTGATTCAAATTCAAACTCTTTCCATGTTCAGTCTACGGACCTTCTATGATGACTGAAGAGCTTTCTAAACTTTTCAACTGTCAGCTTAAAACGCTGATGGAGTATAATTCGAATGTGTTTATAGTCATGGGATTTTTCTTCAGGTTCCCTGGCAATCATCTTTGAGATCTTTGAAGGGAAAAGTTCTAATAGGTGAGTCACCCACATACTCCCATCAATTTTTAGGAACTTCATTGGTCTCTCAAATAAGACTAGAAACAAGGACATGTCCCCTTCTTCAGGCTTGAATTGGGGCAAAATGTTTTGTAGATCCATTGTCATGGAAGGGTGCATTACAGGTTGGGAAGCAGAGGTTTCTTCCACATGTTGAGATTCTAACTGGATCCTTAACTTTTCAAGTTCAAAGTCTTGGGCCTGTTTTTCTTGCTCTCTTATTAATCTTTCCTCTTCTTACTCTCTTATTTGCTCTGTCAAAAGTAAAATTTTGGATTCTTCTTCCATCCTTGTTGACACAATTGTGTCTAATTAATTCTTCACAAACTCTATCATTTTGGTACTTCTCACTTTCCAAAATTATTTTCTTTAGATCTGGGATTTTTAAGTCATCCTCTACTTTTTCACCTAGTTCTACAACCAAATTTTGAAGATCAACCTTTTTTGCCTTGCCGAGATAAGCCATTGAATATTTTTATTGTGACTACAGTTTTATTATTTGGCACACAGGTAGTCCTAAAAGTGCCCCTCGAAGCCACGATTTTAAAATGTACAGTTTTTTTTCCTACAATAAATGAATATTGGCAAGAAAACACGTTCTACAGGGTTTGTGTGTTTGAGTTAATACAGGGAATAGTCGCGGTCAATATTTGAAACCAGAGCAACGCCGGGTTATTCATCTAGTAATATATAGTATAAACATGCAATAATTCACATGTGTTCGTAAAGATCTCACAAGATCGATGCTTCTACCTGCTAAAATAACTTTCCCATGTGTGCTTTCAAACACGTTTTTTCTTGTACGATATGTGAGATAATTTATGTAATTTTTTTTTCTTTTTCAGGCTTTCACCACACAGAGTTTTTATCTTCTATTTTACCTGAATCATGGTAAGCATTTAAGTTTGTGTTTTCCTTCCAATTCATCTTACCTTTTCAGAGTTGCGACGCATTCGATACTGTCATTTTAAATAACGAAAAGTTCCGAAAATTGTGACCCACTTTTAATTGCATCGACTTTATTTATTAACCAATATAAAAAATAATTGTACCATAAGAAAGAGTACAATATAAGGTATTCAGTGATGTTCTCAAATTTAAAAAATAATGGTATTTGCTATAGATATAACGGTTTTAACAAAAAGTAGCGAAAATATCCAAATATTCCGAATTTTGTATGACCAACTTTTGATCGCATCGAACTTATTAATATTAACCAATTTAAAAAATAACTATACCGTAAGAAAGAGTACATTCTGAGGTATGCTGTGATATTTTAAAAATTAAAAACTAATGCTAATAAGATATAGATATGACAGTTTTAAAAAAGAGTAATGAAAATGTCCCGATTTTTCCCGAATTTGAAAAAGAACCAAATTGAAATTTCTAAAAAACTCGACTAGCTGCAAAAATTTACGTTGAGATGTACTCTTTAAAAAAAACTCACGGCTTAAGACTTCGCTTTTCGAACTTTGACAATTTATAAACTCTAAACTAATAACCGCATCGGAAAAAGATCTTTACAGTCCTCCAGGGAACACGATGAATAACAAACAATGTTAATTTCATTTTTTCTGATCCGAACTTTCTAGGGAAACCGTCTAAGAAACAAGCTATACAGCCCAGTTTTCAATCCTGCGGCGTCGGTGGTAACTTTTTTTAATATAGAGATATATCTAAGTTCTGTTACGTTCCTTGGTCTCAGTGGTTCTCTCTGATACCACCCATTTTGCATTCGAGGGATATACCTAAACATAAATACTCAATAAAATATTCAAAAATAAGTTAGTCGTGCTTCTTAATTTTAGTATTTTATTTTTTTTCTCTGAATACTCGGAAGCAAATTGTAATTTTTGTATACATCAGTGTGTCAATTGTATTTTTCTATTATATATACCAGGGGTGTGCGCACTCAGTGAGTTCAATGAGAGCCGCATTCCAGTTTTTCATATATTATAAAGATCCACACCATAGTTAAGTAGTATTATATAAAATTAAAAAAAATTTTAATAGTATGGTTACATATTCTACAAGTTTTAAGTGCAATTTAAAGTACACATAGAAGAAAATACTATTAAAAGACAGAAAATACAAAAGTAATTATTTCAAATTTTAATAATGAAATAAAATGTAGTAAAAATGTACAAAACGAAAGTACAGTCAGTATCGGTTGTATGGTCAGCTCAGTGGTCCTGAAAAATCAGGCTATATAAGCCGGGTGACCGTATATGCGGAACAATACTACACTATTTAATTATGCCATGATTGTATTCACTTATCAAAATATATTGCTGATAAACAAATAATTAAACTTTTAAGAACATTTTAAAAATTAATTCGCAAAGTAAAAACTACTGTAAGACATATGCAATATTTTTTTAGTGAAATTTATTAGCTCACCTTACTAATTTCAGTACAGCCCGCATACGTACGTACATCCATATTCCATTCACTTATCTCTACTATTATAAAAAGAGAAGCGTTTGTTTTTCTGTGTTTCGTTATCACAGTCGAATCTATGGCACTTATGATAGTCGGATTTGGCACACCGATAGACCAAATTTTTGGCAATTTTTGGTTCGCGTCGAATTTTAAAATTCAATCTAGAACATTTTTAAATGAATGTAATGGAATTTAATTGTTATTGATTTCTTTTGAATGGCAACAGCATAATTCATCGCAGATTCTAAATATTGTTTTTTCGTTTCTGTTTTCATTTTGCACAGAGGAACGATTTGTAAGCAGACTAAAACAAAGAAACATAAATGAATGCTCTTATCTGTCACGTATGATCCAAATAAAACAAAATTATCCTTTACTCTTTTCGTCTCAATTTCAATGCACTTTTCAAACAGGGAGAGATAACTTCAATAAACAGACAGATGTCCGCTGTTGTGCTTGGGAAGAAGATAATTGAAGGGAGTGGGTAACGCCGACGATGATTCAACGCAAAAGAGAAATGGGAGAAGGGGAGGGAAGTAAAGGCGTAAATTGAGGTCCTCTCCGTGGTCGCTAAGAGGTTCACCCTCTACCGTTCGTATGGCAGGGTCTGGCGTCTGCCTGGAGAACGCCTCCTGCCAGAATGCATTGTGCCCACAGTAAAGTTCGGCGGAGGTAGAATTATGGTCTGGGGGTGTTACTCCTGGTGTGGACTGGGACCTTGGTTCAAATTCATGGTAAGATCCACGCCAAGGCCTATTGCATTACACAGTTAAGCGTTCCTTACTTTTCTTTCCACTTCACATTTTTCACCTTTGAAACAAAGAGTTCTGTCTGGCAAGATCCGATAAAAAAAAGTTCACATTCATCAACGTTGAAAACATTGGCAGATTCATATCTTTCGAGGACTTTTTTTTCTTCTGGTCATTCCCTGTGTTGCTATTCCTCCTCAAAAAATGTTACAATTACTATTATTCAAAAAAAACAATAGTCTCATTGAAAAGACAAAAAAACTGACCATATAATTGATAAGCGGGAAAATAAAATGACTCTATAAGCGATGCACTTTAACACAAGTTCCCTATTAAGTTAGACGGGACTTTAGAAAACTGACCCTATAAGCGGGGTGACCTTATAGGAGGGTGATCATATACCCGGTACTGACTGAATAACATTTAACGAAGACCTTTGGTCAATTCTTTGAAATTTGGCCTAAAATGTCTCACCATGCTTTCTTTAGTTCTTTTTCTCTTCTGTCTCCTTCAAGCTGACAGTACTTGGTCAGTTGTAAGAACTTCACCATATGTGTGAAGTGTTAGTAAATCAGTTTTCCTGCTCCCCAAGAACACGAAAGATGCAATAAAACGCAATTTAAACGTACTAAATACGATTAAATACAAAATTAGGCGTGAAAACATATTGGTTTTCCACCCAAATTGTACGAAACTATTGACAAAGTTATGTTTACAATTACCCCGTCAGTTGAAAAATATGGGTAATTGTAACCATTCAACTTTAGGTGTATTAAAGTTCCCAGAGGCAAAAGTCAATGATTTTCTGTTCGATAAAAACATACCTGACCGTAGTAAAGAATCGGAACAACATACCTTTCAATAAATTATGGAGGGCAGCAGAAAATGCAGCACACAAAAACTTTAAAACCCAAACTTTTCAACCATAAATTTTTCAACTAAACCTATTGCTATCAGCTGTGGTTCAAAGAAATACGGGATCACCCTATTGCATCCTCAGGGTTGCCAGCTTTCATATTTCACAACTTTTTAGTTTTTTGGAATCCCATGTGGGCGCTTGTATAGCTTGTTTACAATTACCCCTTGTTTACAATTAACCCGCCTGACCCTAATACACTTTAAAGAGTTGTAAACCCGTAAAAATCAGTCTGTTTTCGACTTGCAGCATTTGGCTCTTGCAAGGCACAAAATAGTTGCCCTGCTAGACGAACTAGAATACGATCATCGAATATGAATTAATTTTGTTTTATTCAGTTACCCGCGAATGAAATGTTTTAATAATTTATTATAATGGGGAATAGTATTTTTAAGTTTGTGGATGAATCAAAAACAATATAAAAATAATTTATTTTAATTAATACTGCTAGCTGAGTGCCAATCTGATATGTTGCAATTGTTTTGAATCTTGCTTTTTTATGCTTCTAATTCTTTATAAAAATTAACCCAATAAAGTTTAATAAAGAAAATTTGTGAAGATTTTCGGGAGGGGGGGGGGTTTGAAAATTTGAAGAAATCGGTTATCTGTTCCGAAAAAAACCCAGCAAGATCGATTGAAAAAAACATTGGAGGAATATATTGCAGAAGCGTAAACCAGTGTGCTGGACGACAAGGAATAGTCAGGGAATTTCATAAATTGGGAAAAGTCGTTTAAAAACTGGAAATTTCGGACGCTTATCGTATTTGGCCGCTGACCGAAAACGAAAATAATTTTTCTTTGCTTTATAATTTTTTTCTCTTTGTCCGGTTGACAAATACTCAACGGCCGATTGTGCTTTAATTTCACTTCACTTTCCTTTTGTTATGCCATGCGCAATTCTTTTCCATCGACAGCTTAAATGATTATTTTCAAATTAATTTTATTTTATTAAAATGTTCTATAAATAAAATGTATGTTCTATATATACATTCAATAATCGCTGCATGGCCTAGGGCGGGACGACTTAAACCAATCAAAATATCTATTCAATAAAATTGCATTTTATTTTTTTTGACCCCCTTATCATAAATTTATAAATTTATCATAATTTTTGCATAATTCTTATGATCTGTTTCGGTTCACGGGAAAATGTTTTCTTCTCGTTCGGTCTCCGATCCAGTCAAATTTGACTCTGACGTATGCAACTTGCAATCCTTTTCCATCCTTTTAGTAAATGAATAGTTTGCCACTAATTTTATTTTGTTGAAATCTCCGATGTGGCCAATAAATGAATTTACTTTTTTTTATCGTTATGAATTTATGAATGTGTATTATAAAATAATTACTGGGGTTAATAATTTTCATTTCATAAGCGAGTTGAAGTTGCAGACATAACAAGGTAAGCAATAAAATTTAAAAAACAAAAATTTTAAATTTTAAAAAATTAAATTTTTGATAATGAAAGTGTTGGTGGATCAGGGAAACATGACCCAGACAAAATAAAATGGTGTTTCCTACGCATGAGCAGCAATATGGTAAAAAATTGCTCATACACTCCCCCTAAAGACCATTAAAAAGCAAATACAAAAGAAAAGAATACGATAACGAAATCAAATTCGCAACAGCAGCTGGGAAACCGACAACACCAAGCCCGGTCCACATCAAACTTAACTCTTCCTTTCCCTTTTGATAAAAGCAAATGCTCTGCGAAGATATAAAATAAAAACATCAAGTTTTTTTCTTGCGATCTCCATTCTATAATTTGTTTATGTACTTACATATTACTAATACGTGTACACGTAAATGCTCATATATTAACTGCTGAATTTTGTAAAAATCAGACGGCTTGTGTTTTGAAAATCTCATTTTTGTATGGCATTATTTGTGTATAATCTTTAAAAAATAGACTTGAATATTAAATTTTTTACATACTGCTATTCTTATAAGATTGTTATAATCTCACTTATCTCACACTGCTGTTCGTATAATCTCACATTATTGGGAAGTGTCATTCTTCCATGCAAAGTCTCAGATTTCACAAACGCCCGACCAACATCTCGTATAGTCCATGCCAAGAAGAATCAACTCTGTATTGTAGGCAAAAGGCTGTATTAAAGGCCCAACGACATATTGACGGGGTAGTCAATAAAATGGCCGCTCAGTGTATATTGATGCTAGATTGATTTACTTATTTATGCTGACTGTATAATTTATTTTTTAATGTACTGATTGTACTTATTTCTTTTTCAGTATGCTGATTGTACTAGGTACGATAGTTGGAACTATAGTCCAGTAAGTGACTTTCATTTCCTACAGGAACAATACTCCTTTTTTTTTAACGGTGTTCAAACTGTAGTTTTTAAAATTTCAATTTCGGCAGTTTACTTCCAACTGAAAATGTCAATGATTTTGTAAGACTCGTTTCACTCAATACTGAATGGTCTGTTTGCTTTCGTTTCAGTTTCACTCATTCCAGAGAGTTGCTGCCGCAGTTTACGCCAAAAGCCTTTTTCCTTTTCCTGTTGCCACCGTAAGTTCTTGCTATCAAAGTATCACGGTGCCCCTTTTCGTGTCGAGAAAATATACCATTTGACATACGATTCACCCTCTATTGTGTCAGTACAAGTGCTTTACTTGTATGATTTAGTCCATCGTAGAACTGTTGGACGAATAACGCACTACCAACAGGAGGGTTGCGAGTTCGAATCCAAACAAAGACCGTCGTGTAAAAGGGGGGATGGTGCACATTAAATCTGTCGGACTTCAAACGTCACCACGTTGGCGTGATGTGGACGTTTGGAGAGTTATGTGCCAGCTCGGGTTTTACCTCGTCATCTGACCGTGGTTGGAAATGACGTGGTATTGTCTTCGGATCTTTCCCTTCAGGGGTATATCCCAGAGTATCGTCGATAGCGCGTTGTGTTACTCCAATACTACGTTGATTAAATAGCTACCTATCTCCCTTGTATGATGGCCGACCAACCAGTCAAGTGGTTAAGGTGTTAGCCTCTACATCTGAAGGTTCCGGGTTCTAATCCGGGTAAATGCATGGTTGTTTGTCAACGTATGGTGTAGAGGCGGGTGGTGCACCTTAAATGTGTCGTGGCCGAAACTCCTCACGTCGTGTTGGTGTGGAAGTTTGGAGAGTGGGGTGCCAGCTCAAGTGTTACCTCGTCATCTGACCGTGGTTCAAAATGACGAGGCGCTGTCCTCGAATCTTTCAATTAGAAGATCGATCTTACCGTCGTCATTAGCCCGTTGTTGTACTCTAGTACGACGTTAATTAAAAATTACCAATTACTTTTCACTACAGAATTAGTTGAATCGTTTTGCGACTCTACGGTCAATTTTCACTACACTAGGGCCAATTTGTGGTTGTGTTGCTCTAATTCGGCGTTAATTAAAAATTACCAATTAATATTTACAAGAGTTTTTAAACGGGTGCACGACGGTCCCCTATTTCTTGAACAGTATATACGAGAACAAAATTTTTTCCAGAACTCGTACTTAACATATCGATCGCTTGGTCTCCCGACCGTCTTGAGTTAATCACATTAAGCAGTTGTTAATCCTACATTAGGTAGGTATTTTAATATGGTCGCACTGGAGCAATACAATGGTCTTCCGCGACAGTTCGGGATCAGTCCCCCAAAGGAAAGATCCGAGGATAGCACCGCGTAATTTTGAACCATGGTGTGATGACGAATCAACATCAGAGCTGACACCCCACTCTCCAAAATCCACACCATGCTTACGTGAGGATATTTAAGGCCACGACGGATTAAACCTTGAATCACACAACGGTCTTTTGGTTGGATACGTATTTGCAACCCTTTGCTTGTTATTCCGATACTCTTCCAATGGACCTCCTACATTAGGATCGCAGCTTTCTCCCAATATCACGATTTGACCTTGCGCCATAAAACCCAAATGAACCGACCCATACTGCGTCACATACACTACCCTACAATAATGGACCAGACAGCAAGATATGATGGTATAAGGGAAATGATACATGCTTTAATAGGGGGATAGTCCCTTACGTGCTGCAATGACACTTACCGACTCTTCTGGGCATACTTTCAGCAAGGTTTCGATACACAGCTATGGGTATTTGCGTCCATTCCTGCTGTGCAAGAATGTCGCCAGCTCAGTTGTAGATTTCGGACAGGGTTCCCTAGTCCGTAAGCGTCGCTCTCGCGCGTCCCACGCATGTTCTATGGGGTTTAGATGGGGACTCTGAGCAAGCCATTGAAATCTTTCTGCATCCATATCTCGATACCACTGCTGCACAGAGGCTGCAACACGGAGCGTTATCATCCCGGAAATAACATTCGTCCATTTGCCAGAGAGAATGAAAAACCTGACTGTCCAAAATGTTCATGTAGGCGTCGACGTTCAGTTGACCATGAACAACGTGCAAAGGTCCAAGGCCATACCACGAAAGACACCCTCAAAAAAGTCGTTGGATTTTATGCAAATCCGCTGGCGTCCTGTCCATTATTGTAGAGTAGTAAATATCCAAACTGAGCGATCGCAAAAAAAAAATGATATGAAGCTGACCACACATGTTTCCGTCTATTTTATTAGGAGGTCAATAGCCCGTCGTGTTGCTCCAGTACGACGTTAATTAACTATCTACCTTCATTTGAAGGTCGATGTGTTTCGTCTATTGACTGATGATGACTGTCCTCCCATCAATATTTGTTTCTCACTTTGAACTCGCTCGGGAGTTCCTCCGATTGCTATTTTTCACTGCAGATGTCTAATAAACAGTGAATATCTCATATCCTGTTCATAAGGGTAGGTTAAAAGTTAACAATGCATTCCCTCTTCTTCGCTCGTATGTCCGCGTTAATTGGTAATTTGGTAATTTTAATTAACGTCGTACTAGAGCAACACAACTGGCTATTGACGACGGTCCGAGATCAATTCCCTAAGGAAAAGATCCAAGGACCTCACCTCGTCATTTTGAACCAAGGTCATATGATGAGGCAACACCTGAGCTGGCACCCCCACTCTCCAAACTTCCACACCAACCCGACTTGAGGACTTTCGACCACGACAGATTTAAGGTGGACCAGCCATCTCTACACCGTACGCTTACAAACATCAATGCACTGACCCGTATTCGAACCAGGAACCTTCCGATCTAGAGTCTAACACCTTAACCACCAGACTGGTTGGTCGGCGAGTAGTAAGAGTAACGGACTAGCTGCTGTAGAGTTCGAATCCGAAGAAGAGCGGGGTGCCAGGTCAGGTGTGACCTCATCATCTGATCGTGGTTCTGAATTAAGTACTGTTTTCCTTGGATCTTTCCCTTCGGGTTTTATCTCGAACCGTCACTGTAGTGTTGCTCTAATGCGACGTTAGTTAAAATACCTACGTAACTAACCGGACTGTTGACATTAGCCTGTTGTGTTGCTCCACAGTGCGATGTTTATTTAAAATACCTACCTATCGAGCTAGCCGGGAATGAATCCTTACGCCACAGAAACTAGGCTATCGACTGACCTAAACAGCGCTCTCTATCATCCAATCGTTTCCAGATACAAAATTCTTTGACGCAAAAAAATTATTTCTGTACCCTTCTAACACCCCTTACTATTTTTCCTGATGCCGACCAACCGGTCTGGTGGTTAAGGTGTTAGCCTCTAGATCGGAAGGTTATTGGTTCGAATCCGGGTCAGGGTATGGATCTTTGTAAGCGTAGGGTGTAGAGGCGGCTGGTGCACCTTCAATCTCGTGACCGTTGGGTAGGTGTGGAAGTTTGGAGAGTGGGGTGCCAGCTCAGGTGTTGCCTCTTCATCTGACCGTGGTTCAAAATGACGTGATATTGTCCTCGGATCTTTTTCTTAGGGACCATCGTAAGTAACACGTTGTGTTGCTCTAGTACGACGTTAATTAAAATTACCTTACCATTTAAAACCCCTTATAACTTTCCCTGATCTTTTCAAAACAGCCTACATAGTGAGTTTCACATTTCTCCTCGAGTTTCGTTTTAACTGAAAGTTAACGAGATTATGTTCTTTAGATTGTTTGGGGGTTTGATCCCGGCCCGTCGTTAATAGCCAGTTGTGTTGCTGCAGTGCGACGCTAATTAAAATACCTTCCTACCATCTTTACATTATTCTATTTACAGGATTGTCCTAGAGTCGGCGTACTCTCTTCACGATCGGGCCTTCTTCAGCAACTTGGGGACCATCATCTTGTATGCTGTAGTTGTAAGACTTTTCATCTTTCTTCTATTCATATCTGTGTGATGCAACGTCAAAATTAAAGCCATTCAAACACTAGGCATAAATCACTCTTTGTTTGATCGGTTAATGGTAAAAATTTTTCGAAACTACTGTCTGTCTGCCAGGAGAACAGACCGAAAGTCTGTTGTTATTTGTTGTCGGGGGTAGAAACAAGACAGGCCATTTTCTTTGGGTATTTAATTTAATTTTGTCCTGGTATGGCTGTCTCCAGATGTCTGTGAGGAAGGGTATATCAAGCACTGTCCCGTCTCTAAACGTCCGGTTGGAATATTAGAAGGTTACGGCTGTGAATTCAAAACTAGGTCCACCAAAGATAGCTGTGCAGACGGAGGCTGGTGCACGTTAAATCTGTCGTAACCACAAACGTCTTAACATTGGCTTGGTTTGGTGAGTGGCTTAGGTGTTGTTTATCTGAAAGGTGGTTCAAAATTAAGGGTTGATGTTATCGCATTTCCCTTCAATTTTGATCCAGGACCGTCGTTAATAACCCATTATGTTGCTCCAGTGCGACGTTCATTCAACTAACCCCCACCCCCGTCTCCAAACAAACAACTGACTGCCGATTTTTCTACTCAAATGGACGAGATCTGTTTCTATAGTGACCACCATTACCTAAACCTTTGTATGGAGCAGTTTTCTGGTAGACAGACAGTATGTGCCTGGGTGCACTACAGCGCTTCAACTTTAATAAATTGCTGGTCTAGAAGCGAGGTTACATAGCAGTTGTATTGTTCCGTGATGCTTGTTTCTATACACTGGGTATTTATTTTTCAGCGTCGGGTTCTGTATTTATGAATGAGGCAGAACATAGTCCGCGACGTTAATTAATCCAAGGGGCTTCCAACTACAACCAGAATAGGTTTATCCGGACACCAATGAGCTATAGTTCAGAAGAAAAGCTATATGGCCTTGTAGTACAGTGCTGGTTGGTTTCAGCAAATCATTACTATGACATTTCCTCATCAAAAAAGAGATTTGGTTTGTCTCTCGGTTCCTAATTAAGTTCCACTCTATCAAAAAGACGGTCTTTTACTTTTATAGCATAACTTAAAATTTTTCCTGTTAAGGGGGTCCGGGACACAAAAATCGTCAAATTTTCGAAAAAAAATATTATGATTTAAAAAAATTCTCTGTTTTTTTGCTTAAAATGACGCTTAAAACATGTTTCTATCTTAATTAGAACTAGAGATATAATAATTTTTGTAGTGCGTTGTTTTGAAAATCGAACACTCTTGACAGTTGTTGTCATGGCAACGACATCTGTCTTTAAAACTTTAAATGCGTTTTTCTCCATGATACTTTTTTTCAAGATTTCCTGTATTCAAATTGCTATATAAGTCGAAAACCAATAAAGTTTAAGGGTTGAAATTTGGAATATATATTTTTCAAACATTATACTTTAATTTTGATTCAGCAAATTTGAAACAAATATTTACTTTTAAAAATATGACTTAAAAAAAAATACCTTAAAATTTTCAAAAATTTTTATTCAAATATTTTTTATTTTTTGTTAAATTAATATTTTTTAAATTGCCGAATCAAAATTAAAGTTCATAAATTTGTGAATAATTTACTGCAAGAATTTTGAAAACGGACCAAGAATATTTTGAGCCTTAGCAATTTAAAATGACCCCTCTTTTTTTGAAAAAATTTTTATTTAAAATTTTTTAAAAACTTTTGGAAAATTTTTTGTTGTGATTTTGTTTATTAGTTAGATGGGTAATCAGTACAAAAAAAATCAAAATTCTACATTAATTAATAAAAAAAAATTTCTGTTGTGTCCCGGACCCCCTTAACATATGGATCTAAGTTAACTTGGTGCCGACTTGATATTAAGTGTTTCAAATATATTCCTCTGCTTTTGTGCCGACCAATCGGTTTGGTGCTTAAGATGTTAGCTCTGGATCGCAAGGTTCCTGGTTCCAATCAGTGCATGGATGTTTGTAACCGTGTGATGTAATGGCGACTGGTGCACCTTAAATCTGTAGCGGCTAAAAGTCCTCACGTTGGATTGGTGTGGATGTTTGGAGACTGGTGCCAGCTCAGGTGTTGTCTCGTCATTTGATCGGCGTTCAAAATTACGTGGTAGTGTCCTCAGATCTACTCCTTAGGGTATTGTTCCCAGGCCGTCGTCGATAGCCCGTTGTGTTGCTCTAGTATGACGTTAATTAAAAATTACCAATTAGCTCTGCTTTTACAATCTTAAAACCAGGTCTTGTCTCAGTGGTTATGCGTGAGTTGCAGGAAGCGCAGGTTCGATTCCAGTGAAGTTCCATAAAACGCCCAAACCAATCCATTCTTTCTATTACTTTCTTCTTTACCTATTACGTGTCTTTATCCGCTCAAACAACATTCAGTGTCAAACCGACCTACATCGCTGTTTCAAACAAAAGCTGTCCTATCTCAATTTCGTGGATATTGATACGAGCTTTCACAGGACCTCATTAATATGAGGTCCTGTGACCACGACATTTCCCTGTGTTAACTCAAATACACAAACTCTGTAGAATGTGTCTACTACCGCGACAGCTAAAATGGGATTGCAACATTTCCCTGAGTTAACTAATGCACAAACCCTGTAGAACGAGTTTCCTTGTCCTTGTCCTTGTCCATTTATTGTAGGAAAACACACTTTAGATTTTCAAATTGGTGCTTCGATGGGCACTTTTAGGACTACCTGTGTGCCAATTTTCATGGCAATAGATGGGTCTAAAGACAGGAAAGAAATAGCTCATGTTTTCCAGAGTGTTCTGAAGTATTAGTGTACCAAATTGGGTGTGAATGGGTCAAAAGTTGTAGATTTGTACATGAAAATGCAAAGAGAACGATAGATCTAAGCATCTCCTAAGAGCCAACGAAAACTACGTCTAAATGAAATCCCCACATGTTCTACCGAATTGGGAAGTCTAGTAGAACATTGGATGAGGAAATCTCCTGCACTATCTAGCATTTCTTCGGTAATAAAATAGAAAAACGGGGTAAATCCTCGGGGATTTCGAATCGAATACCTTGTCGGAAGAATTTCCGAGCGCATTTCAGTTTTTTTTTAATTTCGGTTTTTTTTTATTTGTCTTCCGATGTTCAATATTTTGTTTTTATTTATTTTCAACGCAATCTGGAGCAGGGAAAAGAAATATAAAATGACTAAATGAAATCGCTGCTCGGAGAATCCTCCAAGCTGTGCTAAAATTTAAAAATAAAATGTGTTCTTCGCTGTAAAAAACAAGTAGGAAGAACATTCGAGATAAACAAAAGAGCCTGTTTTGTGGAATAAAAGGGGAAATTAATTAATTTTCGCCGAATAGGGATTTTTTCCCCATATTTCTTATCCAAGCTTCTAAGCTATCTTGTGGTTTTGGAAACATGTTAATGGGTCTGCGGCATCTTGGTGGGAGGTCAGCGTGAATATTTTGTATTTGTGTCTCAGCGGTTTTTAGTGAGTTTTTTTTTTAGTTCATTTCTTGAGATTTTCAATTCTTAAAAGCATTGTTCAAAAATTCTTTTTCAAGCAGAAATTAAATTAGTTCTCTAATGAATTAAGAAAACGAAAGATTTCTGGAACAAACTTGCTGAATAACCCGGCGTTACTCGGGTTTCAAATATGACCGCGACAGTTCCCTGTGTTAACTCATACACAACCCTGTATAACGTGTTTCCTACCGCGACAGCTAAAATAGGACCACGACATTTCCCTGTGTTAACTCAAATGCACAAACTCTGTAGAACGTGTTTCCTACCACGACAGCTAAAATATAGCCGCGACATTACAGCTAAAATATGACCGCGATATTTCCCTGTGTTGACTCAAATACAGAAACCCTGTAGAACGTATTTCCTACCACGACAGATAAAAATATGACCGCTATATTTCCCCCTGTGTCAACTAAAATATACAAACCTGAACACAGGAAAGAAATAGCCTATGTTTTCCCAAGTGTTCTAATGTATAATTTATGTTCTGTATAACTAATGTTCTAATGTACCAAATTTGACATGTATTGGTCACACGGTGTAGATTTGTACAGAGAATACAGGGTGTTTCGAAACTCATGGGCAAAAATGTAAGGGGTGATAGAAAACTTCTAAACAAGCAATTTTCACTATACAATGCATGGGCGGAGAGCAAGCGGTGAACCGCAAGAAAATATCCGCCGTTACCTTTCGCGTGCGAAAATCCGGACGATCTTCCACTCTTTGCAGAATGTCCTCTACAAATTATGGCGTCCGCACACTCCTGCCACGCCCTGTATCATGCATACCGGTGACAAAGGATCCCGTTTCGCACAGGCACCGATGCATTCGCTCGAACATTTTTCGGTCTGCCACGTGTCTTATCGGTAAACGCTGCATGTACAATCTTTCGGCTTCCAGAGCATTCCCATTCGCAATACCATACATAAAAAACACCTGTCCGCCTATTCCCGATTACTGTACGTCGCCATGCCTTCTGAAATCCGCGGTAGAAATGACTATATGTAAGAAAACTCGCGCTTTATGTTTTCCATTACAGCGCCGTCTAGCGGTTCACCGCTTGTTCTCCGCCCATGCATTGTGTGGTGAAAATTGCTTCTTTATATGTTTTCTATCACCCGTTAAATTTTTGCCCATTAGTTTCGAAACACCCTGTATACACATACATCAGTTTTTATATACACAATCCAGTCACATTGGTTATTTCACGTTGACGTCGAAAGTAGGTGGTGGTCACATTAATCACAAAAGGCAGGTGGCAGTACATTGCAGTGGTGTATATAAAGGATGTCCTAGGGCATCGGAAAGCATTTCAATCGTTGGCGTAATGCAGAAACGTGGCGATTTATCCAACATCCAAAAGGCCATGATTATTGGCTTTCGTGCCAAGGGTGGAAGCATTTCGGAAACGGCTAATTTTGTGAACTGTTCGCGTGCCGCCGTGGTAAAAGTATACCTTGCATGGCAAAATGGCACCATCCAAAATCAGCGGCGTGGCACATGTGGTGCAGAGGCGAACACATGGATGACAGAGGCGAACGAAGGCTACGACGGAGATGCGTTCGGGCGAATAGACGTGCAACTGTTGAGCAACTGTTGAGCAACTGACCGCCCAGATGAACCAAGGGGCTACCAAGAGTGTATCCTCAACAACGGTTCAGCGAACGTTGCTGCGCATGGGCCTCCGCAGCAGACGCCTGGTTAATGTACCTATGCTGACTGCTGTTCATCGGCGACGAAGGCTGGAATTTACACGCCAATACGGCTACTGGACGTCCACAGAGTGGCGACAGGTGGCTTTTTCTGATGAATCACGTTTTATGCTCCATCGGACAGATGGACGTTGGCGTATACTGCGTGAAACGTCTGAAAGCAAACCCTGCAACAATTGCCGGAAGAATCCAGGCTGGAGGAGGGAGCTTTATGGTTTGGGGAATGTTTTCCTGGTATTCACTGGGTGCACTCATCATCAGAAACCTAGTTGACTCTCTTCCTGCACGTCTCGCAGAGGTCCGCTCTGCCACAGGTGGTTATTCTGGCTTTTGACAGGTCACATTAATGTGACTGGACTGTGTATATATAGATCGATTTCACCAACTCGCGTGGCATCGAAATCGGCATTATTGGTGTATTAGCGAATGGCAACAAAATTAGCCGCTACGGGATTCATTCCACAAGTCTGCCGCAGACTTTAAACATAATTGATGTCTTATATCATCGTGGCTCTAAATACACACATGTCTCGAAACTAAGGATTATATCTGAATTCGCTTCATGCAAAGTCCCCTGATCTTAATCCAATGTTGCATGCATGGGACGCTCTCGGACGTCGCTTTGCAGCATACGCAAGACCGCGGAAGAGCAAAGACGTGCTCTAGTGAACGAATGAGACTTCCTTGCCACAGGAACTTTTGGAGAGCCTTGTGGAAGACGTGACTGAACGTTGTGATGTTCCCATTAGGATCAGAGGTCAACATAGAGGAGCTTGGTTTAACCCTCCAAGTGGGTAAGACGAGATATTTCGTCCATGTAGATCCGACCCATTTTGCAAATGACGAGATATCTCGTCATTAGGATAGTGCCGATTTTTGGTGAACGATATCTGGCCAGTTTTCTTTGAATGACGAGTTATCTCGTCCACCAAGATGTGGTTGTATTTGCTAATGAAACGAGATAACTCGTCGAGATAACCGCCAGATAAGTTAACAGGGTAATAATTTTGTTTGCAATACCGAAAGCCTGTTATGTGCTCACCTAAACATTTTTCAAAAATTTCTTTTGTTCCCAATGGCACATCGATTTATGTGTAATTTTCCCCCCACATAGCTTGAGGAATATTCATTCGTGCTTTACTTGGTACAGGTACAGATAATTTATTTCGTATCATTTACTCTTTGGAATAGGATTAACCTGTTGCCAGTTCTGCTCGGGCGCTATTTTCGCGCCATTACTGATTTGCCCGTACGACGTACTGTCAATAACAATTTACCATCGCTTTAATTGTTTTGCCCGTATTTTTTCTATTTTCAATACCAAATCAGTCGTATAGATAGCGATAGTTTTGAACTAAATGGTAGTGTGCAAAGTCTATTTTGTTCTATTCTGATTTTAAAATAAAAACACGTGACAAAAGCGCGCGCTTTTGTCTCTTGTTTTGCATGACAGCGAATTTTTATCATTCAGTGCTTAGCTTTTTGCATGTATTTTACTTTTAATGCTCATTTGACAGCTTTATTGATGTACAAGTAGTGTAAACTATTTTTACCATAAAATAATGGTTGATTCAGAATGTATGCAGTTTCTTCTGACTGATTCAGAAACAGAATCTGAAATATCTGTAAATGAGTCTGGGTGTAGTAGTAAACGTTTTTTAAATGACTTCGATAGAGGACTCTGATAGTAGTACTGATGGATTAAGACAAGCAAGGCAAATTTTTTTAATTGGTAAGAAGGGAAGTAAATGCAATTGTAATCGAAAATTAACTGTAAAGTAATTGTATTTTTTCTATATGCACAACTGTAAATGTAACTTCCTTGCAAGGCTCTCTTGTAGGAGGAAAATACAACTTCCTGAGAAAACATTATTATTATTATATTTGAGGCATAAGAAAAGTTGTTCAAAATTTTTTTAAATATTAGAAATGTCAATTTTAATAATAGTTTCCTACTTACAAATATAAAATAAAGAAAAAAAAATACAATAAAAACGTATTTTTTGGATCGAATTCGGGAAAAAAATGAAATTGTTAAGGGGGTAAATCTCGGATCGTATTACTTTTAATTTTTGGACATGTGTGCACATTGTTCAGTGTAATTCCGATTCATGTTAACTACTAATTTCAATTTCAAGATTTCATTTTATAAGTATTCCTTAAATATATTTCACATGTTTTAATTCCTTTGCAGGGCACCATTCTTAACTGCTTCATAATCGGTGAGTCCAAATTACGTTATTCTCAATGAAATTCCTTTTCCATAAAACTTTGCTTTTCCTTGGGAGGAAATGGTATCGCTTTTGTCGTTAAGTCCTGTGTAGCAGTATTGTATTCATGTGCAAATAGTGAAATAGTACTTTTAGATTCTTCGATTTTGGCTGTTACCAACTTAGAGTTCAGCGTCAACTCACAAGTGAAACTCAAAAGTCAATTGGCGTGTTACGGAAGTTTGGAGAGAGGAGTCAAGCGTGAACTCGTCATCTGACCGTGGTTCAAAATTGCGTGATGTTGTCCTCAGAACTTTCTCTTCGAGTTTGATTCTGGATTGTTGCCAATAACCTGTTGTGTTGTTTCATTACGACGTACCTACCTATCACCAAAATCCAGCTTTTTTAAATACGGGTTTTTTTTTTTGCTAATCCAGAATGTGATAGTATTTAGACGGTTAATATTCAGTAACTTCTGTTTCAGGAGTGTCGCGGTAGTAGTCCATTTGGTAGAGTCTCGTATTAGCATAATTTCGGATCAGTTGTCATGGAAAATTGTAGAGTGTAGTACCAGCCTCTTCCCTTAACTGACTCAATCATCTGTATTTTAGTAATTTTTAGTTTACGTCGTACTAGAACAACACAACAGGCTATTGACGACGGTCCGGGATCAATCCCTTAATGGAAAGGTTCAAAGACTACAACACGTAATTTTGAACCACGATCAGAGACTCGTCATCGGATCGTGGTGTTGACCTCTTACCTTTCGCTTTGGGATTGACCACAGACAGTCGCCAATAGCTGTCCCCGGGCGACCTTAATTTTAAAAATACCATTGCCGATAATTCGTTGTGTTACTCCAGTACCACGTAAATTCAACTACAAACCTTTGCTTGCTTTGCAAGATTTCTTGTTGGGGAACAAACTTAGAAATAACATACCTGAAAGAAGCATAAGCAAATAAATATATAAAAATTATTTATTAAAATAAATTGCTACAGGCGGTACAATGATACTAGTACATAATCACAATGCAAATATTTTTCACGGTATAACTAAAAAATTGAGCACATACAAAGCCTAATAAATAAATGTTAAAATGATGAAAAATCATACAAATTTCCCGTAACTTGATCATTAGAATTCCATTTTCGTTTTATTATAACTGTTTTCTGACAGTTTCAAACTTGTAATCCATCGACACTAAAACAAAACCGTGGCAACCATGGTATAAAACCATCGGAATCTGTGGTTGCCTGATTGTCCCATAAAAGCCTTATTCAGAAAATATAAAATTGATGTGTTGGCGAGAACGCCAACGTTCATACTTAACCTTTTGACTACGGCATTAGATATAGCTGAGGAGATTCTTTCTTGGCGCGATACGTGTAACTTTCAAGGTACAACTTCTGTGACGGCATAGTCTAAATTCTTTCTTTGCGCGAATCTTATAACCTTTCGGCCGTTACAGCAGTTGTACCTTGAAAGTTATATGGGACAAACGGCCGTAGTCTAAATTCTTTCTTGGCGCGATTTTTATACCTTGAAAGCTATAAGAATCGCGCCAAGAAAGAATTTAGACTACGGCCGTTTAAACAGTTGTACCTTGAGTTTAAATTCGTTCTTGTCGCGATCTTTATAACTTTCAAGGTACAACTGCTGTACTGGCCTTTGTCAATTCTTTCTTGGCGCGATCATGGAACAACTGCTGTACCGGCCTAGTCTAAAGGTTAATCAACACATTTCGTGTTTTAGCCGATTCATTTTGTCGAGATATCTTGACAAAATATCTGGTGGCTCGAAAAGAACAAAAAAAGTGAATGAACTCTAACAAAATACGGTGGCTAGACGAGATATCTCGTCATTAACAAAACTGACCAGATCTTGAACGAGGTATCTCGTCATTAGCAAGAATTAACCCTATCATGGACGAGATATCTCGTCGAAACCTTTGGGAGGAGTAAATAAATCTCTACTGATAAAGTATCGCAAGAAGTTTGGAGAGTAGGGTGCCAACTTATGTGTTTCCCCGTCATCTGACCATGGATCAAAATTACTTGGTTTTGTCCTCGGAGCTTTCTCTTTGCGATTAATTCCGGACCGTCGTTAATAGCCCGTTGTGTTACTCCTGTGCGACGTTAATTAATATACCTACCGCCTTTCAAACACTGCTATTTTTAGTCTTATTCTCCTTGTTCTTTCAGGTATTTCTTTGTACGGCCTCACCTCCTATGGAGGTGTAGGAGGTATAACCCTGAGTATGGTAGAGTGCCTTGTGTTCAGCGCCCTAATATCCGCCGTGGATCCAGTGGCGGTAAGTAAAATGTTCGAACATCCCTCAAAGTGCCTTGTCTTTCTGACTTTACTTTTCGTCCTGTGTGACAAGGAGACAAGTTCCTGAAGAGGAACAAATATTTATGTGCATGTTATATTTACTTGCATCAAGGCCGACTCGGGCGGAGTAAGCCCACTTCCGTGACGTCACACTAAGTGGCCGAGTTCGCTGACAAAGATGAGGATTCGTCTCTATGTATTCTCTCATAACCAAATGTTAGACGATATCTTTCTTGGGGTTTTGAGTTGCTACGTCTGTCCTAAACTTATCTTAACTTTCACTTGCGATAAAATCTGTACGTGGTTCAGTTTATTTCAACGCAAGTGACAGAATGAACGTGTTTTTAAATTGTTTTCCAAAAGTTTTGTGGAACCGCCATAGTGGAAGAAGAGTAACTGAACAAGCGGGGGGGGGGAGTTCAAATCCAACCAAAGTCCCGTCTTGTCAAAAAGGCGCTGCTGCTCATTAAATCTCTAGTGACCTGAAATGTCCTCACGTGAAAGTTTGGAGAGGTGGCGTGCCAGCTCAAGTGTTGTCCTCGTCAACTGACAGTTGTTCAAAATGACGTGGTGTTCTCCTCGGATCTCTCTCTCTCTCTCTCTCTCTCTTGGAGGATTGATCCTGGACCATCATCAGTGGCTTGTGTTGCTCTAATACGTTTCTCAATGTTCATATGTAACCGGAGGTAGTTGTCCTTCAGGTCAACCTTTCACTGACCCCAATTGGCTTCTTTGATAGGGTGGACGGATAGAGCTCCCTATCCCTACTTGTTCGTCCTAACTTTTATAGCCTGGCTCGAGCTTAAACTTCTGTGCTTTGGATGAGATTTCCACTTAGGCATCAATGTCGGGTTTCAGAGACCTTCATAATTCTACTTACGTGAACCTACAACGCCATGTCGTGGTATATGGCGTTATGTCGTGTTATATGGCATTATGTCGTGTTATTAGGCGCCTTGTCGCAGTATATTAATTGCCTATTTAGTGGCATGCGACTGTTATTGACCCAATGTGTGGCTTGCCGAAGTCTGCATTTTCGTCAATGTTGCTTTTCAGCAATGACATTCAGTCAGCAGAGAAACAATGGATAGGGAGTCTTTTAGACAATGACTGTCCAGATTACACTTCAAAAGATCTCCCGTCTCTATCCTTATGAGGATCCACCTGTTGGAAAGGGGGTCGCCGTGGCTTCCCTATCCGGCAACACTAGAACCCTAGGTTTTCTTATGGTCCCTTCTCACACGGCTATCTACGATTATATAACCAAAACAAATTGCAACCCGACCCCTAAGAATTCTTTCCTCTGCTGCCTGTAACCTAACATTCATCATATGATTGGTCTACAGAACGGGAGAAGACACCCATCCATTAACTCATCATCTGATTGGTTCGCGTGACATAGTAGTTGACTTTGGTGATTTCACCACCTATAGAAAAGCGAATTCTTACACCTATCCTGTCATAAGATGTTATATCGCCAAACGAAGCGATAAGATACCGAATCAGACAAACATGTCAATTTTTCTCAGTGCAGTCACGTGACTACTAGTACGCGAACACATGTTGGTCACATATTTTGAAGCTCCTCTCAATAGCAATGCTCTGTTGACATAAATTTCACGTCTATGGTACTTCGCTATTCTGTATCAATAAAACTTTCCTTGCATGTTTATGTCCATTATTTTACGTTGTCTTATTCATATGGCCCTACCGCCATAAATACCACCTAATTTGATAGGTTTCCCTGAAGTCTGCTTTAAGCCATATGAGAGATTTAATTAAGGACGCTTTCCTCACGCCCAACGGATTAAACGGCTGTAAATCCTCCAAAGATCGTCTCCACTGTGTGTTATTGTATCATGCATAAGTAATCTAAACTGTACAAGTATCGATCATTTTTTAATTCCCAATTCTTTCCTTATCAGTTACTAGCTGAATAACTCGGTGTTATGCTTGGGTTTCAAATATGACCGCGACATTTCACTGTGTTAGCTCAGATACATAAACCCTATAAAAGGTGTTTCCCATCGCGACAATTCCCTGTGTTAACTCAAATACACAAACCCTGTAGAACGTGTTTCCTTGAACATGTCCAATTATTGCAGAAAAACAAACTTTAGATTTTAAAATTGGGGCTTCGAGTGGCACTTTTAGGACTACCTGTGTGGCAATTGTCATGGCTACAGATGGGTCTGAAGACAGGAAAGAAATAGCCTATGTTTTCCGCAGTGTTCTAAAGTATAAGAGTACCCAATTGGGTGTGGATGGGTCAAACGGTGTAGATTTGTATAGAGAATATACACCCACATCCTTTTATATATATTTATATTTACTTCTTCAATAACACACTGATGCCTTGGAGTATTTTCGGCAATTTATTCCGTTGTGCGGGAGTAGAATCTAAGCAATTTGTAATTTAAAGAACTGAAAAAGTTTTCTTTTTAGGTACTAGCAATTTTCCAAGAAGTAGGTGTGAATAAAAACTTGTATTTTTTGGTCTTCGGAGAATCGTTGCTGAACGGTAAGACTCGTTTTCTTCCTGGCTGCCTTTGCGGATGAGTTTGAATATTTTTTGTGCGACTTAAAAATCCCAATTCGACGTAATTTTTGCGGTTTTTTTGCAGATGCTGTTACTATTGTCCTTTATATGATGATGGTCGGGTTTTCTAAAGCAGAGTACATTACTGCTGATCAGGTAAATATTCTTTTTAAATTCTTATTCATGTGTGTTTTTTTGCAGTATATTCTATAACTAGCTATAAAACACGTTGTGTAATAAGAATACAACTAGCTCTATAAAACTCCTATTCGTTGGCAATGGCCATAATATTAAGCGTAGAGATGTATAAATTTATTTGTGAACTTAGGAGACTTACAGAAACTTAACAAAGAAAGAAAGAACGTAATGGAGTAAACTTAATAAAAAAACATTTGCTAACCATACGAAATTTATACTTTTAAATGCATCATTGTGGTCTTATAAAATAAGATTCTTATAAATCAGATTCTTTACTTTGGAATAAATATCATTTGGGTAAAATATACACTCTATAACAAAAAAATTGGCGCACCAAGAAATAGTTGTGCTCTGCTCGATCCACTGGTAACGGCGCTGACTGAGAACGTATAGTCTTTAGTGACGAGTCCCGTTTCCACCTGTGACCTGACAACAACCGCAGACGGGTTTAGACGTCCAGGGCAGCATGGGGATGCTTCTCTTACTATTGCTCGATACACATACGCACAACGGGGCGTTATAGTCTGGGATGCCATCTCCTTTGTTGTTGTTGCACATCCCCCTGGTGTAGGAAAGCCTACACCAGGTCCAGAAGGCTCCGTCGTGCCAGATCCCCATATACTTGCAAAAAGTCCTGATCGACCAACAGCTGCTTATACGAAGCGCCAAGACAGAGAAGAAGGTGATCAGGACTGGCAGGTAGGGAACAGGAACAAGGAGGGAAAATTATCTCCCCGTTCTGAAATTTTATACATATAAGATGGCCACTTCGAAATCTGGCCGTTTGGAAAGGCCGAGGGCCACAGCATGAGATTGATAGTCCAGGGCGATTGCCAGCATACCAATGGTGGGATGGCGTACGGCGCCACACGGAAAGCAAACGCTGTTTTCCCAGGGAGTGGACCTCAGTGGGAGTGAGACGATTCAAACAGTCCATTCTTGGCGAGTACATCCATCTCCTTTGATAGCCCCTTTGGTAGTCATTTCTGGCACACATACAGCACAGCCTTACGTAGACCACATTCTATGACCGGTTGTGTTACCATTCCTTTGGCGACGGACCTACTTTTCAACAAGATAAAGCCCACGTCACATGTTGCTTTGAATTGTCTTCAAGCTTTCCAAGCACTTCCTTGGCCAGCTAGGTCACCCAATCTCTATCCCATAGAGCAGTGGTCCCCAACCCCCGGGCCACGGACCGGTACCGGTCCGTGGATCAAATGGTACCGGGCCGCCGAAGGAACATTAAATTATTTGTATTTTATTTACTATGGTGTATTTCTCTCGGGTTTGTGCGGTACTTATTTATGAAATGACCACTCAAATTAGTAGGCGGTAAATCAGAACTTGAAATTTGTTCTGTTACTAGAGCTTCAATTAGGATTTCCGAATTCAGTTTGTCTCTATTTTCCAATTTTGACAAATCTGACAGCTGTTTTCAAGTTGGCAGACAAAGTAGCTGCATTTAAAGCCAACCTGAAGTTGTGGGGACGGCGCGTGAACAGAGGCATTTTGGACATGTTTCAGACATTAGTAGGTATTTTAGGCGAGACTGAGCCTAAACATTCATTCTCCCAGTTGGTGCATAATCACCTGTCTTTGGTTTTAAAAGAGTTCGAGCGCTACTTCACAACCACAAAAGACCCACGAACTAGTAAGGAATGGATCCGCGACCCATTTGTCAATAAATCAGGCGAATCTAGCATGTCTCTGCAAGAAGAAGATCAACTGCTGGATATTGCAAATGAAGGCGGCCTTAAAACTACGTTCGAGACAACAACTTTGCCGGTGTTCTGGATTAAAGTCATGGCGGAATACCCTCAGATTGCCACCACAGCACTTAAATCCCTATTGCCATTTCCGACAACCTATCTGTGTGAAGCGTGGTTTTCTGCAGTGACAGCAACCAAAACAAAACAACGGAATAAACTGGACAAAGCAACACACTTTGGGTGTCATTGTCTCCTATTACCCCCAGATGAAACCATTTCGTAGCAAAGAAACAAGCTCAGGGTTCTCATTGATTTAGCGTTCTAGAGAGTTAAATCACTTTTTCATTTTTTGGTGTAACTGTACAGGGGCCCGTAGTGAAGGTTCTGCCTGTGTCTGGATAGCGGCCAATGAGGCAGTTGGCTCTACGCGTGCGTTTTGTATGATGTGACGGTCTTCTCGACGACTGGTCTGTCGAGGGCGTCCTGAGCCTGGTCACCGTGTAAATGACGGCTCTTCTGTCCACTGGTCCCAACACCTCCTCACAGTAAAATCAGAACGGCTTACTTGACGAGCTACTCGCCGAGCTGACCACCCAGCTTCCATCATCCCGATGATTTTTCCCCTCTCGAACTCTGACATCTGCTCATATTTTCTTCGATGGCGGCGTAACGGCATGTCTACCTCAGTGTTTCCTTTGCAAAAGATTAAGTACAATCAAACAAGCTCTGCTTACATCTTGGTGCGCAAATTTTTATTGCAATGAGTGTATATTCTTGGAGTTTTACATTTTCCACCATTACTTCACGACCAGTGAATCTGTACAGAATCTATCAAAGGGATTCTATTCTAAGGAGAAACCAACAGAATCCAATATTTTAAGTAAAAGATCAATATAGTAATATTTCTAAAGAATTCTAATCCAATGTAAACTAGCACCAACATAATCTTTCCAAAGGTTTCTAATCTAAGGAAAAGACCAATAGAATATCTCCATCCAAATGTTCCAAATAGCTCCAATAAAATATTTCTAAAACGATTTTTTTCTAAGTAAATAACTAATGGAATCGTTCCATAGGTCTCGTAAGGGTTTAAAACCTCTCCAATATCTACATCCTCTGTTTCAGATTGCCCTTGGTGTTGCTGCCTTTGTGTGCGTCAGCCTAGGAGGCTTAGGCATAGGGATCATCATGGGGGTGCTAACAGCGCTCATCACCAAGCACACGCAAGACGTGAGAGGTAGTATCAATTCTTTAAATCCTCATCCCATTAGAACATCAATTCTCGAAGGTCTATTAGGCTAAAATGTTTTCAGTTGTGACTGTTGAAAATTGGTGAACCCTATATGTTTCGATTGTGCTCCATCTTAGGCTGTGGTAAAAAAATAATATCTTGTTCACCCTCTAAGTGGTTTCGACAAGATATCACTGTCATTAGGATCACACTAATTTTGTTGATGAGAATATATCTCGTCATTGTAGTGTCGTCACCGCAAACAGTAGCGTGAAAACAGTACGAAGAACGTGGCCAATCAACCGGTATAGTGGTTAAGGTGTATACCTCTGGATCGGAAGGTTCATGGTTCTAATCCGGGTTAGGGCATGTATGTTTGTAAGCGTATAATGTAGAGGCAGCTGGTGCACCTTAAATCTGTCGTGGCCGAAAGTCCTCACGTTGGGTGGGTGTGGAAGTTTGGAGAGTGAGGTGCCAGATCAAATGTTGCCTCGTCAGCTGTCCGTGATTAAAAATTACGTGGTGATACACCGAATGGCTTAGGCTTGAACGATGGTTACTAGTTGAAACAATGGAATGCGTAGATGAAGGGGGGAAATGGCCCAAGAGCCATTACAGAAAGGAAACCACTAGCTGGCTACTTGATGCATGGCAGAATGAATAGGACGAAGGAGAAACAGGCAGGACGGTGCACGATGTGTTACCAAAAGTGTCACTAAAATCATCAAGTTGGACCAGGGAAGAGACACTTTTCTTCACAGGGCACGGCCCATTCCCATCCTACCTAACGAGGTTTAAGAAAATCAAGTCCGAAAACTGCTCATGTGGTGAAATTGGCACACCTCTACATTACATCACAGTTTGCCCCCTTACAGCCTCATGGCATATGAGAACACCTGTCGACCACCTAAAAATTGCATGGCTCAGGAACATTGCAAGCAACAAGGGCTCGAGGGTTAAAATTATTAACATGGTGAGATTCATTGAAAATCATCAGGACTTGATTATCCTAAGAGACTAAGAAAAACGAACTTTTTTCTCACCTTGCATGATGTATATATATATATTTATAATGCAACCTAGTATAATGATTTAATGTATATACTGTATAGATGTAAGGATGTATAAATGTAATGTAATGTGCTCTAACATTCAGGGTAGACATGTCACCTTGGTGGCATGCTCTACTCATCCAACCACACTTATTTAAACTGGCACAGTGTCTCACGACACTAGGCACGGGAGTGTGTGTTGGTGTTAGTTAGTTGAAACATTCCAAGAACGTGAGGATATGTAAAATATATAAATTATTCCATTAATAGCATTGCACCCATACATGTTAATATTTGTCCTCAAAGTCCAGCAAGGTCAACAACGTCACCCTCTGCATCCGGCTCTCTCTGTCGTCTCTCTCTCTCTCGTCTCTCTCTCTCTTCCCTTTCAAAATGACATCTCCCACACTCAAGGTGTATCAGATCGCCACATGTGCGAAGTGTTGTGAAACCGTTAGCCAGCGATCTGTCACAAACAACAAATGTCAGGTGGAAATCGGGGTGCACCACTGTCGGACGCCGACCCTGAGTTATTACCACACGTAGAAGCGTTTCTTTTTCCAGCCGCCACGATTCCACAGCAGCAGGAGACCGAATCGAGTGCCACACATCATCGGCTTCAGTGTCGCACCTGGGCTCACTAACATATGCATTGGACTCTAGATGATTGCAAGGAAGGAGATAGCATGGTCCGATGAGTCACGTTTCCAGTTAGCATGAGAGCTGATAATCGAGTTATGGTACTGCGTAAACCTCATTAAGTCTATGTACTCAATTTCTAAACAAGGTATTGCGCAAGAGGGTGGTGGTTTCATAATGGTGTAGGGAGTGTTTTCCTGGCATGAATTGGGTCCTCTGATCAAATTGAACTGGTCAGTGACAGGAAATCGCTGCTTGGTATCCATTTGCAGCCCTCAATGGTATGAGGTAGCGATTTTAATTCACAGACGCATATTCCATTCGGAAATGGTTTTTATTTCCTTGGACAAACACCACACTACTTTTCACGACACAAACCTTTTTGAACACTTGAGTTCAACACAAAACCAGTGAGAATCATTCCCTCGCTTATATCACGCGCACCCAAAAAAATTCTTCTGATTGGTCCGCTCAATCGGACGCAAATGGTCAGTTCGTGGCGCCATCTGTCGCTCTTAATCGGTATGACAATGGACTTCACTTACCCCAATAATGGTGGGATGTTCCGGAGTAATGATACTCCGTGTCACCGGACTCATATTCTGCGTGATTGGTTTGAGGAACATTCTGGACGATTCCAGCACATGATTTGACCACCTAGATCACCAGACATAAGTCCCTCCTTGGAGCATATCTGGGATACGGCTAAAAAAGGCTTCGAATCGTCAGTCTTACTATTCATTCTGATATAATAAGAACAATATTTCTTACTATTCATTCTGATGTAATATACGAACAATATATTTCTTATTCTTATTATTCTAACACGAATCTAAATTCTCATTGGTTATCTATTTGATCTCCTAATCAGACGTATTAACATGGAGCTCAGTATATACTATAGGTTGAACTTCCTATTATACGTTGATATGATTTAATAATACGTACGATTGTCATACATTGTACTAGATCTGTGCGTATTTGAATAGCTGTTGTTTACATAACGATATAGTAGGCAATGTGACTATATTAGCGTGTTAAGTTTGAAATGTGAAATATATTTTTTAACACCATCCAAAATAATGAACAAATAGAACAAAACTGAATCACCGAAATAAAGAAGACAAAAAAATATCTGACTTAAAAAAATAGAGTGAAAAAAGATCCGAGCAGGAAAAGAGTTCTCTTTAAAAGTGATGTTTTGGCGACCTTAATGAAAGGGTCTGTTGTATCATTTCAGTTGTTGAACCTCTTGCAATGCTTGGCGTAGCCTACTTGTCATATCTACTGGCAGAAATGGTTCATTTCTCTGGTATTATCAGGTATGGCTTTCATTCCATTCCGTAGTTTCTACTGCAGAAGCTTTTGCCTAGCCATTGATCATGTATTCCCTTAATTGCAGCATCATAGGGTGTGGTATAGTTCAAGCCCATTACGCTTCCAAAAACATTTCGGATAAATCCAACACGACCGTCAAGTATTTCACGAAGATGGTAAGGTAAGATGGTTTATTGTTTGATGTTTGGTGTTTGCTGTGCTTTCCGTTTCGTGACGTAAAGTACCAATGTCTTTTTTTTTGTAGCGCCGTGTGCGACACCATTATTTTTCTCTTCTTGGGAATGGTCCTGGTGGACGATCAACACGTGTGGAACACTGGTTTCGTTTTGTGGTCCATGGGGCTGTGTCTGATCGTCAGATTCGCGAGTGAGTATGAGATTTTTAAAGACCCTGACAGCCCTGGCTACACGAGAGGCGGTCGGGAGAACATTCGTCAGGCCCCTTAAGGTCCTCAGGGTTCTTAGCCAATCGGACACACACAATCAAAACACAATCGATACAGAACAACTATAATGAACAAAAGTAATGTTGAGCACTTAGCCATAGCAATAGACTTTGGCACCAATTTGGCGAATTTTTGCTTATTTCCTGGTGTGATATAGTGGGGGCGTGAAATTAAATAAGAGGGGAGAAATTATACGTCATTGCGCAGTGGTAATAGGGCAAGGCACCAAAGGGTTTCGTGGGCGTTGTTCATGAAGTTGCATAAAATACTACCACGTGTTTTTGGAATCTTACCATGAGTTACGAGCTGAAAAAATCAAAAGTCAACAGCTAAGGATACGGCTAGAAAGCTTTTTTTTTTATTCCATCTTAGTAATAGTTTGGGAAACCTGAAAAGATCCGACTTGAGTGGAGGTGATAGGCCTAAAAAAAGTACTGTCAGGTACTGTACGCCCTCCTCGTAGCGTGTATGTCACCGAGTTTTGCATAATATGTCCCAGGAGGACTCAATGCCACAAAACCATATCCAATCCAATCCAACCAGAGTGTCAGTTGAGCAGTTTAAAAGCCTCCGCTTCAGTTCTAATTCAGTGTTGCCAGATTTCTTTACGTAATTATAGCTCAATGGCTGAGCGGGAATAAAATGCTGGGGTTGCCATAAGGGAACAGTCTAGAGTAAAGTAATGAGCATCATCACATTTGGCATTGGAAAGAAAATTTCCTCTTTAGAATATTGCAAACGCCATATAAATGCATTATGGACGAGTAGTCCCGTCCTTTGGTTTTGATGGATTAGATTCGAGTTCTCATCGTCTTAAGCAATTTTTTTATTGACATTTAACAATTTACAGATGAATAGTATGTACAATGATATGAAAAGAATTAACTAAGTGTCAAGTGCAAACGACAGCTTCGCCCTCTTTCACTGACTCTGACTGACCCCTCTCCTGCGTAGATGTTTTCTTCTCGAGCGCTGGCTGGATCATCATGGGTTGATTTCATCCAATGGTCTGCTGACAGGAATTATGCCGTTGCTAGGGTCTAGATTCAGTAGATGACGTAATAACGGCTCTGGTTGCGTATTCTGTTGTTTACTTGACTGACACAAATCTTTCTGCTTACGTATTTCGTAATTCACGTACATTCAATTAGATAAGAGGCTAAATGCTGGCGGCAATACGTCTTTGGTGTTAATTGCTCCATTTTGCAATACCCCAAAAACGCTTAACGGTTTAGGTACGACCCTTTCCTTTTTCATGAACGAGGGCTGCATAACCATTTCGGTGGTTAGGTGGTTATTCTAACGCAATCTTTGGAAAGAATATTTCTTGAAGAAATAATATCGCCGCTTGTTCATCTCTTGGCAAATCCAAAATCATGAATTACATTGCACTGAAAAGAAATAAGCAGAAATGGCGCCAAAAAACAAAAAGCTAGTATGGAAACAAATAGCGCCAAAAATAAGCAAAAATGCGCCAGATTGGCGCTGAAGTATGGACATAACGGAAAAGTACCTAAATGTTGCATAGACAATGCTTAACATTAACATAATTAGACAGAACTTAATTACTTGGAGGCAGATTAGTGACTACAAAATACAAAGTATAGAAGTGAGACAATGGAAAACGTAAGCATAGTAATGAAACATGCGTATCTATGTATATCCATAAGATGTGTTTATTTATGGACTTGTAAGGACAGTACAAATTCAGATTCGACGTGTTAAAGTCGATTCTGCCACGACGTGCAAAGTCGAGTCACCCCCTGGATTAATATCTTAACACTCTACCAATTTAGCAACGCAATTTATGTTTCGAAGTTTAGTTTAATGTTTCTTTACAGGTGTCTTCTTCTTGACCTTCTGTGCCAACAAGTTGGAGAGAACGCACTGCATCAACGAAGAGGAGCAATTCATTATGGTTAGACATTCATATTTCGTTGCGGTATCTTTTAGTATTGAAACTATAAAAGATCACAATTCCCTCACCATGTAAAGAAACTTCAACCTTTGACTCCATTCCAAAAGCTAAGCGCATACTTTTCCAGACTTCTTTATAAATCAGTGAGTTTACCCACTGCGCTAGGTATCCTGCGATTTGTTCATGTATTTTCTTCTTCTGTGTGAGTACAAATTTCCTCGTGTGAGTATGTCTATTACTTAACGTTGTATGTCTTGAGTTTGGTGCAGCTTGGCCAACTTTTTCAATTGTGCCATGAAAACTCAATCAATCAACTCAAACGTTCCTTTCTCTGAAACAACTTTTTTTCGGCGATCTCCTGTGGAAAACTATCTCAACTAATAATGAATTGAACGTGTACCTAGTTTTTTTATTTCACCCTAATATTTATGCAGCCGTTAACATTAATTAAAATACTATATTATACCATAAGCGTCTTTCATAGTCGCCTATAGATGGAAAGAAAAGAACCCGTACTAGGACACCCCCTTGCAAGATGACTACCTTTATAGTAATGGACTTTCCTATGGTCATCTGCCTCCTCACCAGTCTGCCCCAGAGTGCATCTTCCAACTTAAAAATTTTCTATAGTTGCATCTGTATGAAACGACTTGTGCTGTGACTTGACATGATGCTCCTTCCCATATAGGCTTACGGGGGTTTGCGTGGAGCCGTCGCCTTCTCTTTGGTCATCATGTTGGACGACATAGAACACAAGAATCTCTTCATCACCGCCACGCTGTTCATCGTCCTCTTCACTGTGTTCGTACAGGTAAGCAAAATATTATTAGAGGGCGTGTCTAGTGGAGTGCTAGACACATTGAAACCACCTCAAATTATTTAATATCTTGCGTAATGAGACAAGAGTACGAAGCCTCCCTCTACCAGATAACATTTATAGAATTCTATAAACATGTCTATAGACTGTATTCTATAGATTCTTATATATATAGAACTAGCTGAAAAACCCCGACGTTCCTTCGGTTTCAAATATGACAGAGACATTTCTCTGTGTTAACAGAAATACACAAACTCTGTATAACGTGTTTCCCACCGCGACAGCTGAAATATGACCGTGACATTTCCCTGTGTTAACTCAAACATAAACCCCTGTAGAACGTGTTTCCTTGTCCGTGTTCATTTATCGCAGAAAAACACACTTTAGATTTTCAAATTGTTGCTTCGAGGGGCACTTTTAGGACTACCTGTGTGCCAATTTTCATGTCGACAGATGTATCTGAAGACAGGAAAGAAATAGCCTATGTTTTTTGCAGTGCTCTAAAGTATGAGTGTACCAAATTGGGTGTTGTGACGAAGGCAAAGCAAGCTCTTGGCGGAAAAGTTAAAAAGATGAAAAGTCGACTGATGAAAGATTGACGTCGCCCCAGAGGTCACGTCAACGCATGACGCCAGCGCCGGACGAAAGTGGAAGCCGCGGTCAGGAGATTGGATTTCCACGAGGGGGAAAGCGAAATTTCCTTTGTCCCTATACCGAACGGCAAGACGCTAGGTGGAAGTTCAGTTCCGCCGCTTCACGATCACGGAGACCTCAGAGACCTTTTTACCGCCGCCACGTTTCCTTCGCTTCCACATGATCAGAGTAGACCACAGAGACTTTTGTTCATGCCGCCGTTTCACTAATGAAGCTACCGACGAAAGGGGAAAATTTATCTCCAATGGACGCCCGATTTGAAACTAGCCAACGGCGAAAGGACAAGTGCGTCGAATGAAACGAGAGGGGAGGCCCCAACAACCCCAGTGGATTTTCGGAGTCGAGAGAGACGGGAGAAAATTTCCGAAGGGAGAGGTCAAGAGACCCGAGGGATCAAACTGATCTGGCTAAGTGAACACCCGTACACGATTTCCGATACTCCGTTCTCTGGAGACGCACCTAGTCGCGACAGCTGTTCGTGGGCTCAGAGAAATTGCCCAAACTGGGATTCCGTCTAGGAGACGTGAGGAAAGCTCAAACCTGAGCTGCTGATTTGAAGCGGACACAGAATGTGTTGCTAGGCTCTTACAGGAGCTGGAAATGACTCAACCGAGTGCCATTTAACGAGAACTGCAAATCTCATACACGCGTGCGAGAACCTTCGGAGAAGCTCACACGAGCTAGGAATATTTACTCGCCCGAGTAAGGACTGGAGAAGGGCTCACCCGAGCCGGATAGCCCGGTTGGTAGTGGAACGGATTAACAATCGGGGTTGCGAGTTCGAATCCTACAAAGTGTGCTGGATTACAAAGTCCTTGTGTACAAAGGAGGCTGGTACACGTTACTGCTGTCGTGGCCTCAAATATGCTCACATTGGCGTGGTGTGGAAGTTTGGTAATGTAGTAATTTTTAATTAACGTTCGTACTAGAGTAAGACAACGGGGTATTGACGACGGTCCGGGATCAATTCCAACGGGAAAGATCCCAGAACAACACGTCGTTTTAAACCATGGTCAGGTGACGAGGCAACACCTGAACTGGCACCCCACTCTCCAAACTTCCACACCCACCCAACGTGAGGATTTTCGGCCACGACAGATTTAAGGTGCAACAGCCGCCTCAACGCCATACGCTTACAAACATCCACGCACTGGCTCGGATTCGAACCAGGACCCTTCCTATGCGACCAAATGTGGCAAATGCGACCAAAAATCTAATTTAATATGATTTTTGACGTGAAGTCTAAGGTTAAATAAATAACAGTAACTAGCCACTAAACAATAGCCAGCTCGGCGTTGCCCGCGACAGTTCTTTTAAACGCCGCTTCGGTGTTACATTTTGATCTTCCGAAATCGGCGAACTAACTCTCGGTTGAGTATTGCGCTTGCGCAGTACTGTCGTTTTGCGAAAGAAGCGAACAAAACAAAATGGACGACACACTTCCTTTTGTGCTAAATTACAGTCTTCTTGCGACGACGCGCATTTAAGTGACTTTTATGTACCGGAACAAGAACGTGATTACATTTTCTTTAAAATAGATATGCCTATGTGTGTTCGGGTTCGAACTTTAGTCTGTTTCGCCAGAGTAGAACCAAATGAGAGAACGTTAGTAATGGGTGAGCAACATACCGGTTTCTCTAGGTTCGAATAAAAGAATTTATTGATTTTAAACACTCGTTAATACTAGCTTTGGTCACATGATCATGGGCACATTTCTCAATTGAATTTTATAGCATTTCCCCTATGGGTTTCATGGTATATTCGAAAAAAAAAGAATTGCTTTCCTATCCGGCCAATCAAATACTTGCAATATCCCAATGCGGCTATTCTCTTAATAAGATCGGGGACCCCTGGTTTAATTCATCATTTTGTTATCTTTTGTCGTAAGTCAACACTGATTGCTTCCTTTCTTCAAAAGACATTTTGCAAAGAAAGAAATGGCGCAGTTATATTTTTGTTTGCAAATATTTACACTGTTGACAAAATATTGATTCTTATTGCCTTTCAGCAATAGCTATCATTTCGGAAATGTGTCTCCACCTCCCAAGGGATTTCGGTTAGATATCGCTTTCAGCAAGATCAGACCTATTTTGCTGACTCGATCTTAATTTTGCTAATGAATCAATCTGAATTTTGCACTCTATCTGAATTTTGCTAATGACTCGATCTGAATTTTGTTAAGGACTCCATCTTAATTTTTCTAATGTCTTCGATCTGAATTTTGCTAATGACTCGATCTGAATTTTGTTAATGACTCCATCTTAATTTTTCTAATGTCTTCGATCTGAATTTTGCTAATGACTCTATCTGAATTTTGCTAATGACTCGATCTGAATTTTGCTAATAACTAGACCTGAATTTTGTTAATAACTCTATCTTAATTTTGCTAATGACTTCGATCTGAATTTTGCTAATGACTCTATCTGAATTTTGCTAATGACTCGATCTGAATTTTGTTAATGACTTCGATCTGAATTTTATTAATGACTTCGATCTGAATTTTGCTAATGACTCGATCTGAATTTTGCTAATGACTTCGATCTGAATTTTGCTAATGACTTCGATCTGAATTTTGCTAATGACTTCGATCTGAATTTTGCTAATGACTCGATCTGAATTTCGCTAATGACTGAAATCTGAATGAAAGTATTACCCTCTTTTGACTATCAGGTTAAGATGAGGTTAATATTTTTCGAATGAGATATCTCGTCCTTCGATTAAAACTAAAAACTAAAAATGGAACTTAAAACCTGGTAAAAATTAGGAAATGGGAATGTTAGTAATTTGCAAACTACTGTACGCATCTGATACATTTCACATCTGATGCTTACCGAACTTACTTTGCATTATGAAATTGGGTGGCGAGACTTGCTTTATATCAAGAGAAATTCTTTACTGACTGTTTGAAACTTTTACAGGGCGCCACCATCAAACCTTTAGTGAGTCTTTTGAAGATACGTCGCCAAGCTACGAAAAACACCAGCATATTCACAGAAGTGAATACGAAGGTAAGTGGTCCGGAACTTTTTCACAGACCCTCGATGGCTCTTCTTCTTTCGGCGCGTACGGACTTCACAAATCCGAGGTACTCTTTTCCCATGGGGTATACTGCCTCTTGTAAACATGGGAATCGTGATCTCCGTATGCCCAAACGATCTTTCTCTATTTCTTCTCTTCGTCCTTACTATTTTGCAGTTACTTGCTATTGTATGCCTTGTGTTTTCCCAGTTTGGCCAAATATGACCCTTGCGCCATAAAACCCAAATCCAACCAATCGTTTTAGAGTTTGGTTTGTATGGTGCTGACTTATAAGCATCGGGTAGGTTTTCCAAATGTCACCTACCCTAACTATTTCTCTGTATCTCAGCCTCCTGGGTTGGGAAATCAAGCTGGAAACTAAATGAATATCACTAGGAACTATTCTTCTTTGGTTTCCATATACCTTCTTTACTTATGTCATTTTAAGGTAACTAGTAAAACGTTTAAAAAAGTTTCCCAAGATAATTTTCGAGATTAGGTTCCTACTATCGCCTACCCCTGTTTCTATTACCGCACACCAGGCGAAATGAGGAGTTACTATTCAAAACGATTTGCTAGTAGAGAATACATACCTACCGTTAGTATTGAATGTACTTTCGAGTCATATAAATTAAATGAAGATTTGTTAACACTTACCTGGATATTCCCTGAATGGATTGGAGACAAAAAATACGTTCATCACACCCTCAAATACTTCAGATGCAATAGGGTTGTTGATATAACTGATAAGAAACTTGGCGGTAGCGCTATGCGTGGCGAAACCCTAGAGGTGGCCAAACTAGGCGCATTGGATGATTACAAGTAGCGCATTGTATCCTTGCACCTACTTATTCTTTTGAAAAGTTATATAAGTTGAAAAGTTATATAAGTTGAAAAGTTATATATGTCGTTTTGTAACGACATACAGATGCGAACAAGCATTATCATCCATGGAATTTATTAAAAGAAAAACGAGGTAGCGAATGACTGATTCAAATTTATAGAATTCTCTATAATAGACATTGTTTTGCATACAATATAGTTAAATCATTTAAAAATGTTAATTATGTCGATCAACATACTTTTATTAAAAAAGTTATTGAGGATATGGCAGGACCATGAACGTAATGTAGAAAAGGTGCTTGAGTTGTATGGCGCATCTGAACTCGTATGTGAAAAAAATTGACGCATGGTATGTAAAAGGTTAGCCCTCTCTGCCCTATACCGTCAAGGTAACTCCATAAACTCATAGATGTCGCGCATAGTAGCTAGGGATGCGACATCGATAGCAAAACATCGATGTTCAAAATTAAAACATCGATGTTGATAATACATCGTCCCCAAACCATCGATGTTTTTAATATTCAGTGTATTTAAACTTGTTTCCCCATTTCTTAAAACTGGTTTAGCAACTAGTGATGCGACATCGGATCCAATACATCGATGTTTTTTTATAAAACATCAATGTTGTGAAAGCATCGACATCGATGTCACATCCCTACTTTTCAGACCCTTCACACTTTGCCACTGTGGTCTAAAAGTATGTTCGATTTGCTGAATTTAAAAATTATGCTACTTGATTATTTTTTTAATTTTTATAACGGTATTTTTTTATTAAAAAATAAAACATCGACACGTATAAACATCGATGTTACAAAAACATCGACCCTAATACATCGATGTTAAATACATCGATGTCGCATCCCTAATAGTAGCTTGCAAACACGAGTAGGCGATATTAATACCTTAACAGTATAATAGACTTAAAAAGAAACGGCAAATAGACTCAGATACAGTAAAACAATACTATCATTTGAAACTCTAATTACATAAATCGATCTTCTCAATTTATCTCTCGCATTTTGTAGAATCAAGCTCTTATATTTTTATTGATAGCCAATATAGGGTTAAAGAAATCGGAAGGCGGTTGGTGTGTGGACTGTGTCGATTTCGCTATTAATAACCCAAAAGGCTCGCAACCCCTTAAAAAAAATTGCAAAACTGAATTTTTGCTGTGTGCGAAATGCATTTACATGCGCTGAGTGACGTCTTTTGTCAGAGGTGTATCAAAATTACAGATTTTCTGTCGCTTTGACTTTCTAGTAAAATTAATTTTCTTGAGAAGATGCAATGAACTTTTTGAATTTCTTACATTAATTTCAGTATTTTATGGTAGAAACTGAGATTTCGTGTATTTCTTACATGAATTTTAGTACTTTATGGTAGAAACTAAGCTTTCGTGTGTTTCTTACATTAATTTCAGTACTTTATGCCAGAAACTAAGATTACGTGTATTTCTTACATTAATTTCAGTACTTTATGGCAGAAACTAATATATCATGTATTTCTTACGTTAATTTCAGTACTTATGGCAGAAAGTAATATATCGTGTATTTCTTACATTAATTTCAGTACTTTATGGCAGAAACTAAGATTTTCTGTATTTCTTACATTAATTTCAGTACTTTATGGCAGAAACTAATATAACATGTATTTCTTACGTTAATTTCAGTACTATGACGTTATGGCAGAAAGTAATATATCGTGTATTTCTTACATTAATTTCAGTACTTTATGGCAGAAACTAATAAATCGTGTATTTCAGTACTTTATGGCAGAAACTAATAAATCGTGTATTTCAGTACTTTATGGCAGAAACTAATAAATCGTGTATTTCAGTACTTTATGGCAGAAACTAATAAATCGTGTATTTCAGTACTTTATGGCAGAAACTAATAAATCGTGTATTTCAGTACTTTATGGCAGAAACTAATAAATCGTGTATTTCAGTACTTTATGGCAGAAACTAATAAATCGTGTATTTCAGTACTTTATGGCAGAAACTAATAAATCGTGTATTTCAGTACTTTATGGCAGAAACTAAGATTTCGTGTACTTCTTACTTTAATTTCATTATTTTATTGTTGAAATTAAGATTTCGTTTATTTCTTATACATTATTTTTAGTACTTTATAGCATAATATTTCGTGTACTTCTAGCTCCTAGATCATGTGATGGCTGGTGTCGAAGAAGTTACAGGAGATCACGGAGGAAATTATTGGAAGGTAATTCGTACAGTATTCTTGGCGTATAGGGTCGAGAAAATAGTTCTTGTTAATAATTTATACCATTTAAAAATCTACCTATACTTTCAATCTTCCAAGTATGTAAATCAGAATTTCACCACAATTTTAACGTAAAGAGTAGGTAAAGCTGTGATAAGTAGTAGTATAGCATCTGCGTTTCTACATTGTTTTTGTCTTGGGATGGCACAATGATTCTCCATTTATAATCAATATGAAGAACGCCAGTGATAACTTTAATAATTTCTTTTTTTTTTCACTGGAATCCGTTTCTCAGGAAATCAAATTGATGAATCGAATGAAACGAAGGTCATTTGAATCTGTTCGCTCCCATTCAAGACGGAAGGTGAAAAAGTGGCATGGTTCCAAAGGCTGACGTCGATAGTGACGTGAGGGAGAAAAGTGTAAATTTTGATGCTTCTCCATTTCTCGAAATAAGAAAGAACAGTGGGAAAACTATTAAATTAATTTTTAAATTTTCTAGATTTAATTTTAAGATTCGCCGCGACCCAAAAATTGCAATAAAATTCGGACTATCTGTGTGCCAAGTCCCATTACTGTAAGTGCCATAGATTCGTCAGGACTTCGCGGACAAGAAACAAACACTGCCTTTTATAACAGTATATATAAGATTTGCCCATCTTCAAATGAAATCAAATTAATCAATTATACGGGGTGGAAATATCTGGCCAAATTGTAATGAATGTAGAAAGGATCAACAGAAACATTTTTATGACAGATGCTAGTGTCACATCTTTGGACAGTTTTGTAAAATATCATTGTAAATAATCTTGTTTCCATTTCCTTGTGTTTGCGCGTAAAAGCGTCACTGGTGCTCATACATTGCTATACAAAAAATTATTTTAGTGTGCTCTAACATCCCTTGAGAAGTTTGTCCCATGTGTTCCAAATCACCCTGTATAGAAAGAGTGAGCAGAAATAAAGAATAACATGGCTTAGTTGATATTTTTCGCATTTGCTCGTGCTTCGTAAATAAATGTGTCGTCATCTGACCGTGGTTCAAAATAACGTGTTGTTGTCCTCGGATCTCTCCCTTCGAGGTTGATCTCGGAGCGTCACCATTAGCCCGGTGTGTTTCTCCAGTGCGAAGTTAATGTAATACCTACCGAAATAGGTACAGCTACACTCTACGTTTATAGCGGTGCCTCGGCGATTTTTTTTTGGCACACTTCTATAGTGAGTTACGGTAGATTAAGACAACCTATCTGTCTTTACGGTTAGTGTGGTTTTCATGGCAACCTCGGCAAACGGTAACTTTCAATTTCCATTTTGAATATTCTAGAAAGTTCTTTCAATATCTGTAAAGATAGTTTGATTTCATGGGTTCGTTTGAAATTTTTTTCTTAGCTTCCATTGGTTATTTTAATTTTAAAATAGCCTTTGATTGCATTGGTCCGTTAAAAAAAATTTCTGTGATATCATTTGTTCAATTTTTTGTATATCTACAGTTGTGGAATTTTATTTATTAAAATATTTTTCACGAAACGTTTCTGAGTTTTGTTTTTTAGCCATTTGTAGAAATTTCATTTTTTATAATTTTTTCCCGGAACAGTTCCCACGTATCAGGTTGTATTATTTCCTACCTTTTTCTTTTAAAAGTCTTTTCTTTTCAAACAGGCCCAACATTCGCAGCTTAGTTTTTCTGCTGTTTCACAAATGTGTCTTGAAATGTGTTTAAGCTTGATACTTTCTGTGAAAGTTTTTTTTAATATACTTTTAGAAACGTTTTTAAATGTGTTTTCAAGCTTTCCTCCTTCCGTTGTAAAAAGAAAAAGACTTTAGAAATATTTCTTGCCTTGGCGACTTACAAAGTGTGCCAAAAAAAAAAATTCGCCAAGGCCGTTGCCACCGCTATAAACGCATACAATAGCTGTACCCCAAAATAAATGCTCTTTTTTGTCATTTCTAGCAACTCTTGTTCTATTACAACAGCAAGTACCTAAAAAAATGGCTGCAGTGTAAAAGTACAGAAAGTAACCTCACGAGAATCTATACACGAATGATGCTGGAGTGAGTATGAGATTTAAACATCTCTTTTATGTGATTTAATTTCTGTGATTCGTGTAAACTCAGAAATTCCATTGTAATGTTGTAGAGCGCTCATTAAATCGTACACAATTGTAATAAAAAGAAGGAACTCCGTTGTTCAACTTTATTCGGCATCATGAGAAAAACTATTTGAAACTTCGAGTACGTCACCGGATTTTCTATTGCAGTATGCTTTATCCTCACAACTCCAACCAAATACCGCCGTCTACAATTGGGGGCTAGTGCACGTTAAATCTTTCGTGGGCTCAAATGTCCTCGCGTTGGAGTGGCGTCGAAGTTTGGAGAGTGGGGTGCCATCTCGGGTGTGACCTCGTCGTCTGACCGTCGTTCGAAATGACGTGATGTTGTCCTCGGATCTTTCCCTTCGGGGGTTGATCCTGAACCGTCGCCAATAGCCCGGTGTGGTACTCCAGTGCTACCTTAATTAAGTATCTTCCTACCATCATTTAGTTTCGATTTTAAGCATATTAAATTGTTTTTTAAGTTATAACGATGCACTTGGACCTTCAAAAGTCAGACTTAACCCCTTTTGGCCTGACATGGAAGATATATTAAAAAAAAAAGTATTGGTCAAAACGCGAAACAGTTCGATTATTTTACTAAACTCCTAAGTACTTATCTTGGAAAGTTTTTCCTTATATGACAAAAATGTCCTTCAGAGAAAAATCTTCTATTAAAGTTTGTTTACTGCCTGTCTACCATGAGAACTGCACCCCGATCCCAAGTCTGGGTAGATGCTATAGGAACAGGGCTCGTTCATTGTGAGTAGGGATAACATATGAACATTGTTGGCGATGGCAAACTTCAATGCATATTCTTCAAGCTTCCCCAGTGGAAAAGAGAATAAGGTATGTTTCTATGGTAACAGACAGCTATGACTGGAGCAATTCTTGTGTACCGACAGTAAAAGATTCCAGATGAGAATATATACTTATATAGATCTTTAAAATTTTTTTACTGAGTACTTTCAACACTAAAGAAATGATACATCGTTTGAAAACTGAAAACTACTAAAATAATAAATATATACATATACACACATATATTCAGTATATATATATATATCAAAATTGGTTTTTGTTTTTATTATCTTAATAAACCTTCATAAGAAGTTGACGTAAGTAAGTAAGATGAATAAACAAGTAAAAATGTAGAGGACAAATTTTGAATATGTATGTTTGCTGTATTCAGCGGACTCGTAAAATGTAATTGCTGTAATGATTTCTTTATTCCTTTTGAACAGAGATCACTTTGCTCATTTATATGGTCCAGCAGCTGTGATTGAAGAACGCAAGCCATTGTTGCTAAACAAGTAAGCTGCGTACAATACGTAAATCAATCTTCCGTCTATCCATAACTCTCAAATGTTAAACGTTAGCTGTATAAATGTAAAGATGTTCATATTAATTTTTTTGTACTATATATTTCATGTTAGTGATACCATCAAAAGCTAACACCAAAAATGGTTGTAATTTTCGTTTGCAGATTTTAGCTGTAGGGCAGGTGATTCAAATACTGCCCACACTAACTATTTCTCTGTATCTCAGCCTCCTGGGTTGGGAAATCAAGCTGGGAACTAAATGAATATCACTAGGAACTATTCTCACTCCCACTAGCGTTGCGGCACCGCTGCCGCAACGCAAGTGCGGTCGGAGATACATTAGATCCAATGGAGCAGTGCACACATGCCTCCAGCGCCGCTGGGGCGACGCACGTTGAACTTGCGTGTAATTTGTACCGCAGTTACCCACGGCGCCGCACGGTCGCCGCACATGAGTCTCCGTTCTGACGTACCTTGTTTTCATAAACAAATGGAATATAAATAATAATTAATAAATGGTTGTATCTAGTAACCTCGCTTTTGTTTTAAAATATACTTTTTTTACATCAAGTAAGCGAAATAAACACATTTTTTTCGATAGAATATTTAACGCAAATGGCGGTAAATGAGTTCGTGCGTCATTTCACGGTCATGTGTGCATAGTTGGGCTTCGGTGCCGCAGTGGCGCCGCACGTTGAAAAACCGGATGTGTGCACCGGGCCTTAGCTGGATATTCCCTGAATGGATTGGAGACAAAAAAAACCGTTGATCACAGTCTCAAATTCTACAGATGCAATAGCGCTGTTGATGTACTTCATAGTGAAACGTGCCGTGTAGTATCGTCTTCGTAGCGCTTGATCACTTCCTGTATCACAAGAAATGGCAGGTGTTGTTGTCATCCTTTGTACCTAGATATCCACATACATAATAAATAGTTCGTGTCGATTTTCAATGGAGCCTCGGATAAATTTCCTTGCAGTGCAGGGTGTCTGATAGTCTGGTTGGACGAGTAACGGATTAACAATGTATTAGCAACCTGAGGTTGTTTTCAGTTCGAATCCAGCCAAAGACCGTTGTATACAAAAGGGGCTGGTGCATGTTAAATATGTCGTGCCCTTAAATGTCCTTACGTTGATGCGGCAATGAAGTTTGGAGAGTGGGGTGCCAGTTCCAGCGTGACCTCGTCATCTGACAGTGGTTTCAAAATTAAAAGGTGTCGTCCTCGGTTCCTTCCCTTCTGGTTTGAATCGCCAATAGCCCGTTGTGTTGCTCCAGTGCTGTTTTTGATTTAAATACATCACCCTACAATAATGAACCGGACAGCAAGATGTGATGGTATAAGGGAAATAATACATGCTTTAATAGGGGGATAGTTCCCCATGTGCTGCATTCACACTAGCAACCCTTCTGGACATACTTTCTCAACAAGGTTTTGAAACACAGCTGTGGGTGTTTGTGTGCAATCCTGCTGCAAGAATGTCGCCAGCACAGCTGTAGATTTAGGACGGGGTTCCCTGGTCCGTCAGCGTCGCTCTCACTCGTCCCATATATGTTCTATGGGGTTTACGTCAGGACTCTGAGCAGGCCAGGGAAGACGTATTACATAGTTATCTCGATACCACTGCTGGACAGAGGCTGCAACGTGACACGGAGCGTTGTCGTCCTGGAAGTAACAGTCGTCCATTGCATAAAATTGCCAGAGCATAGGAAGAACCCGATGGTCCAAAATGTTCGTGTAGGTGTCGGTGTTCCATTGACCAGGAACAACGTGTAAAGATCCCAGGCCATACCACGAAAAACACCCCCAAACAAGTATTCGGATATTATGCAAATCCGCTGCCACCCGGTCCATTATTGTAGGGTAGGGTACCTACCTACTTACCTTTCCAGTAGAGATGACATTGTTAGAAGTTTAAATGTTTCGGTGCTCTGTTCCAACAGGTTGTCCGTTGAAGAGGACGACGACGATATCCTGGAAGTTCTCCCACCTGTTACGGAAGAATTGGAGCAGGAACCAGAAATTAGGGATCAACCTCCTGAGGAACTCCAGGAGAGGGAGGATATTGAATATTCCAAATTGAGGCCCAGTGCCAAATTCGATTTGCAGGATCCCGAAGAAGGCAGGCCGCTCAAGAGCAAAAAGAGTTGGTGTCATTTTTACATAATTTTATAGTCTGACTCTTGTTAAATTCAATGTAGTTATGAGAGCGTTTTAGTGTAAGCAAACCTTTCTCCCAAGCAAAATCTATTGGATCGCATTTAAAATTAAAATAAAAGAAATTACTTAAATAATTTAGATAGATATGTCCCACGTTCATTTTGTTAATACTTTATTGATCATAATACTAATATTTTTATTAGTTACTATGTGAATATACCCCCGGTGTTTTGCTCGGGTTTCAAATATGACCGCGACATCTCCCTGTGTTAACTCAAATACACAGACCCTGTAAAAATTGTTTCCTTGTCAATGTCCACTTATTGCAGACAAACAAACGTTAGATTTTAAAATTGGGGATTCGAGGGACACTTTTAGGACTACCAGTGTGCCAATTTTCAATTTTCATGGCTACAGACTGGTCTGAAGACAAGAAAGAAATCGTCTATGTTTTCCTCAGTGTTCTAAAGTTTAAGTGTACCAAATTGGGTGTGGATTAATCGAAAACGGTGTAGATTTGTATAGACAATATACAGGGTGGTCCCGAATTCATGGTACAAACTTTAATGGTAGGTACAGGACATTGTAACAATGATTTATTGTATAGGAATGTATAGTCGCAAGTGACGCGGTGAGGCGAAAACAGGGGAAATAACGGCCGAAAGGAAAAACAAAGATTTTATTGAAAGCGTTGTTGACAAGTGTCATGTTTACAGTAATTGTTCAAAATTGCGTCCACCAGTATCGATACATGCTTGACAGCGTCGGTGGAGCGATTGGCGTACACGTTCAAAGATGCCTGGTATTTCACGCACACCTGCAGCAGCTACAGATAAGCGAGCGACGAGATCCTCATCTGAGTCAACTGGAGTCTCATAAACAAGATGCTTTAGATGTCCCCATAAAAAGTAATCGAGGCTCGATAAATCGGGAGATCGGGGTGGCCAAGGGACTGGTCCACCACGCCCAATCCATCGAGTACCAAACGTGGCATTCAGGTAATTCCGTACATCAATGCTGAAGTGTGCTGGCGCCCCATCGTGCTGAAACCACATGCGGTTACGAATGGCGATCGGAACATCATGCAGCAGTTGTGGTAACACTTCTTTCAGAAAAATAAGATAGCTTCCGCCAGTGAGCCGCGTGGGTAGTAAGTATGGGCCAATCAAAAAGTCGTTCACAATACCAGCCCACACATTAATACTGAAACGTTGTTGAAACGCATGTCGACGCGTTGCATGTGGATTATCGGTTGCCCACACATGGGAATTGTTCGCATTAAAGACACCCTCGCGTGAAAATGTCGCTTCATCTGTAAATAGCACATAATCTACGAAATCCGGCTGCAACGCACATTGCTGCATCACCCACAGGCAGAAGTTCACGCGGCGAGGATAATCTGCCGGATTCAATGCTTGTACTTTCTGAAAATGGAAGGGGTGTAAGCGATTTTCGTTTAACACTCTGCATACAGTCTGATGACTCACACCTACGTCACGCGCAACAGTTCTTGTGCTTGACTCGGGTCTATCAGCCACAATGTTCAAGATGCTTTCTTCCAGCCTTGGAGTGCGTACAGCTCTTACTCGACCAGCGCCATGTCTGTTGACGTCGAACGCACCTGTTTCACAAAGTTGACGATGTAACCGTTGAAAAATTCTATGATCCGGCATTCGTCGATCAGGATACTCCGCGCGATACATTCGTAACGCAGCTCTGCCGTTACCATTTGCACGGCCGTACATGTAATGCATGTCTGCTTTTTCTGCATACGTAAAGTCACCCATCGTCTACGGCAGCACAATTGTGAATGGCGCTTTTCCCTACTGCGATGCATCATGTTCAACAGCGGCTAGACATCTACTGCCCTCTACCGGCAATGATACCAACCGATCACTCCATTTCTCTTTCCTTTTATTTCCCCTGTTTACGCCTCACCGCGTCACTTGCGACTATACATTCCTATACAATAAATCATTGTTACAATGTCCTGTACCTACCATTAAAGTTTGTACCATGAATTCGGGACCACCCTGTATATATATATATATATATATATATATATATATATATATATATATATATATATATATACACACACACACACATCATTTTTTATAAACATAATTAACTGACAACACATGAAAACGCAAAAATTCATATTTTTGTTAAAAGACCTGTTTGGGTCACCAGACTGAAATCTTATTTTGTTATCTAAACAAGAAAATAACTTTACTGTTTGATCTATTTTTTTATAGTAATGGCGATTACATAGAGTATACATGAAAACAAATCGACTTCACTGCCAACTGATTCACAGATGAAGGACATGAAAGCATTCAATCACACACAGAAGTCTTTAAAATACTTTCGTAGCAAGGGAAAATTCGACCTTGAAATTATGAAACATTTTCTTTAAGGAGAAACACACAACTCTAATGAATATTTCTGATATGCCGCTACGACACAGGCACGAGGGGGGGCCGAATCATCCTGTCGCCGCACCTTATCTACGTCACTGAGTGCCGTTGAAAAGGTACTCATTTTATCGCCAAGATCTCGTGTCGGGGTGGCGAGTTTGCAACTCCAATTTTGTTTTCCACCAGGAGTCGGTAAAGATCAAAGGATTGCAACTTTTGGGTGACATTTCACCGAGACGAAATGCTGGATGAAAATGCGCCCCTATTTGGTTCCCTTTCCTTGATAATCAGCGTTCCCATCTGCCCTTCGGCACCCCGTAGTCGCTCACGCCATATTTTGTTCGCTCATTGTGACATTTTGCCCTCATGATTTGGCTTGACCATATCTCCCACCGAACTGTCAGTGAGTCATCCATTCGATTAAAATGGCGGGATGAATGGTTATCACTCTTATCTACGAAGATGTGAGAAAAGTCCTCACCTTTTGGTGTTGTCTATAAAGTCTACAAAGCGTTTACACCGGAGTGGGTCGTAAAGGGGTCAGCATAGAAGAACGTCCTCGCCTCAAAAAGGGGAAGAAAAATATTTGCCACTTCCCGGTGTAAACGCGGCTTAACACGTAGGGATCATCAGTCCTGGATGGGTTTTATTTAATCAGCGTTGACCAATCAACTATTCTATATCAATTCAGAATTAATTTTCTTTAATTGACATTGACGAATTCGAAAATCAAGCAAAGTGACGTGACAAATACAAATACAATACAAATACAAATATTGACGACCCGCTACAGGCTCAAGCCCAACAAGGCTGTTTATGAATTCCCCAATTCCCACTGATTATCCAATTGCATCTTAAATTCGTACACTCCCTTTGAATTAACTCTATTTTCTGGCAACGCGTTCCAATTGTCTATTACCTTATTAAAGTAGTAGTTTTTCCTTAAATCCCGATTAAAATGTGTCTTATTCAATTGATACCCATGGCCCCTTGTTCTGTTATCCCTATTGAAATTTAATCCCTCTGTGTCCCCTTGTTTTACCAACTTGAAAACCTGAATCAAATCCCCCCTCCTTCTTCTTCTTTCCAGTGTATACATGTTTAGCTTACTTAAACGTTCATTATAGTCGAGATTTGCTATCCCCTTTATTATTTTTGTACCTCTGTGCTGAACCCTTTCAATTAAATCTATATCCTTTCTCATATATGAAGCCCAGAATTGTACACGTTCGAAATACAAAAAAAAAAACGCAGGAACAGTACTGCCATCTATATTTAGCTTGACAGATAAAGCCTCTTATAAGCGACATGCCAAAAAATTCCATTCTAGTAGCATGGGTCCAGTTACGTCACTTCCGAAATGAAACCGGAAGTGCCCACTACCGCCAAAACACAAGCGACCTCTGTATTAAGAGTCTCTCAGAAAAGCTCTCTCATACTACATTGCGAAAATGTATATTTATTCCCAGTGTCACTTTTATCGATCGGCAAATTTTCTCTCTCATATTTTTTTCTGAAAAGATAACTCTGTAACCGAACTGTTTTTATTTATAGAGTTTCGTTTGCGGTCATATTCTGGTAAGTTAATGCACATCAAAAGCAAAATTATTGTTTTAATTCTTGTTGGGTGCCTTACTTCAGTAAACCGTCGTACTGATTAGTATAACTCGAAACTGCTATACGTTAACAATGGAGTTACAAGTTTTGCTAATTAGCATGACGAAACGCTTTAACCTTTAGACTACGGCCGGTACAGCAGTTGTTTGTAACATGGTCGCACCAAAAATTATATTAGACAACGGCCAGTACAGCAGTTGCACCTTTAAAGTTATAAGAATCACGCCAAGGAAGAATCACGCCAAGAAAGAATCGTGCCAAAAAAGAATCGCCTCAGTAATATCTAAAGCCGTAGTCAAAAGGTTAAATAAATCTACGGTTTCTCAGGATAGCGGAGCCGTCATCCAGCAGCCATAATGTAGCTGTGGATGACGTCACTAAAACGTTGTTTATACAAACAGATGGTGTTGGTTTCCTAGAGAGCGTTGTTTGGGAGCGTAACGAAAATGAGCGGAGCCGCCATTTGCATGACGATTGTCATAGCGGTCTCAAACAATTGGGGAACGTTTTTTCTCTTGTAGCGGCACCATTTCATTTCCTGCGCCAAACGATTCCAGCGGAGGGAAGCAAAACAAACAAAAATTTTTGACTGGCATTGTTTAGTTCGTTTTTTGTAAAATCGGGATCGTTAAACATATATAGATTTATAAAGATACTGAACAAGATTGAAAATTTCAACGGATTTGAAATCTGGGGAAAAATTTACACTCGATCGATACCTTAAATGTGATTTTCTTTGAATAAATAATTAATTATTTAATAAAAATAATTAAATGTTAAGTAATTAAATAATAAATCTGTTTTGGTATCGATCTGGCGTAGAATTTTACGCTGATTTGAAAACCGTTGGAATTTTCACTCTATCTCCAAAGATCCCGAAGTTAGAAATGTGGACTATAGAATAAAAAAGCCACTTTGTTTTTCTAATAAAATAAACCACTACAGCCGTCTGTGTTGTCCATTCTCCACCGTATTCTGTCCGTCTTAGTTGACACCTCTGGTCTCTGCTAAGATGGCCGCCTAGTTATGCCCGCGGCATCATGGTGTATCACGGCTGCTAGACAACGGCTCCGTTTTCTTAGGAAACCGTAGCTTTGGTGAACAACTTCTTTCCTAATCGTCTTTAAAACTTCTGCAAATGGTGGTTGGAAGCAACATTCAAGCAGGACCGTTCCTTAGTGGTATACTGGGTGTGTACTTCTACGACGTCTGAAAAAATAAGAGCGACCGAAGGCACAGCTTCAACGATATACCTCTTCTATCAACATCTAACATCTCGCTAATAATTCTCGTCATTAGGTTGCAGTTTTTTCGTTGATGACGAATTCGAGATCTGGATAGTTTTCTAATGACGAGATATCTCGTCCATCATGATCAGCTAATGGTTTTCCTTATGACGAGATATCTCGTCGAAACAAAACTTCCCTATTCTACAAAGATAATGCGAAATCCAAGTAGGGAAAACAATTGTTTTTTGCCTAGAACTGCAAGCGCGTGGACAGCTTATACCTCAGGAACAGTCCTACATTTAGAGTAGTATTTGAATACGTATTCTTGAAGAATAAATTTTACTGTTTTTTATTTTGAGTATTTTAGTATATTTCTCTTGTTTAATATTCCATTCATCGCAACATATGTATGACATATAATAATGTAACAAAACGTCCTATTAAAACTTGGGGCTATAATCTGCTTGAGTTCATGCAATGCATATGTTTAATACATAAATTAATTAGATGTATAAAAGATCAATTTTCGTTTGATATTTTGCATATGGATATTTCAATTGTCTCTGCTTAGGTAAAATCCTAATTAACGGCACAGCCTTGGCGCGATTTCCATTTTGTGTCGCCAAGCCATTGCCAATGGTTAACATTGCTAATAAGACGCCAATTTGGTGAGCGTTGGCGATCGCATCTATAACTAGGATTGAGTTGTCAGCGTATAAAATATACATTGCTTCAAATGATATTTTATTGTGCTTATATACATATGTATTAACATAGTTCGATCCGTTTATTTAAATTCTCGTCTATGATTTTTATACACATTTATTTAATCACTTATTTTCTTTTCCCACTCACGCAAGCTGGACGCTCTATCGTAAAGTTTGCAATAGGGGGTAAGTTGTGATTATAGAATTTTATGCATGGTTTGCATACAACGCAAAAGCATGCATAAGAAGTACACATACTAGCACGTTGCATGAAAGCGTTTCGAAAGCCACTAACACCGCTGATCGGCTCAAGTGGGTTAGTTTTACCGACGAATGTTTCGCCACTCAAGTTTGAGTACTTTTTTATAACTGCAAACAAACCTTTGCATGAAATATGAACGTTTTTACTTATGGTCTATGACACTGAATTAACTAAATAACAGCTTTAGACTTCGCTTGATTAGTTTGCCATCTAGAGAACATAACTGTGTGCTCCAGACCACAGAGAAAGTGAAAAAGTAGAGGGAGAACGGTAACCTTTTTATGTGCCCAGGATCGAAACGAGTAGTCACGTAACCCAATACCGCTTTGGTCTGCTGGGTGGAACCGAACATTCATCTTATGATTGGTCCACGAGACGAGTGAAGACGCCCATCCATTGGTTCGTAATCCATTGGTTCGCGCGACGTATACTAGACTGAGCATATCACCATTTGTGTTGCCGCTCTAGAAATTCTACATCTACCTAGATCGTGGCACGCGGTGTTGTCTCGGATCTTTCCCTTAGGGCAGGGGTTCCCAACCTTTTAATAACTGCGTTCCACTTGAAATTTTTGGCGTACCACCAGTTCTATATTTTTAGAAACATATATCTCATGTCAGAAAAGTTCCCAATGGCTTGTTTTATTTTAATTAAAATACTAAGAAAGCTTCATATTTTATGATTAATGCACTTGTATTTCGTATTAATGATGTTTTAATAAAGGAAAAAAATAAAACGGTTATTGAAAATTACAGTTTTATTTTTTACTCACAGGTCTAAAAACAAATAATTATCTCGTGCGTTATTTTTCATGCATAAGGATAAAGGAATTCTTCGTAAAACGATTTGACAGGGAAAGATATCAATTTAATATCGCCGAGATAGCCATTGAATAGAAATAGATAATTAGCAACGAGGTTTCTCTTTAAATAATGTGCTACTGTTAGCGTCATTTATTACAATGTAATAAAAACGTTAATCACAAAATTGATTTCATATAACCCCATTTTTTCTATAACGTGGTTGTACATACTAAAAAATCGAACAAACATCGTAGAATATTTGGGTCGCTCGTATCATCCTTGCGTACCACCTGAAAGGTTGCCGCGTACCACCAGTTGGGAATCTCTGCCTTAGGGAATTGATCCCAGACCATCGTCAATTGCCCCTAGTGTTGCTGTAGTAAGACGTTAATTTATTAAAATATTACTAAATCACACGACTACCATGTCATAAGCGGTTTTATCGCCAAACGAGACAATAAGATGCCAAATCGGTCAACCAAGTCCATTTTTTACATAGCAGTCACGTGACTACTAGTCGATATGTTGGCCGCTCTTTTTGATGCTCCTCTCGAAAGTAATACTCAGTTTACTTATATTACTCCAGAGATACCGTGGTTAACTGGATTGGAAAAGTGCATTGACGACTGTTAGAAGTTTAGGCTAATCTCTAATTATGACTAATGTCAACCCTAAATTTAAGGGGGGTTTAGTTTGGTTTTTATGACGCAAGGGCCATATTTTGGGCCAAGGGCCAATAACTTTTACCGATGATAATGCTTTGGTAAAATTCAAACTCGCATCACGAAAAATGAAAGTAAAACAAATTTGTGTGAAGTTAATACCTTTAAGAAAAACAACCACTACAGTATCTGTTAAGTCTCTCAAATATTGTAAAGGGCGATCTGTGAGCGCGTGGGTGACACTCCGGCTTGAGACACGGAGGAGAGAGGTGCTCTCTTAGACCTGATGAAAACGGGGCTTCCTCAGCCCTAACGAGATCCAGGCTTCCTTAGCCCTAACGAGAACTAGGCTTCCTTAGCCCTAACGAGAAATAGGCTTCCTTAGCCCTAACGCGAACCAGGCTTCCTTAGCCCTAACGAGAAATAGGCATCCTTAGCCCTAATGAGAACCAGGCTTCTTTAGCCCTAACGAGAACCAGGCTTCCTTAGCCTTAAAGAGAACCAGGCTTCCTTAGCCTTAAAGAGAGTGGTCCATCCACAACCTTGTTAAGTTTGCTGTCAAATTGATAAATAGCCAGCTGATAAATATTGTTTTTGTTACAACGAATTGTGTTAATTAAAATACAATCCACTATCATATAGAGCAATCCAATATAGAGCTATCGGAACAACAGTATTCATACTGAGAGTAGAGTTCTCCTTCCGTTGTTGTTGTTTCTCATGCCTACACTGTCAGACCAGAGGAGTGGCAGACCCGTCGAAGACGGCAAGAGGCGTGCGCCTTCCATGTTATTGAGCCCTATTGGGAGGAAGTCCGACTTTGCTCGACATACATGACACATCCGTTTTACAGGAAGGTCCCTTTCGTACATCCATTCACTCACACATATCGTAATTTAGATCCCAATCAGAGGCCGATAACCTCCTGATCAGGTACCTCATTCAAGTGTGCTCAGATAAGCACGCCGTGGCCATTTTGCGTTGTTTTTAAAGAGTCATTGATTAAAAGCTCAATTAAAACAAGAACTGATTAATTAGCTTAAAAATTAAGGTTTATTTACTGGTTGTTTATAAATTTACAGAAAAGTTTTAAGATAACTGGATAATTTGAACTTAAATTGTTAATTTACAGAACTATTGTGTCCGAACAAAATGTCCACGTAAGGCCTCCCTTATCTGGTCACACTCCCTCCTGCATCTGAAAAAAAAAACCGTTGATTCTCCGCGACACCCCTTCAAGAGGTTGTACACAAGTTGCCAATGTTTTAAGGTTTCTTGGACCGGACTGTACACTGAGGACAGGATATTTTAGAGGCATGAAAATAAACGGAGATGGAACCAGAATAGATAGACATTGAAGCAACTGTCTGGGCGTTGAGCTCACGTAACCATGTATTCACCTTCCCAACAATTGTATATGTTCTTCAAATCATCATCACCATCCTGAAAATCAGCATCTATAGAGACAAAGCTATACAAAATACACACGTTGAAAATTGGTTTACAAAATGGAAACGACAATGAAGTAAACAAGCTTCAGAGAAATAATCATTTGACGTTTATTTACTACAGTCGAACCCCGCTGTAGTGAACCCTGGATATAGTGAACTCTCGATTATAGTGAACTTTTTCATGAGTCCAGACTGAACTTCTATTAAACTAATGCTATTTTAAACGCTTATAGTGAACTGAATTTCCCCTTCCGCTGATATTTTTCCAGATTTTCAAAGGTAATTCTAAATTTTTTTTCTATGGAAAATGCGGACAAAAGAACTATGGAATCTTTCGTAGACGTCGATAATAAATGGATGTACTGTATTTAAAATCGAAATGTACCCAATGCAAACTAACACATGTTTTCCTTAGAGAGTAAAAATAAAAGTAAGTAAAACTACTGAATTCTTTATTTCTAATAAACATGATAAAAATTGTTTATTTAATTTATAATTTTATATTTTAGTAAATTGTGTTACATCCCAATGATTGTTATCTACAAAACCCCCATCCAATGCTAAGAAATTTTTATGCGTCAACAAAATTCGATAGAGTGAATTTTTTATAGGATCCCGTGACAGTTCACTCTAAAGGGGTTCGACAGTATATGAAATGGAAGCATCTCTTCCTACTCAAAATATGTCAAAGAAAGTATGTCCAGAAATGCTTCCTTTTAGGTGGTCGAGAACGCTGTTTAGATCATTCTATAATATCGTGTTTCTGTACCATGATGCATCATTCCCCGCTCCGATTTTCAACGGCATGCATCGTTACACGAATTCTTTAGTATATCTGCTATAGTGTGAGTTAACTTTTTTGTAGTAGTGGCTAAGTTCGCTACACATTTAGCAATTCACAATCCGGCTGTTATTGCATATAAAAGTATTTTGACTGTGGTGATTTTATTTTTCTTAAGCTGCTCGGCAATTACGGATACCTCTGCCTGGTAAGTTACAAATGGTCATGATTGTTTGATATCTTTTGGTTCGTAGTCTGGCCAAGTACTTGTACGTTCTTGCTTGCATATATTCTCTTTGGCACTGACAGGACAGAAAATCGTTATGAAAGTTATAATGATTTTTATTTATACATTAATATCATTTAAAATATACATCAACGTTAATGTAACAAATTCCAAGGAGCTTTTCGTACCGACATTTTTGCGTAACATCTATTGATTCCTTGTTCATATATTTCTAGTTGTCCCTGCCAAAAAATATCAATAAAGGTTAACACATTAACTATTACTCTTTTAAAATAATAAAAATCATTGCCAAACATCAAATGTGTAATTTCAAATTAATAATGTTCTTCTGATAATCTTTAAATTATAATTTTCACTTTGAAATTAATATCGTTTGGTAAAATCTTGTATTGTAATTATGGCATCAATAATAAAATATAGTACTTTATAATACAGCATTAAATTTAGAAAACTGAAAAATTAAGTATAAGACAAAATTGCACACTAAACAAACACATTAGAAATTATTCCAAATAAAATTCTGAAAATCTCTTAACTGATTTAATCAGTACATCTGATAGGAAGAGATCCCCAATGAATCAGTTACAGTAAGATCAGTAGCACCAAAGCTGTTGATTCTTATATAGAAGGTATTAAAATCAGTCTAAAAAATAGTCAAATTGTACTTTTTTCTTTTTAAGTTACAAGAACTTATAAAAACACATTATAAAACAAAAATCTCTAAACATTCCAATTTATTAAAAATTGGAAAGTTTAGGTAAAAAAAACAAGGACTTTAACGGAAAACAAAACAACTTAGACACTTCTGAGGTATATTTGTCTAAAATTTTGAACAGTCTAAATGTATAAGCTAGGGTCTGAAGTGAAAGATTTGCAATATTACTTTCCACTTCTGAGATATTGTAAGTAAAGTAGAAGAAAACATGAAGTTTTGAAATTTTTTCTTGGGCCACGCGCGCGCGCGCGCGCGCGCGCGACACTGAAGTCTAAAAACTTTTCTTTCAAGAACTCTTACATATATCCTAAGTCATACACTTCAAAACAAATATAATAATAGTACACCAAATTTCATTCAAAACTACAGTGTTTTTAGCTATCATGGTCTCTGCAAATTGGGCGTGTCGAAGTTAATTCTGAACTAACTCAGCAAATGCCTATGGGTGAAATAAATTCGACCTATATAAAGTTCGAAACACTTCTGGGGTATATTTGCCTAAAAATTGTCAGTTTCACATTAAGTCTTAAAAGTATCTAATTTGAAATATTTCTCAAATGCTTGTATGGAATGTAATTTGTTAGGAATTCGGTATTCTGCATATTTTATAATTCTGGCGCGAATTCTTTATAGATGCTTATCTGTGTAATGTAATTTGTTATGAATTCGGTTTCCCGCATATTATTATTCTGTCATGAATTATTTATAGATGATTTAATAATACACCTTCCACATGTCTTGGAGGATTGGATAGTTTTGTCATCGGTATCAGCCATTGCTTTAGCAGATCTGTCATTTCCCAACATACCAACAATTGGAATCGAAATACAGCAGAACTGAAATATTTTGTGAATCAGGGCCGCAGTTGGACGAGTCGAGAAGAGTTGCAGGTTCGAAACCCATACAAAGAACGTCGAATACATGTAATGACCTTAAATGTCCTCACGTAAGCGTGGTGTGGAGAGTGTGTTGTCAGCTCAGGTATGACCTCGTCATCTGACCGTGGTTCAGAATGCCGATATGTTGTCCTCGTATCCTTTATCTCAAGATGGACCATCCCCAATAGCCCGTCGTATTGCTCTACTGCGACGTTACTTCAATTAATTACCGACCTACCTTTATGAATCGAGTGTAAACTTCGTTTTGATCAGGAATTGTCGAAGATATGCTTTGAAATGCTAGCTTAGTAGTGCATGCAAAAAAATGCTTCACTTACACTTACACTAATTGCAAGCTTGAACTAAAACTTCATCACTCAAATGTATATTTTATTTTCAATCACATCCCCTAAAGCTTGTTTTACACCAAAGCAACGCAGATGCGGAGCGCGTACCTAACCATCCAATCAGCGACGACAAATTCAGTCATTCTCCTGTCAATCACTGCTTTATCCGTCGTTGATTGGTTCGGACTACAGAGCCGCTTACACGTTGCTCTATGTAAAACAGGTTTGTCAGCGATTTTCAACCGTTGTGCTGCAAGAATATCATCTCTGGTGTGGCTTATTGAAATGGTTTGATTGGGGGCAATATTTATTTCATTTCCACAATTTATTTTTGAACTTGTCACAAGTGTGTTCACAAATAACTCCAAATAGTGTCCGTCCAATAGCGTACTGTTTTTAACAGTGTTTTTCCGTTACTAAGTGCATCAGAAACAAATTGTTTCGAAAATATTTTTAACCCTTCAATTGGCTTCGACGAGATATCTCGTCCATCAAGATCAGACCAATTTTGCAAAGGACGAGATATCTCGTAATTAAAATGCTCTTTGATGATGCCACATGCGCGCGACCTGGTTGCTTTCCTTTTAATTACGACGAAATCTTGATGGACGAGTTACCTCGTTCATCCTTTATCTGGTCTCTTTTGTAAATGACTAGAATTATCGTCGAGGCAACCACTAGTTTGATCACAAAGCTACTTTCGAGGGAAAAATTTGGTATAATATTTCTTTTCCTATATCAATCAAACTTAAACCTTTTTAAGTCAGGTCAGCAAAATTATAATTTTGCTATGGCTCTGAATTTTAGCTGTTAGTTGATGTGTGCTATGAGAGATGCAAAAGGTTGAAAATCGCTGCTCTAAGTCGACTGAATTCAGACCTGTTATTCATTAAGCAGAGAATATTGTTCATTTATAAAGTCCTGTGCAATTACTATAAAATGTATCTTGGAAATCCATTTAAGTGAATAGGTTGATTATAAAAATTAATGAAATCGTAAGTGAGAATTGGTGTGTGATGTTATTTTATTCATAAACATTGGTTTTTGCTGAAGAGGGAAAACAAAACTAGGTGTATATATGTGGATTTGGGTGTAAAGAAGGTATAAACTAAAAGCACTAAAGTAAAACAGATTTTTAAGCACTAAAGTAAAACAGATAAAAAGATTTTTTAAAATTTTGATCGTTTTTTATTTTACTTTTTCTAGCGATGTCTATACTTATAAAAATAGCAAAGTAATATATTTGATTTCTTAAGTTCACTGAATGGAACATGGAGTACGTTTGGTGCTTTTCACTGTGAAAAATGTTTGCTAATTTATTAATGACGGAAGATATATACAGCTATATCATAATTTGAGTTGTAATAGCTGTATTAAATATAGCTGCTAATATCATTCATAAATCTCAATCAAAACATGTCAATATAAACAACTACCAATTTTAATTTACTTTCACTGTATTAAAATAAAAGTAGAAAATGACTATTTTTATAAATATAATTTTTATATTATTGTATATAGTAAACACAAAATAAATAATAATAATCAATTCCACTATTATATCATGCATCAATTATAGCACTGTTAATTTTTAATATCACATAATAAGAACCTACAATTTATATCAGCATAATTTCTGAGACGATTAATATCCTACTGTGATTCGTATTCTACAGAACGAAATTCCGAATCATCTGCCGTGCCCAAACGACCCCCACTGCTTAAAACGCAAACAACTTTGACTCTGTTTGCCAAACCTCCAGAGGATGATGCTTCCAGAATATTACAGAAAGCTCTTCTGGATAATCCATACAATAAGGTTCGTATTCCACAATCATTAAACCATATTGGTCACCAATATGAATCCATTTCTTCTTAGTCACTACAAACTTTATCTGCAATTAAGTAACTGTCTACCTACACTACTCTACAATAATGACCCGGAAAGAGGATGTGATGGTACAAGGGAAAGTACACATGCATTAATAGAGGGATGATCCCCCACGTGCTGCAATGACACTAGCAACCCTTCTGGGAATACATTCAACAAGGTTTCGATACACAGCTGTGGGTATTTGTGTCCATTCTTGCTGCAAGAATGGCGCCAGCTCAGCTGTCGATTTCGGACGTGGTTCCCTGGTCCGTAAGCTTCGCTCTAACACGTCCCACCAATGTTCCATGGGATTTAGGTCGGGACTCTGCGCGGGCCAGGGAAGACGTTTAACATCCATATCATGATACCACTGCTTGACAGAGCTTCAACATGACACGGAGCGTTGTCGTCCTGGAAGTAACATTCGTCCAATCCATAAAATTGCCAGAGCGTAAGAAGAACCTGATTGTCTAAAATGTTCGTGTAGGCGTCGGCGTCCAATTGACCAGGAACAATATGCAAAGGTCCCAGGCCATACCACGAAAAGCACCCCCAAGCAAGTAGTCGGATTTTATGCAAATCCGCTGGTCCATTATTGTAGGGTAGTGTATATAATATGTAGCTGGTAGAAGCTTTATAGTTTGTTCAGTTATAAAATTTAATTTATGCTTTTTTTACATAAAATTATCTGATTTGAGATCTCACAGCTTCATGCGCCTAAAATGACTTGACCCGTCTCTGTGATGGGAGGAAACTTAGGTTCGGACCTCTGATTGGACAACATTGTCGTTCTTGATTTCCAGCTCTTTTCGAAGTATTCCTATTATACTGGTTTCGATCAGGTGACGCTCACAAAAATGTGACTTTAAAGAGTAGCAAATTGGTTTATCTGGCCCTCAGACGAGATATTCCCAAAGGATATTTATTCATAACAAACAAATGTTTAGTTTTGACAACATCCAATTTATTAATTTTTATGTTTTGAACTCACAGCGTACAAAAAATAATTTCCATTGTTTCGATTTTTTCCCGATGCATTGAACGAAAGGCATCGGCACTCTTTACTTTTAGAACATTCATTAACTCTCCAAGTGGTTTCGACGAGACATCTCGTCCACCAAGACCTGGTCAGTTCTCTTCTGATGACGAGATACCTCGTCGAGACAACCACCAGGAGGGTTAACTTGATGTGATTTATGAACATAATTCAAATTGAGCCAATTTGGACGTCGGCCCCCTCTTCTATGAAGGCACATATCAATATTCATGTTTCAAATTCCTTTTCAGCTACACCACAAGTACAACCCGAACCTCGTGGGCGAAGAGGCGCAGGATGTGGCTGCACAGCTCAAGTGGCGCCGCCTGCGCACCAGGCGCCTGACCCTCTTGGCCATGCACAACAACGGCCCGGGCACCACGGAAAAGCCGGCCTCCAGCGAAGAGAAGGGCCTCAGCAGCCCCATGGTCCAAACCGCTGCTTCCTTCTTCATGGAGAGGGCGCAGCGGCGGAAGCTGGGGCGACCCCGTCCCGCGAGTGACGCCTCCCCCAAGGTCACCAGGTTGGAGAGGCAGTGCGCCGTCGCGGGCGCCAGGAGCTCCAACGGCGCCATTTCCATTGCAGAGGAGGACGAGTCGGAGCAGCACATTGTGGTTAGGCCTTCCCTGGACGTTGTCGCCAAGAGCGAGTTGCGGAAATCCACGGAATCGGAAGTGTAAACCTTTCTCAGGACGCGTTTTTCGCCTCGAAATCGTATATGTAAGCGATTCTTACGACTGGGATTCGCTTAGCCGCGGAATCAGAAGTGTGACTCATTCTTACGATTGGAAGTTGAGTTTCCCCTCGGAATCGACTTTTTTTTTTTGCTATCGTTAATACGTTGCTTGAGAAGTGATGACAGCCAATGTCATCATGTTCGACTGAGAATGCAGTCAGTCACGTAAGTAATGAGAAAGGTACAAAACTTTGGCCTGGGAGAAAGATGCCAGTTGGATTAAACGCCAACGCGCCAAAATGGCGATATAAACTCTATTTTAAGGCAACTCAGATATGCATCATGTGAAAGCATTTGGTGAACAGAAAGTGAAATACCCGTCTCCCGCCTTATTAGTTTGTTTTCACTGAAAATCCTTCTCGTAATTAATGCATCCGAAAGACGAGTATTTTACTTCTGGTTACTCTGTATCGAATGTGTACAGCGGAGGTGGCCAACCTGTGGCGCATGCGCCAAACGTGGTGCATTGGATACTCGCTCTCGGAGCTTCATCTCTCTCTCTTTCCGTATCCGACAACTGGTCCAGAGTTATCTTCACCAAACGAGATGTAAGCTGTAGCACCATCTCGTCCAAGAGATCATCTCTCACTCTTGTTGGTGCTCCAATAAACACGTGTCTTTTGAATTGGCGTACATTAATTGATTTTAGTTTCCCCTGAATGAAGCAGATCCGACCCCTATCTCAATTTTCCAACCCCAATCATGAAGGTAGAATAGGTGCTTGAGTTTTATGGCGCATCTGAACTCTTATGTGACAAAAAAAATCGGCACATGGTATGTAAAAGGTTGGCCATCCCTGACGTACAGGAAACACAACTACCACAAAACAGTAGCGTAATCTACATTTAGCAGACAAAGCCATCTCAACTTTAATTGTATCCTTTCCTCTGTAAGGCCCGGTGCACACATCCAGTTTTTCAACGTGCGGCGCCTCTGCCGCAACGCAAGTGCGGTCTGAGATACATTAGATCCAATGGAGCAGTGCACACATGACTCCAGCGCCACTGGGCGACGCACGTCCAACTTGTGTGCAATTTGTACCGCAGTTCCCCACAGCGCCGCACATGAGTCTCCGTTCTGAAGTTCCTTGTTTTCGTAAACAAATGGAATATTTTTTTTTCTTTCTAATGGCGGGCACATTTGACCGAAGTCATTGGCCACTACAAGGCCGGAAGTGATGGCCACTTGTGAAGGAGCACCCAGTGGGAGGACCATCATTGCTCCACAAATGGAATATAAATAATTAATAAATGGTTGTATCCAATAAAGTCTATTTTGTTTCAAAATATACCTTTTTTACACCAAGTAAGCGCAATAACCACGTTTCCTTCGATAGAATAATTATCGCAAATGGCGCGGAATGAGTTCATGCGTCATTTCACGGTTATGTGTGCATAGTTGGGCTTTGGTGCCGCAGTGGCGCCGCACGTTGAAAAACCGGATGTGTGCACCGGGTCTAATTAGAACTCGTCTAAATGCTACGATATTCAAAGTTTAGTCCTAAACATTATTTTAGCAAAACATTTAAAAGATAAACTAGGAACTGAAACTAATTTCAGCGTGTTTGGTAGGCATTTTCTGTCAAGCTAAATGTAGCGTGACGGTGGTGTTTGTACGACGATAGTGTTTCCTGTATGTGTTTTGAACGTGATGCCAGGACTTATTGGAATACGATTTCAGCACTTCGCCAATAAGAATTCCGAATTTATTTCTGACAGTTTATAGGCCAACGTCAATTTGATTTAAACGGCGATGAACTACATTCTAGGGTCACTTCGATATGCATCATACGAGAGCATTTGAACAGCAGAAGTAAAATCTTCGTGGACTGTCTGGCCTACTTACACTAAATATACTTATCACATAGCTGTAGTTGCCCATAAAAAGAAGTAATAATAAGTGCTCATTTTAAAAATTTGGGAAGGAAAAGTACATTCTATTAATAAACATTGATTTTACACATTTTGTTTTAAAATTATCAGGTCATGGAATAAGAACTGTTTCCCTTCGTTAATACATTGCATTAGATAATCTCACTTCAGTAATTAACTTTCAATAAAATACTACGTATAGCTATCAGAAAGATCTCAACCTTGAAGTACTACTTTTTGGAAGACTGAAGTTGCTGTTTTCCACACTGTTGCATTGGTGACCCGTACGTAATTTCAGCATATTGAACCCCCCTGCTCTGGAGTTGCCAGACTCTAAGCTACGCTACCGGTTTATTCGTTAAATATAGTGACCGGTTAAACATTAAGCAATGCAGGGCGAAAAAATAATCATCTTGAGACTTCGTCTTATATGCGTATGGTAGCCTTTTCTCCGGGCAAGTTTGCAATGTTTTAGAAGTGGACATGTCCAAAGTAATCTGCCTTCAATATGGTACCTCAGACATTGCCGATCGAGACATCAAAGCCATAAAACTTCGTTAATTTTAGTGGTACCGGAGTTTGACTCGGGAAGCAGGAGTATCTGTCCCACGCAAACTCTATTTAAGCTAACAGGGTAATGTGTTACATGAAAACTATTATAGTTCTTTATAGACAAATAAAAAAAAAATGTATGTGTACGCAGCAAATACATGATACGATTAAAAAAGAGTTTATCAGAAATTTAAATTATAATTTCTCTACAGTATCACGAATAGTGTAGATAGTTGGGCTTTTTTGCTTCAGGCTTGCCCTGCTTTACAAAAACAAGTTGATCAGTTTTTTGTGCTGCATATTCGCATTGAAATTTCCTTAACCTTCGAACAGGGGCGCCTCCACGGTTGGGGATTTGAGCCCCTCTCAGGCGTTGAAAAGAAATTTATCATATTAAAGTGGTTTCGACGAGATATCTCGTCTATCGAGATCTCACCAATTTTGCTAGTCACGAGATACCTTGTCATTGCGAATGCCAATTGAATTCCGAACGAAGGTGTTTTGGGATGATAAGATCAATGTCCCATCAGTTTTCATCCTTCGTCGAGAAAGATCTGGTCACTTTGATTAATGACGAGATACCTCGTCGAAACAACCACCTGTAGGGTTAACTGCTCCTAGTAATTGTCTTGGTGGTTGTCTCAACGAGGTAATTCGTTATTATCAAAAACGGACCAGATCCTGATCTTGTCACCATCGAAGTGTTGGGTTTATCTTGACGAGATATATCGTCATTAAGGAAATTAGTCAAATCTTGATGGACGAGATATCTGGTCGAATCCACTTCGAGGGTTAAGGATCCTTTGCTTCACTCAACAATCGTTGATAGTTTTTCAAAAGGCGTCGAATTAGCGGTTTTTGGGTCTCCCTATCGCCAAATGCCTCGATTTTCTCGTACGTAAACAGTAGACTCGATTTGATGACTCTGCTATACGACCTATTGAGAGAGCCCGGATAGTTCTGTAATGTCATCAGGTGTGACCTCGTCATCTGACCAAAATTATGGGGTGTTGTCCTCTGCTTTGATCCCAGACCGTCGCCAATAGCCCACTGTGTTGCTCCAGTACGACGTTAATTAAATACCTACATACTAATAAATACCTAGTCTACTACACTTTCGTAATGATGGAATCTACTTTACTTTCAAGGAATACATTTTTTAAATTCAAAAACAACCGCAACAGTAATGGCTCGAAACTCCTCTCTAGTTACTAACCTCTTAAAATACGATACAAGCCATTGTAGCGCTCTTCCAGATTCTGGGAGTCAACTGCACTCAAAGAGTGCACAATATGTCTAAAAATAGACTCTTCCGGCAATAACAATTTTATTTGAAGCAATTCTGCATGATTTTTATTCTTCGTCTCTCTCGAATGAAAGAAGTGCTTACCACATGCGTCGAAATTCGCTGTCTTGTTGGTCGATGGACAATGTCTCGAATACCACTTTGAGTCGGTGGCTGTGAAGGGTCGATGTGTATTACGAACTGTTAAGATGTGATACTCAGTATACAAGCATTACCTGTAACAGAAAAGTATTAAATTTGTGAAATTCGTGTATGAATATATATGTATATGTGATAATAAACAAGTTTTGTTCCAAAAACTGTGTCGTCTTGCATATAAAATTTTTGTGCAAAGGCAGAATCTGGTTGGGTTTGTCGTGGCTTCTACGTAAGGACCTACTGTTCTACAAATTTCTAGCGTGGACTCTATTGCTTAGCTGTGCTTGTAGAAGTTAAACTAGAAAAATTAAAACTACAAAAACAAACGAAATATTTGTTAAAATTGCGTATTTACAAGACGCCGACCACTGAACAGAGAAATTGTTCTGAAACACACCCACCCACCCCTTTATCGTTCTTCCCAATCATAATTCCAATTCCAGTTAAAGATCAAATCAAAATAGTGCGGGAAAGTTGCACGAACAATAAATCAATTATAAATATATTTTAACTTTTCTATCCGTTTTGGATCCTTCTAATTCAATATCCGTCTCTTGCACGTTTGGTGTCTGTCTGTCCAAACGGTTGAATATAAACTACCCTACAATAATGGACCGGACGCCAGCGGATTTGAATAAAATCTGACTACTTGTTTGGGAGTGTTTTCAGTCGTATGGCCTGGGACTTTTGCGTGTTGTTCCTGGTAAAGTGAACGCCTACATGAACATTTTGGACCATCAGATTCTTCCTAAGCTCTGGCAATTTTATGCAATGGACGGCTGTTACTTCCAGGACAACAACGCTCCGTGTCACGTTGCAACCTCTGTCCAGCAGCGGTATCAAGATATGGATGTAAAACGTCTTCCCTGGCCTGCTCAGATTCCCGACCTAAGAACGAACCCCATAGAACAATTGCGGGACGTGTTAGAGCTACGCTTTCGGTCTAGGGAACCCCTTCCGAAACCTACAACTGAGCTGGCGCCATTCTTGCAGCAGGAATGGACACAAAGACCCACAGCTGTGTATCAAAACCTTGTTGAAAGTATGCCCAGAAGGGTCGCTAGTGTAACTGCATAACGTGGGGAAACCATCCCCCTATTAAAGCATGTATTATTTCCCTTATTCCATCACATCTTGCTGTCTGATCCATTATTGTAGGGAAGTGTGTGTAGTTTCATGAAACTTTGCAATGTGTGAGTGCCTACATTTATTTAGTGACTGAATTTGGTTGTGTAAGTCTGTCTGTCCGTCTTCTTGTGCTGTTTGTTGCTTATCCTCCAGTGTCTGAGGAAGTCATACACGATCCATCAGACCGTTGACTCTCAAGAAGAAGAGCACAAGAAGTGGATCGCGGTAGATGCCCATGCAATCCATTAGATGCTCTGCTGTAGCCTGGTGGTTGAGGCACTTGGTGCAGGTGGCGAAAACCTTCCTGCACTGGATGAATGAGAGGCACTTGATGTGACCGCTAGCAGGTCTAGAAAGAGCAGTCCGTCCTCACATTCTTTGTTTGTGTTTGGTTGGGTCTTTAATAATAATATTTATAATAATGATATGAAAGAGAAAATCGAAACGATGGACCATGTGATGTTTTGGGTCACCACAATAATACAAATGGAGTGGGTCTAAGCAGTTTTCGTTTTAAGCAATTTATTACACTTAAAAGGATTTCCATACAGTAGGACCACTATTTACAGATGTATTTACACCAAACGATCACTGCACGATTTTCATTAAGAAACAGAAAGTTTCTCTTTTCACAGTTTGTATTTTTGTTTTCCCGGGGTTTGACTTCCCCGTATAACGGTCCAGAGCTCTCTCGTAAACCACCTTACTCTGTGGCTTCTGTCACTCGAGTCCCTTGCCTTCCTTTGCGGGGCATCAACCTCTCCTTGAATTCCCGTCGCTTCTTTTACAAATGACACCTCCCACACTCAAGAGGTGCCAAGTCCCCACACGTGCGACAGGGTTATCCGTTACTTCCAGACTTATCCGTTCCAAGGTTCATCCGTTACTTCCAGACGCCCAGAGTCAACTAACCCCGTAAAAAAGTTATTTTTCTTATCACTAGGCACACTTGTTGACATATATCGCCGATTGGCCTTGCAAACCTCAGCACGCTGCAGCCCGCGTCATGTTTTCAGTATTTCTTCCATTGGACCCCAAGGATAGCGTCTCCAAGGCACTCTGTCCATACCGGAGGAATTGCTCGGGTATTTTTTCCCGCGTAACTTGCGCCGAAACCAAGCTCAGGAGCCACCCCCGCATGGAAGTTTCGCTATCGTGTTCCCTAAGGCGCGGTGGACACATCTGGTTTTTCAACGTGCGGCACCGCTACCGCAACGTAAGTGCGGTCTGAGATACATAATATCCAATGGAGCAGTGCACACATGCCTCCAACGCAGCTGGGGCTACGCACGTCCAACTCGCGTGCAATTTGTACCGTCGTTCCGCCATGAGTCTCCGTCTGAAGTACCTTGTTTTCATGAACAAATGGAATATAAATAATAATTAATAAATGGTTGTATCCAGTAACGTCTTTGTTTCAAAATATACTTTTTTTTTTTACATGTAAGCGAAATAAACGTGTTTTCTTCGATAGAATATCTATCGCAAATGGCGCGAAATGAGTTCGTGCGTCATTTCACGGTTTTGTGTGAATAGTTGGGCTTCGGTGACGCAGTAGCGCCGTACGTTGAAAAACCGGATGTGTGTATCGGGCCTTAAGGTCAATGTTCGCTTCGTGGAGGCGTCACCGGATCATCTGGACGCCAGTGATACAATAAATGGCTTTAGCTCAGAGATAAAGGTGACCTAATCCATTTTTCAAATTGTTGGGAAACGTAATTTTAAAGTTTGACTGGCAATAATAAATTAGGTGATCATAAAAGTTCTTCAGTGTTAAACAAGAGGCTGTTATAATAGAGTTAGACATTTTTAACTTGAAAATACTATGCAATTGTCAATAGTTTGCCACAGTATCATCATTCTTTTAAAAAAAAGTGGTCACCTTACCCAGCGTACGAAATCATTGGTGGTCCGAGACCACTAAAAGTATGATCGGACCAGGAGATTAAAAATCTGGGTGGTCCGCGGGACCAGTAGCTATATAAAAAGTGAGTGTGCTCGTGTTTTCGTTTAAAATAAGTTTTAATTCCCAAACCTTACTGTTAGAAAGCTGTCAAAATTTATTTCGATCACATGATCGTGAATTTGGAAGTTCGTACCAGCGTATAATGAAGTCGTTTCTGGGTAGCTTTTCCGGACTCTTTATCGGCGTGAGGGGGGACGCTTACTTAATCACATGGTCGGCTCGTCCAATTTTTGAGAGGGGGGCAATTAGAATTCCTTAGAGACTTGAAGCTAATAAAAAATAAATCTACAATTTGTTAGAATTTTTATTCGGCAAAGTACAAATTTCGCTCGTTAGTGGCGAGTGTAAATTTTGTGCCCTGAATTAATACGCTATTAACTAAATTCATTTATCATTTGAGGAGCGGACCAGTATATTTTCGTATGCACCGGTCCTTGGAATCGGTCACATTTATTTTTCTTTTGTAACGCTGCCTTTTAACTAACCAAGCGTGCTAAGCCAACGTTTTAAAAACTTAATTATGTGGAATGAAGCACATATTTTATTGGAATGTCCTTTCCAAACCTAAAGGAAGTACTATATACCAGAGTTCCTTAAAATGGGGTCAGTGCAGGCTTGAATAAATCTTAACCTTATTTCTGGCTCATGATTTAAAAACAAACTGCATTTTTTTCTATGACGTCGGAAATTTCTTCGTGCAGCTTCAGGATTTTACTGCTAGGTGAATAGAATGAAATTTAGTATAGTATTGTATTGTAATTATTGTGTTTCTAAAAATTGAATGCAATCAGTTTAATAAATGTATTATAATAAGAAATGCAGTGAAAATTGCTTATAACGATTTCCAAGGAAGTGCTAAAATAGGTCATTATCAACGATATATTTCTTTAAAATACAGTATGGCTAAATCATATGGTATTAGTAGGCTAAAATTATAATTACATTTATTGGTTTTGAAATTTAATAAAAATATAATTATTTATAATGTATAATTGTGCATGTTATTAACATATGGGACCCTTCCTCTAATTGGATGAAAACCTTTAAATAGATATTTAATCTACATATAAATAATTCAGCATATTACTTGATAACAATAATCAAGTAATAATATTAACAAAAAAAACTGAAAAAGTGCTGTTCTATAGATATTTGTAGTGTACAGTTTTTGATTTAACCAAGAGAGCATGTTAGGCTTAGTTCAATAAAGTTATGTTGTGAATTGTCGGCTATCATTATAATACGATTATGAAACTTATTGAATAATAGACATATCCAAAGGAGAATGAAGCAGGATGATCACACATGCTGGCCCTTTGGTGATTCGAAAATAATTTCGTAACCTAACAAATATTTCATTGGTTTTAATTACTTAAAGAATATTAAAAATGAAATCAACATACATTTTCCTCCCTTTCTTAGGAACTGCGAGTGTAAAAGTAATTCACTGATGAAAAGTACGCGAATGGCTTCGGCATTCAATTCAAACAAGATAAGATTCGTAGGCCTAACGATCGTGACGTCATGTAAGTCAGACAGCTTTCTAAATCTAGGAAGTAAAAATTGAGGGCGCTGTAAGTCATATCTTCAGTGAAGCCTCTGTGTCTTACTTCTCTGTGGGCGGGGCAATGTAAGCGATTATGGTCGCAGCTTATTGGTTGAGAATAAATCAGAAAGTACTGAGTTTGTTCCGTTTGGAATGGAATCTGGAACTAGGCTTAATTAAAGCGGGATTTTCATTGTTTACGCTTTGTTTGTTAAGTTAGAATCTTGTTATTTTGTTTAACAGGTATGTACTAAAGCCATAGGTGCAATTTTGTTTGTCCAATTTAATGCGCAACTACTTTGGTTTAGTTATTTTTCAGATTGGAAATATCGAATGAAAGCATTATTTGTATTAGGCAATTTAATTTTAAAGTTGTGACCCGCTTTGATGACATTGAGCCTTTACATACCTGTTCGTGAAAGACCCTTACCCCCTATAAGGGGATAATGGTTGGACCCGTAGATTTAAGATATAAGCCCTTAGGCATCCTAAAATCATGTGACTAATTCGTAACAAATCTTATTTTTGTTTACGTTATGAGAAGTGAACCGATTTTATATTTATAAAATTTTTTGTTTTGTTCTCATTCGTTTCGATTTGTTTTGAAGGTTTTACAGACGATTGAAATTAGTATTTCATGAAGTTCTGAAAGTTGGAATAGTGACCTGTGGTTCGTGTTTGCAAAAGGTTATATATTTTTAATGCATACAAGTTTTTTTGCAAAATAATATTAATTTGGATACTTAAATATTGATTTGATGTTTACGTTTATTTCACGAAAATGTAAATATTTTTCTTGTAATGTATTGGTACTTCTGATCTGCTACCGCGATTTTGTTGATCAAAGAAAAGCCTTCATAGAATTTACTGAAACTCGTTTCTTTGTTTCACAACTTCACATTTTTATAGGACTTTTAAAATTTATAGTTTTTACATTTCTAAAAAATCGGTGCTCGGTTTCTCTACAGAAACAAAATTTAATTTCTCTAGAATTCCATGTAACTTTAAAAAAAAATTTCATAATTATATGATACTTTTTAACACAGGTTTAAACAAACAGATGTCTTGTTTAGAATGCTTTAATCATGTTTACTTTTTTTATTTTAGACAATGACTGACGAAAATCTTTTTCAATCTTCTCAAGAAACTTTACAAATTCTATTGAATACGTAAGTAATGAAAGACTGCAACTTTTTATATTTCAAGAGATGTTTTTTTGTGACATTTTAATTCCATATTTTATGTGCCTACATATTTATAACTGGAAAAGAGTTATTGTCTAAAGAATAGCAGAAATTGAATTACCACCTAGAAATGCTGATTTTGCAATTTATTATTGAAGTAGGGTGGGACTTCTAAAAGCAAATTTTTCTTGCCTGTTGGCTATATATGAAGCCCGTGAATACAGTATATTGTTCTGTCGATTTCACACTTAAAAGTGTGCCTATCTTGGTGTCTTTAAGAAAAGATATTAAGAAGCACCACCAGTCTATTTCAGGAATATACCTGGAAAAGCCACCGAAGGGGATTGTACAGTAAACGATAACTCAGTTTTGTATTCAAATCAGCAGTCAAAACTGTTGCAAGTATTGAATTTAATAATTTATGATAATGGGGGAAAATTGGCATTTTTGCTTAATGTTGGCTTTTTCCAAACAAGAACTTTTAAGAACATATGTCAGAAATGGATGTGAGAAAAGAGCATGCATTTTTTTACACTTACATTTTTATTTAATTCCAAAACTCAGCTTTTGTACTATAAATTTTAAAACATGGAGATAAGTAGAGTCCTATATCACAATCAGGACAAAAATATCTGGTTTCTTTTGTCATCTGTCTTCCGCTATTGTTCCTTTTTGAGCAACACACAAAGCACTGCCTCGTTGGTCTTGGTTTCTTTTTGGTGGGTGGAATCGCTTCTAAAAAGTGTCTTTCAGTCAATCGTACAGGATTAGGCAAAATTCCTGGTCGCCTTTTTTCTCATTCACTGTTCCGTGCCTTTCGTTCAGGTGTTCAACAAAGTCGAGTCTAAAATTTAAATGAGAGTATTCTTCTCCAAGCTTCTGGTACAATATAAAAGCATTCCACAGTGATATATCAAAGAGGTGAAGTAATTTTTTTTCTATGACAGGATATATATATATATATATATATATATATATATATATATATATATATATAATTGGTGAGATGTTGATCTGTTTTTTAACACCTCCCATAGTATTATTGTACTGCATTACTACTTTTGGTTTCTTTTTGGCTTCATCGTTGGGATACGACACTTCAATCATTTCGGAACTGTGTTTAGAAGATAAGAATTTTACAACCTTCTTATACATCCAGTTGATGATGTATACCTTTCCTCTTTGCTAAGCACAGATTTCGCCTGTTTTGAGTTTCTTCAACCGTAATTCCTTTGGAACGTATTTTCTGTTAAGTTTGATTGTTCCATACATATCTGTGTTTGCTTGCTGAGAAGGATGTCTGCCAGTTCTGGAGATGTGTAAAAATTATCTGTTGTTAGGCAATAAATATCCTGTATTAAATAGTGACTGCATAAGAGTCATTACCACTTGAGATGATTGCAAAGATGTTGGTAATTGTCATCCAAAAGTGTATATTTTCCTTTGTATACATATGTTGATATACATAAGCAGACCTTGATTCGCACAGCATAAAAGTTTTTGTACCGAATTGTGATAGCATCAGTGGTATATATTGTTTCCAGTGTTATTGCCCTTTGAATAGCATCAGGCGTCGATTGTTAAATCTTTTTCGAGTGTGATAATTTCTTGAAAACGAGAATTCAAATAATTGATTATAGGCCAGTTTTTGTAATTTTAGACACTCGTGTGTTTCAGCATCATTTTAGGTGATAACGACAATAAGACATAATATTTGGAATAAAATTGCATTGATATTGAATGTCTCTTACTCCAATATTGCTCAATATCTGGCCTTTTAACAAATCCTTGTAAAATATTCAAAGCGAGAAACACTTGAATTTTGTTTATTGACGTTGGTTCCCATTTTCTTGCTCTGCTATTCTTCGTAGATTATTGTTTCAAGTACTTCTATCTGCATATATGGGTCATTCTTGCAAAATAGGCAAAATTCATGTCCCTTCAAAATTTATAGAATTCTATCACTCTGAAGATTTCGTCAACTATCAAGAATAGTTTAGGATCACTTTTATAATCTACAGAATTAGAAAATTAATGACATATTTTTTTATTTTATACATTTTTAAAACTTTAAAATATCATTGTCCTGGCATGTCCCTGAGTGAAATTTTACAATTTCTTCATTCATTAGGGTTTTAATATTTATTTATGTATTCTTGTAAATAATTTATACTGCTTCTTTATACATTTGAAAGGTTATTAGTTACAATAATGGAAATAATGCAAAAATTTCCATAAGTAACTTCAATAACTATTGTCCCAACCCAAGTAATATCATCATTTTCCTGGCATCTCAGATATCATTATGTGGGCAATTAATAGATGACAGCACTGAGTTAAAAGAATACTTTTCAAGTAATCTGGGGTTGAGGTTATTTAAATAAATAACTGCCATTTTGAAAAGTTATCAACTTTTTTTTTGGTCAGCACATACAAGTTCAGAGTTCAAGGTTTATGTATATTGAAGATCATTTTCCTGGCTTTGATAAAAATTAAATGTTTGTAGTAAATTTTTAATTTTTTTTATTATCAAGTGTATAAAAGATATTTCTTAAATGTGTGTGAAATTCATACTGAATTTTTTAAGGGTTCATCCATTAAGCCCTGAACAAGCCTATTTCATCATTATCCTGGCCATCATTGTCCTGCCTTTAACATACCAAGTCAATGATGTCAAGACAGGAAAATGATGTTTTATGTTCAGTATTTTATAAATAAATTATTAACTCAAGACAAATATATTCTTTACTTTTAACTATTAACTTTTGATTATTTATTATCCATTGCAATTTTTTTAATAGTAAAATACCTTATAATGGGCTTGAAATTTTGAAACTTATTTGCTTCTTTTATTTAAAACATAACGTTTTGTCATTGCACCTAAAAATGTCTAGATATTACTAAAGATCCTTTATCACATGCTCTTTTTTATAAGTTGTAAACAATATATGGACAGATATGAGTGGTAAAAAGAAACAAACATATGAGGAAAGGTTGTTAAAGAAAAGGTTAGATGTTAAACGTCGTCAGGAGCATATTAAAAAAAAATTTATAACGTTTGATACAAGATAAATTGAAGAGGCATGTGAAATATATGTTAACAAAAAGAAGAAAGGAGTGGTAAGGCCTATAGCTAAAATGAGTTCGAGGCAGAAAAGAGGAATTATAAAAATAGGAAAGAAAATTCAAAACTATCGCTTGAACAAGAAATTGTCATCCTATAGAATTGGCTACCCAAACCAAGTGAAAGTGGTATAGATATTCAACTTTCAGGTTCTTCAAACCCAGACACAACAAGAGATGATAATGTTAAGAAAAAAAGTTAGAAGAAATAGAACAGAGACCTACATTCGTATAAGGAAACTGGAAGAAAAATTTAAAAAATATACAAGGCAAATGGAAAAATACAAAAAGAAATACTACAGATCAAAAATAGCTGAGAATTGATTGCAGTAATTTAACACCACACAGCAAAACACGTAATCTGTTAAAAAAAGCATAAAAGTTGCAGTAATAGCTATCCACAATGTTCCTACTTTCTAATAATTCTTAAATATTCGGGAATCCATAATTTCCTGAAGTGTCATGTTCCTAGTAATTTTATTTATGTACTTAATCAGCTGAATTAAAAATACATGGTCATATGAAATGTTCAACAAGAAATTTATATATTATTTTCTATTTTCATCATTGTCCTGGCAGGTTCGTCATTGTCCTGCCTTCTAATATTTTGAAATATTTTTTTCCTTAACAAAATATTAATAATTTAGATTGCTGATATTTTTAATTTACTTAATAAACATGGTAGAAAATTATTAGGCCAAAAAAATAAAGTTTTAAAAACCTTCGATTGAAAAAATTTTAAGAAGCCAATTTTTCCTATTTCACAAGAACGACCCATATATTGATCTCAGAAACAATTCTTTCAAGGAGATTACAATCAAAGAAAATATCAAGAAACTGTGAAGTTCCATTACTTACATCAATATCCAAATGAACAGCAGGATTCGCTGTGAAAGGAAATCGCGACGTTACTGGTATCAATTTCACAAAAGTAGTGCACCTGAGTTAGATCATCAGAACTTTCCGTTTCCTCATAGCTAAAGAAGTCCGAAAACAAACTTTAACATTTCCAGAATCATTCAGAGAAATTTCAGTTCATTATCTGATCCAATAGCAGTATTATATTCTGTTATGAGCCGCTCACTGTCGCTCATTCCTTTTTTATATTAGCGCAAAATTCAAAATAAATGGTATTTGCAACATGTGGTACGCTACACAAGTGAAAACAAAATTCACTCCTTCCGCGTAAACAAAAAGCATTAAAACCGGTGTATGCATGTTTTACATTCCAATCTATACTTTACTACTAAAACCATCAATTAGAAACATTACAAACGAAAAAAAGTTTAAAAGCCGGCCAAATCATTGACTTTGTTTTTTTTGATGTTTTTTTTATTTTTTTTTATATTGGATGATATTAAAATATTTCTGTTTTGTCAACCGATACATATTTTGTATTGTATTGAGCCTATATTTATGTATAATAATGGGTATTAACATAAATATGTATACATATTTGGGACTAAGTAGTTTTATATTTCTAATCTAATTAATAAACTGAGAGAAGTACAAAAGTTTCCCCATGTAATTTTGAAACAATGTACATATATTCAACTAAATAAATTTTTGAATGTTTTTAAGCGCATTACATTTGGTAAAGTACTTTTTTAAATAATAAATTAAAACAATTTTTCTTCCATGATACCTTTAACATACTTTTCTGTTGTTGTTACTCCAGAGTCAGACGAGATCAAACAGTCTGTTAACACCAACAAAGTTGAGAACCGAAAGGAACTGGAGTAAATGTCCTCCCTAGAGAGGCCTAAACAATCCAGGATATGTTACATACTTTTCTAAAAAAAACTGTGATAAAATTTTTTAATTACTTAGGCTTTTAATTTAATGTTTGAATTTAATGTCTGTTTTGAATTTGTACTTCATAAAAATTCAAATTTTTACCATTGTGTTTTTTAAGCTATGGTCATTTAACATAATTTACTGTATACGTTAATATTTACGTATTAGCAGTCTGCTAATTAACATAAACTGGATCATATAGTGAGAGATTGAGAGGCTTTATCTAGCAGGAGCTTCATCTTATATAGCAGATGTTATTTGCATATTATGCCGTCGCAATTCGATCAGCCAATCTTTTCATTCCTAAAGTCCAAGTTTTTTTTAATTAATTTAATTTTTTTTCAAAAGCAGAAAATATTGTTTATTATGACTTGTGAATATTAATAATTTGAGGGAAAATTAAATATTCTCATTATTGGAAATATCAAAATCATCGTCTTCTAGTGCACTTTATCATCATCTTCTATTGCATATTCATCAATATCAATCTTCTGTGAAATGTTGTCGTCATGTTCTGCTTCAGGGTCATCTGATCAAATGAAGACTGTTTTTAGTTTAAAATAATTGTGGGTAAATTGAAAATAAATGTCAGTTATACCTACACTATTCTCATCATTTGTGATGCTCTCTACTGATGGAGGTAGCTGGTCACCTTCGAGCCATTTAAAACTATTTACTATCTCCCAACAACAATCAAATCGATTTAAAGCAATTGTCATGCGCATGCATGTCTCCATAAAGCTACAGTTTCCTAAGACAGCAGTGCTGTAATCTTCCGGCTTTATAGGAGCGATGTATGTCACTAAAACGTCTATATAAACAAGATGCCATTGGTTTCCAAGAGAGCATTGAGATTAGCAGAACCTCAACCTTATCGAACACTTTTTGAGCATGATGGCCTTGTCATTGTCAAATGCGGCCAAATTCTAACTGAAGAGATCTAATTGGTGAGACGTCACAATCTCTTGCAAAAATATAAATATTCAATTGAGAAATAATTTATTAAAAGAAAATCAAATGGGTTAGATATCGATCAAATGTAACACTTTCCGCAGATTTCAAATTCGTTGAAGTTTTCTTTCTATCTTTAACGATCCCGATTTTACAAAAAAGAACTAAACAATGCCAATCAAAACATTTGTTTTGCTTCCCTTCGCTGGAATTGCTTAAGCGCAGGAAATAAAATCTGAAAAGTAATTTTAAAAAGTCAATCTCACTGATCAAAAAAATCTTTCACACAGTAGTAAAAATTGCATAAATGATCAAAATTAAATATCACTCTACTTACAAAAAGTCTTGACACTAATCACTGATTCCAACAGACAACATAAATCTAAACTTCAAAAAGTCTTAAAGCTAAAGTAAAAAGCAAGAAAATTATGCTTTAAAAAAAAAAGCAAGAAACAATACAACCTTGCCGTTATAAAAGATAAAATCAAAGAATTCCAATTTTACGTTATGATAGAAAAAAACAATGAAATAAAATGAGAATTCCGATTTCAGCAACTGCCTTTAGAGCATTCACTGACGTCATTGGAAATTTGACACGTGTCTAAGGAGAAAAGAACCGCTTGATTTTAAACTGTTGCCATTCTTAAAAAACCGAATAATAAAATAATGCCAATAAATAAATTAAAAAATGTTCTAGATTAACTTTATTCATTTCAAGACACCAGACACACAAACACTTTCTTTTATAACAGTAGATATTCTGCTTTTTGAAAAACTAAATAATTTATTTAAAGTTTTATAAATCCTGTTTTAAAAAATATATAAGTTTAATAAATCCTGTTCACTTCCATTGATTCTTTGATGTCTTTTTCAGATTGGGTGCTACTTCAGATGGAACATTACCTGCACTTAACCTGATGAACCCCTCAAATGTATGTATGGCTTATTGAATTGTTTATTATGAAGAAAGCGTGTGTATGTTTTATGCAAAAATTTCTTATTGATGTTTTTTTTTTTTTTGTTCTAAATATGTGAGCCAGGGCTGCCATGTGCAAACACCATGTTACAGCTGTGCTGTAAAGACTTTTTGTGGCAATGTTTTAGGTGTGCTTTGTGTTGCGAGTTGTGTCAGGCAAAGACAATCCCGCTTTATATGTTTATGGCAACCTCACATTTTTTAAATCGTGTAAATTTTTGTAAATCCTTATATTTTGTTATTTTACCATGCCTAAATAACCAGTGTGTGAGAATTGCTGTGATCTTTTCTAACATTTGTATTGCATAGCTTAATTCCGTTAGACTTAAAACTAATAAATTATTCAACTTGGTCAAACTTATGAACAATATTTCAGGAAAAAGTAAAAATTATCAGTTGTGTGGATTTTTTTCTATTTAAAGTTCAGTCACCATTTTTTTAACCAATAACAAATCCTTGTTTCTGCCGCAAATTCATGACTCTTGCTTCATCGTTGGGAAAATGTGTGATTTCGACCTACTGAACTTTAGAGGTATCAAAAACATTTGGTAAATGTAAACATTCCACTTGCTTTGACTAGGCATGCATGTAATAGAGCGTATAGTTTTTTACAAGGCAGCATATAGTATTTTTCTGCTAAAAGAGAACTGTTTTTTTAGTACCAAATGCTCTTTTTGAAGACCTTGTGGATCTACTGTGGCAACTAAAACTGCTGCAAATGACTATTTAAAACTCTTGAGTCTATATGTAGATCAACAAGTCATTGTTAAGCCACAGATTGACCCAAAATTGTATTCACAAATTAAGTGGTCCACTGATTTATTAATGTTGGGTCTTCCGGAAAGTTCTGCGGTTTTTCAAATAGAAGCGTGCTTTATTATTATTTTGCTACTGCTGATAAGGAGTGATCTTGATTGAAGCAGATGTGTAAATTCGTTCTTTTCTGCTTTCACCGCATAATTCTAGCTTATGTTGTGCCATCCTAAACACTTGGTCGCTGCAACATTACATCCCCTTTACTCAGATCATACTCTGGGCCCATAACCATTGATTGAGATCAATTAGAGTAACCACGCAGTGAATTAAAATAAACTATCACCTATTAAGCTGATATGAACTTAAGTTAATAAAAGTACACATGACGAAGTCTTTAAAAATCCAAACTAGAATTTATTCAAAAGATAAGAAATGAATTTAAGTTAAGATTAAAAGATTACATTCGACACATAGTTACATTAAAAGGTAAATCTAATAACTTGATCGAAGAGATCAAGTAAGCGGGTACGTGATCAAACAAGTGAGAACGGGAATTAAAGCGGGAATTCTGGTGCAACAGATTGCAACCGCTTTTATTTAATAGTATGGAAGATCACGTGACAAGATTTGCATAATCGTGATAAGATTTGCATAAAGTACGAATCAAATATGTTGGCTTAGTAAAATTGAGAAAAGGAAGGATTTTCCTAACATGTTCCCTGTACAATTTTAAGTAAACCCTGTTAATCTCCAAACTTTACGATGTGTACTTTGTACTTTCTCGGTAAACCGTCTGAAAACAGAGGGAAATAAGCAAGCCTTTTTCCTCGCCAAATAAAAAGAAATCGTTTTTATGGCAATTGTTGCTACGATAAATTTGATATCTGGCAAACCCGATAGTCAAAAATACAATGCTCCGCAAAATAAAAAATACGCAATTTGTGTCACCAACTTTTGATTACATCGAATTTATTTCTGAACCAATTTAAAAAATAATGGTACCGTAAGAAAGAGTATAAGTCTGAGGTATACTGCGCTATTTTCAAAATAAAAACTAATAGTAATACGATATAGATATGACAGTTTTAGTTAACGGTTGTAACAAAAAGTAGCGAAAATATCCTAAGATTCCGAATTTTGTATGACCAACTTTTGATTGCATCCAATTTAATTATTAACCGATTTCAAAAATAATAGTACCGTAAGAAAAAGTACATTCTGAGGTATACTGCGATATTTAAAAAAAAAATAAAAACTAATAGTAATAAAATATAAATACTGCAATTTTAAAAAAAAGTAACAAAAATGTCCTGATTTTTCCCGAATTTCAAAAAAATATTATCAAGAACCCAATTAAAATTTCAAAAAATACTCGACGAGCGGCAAAATTTTACGTTGAGAGGTACTCTTTAAAAAAAACTCACGGCTGAAGACTGAAAATTTGTATGTGTTTTGCTCACTCGCGGAAGAAATTTCGCGTCTTCAATTTTGACACTTAATAAACCCTAAACTAATAGCCGCATCGGAAAAAAATATTAATAATTGTCCAGGGAATACAATGAAGAACAAATCATGTTAATTTCGTTTTTTTCCGATGAGTACTTTCTCGGGAAATCGTTTAAGAATCGAACTAAACAACAATTTTCAATCCTGCGTCGTCGTCGTTAACTTTTTTTTAATATAGAGAGATTAGGTAGGTACATAACAAAAATTGTTTTTAGTTTTTATTCATTATTTATCAATTGATGGGGGGAATAGGCATCAGTGTTAAAAAACCATCGTCTCCAATACATTGATATTGCATCCCTAATCTTTATCTGCTCTATAAAAATAAAATAGTGAATTATTTGAATGAAAGTATTCAATTTCACTTTTTATCCTCCTCACTATCCTTTTTGAAAGAATGAAATTTTTTTTTTTTGCAATTTCGCATATTTGGGTGTTTTAGTATATATTTCAGGTTACGTTTTTGCATATCGATCCGAGCTCTAATAATAAGTTATGCTTTAAAAAAGCAAGAAACAATACAACCTGCACATCAACTACACTGGACCGTGACTCAAGTAAAGCAACTTTAATTCTTACAGTTTACAATCTGTGTAGAAAATCCCCTAAGAAAAATGAAAGGGGGAAAAAAAAAAGAAACAATGCAGAATCTGCAGAGAGTATTCCGATTTAAGCAATTCTGAATCTTCTCAGCAGCATCGACCTTAAAATGAAATAGACGGAGCATGCGACCGCAGTTTCAAGTTATTTCTTCCAGTTGCTCGGTTTGAAGATGTGTCACGTGGTTGTGGGTAAAAGCAGGAATCCTCAGCTATTAATTGGTTAACGTAACTATCCACCGTTATTAAAAACACTAGTCTGCGCTTCCATAGCCAATCGGTTAAGTCGATTGTTAATTTACCCTTCAGAGATCTTACGACAGTGACTCCGCCCACATGATCCGTCTATTTCATTTTAAGGTCGATGCTCAGCAGTCAGTGACATCATTAGAAACGTGGCACACATCCAAAAGAAAGCTTTATTTCCCACTCAGGTTATCTCTCACACTGTTGCCATTCTTAGGAAACCAAATAATAAAAATATGCTAATAAATTAATTAAAAAGTATTCTAGATTAAATTTTAAAATGTGGACTTCAGGGTTCATTCAGTCACCCTCAAGACTACCTATGTGCCAAATTTCATGAAGGTAAGTGCTATAAATTCGTCTGGATATCCAGACATACACAAACACTGTCTTTTATAATAGTAGAGACAAGTAAATAAACAAATGCATTTTTATTCCTTGAGGAATTCCTTATTTTTTCCTGACCACTTTTAATGTGTTTTCTTCGCTTTTTTAGAATCAGTACTGGGAAAATAATAACCTGATGCCTGACGGAATATCTACTGTGGTAAAATTTGACCTTTTTTATCATCAAAATTTCTTGTGAAACTTAATTACTGTCCTTCAATATATTTCTGCATAATTTCAGTGGACTTCCTTAATTATTTCTAACTACATCTATTCATGTCTGAATTAAGCTGGGATTAACCAAGAAACCTTATTCACAATGCCGAGGTTTACTCTATTGTTTCAGTGCTAAATTTGGATTCTTTGAAATCAGTTGGTTAACACTGGGTTGAGGGTTAATGCATGCTCAGTAACACTCAATTATTTTGCAAAGGAAGTGCAGCAGTTTGTCAAATAAACAGAATGTTAAAAACCGTAATCTGGTTTTCTGACTTGGGATTCTTAATTATAAAGTATGATAGCTGAGATTGGTACTGAATTTATAAAATTAATTTGTCTGATGAAACTTTGCTGATGTTGTCAGCTTTCGGAAATTGCTAGGTTTAGTTTGAAATGTAGTTGCCTTGTAAACATGCATCTGCATTGACCATGGCAGATGCAAATTCATTGCAGAATAGAAATGCTTGTAGTGATTTCTTACGAATAAAAAAAAATTACAATTTGGGGAATTTACAGGGTGTTAAGATTTAAATCACTTGATTTAAATCAACAATTAAAATCATGATTTTAATCAAATGATTTTTTTAAAAAAATCATTGATTTAAATCATAACCAATCTTACATTTTTATAACTAAGTAAATACACTCTAGAAAAATCACAGAATTTGTCAAATGCTTTGAACTTTATGCACACATGGTAATTTCTGCACTAATGGCTACACCTCGTACTGATGAGCTTTTAAAAAAAATGTTTGGCACTGGACACTTGCAAATAATTTGAGGTGTCTATGGACTAAGTAATCTGTTGAGTCAGGGATTCTGCCAAACAGTAAAGTAAAAAATAAGTTGACATCTATTTGAAAGTTTTTACAATGTTCATGCATAATTTTATGTTACAAACAATAAAGCAGTAGGCCTACATCTACGTAAATGTCAAGACAGCAAAAGAAAATCCCCACAAAGTAGGCCTAAACTACCTGTTACCCCTTTAATTGATTGACCAATGGCTTAGCTATAGTGATTTTTCAACTCCTTTTTTTTTTAATTGAGACATAAATACAAAATAACACAGTTGATGTGATTAATAATTTATTAAATAAAAAATTCAACTGAGCTTTCTATTTGAAAGGATGAAAGTTTAAACACAATGAATATCTTTTATTTTGCAAAATGCACCCTGAAACAGTCACCTTTCACTTTAAGAGTAGTGACACATAACAAATATTTATTTAATCAGACTAATTTAGGTCTCACTTACACTTACTGATACATTTGTTAACATGATTATGTTAATTAGTCAAGAAAAACTATGGTGGATGTCAACTTGTGTTTTAAAGTTAAACAAATGTCTTATCTTTTGCTCTTGTTTTGAAAATTCATATTTAAAATTTATCTAATGAATTAAAAAATATGAAAAGTAAAATTAAAAAATATGTAACACACAATGATATTTAGTAAAATAAATATTAATTTACAATATCACAAATTCCGATTGTTTACTTAATTAAATATTAGTTTACATGTCATGTCAGAAACTCAATTTTTTATTTAACAAATTTATAGGCCCTACAAAAATTTAAATTTAAAAAAATCTGATTTTTTTATTTAAATCAAATAAATCCGATTTAAATCAAATAAATCCGATTAATTGATTTTTTTGAAAAAATCATGATTTTTTTACACCCTGGGAATTTATAACTTCTACCGAAACAGTTATTTATGCCACATATATGTACCCATTTATCACGTACATATCTGTATACAGTCAAACCTTGTTAGCATGCTTTACATAAACTGTTCTTAATCCTTGTCAAAATGAATAGCAGTAATATGGTCCCATTCTTTCTAAATAGCTCAAACTACTTTTGACACCAGCTAACTTTTTGTCACCGGGTGCTCACGTTGGCAAGATTGGCTGAATTTAATTTTGGTTTAAGTTTATGTACACGTATTCGTAAAGCATGTTTGGTTTCATGGAAATCATTTTAATGTATATAAAGGATTTAAAATTGTAACAGCAAATTAACCACCTAATAACGATTGCAATAACAATCTAATATCGTTATATTGCAATTTTACCCTTGTGATATATTGCAGTGTAGAAATTCCAACATCGCCCAGTCCTAGTCATGGGCATTTATTATGTGGAGAACCTGATCCAGTATGTTGCAATGCTATTTTTATTAGTCTACATTAGTTTAACAACCGTAGACAACTGATTTGGTGTGTATCGCCCTATCTTATATGAACTATTAGCAGACCCCTACCGCAAAGACTTGTTTTTATTTTTGAATGACATTTGGTTTTTAAAAAAATTATTTATACTTTACGTGTGTATTTTGTTCCGATTCGCAGTGTTCTGTGTTTCATGTTTCGGTTTTGAAAAAAAATTTGTAATTAAAAAATTCTGATCTGGAATATATATATATATATATATATATATATGGTATTTGGCACAGCTTGGACGGAAATGGCCCTTCTGTCATAAAACCAAGCCATCTATTAGATAAATTTGTAGTGTTTTTGGATCTATTTTGTTATGGGGTGCAGTAGCCCAGTTAGAAGAGAAACAGACTGGAGCATTCTGGGTTGGTGTACAAAAGGGCTGGCGCATATTAAATCTGCCATGGCCTCAAATGTTCTCACAACATGGAGGAAGTGTGGTAGTAGGTGGAGTGCGAGCTCAAGTTATGCCTTGGCATCTGACCGTGGTTCAAAATTACGTGGCATTGTCCTCGTATATTTCCCGTTGGTATTCATCCAGGACTGTCACCGATAGCCCATTTTGTTGCTCCAGTACGGTGTTAATTTAAAAATACCTATTGTTTATTGTATACATATCCATCGAGTTCAATTGACCTGAAGTATATTAGTCATCAGGCAGTCTTTCCAACCTACACTGCTTCTTTCCATCTTGTGAACGAACATTCAAAATAGTTGCACAAAATCAGTTTTGTTATTGTGTTTATCTGAGCTGTAGAATCTTTGCTTTTGCTTTTTTTAATTAGTAATTCTCTTTCAGCAATACCTTGGAGAATTAAGTTCTGGAATTAACATTCCTTCTCCACAAGTTCCATCTCCACAAGTTCCATCCCCACAAGTTCCATCCCCACAAGTTCCATCTCCACATCCCACTGCAGTATCTTTGCCAGCTGTGTAAGTATTTTTTAAGTCTATTCAATAGAATTGCTACATGTATGTTACAATAATTGGAGTTTTCAAAGAGCTGTCAATATGTTTATCTTATTTTTTGTTCAAACCAGTACACTTTAGCACATTAGAGGTTTCAGTGAGCACCCAGTAATGACCGAGTTCCGTTTCTATGACAAAGTCTACAAGCGAGAAGCTCAGTTTGTATCTTATCGATATATATAAAGTGCAGTTGGTGTCTATTTCTGTATACAAGTCAATACCATTTGATCAATTCACACTAAATTTGGCACATTTATGCTTTTGAACCCTATGGGTAATGCAGGCTATAAACTAATCTCTTCTTATATTGTCCTTGGTGTGCAAAAGTGTTATAAACAATTCAAAATCTCGATAGGATAAACATTTATAAACCTATGTATGTATACCTAACCTAACATTTCTAACCTATATGCAACACTGTTTTCCTGTATTGATGGGAAAATAATTTTTCCCTTAAAGTTGTTTCATCAGTATTGCTAGAAAAACAATTTTTTCTAAAACATTAAATTCTAATATTTTCTTTCTTCTTCGTAGTATAATTTACACACAGGTCTACAAAAATACTTTTTGAAAATTGTTTTAGTTTTGATAATTAATTATTTTCATTGCTAATTCCAAAAATGAATCTTTTTTTTTTTTTTTATCGCTAGGTTTTTTCGCAAAAAGATTTCACATTTTGGGAGAAATAACTCAAATAGAAATATTTTGACATTTTTATTTATTTTTTATCGTAAATACATCCTTTATGTTTTATATCCTAGCTCTGTCATGATAAATGAAGTGTATTAAAAAGTTACAAATCTTCATATTAGTGTTTTCTCTTTTCTCAAAACTTTAACATCTCTTCTGCAATAGATTTGTAGTTTGGGTCTCTTTGGTTTCCAAGAAAGTTGGTTTCTTCTAGTTTGAAAGTTTTCCAGTCTTCTCTCTTGTTTGTTTAAATTTTGTGCTCAAAATTTTCATTCTTCAGTTTTCTGATGAAATTTCCTACAATTACCCCTTCTTTCGGCTTTGCTTCGCCCGGAAACTGTTCACAAAGGTATTTAAAACACTCCTTCTATTGGCCTTAACATTGTTTTATACGGTCTAATTTTGTACGAAGCAGTGGAAGTAAAACCTTTTTAGGATTAATCAAACCTTCTTTTCAAATATTTTTGACTCAAGGTTCCAAATGTCTTCCAATTGGGTCATTCTTTCATTGTATTATGTTCTTTTCTATCACTGCTGTCCCATTCACAAAGAAAACACTAGAATTTCGTATGACCACTCTGTCGACCAAGTAACATAAATATCACCTTCAAATCACTGCAAACTGCCCATTTGTGTTCTGAATAAGAAACTTCATCAATCAAGATTTGTATCAATTCAAGATTTTCATGGCACTCTTTTAAATGAATTGAATGCCCAACAGGTACCAAAGCATACTCATTTCCATTCTGCAATCGTACTTCTTTTTGGTAAATCAATAAAAAGTCTTCATTCCTCAGGTCTTTATTGCATTTTGAAAGTTACCATGAGACTTGGAACATTGCTGCAGTAAACAAGTTCATCCTCTTGAGAGAAAAACGGTACAAACTCTTTGCTCAGAAACCAAGAAAATGACGTACCAGGAGCCGACCAATTTTTTCTATTCGATTGAACCTAAAACTTGTGCCGATTCCTTGAGAAGATCTAATTCTGACAAAATCATTTTACTCAGAATGGGTAAAACGTCCAGGTTCATTGCTATCAGGGTCATATCTAATCATCAATTTTCTAAATTGCCAAAAATTTCAAATGCATCTGGAGGGAACACTACCGGTATGCCAGGTCCATGAGTTATCAAGGTGTCTACTGATCCTTAAAATATGCCAAAAACTGATCCTGAATCATAAATTTTGTCTCCAAAATTTATCTCTTATCAGAAAAGAGTCCATTTATGGATGGAAGAAAAAAATTAAGGCAATCAAAGGGTGGCTACAGCTGAACTTAAACAAGTAAAATAAGAAAATTGCAAACTGTAATGAAAATGAAAAATGTGTAACTCCCCCAATCAAACCACATTCGGAGACAGTTTTTTTAAATACACAAATTAATGTATAATTTTTTTACTGACTTTGTTGCAAAAAAAAAACAAAAATAAAAAATTTTCATTACAAATTGCTTTTAATTGTTGATTTTTTTTTTTCCTTCAATTTTTATTAAAATTTCAAGTATTCAGAAAACAAAAGTAATGAATATAATATAGAGTATTTGTTTAATATATTCATCTACTTTGACATGATTTATGGTTTGTCTTTATTTTTAAAATTTCATTTAGATAACAACTTTTATACTATAGCCGTAACAGAACCGGAAAATCGGGGAATTCCCATGGAATTTTTAAATTTTTGATACCTTAATGGCATCTATTATCGTTTGTCCTATTTAGAGATTAGTAATTACGAGTACTTTTGAGAATCGAATAAATCTTATTCGATGAAATTGTAATACAAATTAAAAGCAATTACGTCGTAATTTTCGAACGCCGCGAAAATCGCTGCCATGGTTTTCGCGGCTGGTGATACAACTTGTGGTATATAATTTAAAATTTGTGTAAGTGAGGTGTTGTTTTTTTTGTGCATTAAATTAATACTTTTTGCTTGCAATTACAATTTTTTAGAATTTTTTTTGTACAGCTTCAGTCTACGTTTAAAACGGTGGTAACGGCCTTAGAGGTTTTTTTTGCCGCACTACTAAAGTCGACAAGGGAATAATTAATTCGAATGAACCAATAAAATCAAACGCCAGTTTAACAGATTTTGAAAGAACTTTCTAGAATATTCAAAATGAAAATTTAAACTTTCTGCTTGCTGAGGTTGCCATAAAAACAGCAATAACCGTAATACAGATGGGTTGCCTTTTCCTGCCATAACTTGTACTAGAAGTGAGATAAAAGAAAAAGCGTCAAGACCATTGCCACCGCTCTAAACGTAGACTGAAGACGTACCAATTTTTTTATGTGTATGTGATTTTATTTTAATAAACCTTTAATAGGATGATGTAGGGTCAGGTGTAAAAAGTTTATAATCAAAATATTTCTTTTTCCTAAGTTTTTTCTGTTGCTATTGTGAGAGTTCCAACCCTTACAATAACAATTAAAATATTTGAAGAGAAAAAAATACTAGATATTTGTGGAAAAAGATCCTTTTACCCTATCTGACGCTCAATATTTAACATATTGTCATGTGGATACTGTATTTTGATACCAATTAGGGATCCCAACATTTCTTAAAGGAATTGTGATATCGGGGAAATTTTTGTGACACTATCAGGGAAATCGGGGAACTTTTTTCAAGGATTTTGTTGCCACCCTGAAAGCTGAAATTTTATACTAGTCCTCTTTTCTCGAGATTAGACTGTAAGCAATAAAAAAGTGATTTTATAGTGTAGTTGCATCTAACTGACCCACATAATCACGTAAAATCAGATCATGCAGTTATATTAGAAAGTCCCTGAACGGACGTACAGAAATCTTGTAGACACCCTGATAAGGTATTCAGATTTGCTGTGGATGTGTTCAGTTTGGTATTAAAACACTACTGCTTTGCAAGGTTATAAAAATGTGAATTTTTGGTTATGCATTTTTCTTTCTGTATTAAAAAAAAGTTACGGCCACCGCAGGATTGAAACCTGTGTTGTTTAGCTCAATTCTTAGACGGTTTCCCGAGAAAGTACTGATTGAGGGGGGGGGGGACAAAATTAACATGGTTTGTTCTTCATCGTATTTCCTGGACAATTATTAAGATTTTTTTCCGCTGCGGCTATTAGTTTAGGGTTTATTGAGTGTCAAACTTGAAGAAGCGGGGTTGGCAAGCGGAAGTGAGCAGGGGGCGGAGCCCCTTAGTAAACACAAATAATACTAGTTGTTGTGACATATACAGATATTTCTAATACACATTAATTCGTGTATTTATGTTGTGGTTTATGGCTAGGGGCGTTTGAGCAGTAAAGTTATGCTGATGCACAGTTTGCTATTTCCAACCAAAGATTTACTTTTTTAAACTGCAAAAAAAAGGTTTGGTAGGATAAGTAGATAGGTATAAGATGCACACCCTTGAATTTCCCAGGGCCTTCTGCAGCTAATTAGATAGGTGAAAATTGCTGCCTACAAAAGTAAACTGCTGTACTTCCAAAGGGTCAGTGTTCTACCAATTTTTCTGAATAAAGCAAAAGTTCCTGTCACTTTTCTAAATGTCTTCCATATGGAAAATACACTTCTATAACAAAAAGAAATAGACGCACCAAGGAGTTGTGCCTGGCTCAATCGACTTGGAACGGCGCTGCCTGGGGACGTATAGTCTTTAATGACAGTTCAGTTTCCAACTGTGTCCTCAGGGTGGTAACAGAACCGGGAAATCGGGGAATTCTCAGGAAACTTTTTTATTCTGGAAAAATCAGGACAAATTTCCAAATTTTACAAAAAATCAGGGAAATGTTGACAATTTAAACGGCTACCATTATCATTTATGTAGAGATACACTATTACAAGTTCTTTTGAGAATCGAATAAATGGTATTCGCCGAAATCGTAATTCGGATAAAGAACCATGGCGTCGTAATTTTTAAACACCGCGAAAACCGCTTTCGTTGTTTCTAAATTACAATTTTAAAATTTAAATACAATTTTAAATTTGTGTAACTAATGATGTTTTTTGTGTATTAAATTAGTTATTTTTGTTTGCAATTACATTTTTGTAGAACTTTTTATGTATATTTGCAGTTGGTTTTGAGGAATAGTATGATAATGTAGGATCAGGTGTAAAAAGTTCATAATCAAAATATTTTGCATTTTTTCTCCATTTTTTTTTTTCAATTGTAATTATAAGAGTTCCATTAAGGGTTCCAATTCTTACAATAACAATTAAAATATCTGTTGAGAAAAAATACAAAATATTTGTGGAGAATGATCCTTTTACACCCTCTGACCATAAATATTTAAAAACAGTGTTGTGTGGATACTGTATATCGATACCAATCACGGATCACAACATTTCTTAAGGGAATTGTTAAATCAGGGAAATTTTTGTGAAACTATCAGGGAAATCATGGAAATATCAGGGAACTTTTTTTCAATGATTTTGTTGCCACTCTGGTCCTGGTGGCAACCTCGGACGTTTCTGGAGACGTCCAGGGCAGCGTGGAAATCCTGACCTTACTATCGCAGGCCACGCATGCCCACAACAGGGTGTTCTGACTGCCCTTTTCTTTGATAGGCACTTTGGTAGTCATTTCTGACTCACTTGCAGCACAGCAGAACGAAGACGACATTCTACGACCGGTTGTGTTACTGTTTCTTTTACGACACCCCAGACTTTTCAACAAAATAATGCCCGGCCGCTCACGGCACGTGTTGCTATGAACTGTCTTCGAGCTTTCCCAACACTTCCTTGGTCAGCTAGGTCTCCTGATCTTCCATAGAATGCAACCATCCCGAAATGTTGATCATTTAGCCCGACAGTTGGAGACAATTGGGCGAGAAATTCCACAGGACAACATCCGGGAACTTTTTCAGTCTATGCCACGCCGGGTGACGCATCCAGATCAGAGGGGGACCAATGCCTTACTGACTTCCTCCCTTTGTAACGGTCAAACTTTTTAAATAAATCATTCTATTGTTCTGAAATTTGAAATGTCTGTATGTTCTTTGCCATCCACCCATTTTTATCGCAATTGGACAACTCATTCTTGGTGCGTCTTTATTTATTGTAGAGTATATATTCTCAATTTTTCTTAAGGGTGAAAATTTTCAAGTTATGCCAATTCAAAGTTGTGGCACCATGCTGAGGTAACCATGGAAGAAAAACAGAAATGGGTGGTTGCTAGATTGTTGTAAAAATCTTTGGTACCAACTTTCAAGAAAAACCTATAATTTTCCCTCCACAAACACTCGGAAAATTTTATTTTTTTCTCGTATTTCCGTATATTTGGCTCCATTTTGTGTGAAGTATTGCCAAATTGACTATGCCAGGTTGGAACTGTCGCCAAGCGTATAACTTGGGGAGAGCAGGGTTACTTTTTAAGTTGCCGATTGCCACTAATTTATCGCTTTCAATTTTTTTTATTTTTTGAATAATTTAGGCATTTTTCTTTTCTGACAGCTAGAATTAAAGTCGCAAAATTCTTCTAGTTTATTTTCCTTGGCGCGTACGGTGTTACACTCGGTTGGCTTTTAAACCTTAGAAGGCATGTTGTGACATGTATAAATTTCTCCCTGTTGTAGATGAAGGTAGTCTGATTAGTTATGTAGGGCAGAACAAGGGTGCTGACTGGACATTACTTAAAGTTTAGATTGTGCGCTACATCTGTTATTTCTTTTCAGGTCCGATTGGTCTGGCGACTATTCATTTACTGTGTTCATTGATTCTCAAGAGCCTCCACCCAAAAAAGTTGCCTATACAGTAAGTTTTGAATCCATTATAATTGGGGAAGTATTTTCATAAGTTATGAGTAGAGCTCAGATTTTGCATATCTTTTTAGTCCCTAATGTTGATAGAAATCCGTATATAGTGTTTTTTTAGCAATTTGCAACCAAAGAACTTTGCTTAGCGCTTTTGGAAGGAAGGTTTTCAGAAGCAATCCAATTCAAATCAACTACAAATAGTGGAAAAGGCACAAAAAGATACGAATCTTCAACAGCCTTTCATCGCGTCAAAAGTTTGGGTCAGTGTCCCAATCTTCGGAGAATAAAAAGATTTACCCAGATCAAGGCAATGTTAAATTGCAATACTGCTCTTTATAAGTTGGAGAATGAACATTTTAAGGCCTTCTTGAAGAAGTACACACGTAATGATTGTTCTCCTGAATCGACACTCAGAAAGAACTACATTACGCCAGTGTACAAGAAGGTGATACAAAGAATACTAGGTGAGATAGGTGATTCCCCAATCTAGATGTCGATGTAAAACGACTGACCCCTGCTGGCAATACCTAATTTATGTACCGAGTTGGAAAAAAACAAATCACTCAACGATCGCCAGAACAGTGGGTGAAGCGATTAATAAATAAAATTGTGTATTAATTGAATGAAAGTGTGGCTCATTTTCACTGTATCTCCTCACTACCCTTTTTATAAGAATAAAATTTTTACTTTTGCAATTTCGCATGTTTTTGGGATTTTAGTGCATATTTCAGGTCACATTTGTACATATCAATCCGAGCTCTAGTTATGAGCCTTTTTGTTTTCGTTCCTTCAGCTTCTCTAATTTCATTAAATATTTTGTTTGCATTGGGCTGCTGCAATTCCATTGCATCCTGGTGTAATTATACTGATGTAGCATAATGTATTCAAATTTAAATTCATTCTTGTGCCTTTTAAAAGTTATGAATAGACATTTTTGTCTTTTTAGTATTCAAGACCTTGTAAGAAACTGTATGTGAAAAAGGATGCTCCCTGTCCAATTAATTTTTCCACCAAAGAACCCATGAGGGAAGACGTTTTCATTCGAGCCATGGCCGTTTACAGTGAACCGAAAGACGCTTTCCAAAGTGTTACCAGATGCATCAACCATACTGCAGAGGACTCTGCTCGATTCCAGACAAGTATTTTGTCTTTTTTGCTTTGAGAAATATTGTTTTAATAGCTTGGTTGCTATTAAGTGAATGCATGTTAAGCCAAACAAAAAAAATTGATTTGTTTCCCGTAACCCGACTGACCCTGAAATTACAATACAAAAATTCTTTAAGAATGTACAAAAAAATTTTTGCATATGCCTTGTTTTAGGTTGTTATAAAAAATTTTAGGTCCGTGAAAAATATTTTTTTATGTACCGTATTGAAAAGTCCATGAATTTTTCTTGAACAGGGTTCCCACGGGTGCTTAGAAAGTGCTTATTTTGACCTTCCATTTCTAAGATCCCTTAGAAGTGCTTTTTTTTTCATCATTAGTCCTTAGAGAGTGCTTTATTTTCCTTTCAAAACAAATTCAGTTTTCAAATGACGATATTTTTTCACATTTCGTACCTCTTTTTAGCGGCTGATCGACGATAAAACTGCTTACATGTACAGTTTTGGTGATGATTCGGAAACTGGCTTGCTTGAATAGGAACACTTGATACGCGATGTACAAATCGTCAATCGACTCTTGATGAGCACATATACACTTTTTCGAAAATGAAAGTGTTAGTCGATCAGGGAGGAGCCTGACCCAGACAACACAAACATGAGCAGCAATATGCTAAAAAATTGCTCATACACTCCCCTAAAGACCATTAAAATGTAAAAACAAAACGATATGAAAAGAATAAGAAAACAAAATCAAACTCGCAACAGCAGCTGGGAGACCGACAACAACAAGTCCGGTCCTCATCAAACTTGTCTCTTTCTTTCCCTTTTTATTAAAGCAAATGCACTGCCAAAGAGATAAAATAAAAATATCCAAAAAAAATTTCTTACTACTGTTTACATACTACTGTTCTTATAAGATTAACTAATCTGTAAGAGCATACCCATTGGGTCGAAAGTCAGTTATTACATTGTATAACACGGTTTCTTCAATGTTTTATTTAAGTCCTTATTTTGTCCTAGAAAGTCCTTATTTTTAGTTAGAAAAAAAGAGTGGGAACCCTGTTGAATAAAGGTGGAAAACTATGCTATTGAAACATTTTTAAAAACTTATCCTCTTTTCTTGATGACTTAATTTTTGCCCCTAGTTTAGGTAATTTTTCAAACTTGTTTAAAATATTTAAGGCAAAAAAAAAAATGTAAACTCTCTTAGAGATAACATGACAGATTAATCTTTTTCCATGTGTGTTATTGGAAGCAAGAATAAAAGTAAATGAAATTATGGTTAATTTTTATCATATGAAATGATGAGCTTGCTATCAATAGATATAAGCATTTGGAAATGTTTAGATCAGATGCTATGTTTCGTGTTTTTGTTAGTATGTATTAACTCGATATCCATTTCCTATGTGTATTTCATGTAATTCAGGGTGGTAACAGAACCTGGGAAATCGGGGAATTCTCAGGAAACTTTTTAATTCTGGAAATCTCAGGGAAAATTTCCAAATTTTACAAAAAATCAGGGAAATTTTGACAGCTTAAACGGCTACCATTATCGTTTGTCCTATTTAGAGATGCACTATTACGAGTACTTTTGAGAATCGATTAAATCGTATTCGACGAAATTGTAATTCGAATAAAGAACCGTGACGTCGTAATTTTGAAACACCGAGAAAACCGCCGCCGTTTTTTCGCGGCTGCAGCGTTTTGTCGCCGTGAGGCTAGCGATACAACTGGTGGTATACAATTTGAAATTTATGTAACTTATGATGTTTTTTGTGTATTAAGTTAGTTATTTTTGTTTGCAATTACATTTTTGAAGAATTTTTTATGTATATTTGCATTTGGTTTTAATGAATAGTATGATAATGTAGGGTCAGGTGTAAAATGTTCATAATCAAAATATTTTGAATTAAGGTTCCAACCCTTACAATAAAAAACAAAACAAAATATTTGAAGAATTATCCTTTTACACCCTCTGACCTTAAATATTTAAAAACAGTGTTATGTGGATACTGTATATCGATATCAATCACGGATTACAACATTTCTTATGGGAATTGTTAAATCATGGAAATTTTTGTGAGACTCAGGAAAATCATGGAAATATCAGGGAACTTTTTTTCAAGGATTTTGTTGCCACCCTGTAATTGTATCGATTACATTTTATTTTGTGTGTGTGAGTATGACTTCTTTTTATGTATTAATACCATCTATATTTTGAAATTACACAGATTGTACTATACCATGTTCTTAACTTAACTACAATTTTTACATTAAGTAGAGTTTTCATTTAATGTATTGTTCATAAATATTTTGCCATTAAACTCAAATCAACCATAAATGTTCATATTCTAGCATTGGTCAATTTAAATTATCTTTTGTAATTTTCTTATGCCTGGAAAAATCTTGGAATGTTAAGGTTTTAATTTGCTTTTTGTGTCAATTGTTATAAATTAAGAATGGGTTTTTAAAGTTATTGAGTGGTTAATAGAATAGCATTTTTCAGAGTTTGAGGACGAACACCATTTAATTCGATGCGAGAGTGCCCAGCCATCTTATGAAACTGACAGTACAACTTCGCGACACAGTGTATGTGTGCCTTATGAAAATCCACCAGGTATGTTGAGATGAAGAAATTGGCAGCTATACAAATTAAATCTTAGTTTTTCTAAAAAGTGTTTTAACCTTCACGTTAATTTGAAATCCAATTAAACTATGTGCCAAACTCAATTTTAGTTTATGAAATATATCAGCAAAATTTATTCTCATACTGGTACCAAGGGAACAATGACTAGTTCCTTTTATAGTCCTCCAGATTGTGTTCCAAATCGTCAGAGTAATTTCTATTGTAAGAGTTTAGAAATCCTAAGGGTGCTCCAAAACATACATTTAGCAGTTAAATTACACATGTTAGCAAATACAATCAAACCCTGTTGTAACGATCCCTCGGTTATAACAAACTTTTCGAATGCTCCCAACTAAACTTCTATGTCACTAATGTTCATTTTCAAATGCTTGTAACGATCTTCAGTAGTGAGGAATTTGGATATACAGGGTTACCACTGGTCTTAGAAAGTAATTATTTTGACCTTCCATTTCTAAAAGTCCTTATAAGTACTTTTTTTTCGTCAATAATCCTTAGAAAGTGCTTATTTTCCTTTGAAAACAAAATTCAGTTTCCAAATGACGATATTTTTTTACAATATTTCTGACCTCTTTTTAATGGCCGATCGGCGATAAAACTGTTTACGAGTACGGCATTTAATCAGTACGAAGTTTCCAGAAAAGAAATTTAACACTGTACTCGGCTGTTTACAATTACCCCTACTTTCAGGGGTAATTGTAAACAACGACTATCCTCGTGATATTGAATATTGAACAAGCGACAGCATGAGCAGTAGTCATGGCAGTAGGATTAACTCCAATTGTATTTTTACCCTTCTAATACCATGTTTACAATAATCCCGTTTTGATCTTTACATTTACCAAATACTCCCACTTCTTACCCCAGCCAAATATAGTGACACTTGAAAGTTACATTGATCATGAGGTGAACTTACAGGAATACATAAGAATAAATAATTCAAACATTTACTAAATAAAAAATGTATTAAGTGTAAACAGAAAATTACAAGCTTAAAATTTAAGAAAAAAATTGAAAAATACAAAAAACAAACATTGCATTTTTTACTGCCTTCTTTGCTACAGATTGGAGTAGGTAAAATTGCTTTTCTTGTATGGTCTTTGGTAACACAAACTTAGTTTTTTTTCAACCACAGTGAATTTAGTCAATGTATTTCGAGTCCAATGATCTCAAACTCCTCTTCTGAAACAACATCCACCCTTCATACCTACGAAAAATGGGTTTTCCTTCTCTTTCCCCCCTCAACATCTAAAGCAGGAACCTAGTCGTTTCAATGTCTTCCATGAATGTCAATAGGTATGTCCACACTTGTGCGCTTTTGCTTGCGCTAGGCGCATGCCTTGACGCAAGGGACGCATGCGTCAAGGCATGCCCGAGATGAGTCAGAAGTAGCAGTTTTTCATAGCGCACAGCGTAGCGCAAGGAGTTCCAACAGACTTGGATCTCTATGCGCTTCAACTTTCAATTTGCAGTGTTTTGGTGAACCAAACTTGTTGTGTTTGGTTTTTTTTTTAGTGTGTTTCATGAATAACGAACAAACTCTTGAATTTATAGAAGACTACAAGTCTTATGAGTGTTTGTGGAACATTCACTGTAAATCTTTAAAAAAAAATTAAACAAGTCATAATAAATAAATTAAAAACGTGATAATAAATTTTAAATCAAATTAAAAAATAAATAAAAACGTCATTTATTCAAAACTTGTAAAGAGCATTTATTAAATTTCGCTAGCGAAATGAGAACACAAGAACCTTTAACTTTTTTTATGATTGCATTTAAAATATTTCTGTTCAAATTATTGTTTGTTGAAACACTACATGAATTAATCTTTTTTTGATTGTATATAGGCATTAATTAAACATTTTATGAAATGAATTAAAAACTGACAAATTAAGCTTTTTATTATACCAGTGTAATATTAACATAGTTTTGGATCCATTAAAGTTTTCTTAGTTATGGTGCAGGTTCTAAAGATGTATAAGGATGAATATGAAACAAATTTCTTTTCAAGCCGGCGAGGAGAAATATGATAAATGTACTTCGTTTAAACACTTATTTATCCTTTAATTATTAAAATATAATTATTTTAAAACTAAAAGTCATCTAAGTTCATAAGCATAGATTAAATGCAAATATTATTATTCATATTTAACTCAAATATTTATAAGTACTCACGTGTAACAAAATGCACAATTAGGCTTTATCTTTCGATTTCAGCAGTAAAATTTTGAAATCTAGCTAATCGGTAACGACGATTATTTACAACTGTTTTGTAACCACTTTATACATTGTGTTTCGAATTTATTTGTATTGTTTCCACAACACACATACGGTCTAAATAACCTATTTGGTCGAAAGAAAAACAGGAAAGATTTCAAATATTTTTAAATTTTAATAATGATCAGCGGGTGGGATAAAGATAACTGAAGTCTAACAGTAACAACAAGAATTTAATCAACTAAAGCAAAAGAAGGCATACATGTTAGCTGCATCCAAGGCAAGAGACATTCGTACTCTGATCCGAGATCGAATAAAACATCGGCGCAAATTCACGCCTTCCTCATTTTTTCGAACAACTTATTTACGGGGGGAAATATTGTTCCGATTTTAAGAAGATTCCGCCGTTATTCGCTGCGAGAAACAGGAAACATGTGCAAACGATTCCAGCGAAATAAATCAAAGAAAATATAAACATCGCGTTTGAACAAATGCTTCAACAAATAATAATAAATTTTAACGTAAATAAATAAATGTTCATTATGCGTTTTGAAATATTCTTTCATCCAAATCGCTCGCCTTGATTTCCTACGTTTATTTACTTGCCAGATCACAAATTATGCCGCACTGATTTAACATCCAGAAACAGTCCTAACAGAATAGCATCAATTTCATCCATCTTGAACCTGAAGTGAGGCACAAGTGTGGACAGGTGCAGGGCATGCCTCTAAGCGCATGCAATAAGGCATGCGTTGGCACATGTTGAATTGAACTTTGAAAGGCAAGTTGAAAATGAAAGCGCACAAGTGTGGACATACCTAATGTTAGCTGATTCTTTCAATAGTTTCTCATCCTTGCTGTCTTTGAGGTCTGCTTTCCTTTCCATTTGCTTCTTTTTTTATTTCTTGCTTACTCCTGGTTCTTTTACTTTCTTCTTACTCAGTTTCCTTTTGTTCTTTTTCTCTTCTTCCTCCTTCAAATGTGACAGTACTCTTGGTCAGTTGTAAGAACTTCATGATATGTGTGGACAGGTGCAGGGCATGCCTCTAAGCGCATGCAATAACGTAACGTACTAAATACGATTAAATACCAAATTACACAGGGAAACATTGGTTTTCCATCCAAATTGTACGAAACTATTGGCAAAGTTATGTTTACAATTACCCCGTCCCTTGATAAATATGGGGTAATTGTAAACATTCAACTGTGGGTGCATTAAAGTTCCCAGAAGCAAAAGTCGATGATTTTCTGTTCGATAAAAACATACCTGACCGTAGTAAAGAATCGGAACAACATACCTTTCAATATATTATGGAGGTCAGCAGAAAATGCAGCACACAAAAACTTTAATACACAAACGTTTCAACCACAAATTTTTCAACTAAACAGATTGCTATCAGCTGTGGTTCAAAGAAATACGGGATACTTTGTATTCTGTCCTATTACATCATCAGGGTTGCCAGCTTTCATATTTCACAACTTTTTAGTTATTCGGAATCCCACGTGGGCGTATAGCTTGTTTACAGTTAACCCCATGCATCTATTCAATAAAATTGCACAGGGTTCCCACAATCTTTGAAAGTACTTGATTTTTTTTAACCAGTACATAATTGTGTAATTTCGTCTTGCATTGAAACTTGTCCAGACAAGTTTTCTCCACAGTAAGTGCGTCATTCTGAATGAAACCAGTGTTTCGTGCTTTGACACCATGTGATATACTAATAATGCTACCTCTAGATCATCCATTCTCCACTGTATTCTGTCCGTCTAAGTTAGCACCTCTGGTCTCCGTTAAGACAGCCGCCTTGTTATGCCTGCCGCAACATGACATATCATGACAGCTAGATAACAGCACTCTTTCTTAGGAAACCGTAGCTATAGCAGTCAGTACGTAGAAATGTCATTGGAAACCTGGCACGCGTATAAAGAAAATTCTTATTGCAAAAATATAAAAGCTAATATTGAAAAAAAAAAAACCTTTTTTTAAGAAAATCACATTTAAGATATCCTTCAAGTGTAAAATGTTTTCCAGATTTCAAATCAATTGAAATTTTCTCTTTATCTTTTACGATTGCAAAGTTAGAAACTTAGACTAGAGATAGAGAGTAAAAAACCCTAACACCAGTCAAAACTTTTGATTTGTTTTGCTTCTCATACGAAGTAAACCACGACATCCGTCTGTTTTAATGGCAGTGGACGACAGCAAAATGGAGATTGTGTGCATGCTCCCATACTCTTTGTCGTGCCACCAAAAGAATTTATCACGTGATATTTTATCGCACGACCGAAATCGATAGGTGTGCAAATAGCCCAATAGTTAGCATTGAGACGAGAAGCCCACTTTATTAAAAAAAATCAAGGTTCTGTGAGAAACGAAATTTCAAGTTATAACCAAAATTGATAATAACCTTTCTTTTTTTGACTCGGTGGTTTAAAAAATAGAGGGGAAAAAATTGCATTTTGTTTATTTTTATTTTTGTTTGACAACTTTTGTGTATACCTTGTTTTAGGTCCTTGAAAAATATTTTTTTGGTTTTGAAAAGTCCTTATAAGTCCTTGAATTTTTTTTTTTTTTGGATAAAGGTGTGGGAACCATGCATTCTATTTCAGAAATAAAATTCCCTGACTTTTCCAGACAACTTTTTAGAAAATTCCAAGTCATACTTAAGACAATTCACAACATTTTAAAGGTGAAAACCCACTAAAAAAATTTAGCATTAAATAGCCAATATTAAAAACCAATTTAAGAATTATACACTGTAAAAATGAATACACAAAGCACAAGTAATTTTTCATTTGAATAACTTATTCAAATAATCCAACCTATTTGACTTAAAATCAATTGTGGTTTAATATATCATAAGCATGAAGTTCTTCAATTTAAGCCTGTGGACAAAACAAAATTATTTATCTGTTAAATATTAGCCGTTTCTTTTAAAATCAGTTGAAAAATTCAATTTATAAAATAAATTGATACGAAACCGTACAAATTTTATTGGCTACTTTTCTCCAAAGCCTCTCAGAAGCCATGTTCATTTTCCAGGTCCTGGAGGCAATTTTCGAGGTTTTAGATGAATATTCGTAATTTTCCCTGACATTTTGGACAAAATTAAATTCCCTGATAGTTCCATGGGAACCCTGATTGCATTAGATTTTTTAAGTAAGCTGTATGACGCCATACATATGCTGCAATCATTCGCTCATTGATGTATCGTTTGTGACGGGCATTGTAGAATTGTCACTTGTTTTAGGTTCTTCAAAAAATCCTGGTGTTCTTCATTTTGACATTTTGCGCTGTATTTTGGAAGCCCTTTCTCCTTCACAATCTTTATTTCACCTTCATTCAAACTGATTTCACAAATAAAACAAACACTCCGGTCAGGCACACTCATTTTTAGAAACGGAATCGTAATAAAGACACAGATTGAAGTAGTATGTATGCTCGCTCGAACTGAACTGACTAATATCGGCAGGTGACGACATATTACGGGATGGGAGGAACGGAGGAGCTCTTTGTGTGAAGGGGGAAGGACAGATGGCAACGTCCCTCTCTTTCTCCGTTCTTCTATACACTTTCATGCACCCATTTCTTTGAGTTGTTTTCTCAAGTTGAGAAAAAATGGACTTTCAAGAAACTGTAACACATTTGCAATTTGTACTACAAAAAAGTTGTAATGCTGAAATTGTAAGGAATATTGAGTCCTCTTTATACTTTATATAAGAAAAGCTTTGACAGGAGACGGAGCATCAATGTCAGAACACACACTCAATGCAATGGTGGCAGTCAAAAGTAGCTTGTCAAATTTTGATAATAAATATTTGATCCTGATCGCATCAAAGTTAATGAATATGGGAATGGTTGCATACAAAGATGTAAAACGGAAGGCACCAGAAAAATTAGAGAAGGACGGGAAACAAAAAGAAAGACTGGAAGCAGAGAAAACAAATTTGAAGCAGCTGGCAATGAAAAGAAAGGTAATCGAAGAACGAAAACTTAAAATTATGTGTGAGGATGAGGCGTTGGACAGTGCTTCAAAATTCTTAAAGGAAGCCAATGATAGACTCAAGAAGGTGATAAAAATATAAAGATTTTTAAGGAAGCAGCACTTGCTCAAGCAATGATTGAAGGGTCTGCAAAAGTCTCAGATGATGCTGGTCAGCAAAGACAGGCTTAAAAAAATGCAATTTTGTCCCTAGATTCACTTCATCAGCAAAAAAAATCAAGCATAAATCTTTTTCCGAAAACTGAAAAAATTCTTCCAGCTATGTCAAAAATGAACAACTTATGTAGAAATCATGATTACAAAAAAAATTAATATTTTTTTATTTATACCGTTTTTAAATAATATGCTTTTTAAATGAAGAAAATCAATATCCTTCCAAAGAAACAAAGTATAGGGGTGGCTGGAGGGGTATGATCTTCTTTTCTGTCTTTATACTTGAATATATTTGAGATTATTGTTATTTGTTGCTTTTTTTTATGTTTGATTAGTTAGTTTTGTCACTTTTTTACTCCTTAAATCCTGTTATAGCGAACTTCTTGATCAGTCTGTTATAGGTTCGTTAGAATGGGGTTTGACTGTATGTGCATTTGTAAATTTAATATTTCCAAATCAATGTCTTATCAAAGTTTCTGTAGGTAGTTTACAATTTTTTTTTTAATATTTCATCATTAATCAGGGTTCCCACGGTCCTTGAAAAGTCCTTCAAAGTCCTTGAATTTTTTTCTCCTAACTAGGGGCCCTTGAAAATTACGGAACTTGGTGAAAAGTCCTTGAAAGTACTTGATTTTTTTTAACAAGTACATAATTGTGTAATTTCGTCTTGCATTGGAAATTGTCCAGACTAGTTTCCTCCACAGCATGTGTGCCATTTGAGCCTCATTCTGAATGAAACCGGTGTTTCACGCTTTGACACTATGTGATATACTTATAATACTAGGTCTAGATCTCCACAGTATGGCTATCCGTCTAAGTTGGCACTTCTGGTCTCCATTAAGACGGCCGCTTCTCATACTCTTCTTCGTGCCACCAAAAGAATTTATCGTACGATATTTTATCGCATGACTGAAATCGATATGTGTGCAAGTAGCTTGAGCAAGAAGCCCACTTTGCAAAAAAAAAATCAGGTTCTGTGAGAAAAGAAAATCCAAATTATTCCCAAAATTGACAATAACCTTTCCCTTTTTTGACTAACAGTTGAAAAAAAATTATTATTATTATTTTTTTCTTTTTAACTGACAACTTTTGTGTATGCCTTGTTTTAGGTCGTTATAAAAAATTTTAGGTCCTTGAAAAATATTTTTTTGGTTTTGAAAAGTCCTTAAAAGTCTTTGAATTTTTTTTGGATAAAGGTGTGGGAACCATGTTAATATTACAATTGAAATTTAACTTTAAAAATATGTAAATTCTTTTATGGATTTTTCAATAATAGTACAGTAAAATTTTCAACATGGTAGAAGAATTTTAGGATGTACCAGTACAAGTCGGGGAAAGTTTTTTCATTCGTGTAATCTAGAAATCGAAGTTAAATTTTTAAGATGTTTAGAATTTTTTGTCATTGGAAATTATTAGTTTTAGTTTAATTTCATATGCAGATGTCTATCAAAAATTACTGAGGAGCTGGATAATAAGAGTAGTGTAGATATCATGTACATAGATTTTCAAAAGGCTTTTGATAAAGTACCTCATGAGGCATTAATGTTTAAATTGGAAAGGTTGGGAATTCAGGGAAAAACATTGATATGAATAAAGAATTGGTTATTGGGAAGAAAGCAGAGAGTGCAGGTAAAAGGAAATTATTCACAGTGGACAGAAGTTATAAGTGGAGTGCCTCAGGGATCAGTTTTGGGTCCAATTTTATTTATAATTTTCATAGATGATATAGATCAGGAGATCAAGAATAGAATCAATATATTTGCAGATGACTTAAAAATATTGGGGACAGTCAATACCAAGTTACAGATAGAGAATTTACAAGTGGATCTTGATAAGATATCCGAATGGGCTGTAAAATAGGGTATGTCATTTAATGTAGGGAAATGTCAAGTTCTGCATATGGGTTACAGAAACAGTGGAGCCGAGTACTGTCTGCAGGGAGTGAAGGTAAAGGAGGGAGAAACAGTCAAGGATCTTGGAGTGGTAATTCACAGGGATTTTAAAATGGGTCACCAATGTTCAGCTGCGGGTAAGAAGGCTAATAGGTTATTGGGGCATATTAAAAAGACTGTAACTTCAAGGGATAAGAATATAATCTTGCCGTTATATAAGGGTTTAGTAAAACCACATCTAGAATATGCTGTACAATTCTGGGCTCCATATATGAGAAAGGACATAGAATCAATTGAAAGGGTTCAGCACAGAGCTACAAAAATAATAAAGGGGCTAGCAAATTTCGACTCTAATGAACGTTTAAGTAAGCTAAACATGTATACACTGGAAAGAAGAAGGAGGGGGGATTTGATTCAGCTTTTCAAGTTTGTAAAACAAGGGGACACAGAGGGCTTAAATTTCAATAGGGATAACAGAACAAGGGGCCATGGGTATCAATTGAATAAGACACATTTTAATCGGGATTTAAGGAAAAACTACTACTTTAATAGGGTAATAGACAGTTGGAACGCATTACCAGAGAATATAGTTAATTCAAAGGGAGTGTACGAATTTAAGATACAATTGGATAGTCAGTGGGAATTGGGGAGTTCATAAACAAAGGACCCCCCTTGTTGGGCTTGAGCCTGTAGCTGGTTGTCAATATTTGTATTTGAATAGATGACCCCTTAAACAAATTTTATGCATGTGAATTGTACTATGAATCATGTGCAAATAAAGTGGAGTAGTTTTTCTTAGTTATGTACTTTTTCTAGTTTAGTTTTCTATAGTGTGGTTTTATTTGTTCCCTTTTCAGTTGGTCAGCGTTTTTCTACTTATCTATACAGATTCGCCTGCTACGGTTCGTGTCCTGGTGGTCCAAATCGCAGACCCATAACTTTAATCTTCACTTTGGAACAAGGGTTAGTATTTTCCCATTTCTTCCTCTCATGGTTTTAAATTAATTTTAATCGAAGTTTGAACTGTAGTTAGTCTTGCACAAATGAAGACTGCAGTATGATGATGTGGGAAATTTGTATATGTACGTGGTAGTACTTTTTCTGTTTTGAACTCTGCTTTTATAAAGCCCAATTCAGCTCAGTTGCTTATTTGGCTCTTTTAAATATTTTTGTCATCTGACTGGTTAAAAATTATGTGGCCTTGTCCTCTGGACTTTCACTTCGGGTTCGATCCCGGAACGTTACCAATAGCCCGTCGAGTTGCTCCGATGTGACGTTAATTAAAGTACCTACCTACCCAGAGTTGCCGAGTGCTCCGGAATTTCTCCAAATCATTGAAAATCCGCAAATCTACGTATTGTTACGTACGGAAATTGTGTATTAGATTTTTGTTTCTATAATTTAATGATAAAACCTTTTATGTATACATGTATTTTTTTTTATCCTTTATATACACAGTCCAATCACATTAATGTGACCACCTGTCAAAAGCCAGAATAATCACCTTTGGCAGAGTGGACCGCTGCGAGACGTGTAGCAAGAGAGTCATTTAGGTTTCTGATGATGAGTGCACCCAGTGAATGCCAGGAAAACATTCACCTAACCATAATGCTCCCTCCTCCAGCCTGGATCCTTCCGGCAATTGTTGCAGGGTGTTTGCTCACGCCGTATACGCCAACGTCCATCTGTTCGATGGAGCATAAAACGTGATTCATCAGAAAAAGCCGCCTGTCGCCACTCTGTGGACGTCCAGTTGCGGTACTGGCGTGCAAATTCCAGCCTTCGCCGCCGATGAACAGCAGTCAGCATAGGTGCATTAACCAGGCATCTGCTGCGGAGGCCCATACGCAGCAACGTTCGCTAAACAGTTGTTGAGGATGCACTTTTGGTAGCACCTTGGTTCATCTGGGCAGTCAGTTGCTCAACAGTTGTACGTCTATTCGCCCGAACGCATCTCCGTAGCTTTCATTCCCATCTGTCATCTATAGCCCGTGGTGCACCACATGTGCCATTCCGCTGATTTTGGATAGTGCCATGCGCTGTATACTTTTACCACGGCGCCCCGCGAACTGTTCACAAAATTAGCCGTTTCCGAAATGCTTCCACCCTTGGCCCGAAAGCCAATAATCACGCCCTTTTCTACGTCAGATAAATCGCTACGTTTCTGCATTACGCCAACGATTGAAATGCTTTCTGATGCCCTAGGACATCCTTTATATACACTCCACTGCAATGTGCTGTCACCTGCCTTTTGTGATTGGTTATTTCACGTTGACGTCGAAAGTAGGTGGTGGTCACATTAATGTGACTGCACTGTGTATATAGGAATGTATGTGCTAAAAGAAATTATTTGTAATAGGGAATTTCAGACTCCAACTGTTACAGAATTATTGTAGTTGCTACGGAAATTAGGTGAACGTAACTATAATGTTGTTTATACAAACAGATGGCGTTGATTTCCTAGAGAGCGTTTCACGTTGGGTTGGCATGGGGTGCCAGCTCAGGTGTTGCTTCGTCATCTGACCGTGGTTCAAAATTACGAGGTGTTGTCCTCGAATCTTTCCCTTAAGGGACTGATCCCGGACCGTCGTCAATAGCCCATTGTGTTGCTATGGTACGACGTTAACTAAAAAAATTACCAATTCGTAGAGAGCGTTGGTTGTGAGCGTAACACAAATGAGCGGAGCTGTCATTTGCATGACGATAGTCATAGCGGTCTCAAACAGTTGGTGAACATTTTTTCTCCTGTTTCAGCAACCTTTCATTTCCTCCGCAAAACAATTTGAGCGGAGTTAAGCAAAACAAACAAAAATTGTATACTATACTCGGTGGCCAGCTTTCTTGGCAGTATAGAAATACACTAAGAACGAAACAAATAGTTCCCAGCGCCTTGTCCGATATTTGAGTGTAATGAGGCACTGCAACTTATAAATGTGATTCAATTGTAAACTCCACACATATATAACGATTTTTTGTCGTAATTAGCGTGAAATGTCGAATATTTTGCCTTTTACATGTGTTGTAGTAATTTCATTTAGAATCGCGCGCCAGCCAATAAGAGCCAAACAGCATTTTCCCTGCGCTCTCGATTCTTGTTGCTTGCCGACATTGGCAGATATTTACTTAGAAGACTTCCCATAAGCGTTTCTTAATGAGGTTCGTATCCTATTTATGGAATATGCAATGATTTATTTAGAGGACACTCAAAGTTGTTCCTTTTAATTCTATTAAAGTAACGTTAAACAATAATCACAGGGCTCCTAACACGTCGCCTTTTTGACATTTTGTCACTTTTTCAGGGGTTTTAAGTTCTTAAATCTTATTTAGAGAAGAAACATTTTTGGTGCATAGTTAAAAAAATTCATTTCCTCTAAAAAAAATACAGGGTTTGTACGAATTCAATTTCGAAATGCGCTCTACATTCCACCGCAAGAATTGATTAAAAAGCGTACCGTTTCAACTGTAAAAGGATACTTCATGTTGCTCGCGGTGTATTAGCAGCAAGTTCTGGAAATTTTCCCACAGAAAAAAAACTATCAGTAAAACGAAGCGGCGAAGTTTAAGGGAAGCAGGGCCATCTGCATGTCCGACCCTTCTTACCTAATTACCTAACTTGAGTGATAGAACTTGAGTGGCATTTACGACTAACGTTTTCCTTTCATAGAATTGTGTGGTGTATCATTTGGCGCAAGATAGATATCACCGGTCGAACAATAGGAGTAACCCTCCAGGAGGTCAGATGCTGACAGTTCGTAAATGGTGATCAATGCCAGTGGTCACTTAAAAGGGGGGGAGGGATAACATCCTCCATACACAAATCTGAGAGCGGTCTCTACATACCCATTTTTTTTCCGGATTCTGGAATAAGACGAGAATGGAGAGGTGAAGAGACCGGACGGATCAAGCTGATATTAACGCAACATTAACCCAGGAGAATCCCAGGTATATTGTGGGTCTGATTATGGTAGAAGGTATAGATACGTTAGGGTAAACTCTGAAAGGACGGTGGAACCTTCTATATGTATGATAATTTACACTCGAAGGTATCCTCGGCCAAGTTTTTAATTGGATACATCATCAACCTCTCACACGTTCTAAGCGCTCGAAGCTCCCCATCGAGAACCCCGACGTTCCTGTCTACGGAACGGAGGCTATTCACACGCTGCTCTCTGTGTGGTACAGAAATGAGGGCATGGAAATCTTAATGGACTTCAACCGTTCCTTCAGGAGCTTGAGATCTGAAAGATTCCAAACCCCTCCGTAACCAGAGATTGCAAAAATTTCGTCCGCTTCTGTATCCAGAGGGTTAAATATTAAAAGAGCGTTGCAAACGTATTGAAAATCATTCTCTGTTATCATTGGAAGTTGATTATTACAAATTCTTGAGTTTTTTTAGTGAAAGTCAGAAACTATTAATGACTCATTACTTTCTACCCAAAAAAAAAGAACTAATTAACATTGGGACATGTAATATTCACACAATACATAATGCTTTTCTTAAAGGTCTAAAAGAGTTTGGGGAAGATGTGTCTGAACTAGTTTTAACTATTCACAGATTTTTTAATCAGTGGCCTAAGCGTTGGTCAGCATACAAACAAATTCAAGAAGACTTGAAACTTCCCACACTCACCATTTCATCAAGCAGGTGGTTAAACCTAAAGCCAACTGCTGAAAGGTTGCTTGAACAGTGAATTGTAGTGCAAAAGTATTTCCATGACTACATTTCTATAAAAAAAAGGCTAAAAATGATACAAAAACCAGGCTACAAAAAAAATTGTTCATTTACTTAAAAGAGAAACTATGAAGGCTGAAGTGATATTTGTAATATCAAGTACAAGTATATTTAATCGTGTGACCGCATATTTCTTCAGAAAAAGGAACCTCTAAAACTTAAACCCTGCATTCTCAACTTGAATTGTTGACAAGAACAATTTTGGGTAGGATCTGTAGATCCTACCCAAAATTGTTAAGAGGAATTTATTCAAGGTTTGAAAATGGCTAAATTGTAAGATAATGTCCTCAGAAACTGTTGCCTCTGGCAGATATTGTGATTGGAGATCAAATTTCTAGAGCGCTACAGAATGTGAAAGAGAAGGAAAAAAATTTTTTTTTTTTTTTTTGAGGTCTCAGAAGCATTACATTGCTAGTGTTAAATATCTTTTGAAGAAGTCCTCCTTCAGTTCATCTCTCCTTAAAAGTTTATCCTGTCCTGGTCCTCTTGAGAGATTCAGTGGTGAGAGTGTGCAACAAGTATTAGAAGTTGCAATGGGAGATCTCAACAGATATACTACTGGATGAGTGGAAATTACTCAAGAGAATTTGAGGAAGAAGGATTTAGAATGAAGCATATTGATGTTTACTGGAACCATTTCTTCAGACTACGAGACATTAGCAGAGTTGCCAAGTGCTGCGAAACTTCCAGAGTTTCTACGCTAAAGAATCGAAAATCCGCAACTCCGCGTAATCAGTAATCATTGGTTCACTCCGGAAATCCCTTTGATGCAGGGAAAATAAATAATTTGTATAATCCTTTAATTAATAATTCATATAATTAATAATCGTACAATTAATAATTTGTATAATTAATAATCGTATAATTAATAATTTGTATAATCCTGAGTTGACTTTCCGGTCCGTGACGTCACAGCGAGGGCTTCGCCCCTCTTCGGTTATGCTTGACCACCCTCGGGGATTGCTAAGTAGTCCCGTTTGGTTTGCTTCGCAAACCAATACTCCTTTCGCAAGTGATTTCACTTTTTTTTTTTACTTTACACTGATTGCACCCTTCTACATCAAAAAACCTTCTACATCTTTTTTCCTGTACAATTTTAATTAAACCGTGTTAATCTCCTAACTTTACAATCTGTACTTTGTCCGTAAACCGTCTGGGAGCAGAGTGAAAAAAGCGAGCCATTTTCCTCGGCAAATGAAAATAAATCGTTTTATGGCAATTGTTGCTACGATAAAATTTGATATTTGGCAAACCCGATAGTCAAAAATACAACCCCCACCTGACTGCGAAACCTTCTCCGCGAACTAAAAAATATGAAATTTGTGACTAACTTTTGATTGCATCAAATTTATTTATGAACCAATTTTAGAAATAATTGTACCGTAAGAAAGAGTACATTCTGAGGTATACTGCGATATTTTCAAAATTAAAAACTAATAGTAATAAGATATAGATATGACAGTTAAAAAAAAATAACAAAAATGTCCTGTTTTTTCCCGAATTTCAAAAAAAAAATATTATCAAGAACCAAACTGGAATTTTTAAAAATACTCAACGAGCTGCAAAAATTTACGTTGAGATGTACTTTTAAAAAAAAACCTCACTGCTTAAGTCTGAAAATTTGTATGTGTTTTGCTCACTCGCAGAAGACATTTCGCTTCTTCAATTTTGACACTTAATAAACCCTAAACTAATAGCCGCATCGGAAAAAAATCTTGATAATGGTCCAGGGAATACTATGAAGAACAAACCATGTTTATTTCGTTTTTTTCTGATCCGAACTTTCTAGGGAAACTGTCTAAGATTCGAGCTAAACAGCACAGTTTTCAATCCTGCGGCAGCGGAAACTTTTTTTTAATAAAGAGAGATATTAAACGTAAGGCACAAGAAAATTTAGAGAAGGACTGGGAAGAAAAATATAAACTGGAAGCAGAGAAAAAAATTTAAAGCAGCTGGCAAAGAAAAGAATGGTGATAGAAGAACAATAATTTAAAATTATGCGTAAGGAAGAGGATGAGCCGTTGGAGAGTGCTTCAAAATTATTAAAGGAAGCAGCACTTGTTCAGGCAATGATTGAAGGAAGGGCTAAAGTCTCAGATGATGCTGGTCAGCAAAGACATACTTTAAAAAAATGCACATTCTTCTATTGAGAAGAAAAAGACAAAATTAATTTTAGTCTCTTTCAACAAAAAAAAATAAGACATAATTTTTCAAAGAAAAGGAAGAAATTCTTTAAGCTGTGTCAAAAATAAACAAATTAAAAAATCATAATTCCGATTTTTTTTTTAAATTATGTTAATATTTTAAAATGATATAATTTTTAAATGAAGAAAAAAACAATATCCTTCCAAAGAAAGAAAAAGAAAAGATAGGGGTAGCTTGGGAGGATCTTTTTATTTTTTATCTTTATACTAGAATATGTTTAGCATTATTGTTATTTGTTACTTTTTTTTTGCTCGATTAGTCACTTTTTGTCACCTTTTTCTACTTGATTAGTGACTTTTTGTCACCTTTTTCTACTCGATTAGTCACTTTTTGGACCTTGAAACCTGTTAGGAGCCCTGTAATCATTAAAAAATATTTTTTCTTTACTTACAAAAATTGTTATAAATATAGTTTGAATAATTAAAAGTTATTTTAATGATTAATATTTTTAGAATTCTTAAAATTTAAGATTGCTGTAATCTTGTGTGCCCTCAAAATAAACGATCACATTAGGCATAAGAAGTATATTGATTAATATTGAATGAAAATAACTCAATATTGTGAAGCAGATATCGAGTAATGTTAAAAAAAAACATCGAGCAGTGACAAAAAAAGCACATCGAGCAATATCGTAAAATTCATTGAGCAATGTCAGAAAAAATTATTTAACAATGCCGAAAACCGGTATTTAGCAGTATTGCCAGAAGGTCATTTTTACGCTGGGCAATATTGACCGACATATCGCACCCGGCAAGAAAAGTGACAACTCAAAATTGCAGCATTTGAGAAAAATCAACTTTAAGGTTGCTATAAAACTTATATTAAAATATAAGTTTTAAGTAATTGAAGTACAAGCAATAATTTAAACAAATACCATTGCAAATTCAAAACATTTCTTTCGAAATTATCTATTATTAATTGTATAAAAATGTCTTAAAACTACTATAATAGTGCTTTTCTTATATACACTGACAGGCAAGCTGTCAAAACATTTACGTGCTAAATTAAGGCCAAATTAGATTAATGCGCCAAGTTGGAAGCTTGTAAGTGTGACGTCTCCTCGAAACCTCTGCCTGCAACCCAGCAGGAGACGGATCACTCACTTTATCCCTCCGCGAGGGCGTGGCGTCAGTGCCAAGAAACATTGCAATCTAGTATAGCATTGTTTAGTTCGTTTTTGTAAAATTGGGATTGTTAAAGATAGATTGAAAATTTCCACGGATTTGAAATCTGCGGAAAATTTTACACCAGATCGACACCTTAAATGTGACTCTTTAAATAAGTTATTAATTATTTAAAAATAATAATTAAATAATCAAATGGTAAATAATTGAATAATAAATCTGTTCTAGGTATCGATCTGGCGTAGAATTTTACGCTGATTTGAAATCCGTTGAAATTTTCACTCTCTATCTTCAACGATCCCAAAGTTAGAAACTTGGACTATAGAATAAAGAAGCCACTTTGTTTTGTTACTTGTTTGTGTGACTTTTAAAAAAAAGATTCATTCACTTATATATTTACTAAATTATTTTAAATTTTTTAAAAATATTTGTTTCATTTAATTAAATAATTTTTATTTTTATTTATTCTTTTATTATTTAGTCATTTTTTATTAATTAAAAAAATTAATCAATAGTTTATTCATACTATGTCATAATTTAAAATAATTATTTTATTATTTAGTCATTTTTTATTAATTAAAAAAAATAATCAATAGTTTATTGATACTACATAGCTGCCAATCCTTCCGGATTACCCGGAAACTTTCCGATTTTTCATAATTTTTCCGGCCAGAAACAAGTTTTTTCCGCTTTTTGCATTTTTTAAAGATTATTGCTAGATTATAGATTACCAAGCATTCCCAACTTACATGTTACCCAAGTAATGTATAAATAAATATTATAGCCAAGAATAGAAATATTATAATCAAGAATTGTGCATTTAAATTATGCTATTATTAAGATACAAACATAAACCTGATGTATGTTAAACTGTTATGTATACAACTTAAGGTTTACAGTTATTTTCTAAAATTAGTTTAAATTGAGGCTAGTTTTAAGTTTTCTAAAGGATTGTATTACTGTTATTACTAAATTTTTTAATTTAAATCAGAAATTTCTACCCTTCAGTTCATATTTTTAATAAAATGTCAATGCCAATTATGAATAATAAATTTTACCCTAAATCTTCTTTTTTTTTTTACCTTATCCAGTTGACAGCTATGATACTATGTCATATGTAATATGTCGGTAAGAAGTGCTACAAATGACTGGGTTACCAATGTTGGAGAGTATGTAATGAGGAATTTTATGACTGTTTTTTTTTTTTTTTTTAAATATATATATATACATGCAGGTTTTTCATTTTTGTCATTATTTTTGCGTTGCTCCTGAAGCAACCTCTAAACTCCTGAAATTTTTTGAGATCTCTCCTGAAGCTGCTCAGAAAATGTTAGCAACCCTGCCTACCTTTTATTATTTTAAGAATTATTTCTCGGCAGTTTTCATTGTTGTGTCGTAAAAATCTTCCAAAACTTTTCTACTGGAAGGTTGGCAGGTTTGTTTTCGCGTTGATATTCGTTTGATTTTAATTATTTATTTTCAGAAATGAAGTGCTGGGTCGTCGTTGCCTCGAATTGAAAGTGTGTGCCTGCCCTGGCCGAGATAGGAAGAGTGATGAGATGCAGAACACGGGCATTGCTGGAGTACAAGAACCCGTTGCACTTGAGCCACTGCTTGCATCTGCTCCTAAAAGAGTCAAGCGGGCCCCTGAAAATGGCCAAGGTGTGTTTCGTATTTTTATTAGCATTTTCTTAGCTGTCGAGTAAAAGTTCAGTTGTATTTTATAACGTGTGGGTGTTAATGGTTTCCTCTGTCATTCAGGCCCTCGGGCACATGTTTAGATGTGTACAGGCTTTACAGACCTGAAATCTTTCCTTTTCTCATGGGGTTTACTGTCTTTTTCTGCTTTTATCCCTACTACTACAGGGTGGTAACAGAATAATACATTTTTAAATTCTGGAAAGATCAGGGGAAATTTTACAAAAAAAAAAATCGGGGAAATTTTTGTAACTTAAATAGTTAACTATTATTGTTTGTCAGGGTTCTCACGGTCCTTGAAAAGTCCTTGAATTTATTTTTCCTAACTAGGGGCCCTTGAAAGTCCTTGAAAATTACAAAACTTGGTGAAAAGTCCTTGAAAGTACTTGATTTTTTTTAACTAGTACATAGCTGTGTAATTTCGTCTTGCATTGGAACTTGTCCAGACTAGTTTCCTCCACAGCAGGTGCGCCATTTGAGCATCATTCTGAATGAAACCATTATTTTGCGCCTTAACACTACTTGATATATTAATAATTCTACGTCTAGATCGTCCATTTTCCACAGTATTCTGTCGGTCTAATTTGACACCTATAGTCTCTGTAAAGACGGACGCCTTGTTATGCCCGCCATATCAGGACATATCACGGCCGTTAGATAACAGCACCGCTTTATTAGGAAACCGTAGCTTTTGCAGTTAGTACATCATTGGAAACCTGGTGCGCATCCAAAGAAATGAAGTCAAATTCTTATTGCAAAAATTTAAAAGTTATAATTGAAAAAAAAATTCAAGAAAATCACATTTAAGATATCTTTTTGTTGTAAAACTTTCTGCAGATTTCAAATCCGTTGAAATTTTTACTCTATCTGTAACGATCGCAAAGATAGAAACATAGACTAGAGAATAAAAAAGCCCTAACACTAGTCAAAACTTTTGATTTGTTTTGTTTCTCAAACAAAATAAACCATGACAGCTGTCTGTTGTAGGCAGTGGACGACAGCAAAATGGAGATTGTGTCTTGTAGATCGAACCGTGTGCAAGCTTCCATACTCTTCTTCGTGCCACCAAAAGAATTTAACGTACAATATTTTATCGTTTGACCAAAATCAATATGTGTGCAAGTAGTACGATAGTAGCAATTGAAACAAAAAGCCCACTTAGCAAAAAAAATCTCAGGTTCTGCGAGAAGAAAATCCAAATTTCACCAAAATGGATAACCTTACTTTTTTTAAAAAATATTTTTCACATTTTTTCTTTTTAATTAACAATTTTTGTGTATGCCTTGTTTTAGGTCGTTATAAAAAATTTCAGGTCCTTGAAAAATATTTTTTGGGTTTTGAAAAGTCCTTAAAAGTTCTTGAATTTTTATTGTATGAAGGTGTGGGAACCATGTTTGTTCTACGTACAAATGGGCGATTACGAGTACTTTTGAGAATCGAATAAATCCTTCTCGCCAAAATTGTAATTCAAGTAAAGAACACTGGAGCCGTAATTTTGAACACTGGAAAAAACGGCAGGTGCGGTTTTCGCAGCGTCTTGGCGCCGTGAGACCGGCGATCCGACTTGTGGTATACAAATTGAAATTTGTGTAACTAATGATATTTTTTTTGCATTAAATTAATATTTTTTGCTTGCAATTACGTTTTTTATGTATATTTGCATTTGACTGATGAATAGCATGAAAATGTAGGGTCGAGTGTAAAAAGTTCATAATCAAAATATTTTGTTATTTTCCTCTCCACTTTTTCAATTGCTATTGTAAGAGTTCCATTAAGGGCTCCTGCCCTTACAATAACAATTAAAATATCTGAAAAGAAAAAATGCAAAATATTTGTGTAGAGTTATCCTTTTACCCCATCTGACCCTAAATATTAAAAATAATGTGTGGATAGTGTGTATCGATACCAATCACGGATTACATTTATTAAGGGAATTGTAAAATCGGTGAAATTTTTTCAGGGATTTTATTGCCACCTTGTACTATGACCCCCCCCCCCTTCCGACATTTTTACTCGACATCTTGTGCTTAAACAAATATGGCCCTGTGCCATAGAACACCGAAAAATAGAACTACTTATGCCCTTCAGAGTTTTAATTTTTAAGGACTAATTCATTTTGTATCTGAGCAACTTAAACTGCTACTGATGTAATGTTTAAGGTGAGACTTTTTATATTTATGGTAATGCTACTATTTTACTGAGTGTTGCATATCTCTAATATTATAAAAGGAAGTGTTTTTTTTTCGCGGCCGCAAAATCCTGATGTTTCTATGGCGCTTACAGCAATGAGATTTGGCACACAGGTAGTCCAAATTTTTTGCAATTTTTGGGTCGCTGCGAAATTTTAAAATGAATTTAATAGTTTTATTCTCTACCTGGTTCTTCAAACGCAGAGGACTTTTTCTACCCACTTGACCTTGCAGGGAACCATGCCAACTTTTTTTCATGGGACAGAACACGTATAAAATTATTTTTTTCGTTTCTGGTTTAATTTTGCACAAGGAATGATTTTCCAGCCAGACCATAAATCTTAACTGGAATCACAGTTCTTTTTTCTATCTCCCTGACCGTCTAAGAAAGAGTAAAAATTTCAACGGATTTGAAATCTGCGAAAAATTTTACACCAGGTTAATACATCACGGCGTTGCCATGCAGTGGCTGGTGTTAAAATGTTTTCGATTGCTATCGGTGCAAGTACGATAAGTTCCAATCTAATTCGTTTAAACCGAATTATCTTTTCTTTTCCCGTGAGGTTTTCATTCCACTGCTCTCGACGCCTTTTTTCCGTTCACATTTTTCACGTGACCTTGTGTTGGTTGCAGCTGCACGAAATAGGGTCCCTTGTGCCATGAAACTTGTAAAGAACCAACCATTAATTTCGCTATTACTTAACATTGTGTTTGCAGCAGCTTGACCAAATATGACCCTTGCTTCAGTAAACCCCAAACCAACCCACAAAAGTAAGTCACCTTCATTTTCATCTCCCCGAGCATACGAGACCCCTGTTTTTTTTACTCATGTGGAAACGAAAGAGTGTGTGTGCTGTACATGTAAATGTTGATGCGTAAAATTTACCAGTGGAAGTCGATGCCCGTGTGGCAAAAATTTGTCTCGGCGGTTGCTAGCTCAGGTGCGATACGATTTATTTTTGCAATTCTAACTGCAGTTCTTTATTTTTCAGCTGTTGTACCTGAGGGAAAAGTGAGCGTTGGGGAGTCTGGAAAAAAGCCGAGAAAAGATCTCTGTGTGAAGGTTAGTTAGTTGACTTATTTTGTTTCCTTTTTTAGATTTTGATCCTTGTGTGTGAAATGAACCCATGGTGATGATAAGTATAATTTTGTTTTGTGTTCTGTACTATGGATGCGACATCGATGTCGATGTTTTTAACATCGATGTCGATGTTTTTGTAACATCAATGTTTTTACGTTATCGATGTTTTATTTTTAAATGAAAAAAGTGCCATTATAAAAATTTTTATAATTAGCAAATTGAACATACTTTTAGACCAAAGTGGCCAAGGGTGAAGGGTCTGTTTTCAAAACATTGATGTAAAAAACATCGATGGTTTGGGCGATGTATTATCAACATCGATGTTTTAATTTTGAACATCGATGTTTTGCTGCCAATGACGCATCAGTAGTTGCTAAACCATTTTTAAGAAATGGGGAAAAAAGTTAAATACACTGAATTATAAAAACATCGATGTTTTGCTATCGATGTAGCATCACTAGTTGCTAAACTAGTTTTTTTGGGGGAAATTTAAATACGCTGAATTTTAAAAACATCGATGGTTTGGGGGCGATGTGTAATCAACATCTGTGGTTTAATTTTGAACATCAATGTTTTGCTGTCGATGTAGCAGCACTAGTTGCTAAACAAGTTTTAAGAAATAGGGGAAAAAAGTTTAAATGTACTGAATTTTAAAAGCATCGATGCTATGCTATTGATGTAGCATCACTAGTTGCTAAACCAGTTTTAAGAAATTGTGGGGGGGGGAATTTAAGTACACTGAATTTTAAAAACATCGATGTTTTAATTTTGAACATCGATGTTTTGCTGTCGATGTTGCATCCCTATTCTGTACTAGTTACTGGCAACGTTCCCACAGGCCCCGAAAGAGGCCTGGATTTTCATTTTTGTTTCTAATGGATCTTTAGCTACACTATTCATACCTTTAAATTCTCGAAAAATATTATTTTTATATTATTTTTATGGTAATGCAGCATATTTTTATTTGCATCCACAGGACTTTAAGTAGCAGTCATATATATATTTTTTAAACACTACATGTTTTATTTCTGTTTTTAATCGGCACGATCTACAACACGTCAACTTAGGCAAGTGGTAGGGCATAATCGCCAACTTTTATAGATTATTCCATAATTTTTACAGATTTCCACTTAGTTTTAGGGATGGGTCTGCCTTTTTTAGGGATTTTTATTTTTTCAATCGAGCAATTGAAATATTTCATTCTCTGCAATATTGTATTGGAAATTTGCTGCTATGGAAATCTTGTTTTTCAAAATTTTCATCATTAGTGGATGCTATATATAGTGATCATATATGAAGATAAAAAATAAGCTACAGAAGTGGAATTAATGTCCTCTATAGGGGTTAAACGAAATTTAGGCTCAAGCTTTGTTAAATCCAACTTATGGGCCAAACTATACAAAACATTGAAATTTTTCTATAGAACCATGGGTACAACTAAACTACGTTTATGAGTGGTGGCAATCTTCTAGTAGCGAGTTACGGTACATTAAGGCAATCTATCTGTCTTTATGGTTTTCATGGCAACCTCTGCAAACGGTAATTTTCATATTGAATGTTCTATAAAGTTCTTCCAAAATCTGTTTAAGTCGTTTGATTTCATTGGTTCGTTTGAAATTTCTTCTTTTCTTCCATCGGTTATTTTTATTTTAAAATATCCTTTGATTGGCATTGGTCCTTTAAAAAAAAATTTCTAATTCATTTATTTGTATTTCTACAGTTGTGGAATTTTTATTTTACTGTAATATTTTTCACGAAACATTTAAGAGTTGTTTTTTTGCCATTTGTGTAATTTTCGTTTTTTATTATTTTTTCCCGTACTGTATTTAGTGTAATTGATAAGTTTGTAAATATTCTTACCAAACATTGGCAACTTAGTTTTTCTGCTGGTTCACAAATGCGTTTAAGCTTACTACTGTTTGCGAAAGTTTTTTAAAAATATACTTTTCAAAACGTTCTTAAAAGCGTTTTCAAGCTGTCATCTTCATTGTAAAAAGAAAAATATTTTTGAAAGGAATATAGTTTTGAAATAATTATTTCCTTGGCAACTTTAGAAGTGCGCCAAAAAAATCGACAAGGCCATTGCCACCGCTCATAAACATAGACTGTAGCTGCACCGAACCATGTTAAAGCAGCACGTATAGCAATAAAGTTTTAAGGCCTAAATCCTTATATTTTAATTTTTAAATCCCATCTCTTATGAAGTACAACAGATAATTCTTTTGATAAATTTGCATGTTTCACTTTTGTCTTGTAACTTAATTTTTCTTTCTTTCAGGCCAAAGATGAAACAATGTACAACTTCCTTGTTCAGATGAAGAATTTCTACCTGTTGGGACAGAGGGCTTCAGCATTGGCTAATTCTTCCAGATTATACTTGTAAGTAATTCAACATAATATGACAAAGCATTCTTGCCAGTATGGTTGTCCTTATTCTTTTCTCTTAAATATTTGAAAGCTCGTGCCCCTTCAGGAGGCACTTCCAAACTCCTGGGGTAAGTTTCTTGGAAACAAGTTGACTCAAAAATTTGAAGTGTACTTCCAAGTTTTTCGTATCTGGTGGTTTCCTTCTTTCAGATGTGCTCTGATGAGCATATGGCCATTTTGTTCTATTTTGTAGGATTCAGTGACTAAGAAAAGCAGACAACAGACAAGTTTGATCCCATCTTTTTTAATAACAGTTCTCTGCAATCAACTTCTATATCCTTCTAGAGGTTTCTTGCAGTTCTTAAGATAAATTATTTAATTTGTATTATAATAATTTCCAAATTTATTTCAAAATCCTGTGAAAATTTTTTATTTTACCAGACAGTCGCGAAAAATAAATTTGATCCGACATGCTAGTGAAACGAGTGGTCTTGGAAGCAGCAATCCGAACAACTGCATTTTAATGGAAATGAGCAATAGCACACAAATTGGGGAGCTGCCCAGACTAACAAGCAGAGGTTTGTTGGTTCAAATCCAACCTGTGGTGTACTGGTGCACATTAAATCCGTCCTCCAATGTTCTCACGTTGACATGGTGTGGAAGTTTGCTGAGTGGGGGTGCCAGCTCAGGTGTGACCTTGTCATCTGATTGTGGTTCAAAATTATGTGGTGTTGTCCTAGGTTCTTTCCCTTTGGGGGTTGATCCCCGACCTTTGCCCATAACCTGTTGTGTTGCTCCAATGTGACGTTAATCACTACTATTGCAAAAGGAAGTGTTTTTATGTGTATCCAGGCGAATCTGTAGCACTTACTGCCATGAAGTATGGCACACCTTCCTAAATGTGTCTGAATGCACCTCAAAGCCAGAATTTTAAAAGTTAACCTAGCATTATAATATTACTTTCATTGCTTTTTTCTCCCACTGGTTCTTTGCGCAGTGCATGATAGTTGTCCAATAATAAGCAGGGAGTCTACTAATCATAAATTTTGTCCCGAAAATGTATCACTTTTTTTTAAGGCGAAAACAAAAGGTGGATGCTGTTGAATGTAAACAAATAGGGGAAAATAATGCAAACTGAAAAGAAAATGACAGTTTTTTTTTTTAATACACAAATTGATATATAATTTTTTACCTACTTCATTTGCATAAAAATAAAAAATTTACGTGATGAAATGTTTTTGAAGTAATTGTTGATCTTTTATTACAATTTCAAGTATTTAGAAAACAAAAATGGTATGAAGATAATTTAGAGTTTGTTTAATGTTAATCTACTTTGGACATGATTTATGGTTTGTCATTTTTTAAATTATTAAATTATTATTTTTTCTTTTCAATATTTTTAGTATCTGCAAGGACATGCAATCTGTGATTTCCAGATTGTCATTAAACCTTTAAAAGAAATTATTTGACTTTTAGTTTTAAAATTTAAATTTCTTATACACAGTCCAGTCACATTTATGTGGCCACCACCTACTTTCGACGTCAACGCAAAATAACCAATCACAAAAGGCAGGTGGCAGCACATTGCAGTGGAGTGTATATAAAGAATGTCCTAGGGCATCGGAAAGCATTTCAATCGTTGGCGTAATGCAGAAACGTAGCGATTTATCTGACGTAGAAAAGGGCGTGATTATTGGCTTTCGGGCCAAGGGTGGAAGCATTTCGGAAACGGCTAATTTTGTGAACTGTTCGCATGCTGCCGTGGTAAAAGTATACCATGCATGGCAAAATGGCACTATCCAAAATCAGCGGCGGGGCACATGTGGTGCACCACAGGCTATAGATGACAGAGGCGAACGAAGGCTACGGAGATGCGTTCGGGCGAATAGATGTGCAACTGACCGCCCAGATGAACCAAGGGGCTACCAAGAGTGTATCCTCAACAACGGTTCAGCGAACGTTGCTGCACATGGGCCTCCACAGCAGATGCCTTTTTAATGCACCTATGCTGACTACTGTTCATCGGCAACGAAGGCTGGAATTTGCATGCCAGTACTGCAACTGGACGTCCACAGAGTGGCGACAGGTGGCTTTTTTCGATTAATCGCGTTTTATGCTCCATCGGACAGATGGACATTGCAGTATACGGCGTGAAACGTCTGAAAGCAAACACCCTGCAACAATTGCCGGAAGGATCCAGGCTGGAGGAGGGAGCATTATGGTTTGGGGAATGTTTTCCTGGCATTCACTGGGTGCACTCATTATCAGAAAACTAATTGACTCTCTTCCTGCACGTCTTGCAGCGGTCTGCTCTGCCAAAGGTGGTTATTCTGGCTTAATTAATGGGGCTGGACTGTGTATATAGAGCTCTCAACTTTCTTACTGTCCATGCATAAGCGTTGATTCTTTCAACTAGAACCAATTGTATATTAGAGATTTGAGGGTGTCTACTGTAGACAATTTGCAGGACTGCCACTGGCCACTAAAATATGACTCTCTCCTACTCTTTTGCAAAATAGTCTCAAAAGATATTTAATTATGCTATTTAAAAAAAATGTGTTGGTTTGTTACCGATGTTTTTTTTGGGGGGGGGGGATTTTCTAAGTGACACCATTTTCAAAGTTTTGGCATCAGCTGTTGTTACCATAAAGTTAATCAAAACATTAAAAAAAACGAATTTGACTTTTTCAACATTTAAATTTCTTAGCGGAATATTCAATGTCTTTTACATCTGTTTAAACCGTCAGAAAGTATTGTCTGGTATGGGAAAATATTTTTCCTAAAGGTATTCGAACTGTTGTAAAAAATGAGTCACCTTCCCATATAAAAGAAGTTAGGGTCAGTATATATTTTTTTTCTTTTCAGAGTTGTAACTAGCAGCGATGAAGAAGACAGAAAGAACTGAAGTTACCATTTTCCTGTGCCTTTTTTAGCATTTATTTCTTATTACTCGTTGTACGTCCATTATCATATATATTTGTTTTTTATTTTTTGTTGTTTTATCCTACCTCATGCTATGTATGTGTTTCATTTTATCAGTGTGTATTTGTTTTTAGTGTTTTAAAGTATTGATGTTTTCTAGCGAACAATTCAAACTCTGTTCTAACCACTTAAAAACATTAGCCAAGTAAAAAAATATTTTGCTCAAGGAAATCTTTCCGTAGTCGTACAGTTCCTCTTTTAAGTACAACTAAATTTTTCAAAATGCCAAAATGTGACGTGTCTTGTCAACACTAGTCAGCTACTTTGGAAAACCTTTCAACTTGTATTACAAAAGGCATTCCATTCAGTTGTAGAATGTCGAAATGACAGATTTCTTTTGATAGTTCCGATTTCTACAAATAAAAAAGTTTTGTGTCAGTTTCATATGTTAATCTTAATGGCAAAATACCTGTTGAGCCTTTATGAAAAAGCACATGTGAAATGTATTATATATTCTCGAAAAATCTTGCACTGTTTTAGGCGTACAATTTTTTTTTTCGTCATTTTCTTACTGACTGACAACTTTGCCTGTAGATGTGTAACGGTTATAAGAATGTTTGGTTGCGAGTGAATGCTTTAATGAATCAATTGAGTGAGATGAGGCTGTTTTTGCATGGGTATGCATATTTTATACGTACAGATGTCTTTCTGCATTAGGTGATATTCTCACCCTGTTACAGAGTATAGTGAAAAGTTGTTGAATTATGGTGTTTATGCAAATGAGATGTGTTGATTAGGAGCCGATTAGCTGAATGTCAACGCCATATGGAAGATTTCCTGCGTATCGCAAGCTCCGTTTGAACAAAAACGTAACATTCATTGCACCGCTGTGTTCATTTGGTACTTCATCAGATGCGTGTTCATGGCTTCAATTTGTGATTCATTTTCTCCTCGACACATAATTCAGCTGGCCTGGAAGGAGATTGTGAAAGAATCATCTGCTGTGATATTCCTATGCTCATTGTTTTGTTTGTAGTTTTTCTTTGTTAAATTCCAAGTTAATTGTTACTTTTATTAGGATGGACTTATTGACGTCCCTTGTTGCACTTGTTACAACTCTCTGCTTGTGCCAAGATCTTGAAGTTAGATACCTATAAATTCCATGCTTTTTTATTCATATAAAAAAAGAATACTGGACTTTTGATTCAACTTAAAATTTAATGCAAACAACTAGTGTATATTTCTTTCAAGGATTTTTCAATGTTGTATTGGGTTTACATTGATGAAAGATAAAATCATATTCACGTAACACTACACTAATGGAGAGTAAGCTGCTAAAGAAAAATTTGCTCTACAAGTGATTTGAAAAGTAAATGTATGATTAATTCTGAAGATAAAAGTGGCTTTTGTACAAAATAGTACATGCAGTAGAACCTTGATTATCCAAGATGTAATGTGGACAGAATGACAGAAAACAACCTATTCAAAACTCGCAAATTCACGAAGCAAGGAAACTAAGTTCGATTTGGGTGATATGGAGGCTCGAATAATCAAGGTTCTGCGACATAAGTATTTTTAAAAGAAAATTATTTTTTAATTTACTGTATTTCATGTAACTTTTAAAGCATTGAACCTTATATGTACAATTGTTTAAATGTCTGTACTTAGAAGAAATTTGATTGAACAAAATGTATTTGGTGGTACTTTTGTTCAATGTGTCGAGTTAAAAAGTAGTCACCATGAATCAACCACTGGCTCTGAGTGTGGATTTTAAGGAATTTAATGGGAAATTGTGTTTTTTGATCGAAAATTTAGAAGAAGAAATTATTTTTCAAAAGTATGTGATAAATAATTTGTTGCATAAAATAACCCTTGTGAGTGGTTTTGGGATAAATAAACCAGGTGTTGCTGACTCTAAACTATCGTAATCTGTTTGCATGATACACTATCTCAAGTTTGCTATTCATTGATAGTTCTCGTTAACTGAGAGGAGATAATATTTTTCAACTTTTATGTGTTCAGAGATTGTGTGCGTCTAAATATGGCCTTGCAGTTCTTTTGTATCTGTGTTTGGCTGTTTGATGTGGCTTGGTCCTGTCACTATTAAACTTCAAACTCACAATTTTTTTATCTTTATGTGATCAGATTTATCATTTTTTTTTTATATTTTCAGATACAGTTTAATTAAACTGAAAATTTTTTTAAGGAATGTTTAAAAGAATCAATTGATGCATTTGCTATTCAGTGAAAAATTTAAACCATTTTTGGAGTTTAGCATTTCCAAACCAGATTCTGATCTTTAGGCTGCTGAAGTCCCTTGAATCTCTGCGTGAAGTTTAGATTGTGTCTTGGAAAATAGTGGGACAATTCTTTTCCCTTCATTTTGTCACAACTGCTTTTTGACTAGGTGTTATAATTTAAACATTTTTTTTGTGCATAAAGTAATCAAATGCATTAACACAAAAAGGTTGGCGATATCTGGTTTATACACTATCAAATTTAAATCCTTTATATCATATTCTATATTTGTATTACTCATTAATTTTAATCGTGTAATTTTCATTCACTGGCTTCTGAAAATTCCAATCATTGAATTTGTTATCAAGATTCATTGTTCAAAACTTGAATGCTGCATTTCTTTCCCATTTCATTCTTTGAATGCCCATCGATTATTTTAATTTTTCAACATTTTTTTAACTTGCCATCAAATGTATTTTTATATTAGTATAAGATATTGTCTCTTATTTTGTATTTTTTGCAACTTTTATTTCATTTTGTATTCCAGTGTTTTTTCTACCTATTTTAACTATTACTGCATAACATGTTGCAGTAATTTTGCATTTTGTACTTAGGATTTATTGATGGTATTGTACCAATAAATTCTCTTTTCTCTTAAATAAAGTTTGGAATAAAATTGGGTGTTTTATTGCGTCAAAAATTGGACAAACCCATAAACAGAAATTTCTGCCTTTTGTGTTTCAGTTTGCATTGATGATTTCAGCACTTTTATAATAAGTTTTTGTGGAAGGCCATAAGTAGCCAAACACAAGACGGTCACGCACACTCGAGGAGTGAAGGTTTACTGACAGAAAAGAACTACACCTGCATTACCTCTGTCATGCATATTCCATGCCAGGTGCAGGCAGGGCCAAATGTGGCTCTTGTGAAAACAACCTACTGATAACAATGGTTTTAAAAGATAACCACAGTGGCATTCATTCTTATTGGGGCTCGGTGGGGTCTGTCCGTTTTTGTGTCTTTGTATAAGTATCGCACATTTATTTCATATATATGAATACAACGTTCTTTGTTAAATGCAGTGGCTCCCAAAAGTGTTCGTACATTTGCAAGAATTTCAATAATGTATCGGTTAATAAAAATAATTCATAATGGGGATTTTTTAATAATATCTACACCTTGTTCTTAACAAAACTACATAAAGTATTTTAAAAACATAGTAAAACTTTTCTGGAAAAGGAATAATCAAAAACTAACAGAAAAGTTCCATCTCAAAAGTCTACAAATTAGTAAATGTTGTAATATTTCGGTAAATTATTACTTGGAATATCCTATAGCAACCACAACTGTTTTCAGACGTCTGGGAATAGAGTTCCCTAGTTGTTTTTTGCATCTATGTTCATTGGTTACTGTTTTTTAGTTCGTTTTAATGTGTCGTCGCACTCTAACCTCCAGTTCTTTCCACGTGTATTCTATTTGGGTTAAAATCTGGCGACTGATGTGGTGTTTTCAGAACTTGTGAATAGCAGGGCTCCTAACAAGTCACCTTTTTATTTTTTGACATTTTGTCACCTTTTCAGGGGATTTAAATTCTGTTTGGGAAAGAAAAACTTTTGGTGTGCAATTAAAAAAATTCATATTTCCTCTAAAAAAAAAACATTGTTCGCACTAATTAAATTTCGAAATGCGCACTACGTTCCACCGCAAGAATGGATTCAAAAACGTACCGTTTCAACTGTAAAAGGATATTTCACATTGCACTCTGTGTATTAGCAGCAAGTTCTGGAAATTATCCCACAAGAGAAAAGGCGAAGTTTAAGGGAAGCAGGGCCATCTGATGCCAGCAGTCAATTAAAAGGGGGATAACATCCTCCATACACAGATCTGAGGGCGGTCTCAACAGACCCGTTTTATTTTCAGATTCTGGAATAAGATGAGAGTGGAGAGGTCAAGTGATAGAACGGATCAAGCTGATAACTCAACATTAACCCTCTGCATACAAAGCAGCTACAACCTTCGTGTTACGGAAATGGCCAAAAGAAGCAAACTGAAACAACTGAACCGGCCTCTCCTTCTGGGGGCGGCTTTCCCCCAGGAGGAGAGGTAATGCGTTTAGTACGTTTGTCATCACATGTTGCAGTTTCTATTGTGGGTCTGATTATGTTTAGAAGGTATAGATACGTCAGGGTAAACTCTGAAGGGATGGTGGAATCTTCAATATGTATGATAATTTACACTTGAAGGTGTCTTCGGCACAGTTTTTAAAGGGATAGATCAACCTCTCGCACATTCTAAGCGCTCGAAGCTCCCCATCGAGAGCCCTGACATTCCTGTCTATGGAAAACAGAGGCTATTCATGCGCTGCTCTCTTTGTGGCACAGAAATGAGGGGATGGAAATCTTAATGGATTTCAAGAGTTTGAAATCTGAAAGATTCTAACACCCTCCGTAACCAGACAATGCAGAAATTTCTGCCGTCTCCGTATCCAGAGGGTTAAATATTGAAAGAGCGTTGCGAACGTATTGAAAATCGCAATCTGTTATTATCAAAGTTGATTATTAAAAATTCTCGAGTTTTTTTTAGTGAAAGTCAGTTTTTAAAAAGATTAATGATTCATTACTTTCTATCCGAAAAAAGGAACTAATTAACATTGGGACATGTAATATTCACACAATACATAATGCTTTTCTCAAAGGTCTAAAAGAGTTTGGGGAATAGGTGTCTGAACTAGTTTTTACTATTCACAGATTTTTTTAATCAGTGGCCTAAGCATTGGTCAACATACAAACAAATTCAAGAAGACTTGAAACTTCCCACACTCACCATTTCATCAAGCAGGTGGTTAAACCTAAAGCCAACTGCTGAAAGGTTGCTTGAACAGTGAATTGTAGTGCAAAAGTATTTCCATGACTACATTTCTATAAAAAAAAGGCTACAAAAAAAATTGTTCATTTACTTAAAAGAGAAACTATGAAGGCTGAGATGATATTTGTCGTATCAAATGCAAGTATATTTAATCGTGTGACCGAATTTCTTCAGAAAAAGGAACCTCTAATACATAGCCTTCATTCTCAACTTGAATTGTTTACAAGAACAATTTAATTTAGGATCTACAAAGAGGAATTTATTTGAGATTTGAAAATGGATAAATTGGAAGATATATATCCTCACACAAACTGTTGCCTCTGCTGATATTGTGATTTGAGATCAAATTTCTTGAGTGCTTACAGAATATGAAAGAGAAGGAAAGGAATTTCTTTTTTCTAAGGTCTCAGAAGCATTATATGTGTTAAATATCTTTTGAAGAATTCCTTCAGTTCATCTCTTTAAAATTTTATGTTTGTTGCTGTTGTTGCCAATTCCCAAAGTCCAGCGGGGCTAGACTAGGTCCATCAATCCAAACACCCTGAAGGTGTTAGCCTCTAGATAGGAAGGTCCCTGGTTTGAATACGGGTCCGGATGTTTGTAAGCGTGTGGTGTAGAGGCGGCTGGTGCACCTTGAATCTGTCGTGGCCGAAAGTCCTCACGTTGGGTTGGGTTGCCAGCTCAGGTGTTGCTTCGTCATCTGACCGTGGTTCAAAATTACGAGGTGTTGTCCTCGGCTCTTTCCCTTAAGGGACTGATCCCGGACCGTCGTCAATAGCCCGTTGTGTTGCTCTAGTATGACGTTAACTAAAATTACCAAACACCCTGAGGAAGTCCAGGACCAGCAATGGACTTCCAAGGAGATCTTGATGGTTAAGTCCCAGGCACTCCAGGATGTGGGATGGAGAAGCCTGCTCAGAGGAGCACTTGGTGCATGTGTCGACAGTTCTCAAGCCATCTGAGAAGGTCATAGTTCTGAGGTGTCCACTTAGGAATCGGGTAATTGCAGTTTGTCTCTGCCTGTCACAATTAAGTGCCAAAGAGCCGCCTGGTCGATGGCCCCGATACCATTAAAATTTTATTCTGTCTTGTAATGTCCGTGGTTCAAAATTACGAGGTGTTGTTCTCGGATGTTTTCCTTAAGGGGACGGATCCCGGACTGTCGTCAATAGCCCGTTGTGTTGCTCTAGTACGACGTGAATTAAAATTACCTTTACCATAGAGTATTCAAAACCAATGTTACAACTAACGGAGTAATCCGACTTCGAATCTCTACTAGCAAATTCAAAGCCACAACAACTTCATTCTTCTAACTACCATAAACAAAATCAAAAACCTGATCAATAGAGGCGAAAAATTACTACTGTCGTAGACATAAACCTCAAAGCCTCTACCAAGCCTAAATCTTGAATCCTAAAAAAAATATTGTAAACAAATAACAAAAGCATAAGATAAGAGAACAGAAAATATTTTGGAGCAAATTGGATGCAGTTTTGGATATGCGCTTGCACTGATTGAAGTCTTGTCTGCTTGAAAACACAAATGAAGTCAACTTTGCTGGTCACTTGCTAAAACAAATCAGTGTAATTTAGTCATTAAATATTTGCCAAAATCAAGTAAGTGATTTCTATACTTAGATCAACCGCTTTTTATGAATTTGCAGTAATCCTTTTAAGGTTAGTAAAATTAGAAAGACCTTTTGTAGAAAGCAATAAGATCTTCAATTTTTTATCTTTAAACTTCTTCCAAAGAAAAATTCTGACTTTCCTATTGCTGTAGACAGTTTGACAGTTAATTTTATGGACAAACAGTTTGTAGCCATTTCAAGAGTTTGGTTTTCTTTCTACATAATGTGTACAACTTCTAAAATAACAATGAATAATTCATTTAAAGCTTGACAGTTGTGCATCTACTCAGCTGAACATGACTCATTTTCCTGAATCCTTTTTCAATTCCCTATTGTGAGTTGTTTTATTTAAAAAAATTATTCTGCATTCTCTAATGTGAAAGTGCTTAAAATCGGTGCTTCCGCTGATGAGCGTGGATGCCAGTTGAACCATCTGAAACTTCACAACTAGGTTTTCACTCCAACAGCTAACAGCCTCATCCCCTCTGCTCTTTTGTCAGATCCACTGAGTGCTGCAGAGAGGAAAGTAATCCAGGCGCTACAAGCAGCCTCTCACCAATGAGATATTAATTTGTACCCCAGATTAAAAAGCAATCACCTGCCTGAACATGTAGTCCTTCAAGGATGCTCAGGATTTGGCTGGCCAATGCTGCAAAAAGTAAGGTTTTCTTTGTGGTATCGTAAAGGTTCTAGAGTTCCGTGACCCTCAGGGCACATCTCCTTTGGGTGTGTGGACTTCAGGTACCTCTAGTGATCTTTTCTTTTCCCATGGGGTTTAATGTCTAGTAAACATAGGGGCTTTACTTCCAACTTATCCAAGCAATTTTTTTTCTGCTTTCATATCCCTTTATATATCTTTTATTTTCACAGGATGTGTGTCTGTCTTGCGTGTGGTGTGGCATGTCCAAATACGGCTCTTGTGACTTAAAGCTGATTGTGATCTTTTCCTTAGGGGATTGATCCTGGACCATCGTCAATAGTCCGTTGTGTTGCTCTAGTACGACGTCAATTAAAATTACCATAAAGCCAAAGAACATCCGGTGGAGTAGTAGCACACAAGACCTTGTCGCCAAGGCATTTTTTTTTGTCGCCAAATCAAGATGGCGCCACCCATGTAGCAAAATCCACACTGTGAACCTTTGCATATATGGATTTGATAGTAATTTTTTGGTAGATAAGTTAGCGAAAAGGTGGAGAAAAATGAAATTTACCCTCATTTCGTTTCCTCCGCTACATTGTAAATCCTGATAATTTCCTGGACGAGGGCCAGAAATATCTGCTGTAAAACGCAATCGCAAAAAAAAAAGACGGAGCAAAGATGTCACACAACTGCACGTTACATTGCAACGGAAAACAAACGAAGTGATTGTTAAAGTGTCGTTTATCTTTAACCCAGAAATACAAATCTGAACCAATCAGAGCACGTCTTAATTCCAATCAGAGAACGTTTTCAATTCCAGAAAAATTCTGAATAGTGTTGCCAAAAGACTGCTTTAGGATGGTTACCACATTTAGCGAAAAATCACCAAGGTCTCGTATGCTACCACTCCACCGAACAACCAACCAGTTTTGTCCGTCTTCTCGGGTTATGTGAGCCAGCTTTTAGCTCTCAAAACTAGGTTATTTGTTTATCCTGAATAAAAATCTTAGGCTTTTGTGCTGTGATCGATGACTTCCAAAGGACCTGTGATGGGGGGGGGGGGCTGTAGACCTTCTCTCATTGGATTGGTCAGCAGAAACATTTGACTGCATTTCTTAACCCAAATTTTTGACAACAGTGTTGACCACGCGGTAGGATGGCTGAAGAGAGACACATTTTCTCAAAGTCTCCCTACAAGTTTTCTTACATAGTTGTTTTAAAATATCTTAAGTTAAAAAGGTACAAGCTTGCGTTAAATTTGATGGGCCTGAGGTGTTTTGAAAGTGATCTGATGTTTAATGGTACAATTGGAATTCGTTGCGAAAAGAATGATGGGAAAATTTGTTTTCTTGCAAAGTTGTACAAGTTAAAAAGAGATGGGAAAATTGGCTTTTAAATTATTTTAGAACTGGTTCCCTCAAGCTAGTATTCATGATCTTGTTCATACAAAGATGCCATTCTATAGCAATGGATAAACATACTTGATCTTCAAGTGAATTCAAAAATAATTTAAGGCATTATCTACTTTTAGGATAAACTAGTCAGAAAGTTATTAAAATTAATTTTTTAGTTGCCCTGAAGATTCCAATCAGAGGTACACAAAGAATTAGTCCAGTGCTTTTTATTTAACAAATGAGATAAAGTATTATAGAGGATTACCTGCAAGTTTCAATGTTTCCTGTGTAATCTGTACGCAGTTACCATTTTTTATTTTTTACAGAGCTCTATATTTCTTTACTTGGAACGCTATTTTACTTGGACAAGATGTCAGAACTGATTGTATAATGTACATATTCTAACTTAAATCCAAAGACTATTTTCATTTGTGGAAACGTTTCCTTAGTTGTGAAGTGATATTTCACTACAGTAGAACTCCAATTACCCGAATCAATTGAGACTCCTTCCGGATAATCGAATATCAGGATAATTCACGAAAAAAAGGTTATTTTTTATTCAAAAAATGAATTTTGCTTTTGTATGTAATGTAATTTAATAAATGAAAACAATTTTATACTTACATACTGTATTAAAATGTATCATTTGCGTGACCGTATCAATGAAAGTAATTTTTTTCTCTGTGTTCTTGTTTCTGTGCAGCCAAGTCTTGCATGTGCTTTACGGTGTTTACTGGTAGACGGTCGCACTCAGTCTGCCGCTCCATTCATTTTAGAGCTGCATCAAGGCACTCAAATGTCGTACTTGCCGACTGTCCTGCGTCTGGTCGAGTAGCAATGTCGTCGTCTTCCGTGTGTCATCAATGATTTCTTCTCTTACCTTTTGAAGGAGTTTATCGTCACTGAGAATTAGGAATCCGGGGTACAAAGAATCGCATACCAGCCACTCGCCTACGTCCTCTCCAGGAATTGTCACTATGTTTCTTGTGTTCTCAACTGACACTTTGTTTTTAACATTTATCAATAAGAAACTTTAAAAATGCAGATTTTGCCGATTTCTTTTTTTCCCCCTCAAAGTGATACAGATAATTGCCGATCTGGATGGTTGGAGTTCTACTGTGTTTCTATTATACATTGTTTAGAATGTAGTTAAAATGTTTTAAGTGTTTTTAAATTTAAACATTTTAAGAATTCATTTAGTGGCATGTGCAATGTATGCTTTAAATTTAGTTTATTTAGACGGAATTTTATTTTATGAATAAAACATAGTGTTTACCCAATTTTTCACTTATAACCCCATTACAAATATTTTTTGGCATTCCCTTAAAACTGACTTTTAATAAATTGCAAGTATAATTTTTGAATTACACTTGCAATATATTAAAAGTCTATTTTAATAAATTGCAATTAATATTAATACACAATTTAATAATTGCCTCTAATTTTGGAATTGCCAAAATATATGTAGCTGTATATGTAATTTTGAATTTTTCAAAAGGCTGCTTTGGAAATAAAACAACTAGAGGAACTGAAATTATAAAGCTATTTATTAAAATGAAAATGACAAAACATATATTGCATGTTAACTCTTTGCCCATGACAAAGTTATGCTTTTAAAAAGTCCACCTCACTGATTTCAACAAAACCAAATTTAACAGTAATAAACAAAAAATTGCAGAAATGATACAAATTAAATATTGTTATGCTTTCAAAAAGTCTTAAAGCTAAAAAAAAAAAAGCAAGAAACAATAAAATTGCAGAAACTATACAGATTCAAAAGTAATTTATGCTCTTTAAAAGTCTTAATGCTAAACTTCACTTATTCTGACAGTGTAAATCAAGACCAAATTAAATAGTAATAAACAAAATTGCAGAAATTATTCCAATTGAAACTGCGTTAGACAGTGGAATCTTGGCATACGTCCAAAAGAAGTAGTGCAGGAAAAGCCCAGTGACATGCTAAAGATGAAAATTAAGAAATTTTGTAAGTGGCTAGTGGCTACTGAATTTGCTTCATTCAGTGGCCACTTACGAGTGTTCACATATTTTATAGAATATACACATGCTATAGATGTGTATCCAGACTTTTATCTTTCTTTAAAATTTGTTTTTACTGTCCTTGGTAAAAAAAACTCTGTAAAATTGAAGGCCTTATAAGCTAATGTTTTTAGCTCCACCTTATAAACTAATGTTTTTAGTGTTGCGACTGTAGCAAAATGTTTCAGACTTCACATTCAAACATTCAGTCGCCATGTGGCAACCATTAATTTTCACCTTTACATCATGCGTCGTGGAAACTTGTTGCATCCAAATAAAGAACCACTCAGGAAAAAAAAAGCTTATAAATTAATTTTAAAATATTCTAGATTAAATTTTAAAATTTGGTTTTCAAGGTGCATTAGTCACTTTTAGGACTACCTGTGTGCCAAATTTCATGACAGTTAGTTGTATAGATTGGTTTGGACGCACACACAAACCCTTTCTTTTATTATAGTAGAGATTAATATCAATCCAATTGAGAATTTTTACTAATGTAGGAGGATGAGCCTCTACCACTTTGTCAATATGAGACTGAATTCTTGTTAGCAGCACCCACCCTTATGTCTCTAAGGTCAACTCTTTGCTGTTTTAGTTAAGACTTGTTAGGCACACATCCGGTTTTTCAATGTGCGGTCTGAGATACATTAGATCCAATGGAATGGTGCACACATGCCTCCGGCATCACACGTCTAACTTGCGTGCAATTTGTACCGCAGCTCGCTACACACTGTTCTCCAGTCTGAAATGCCTTGTTTTCATAAATAAATGGCATATAAATAATAATTAATAAATTATTGTATCCAGTAATGTCTATTTTGTGTTTCAAAATGTACTCTTTTTACACCAAGTAAGCGAAATAAACACGTTTTTTTCGATAGAACATCTATCGCAAAAGGCGCGAAATTAGTACTTGCGTCATTTCACTATTATGTGTGCATAGTTGAGCTTTGGTGCAGCACATTGAAAAGTTGTATGTGTGCACTGGTCCTTAGCTCTCTAAATTCACATTTAACTAAACAGTATGACAGAAATGCAATTCAAGATTTTCCCACTATAGCCAAAGATAAAGTGTGAGAATTTAATTTTGTAAACGTTCTCGATTTGCATTGCCCACTCTTGCTCCTCCCCCACAGTCAGCACTGCCCCTACCTTCAGAAAACACTTGTGGAACCTGGTATAAAAGATGGAATCTTGTCAATTGGTAACAATATGTCTGTGTGTGTACTATCAATGTTTCTTTTGTAATCCGCAGTTTATATTTCTTACATGATTTATTACAGTATTCTACAATCTCTCATTTGGAACTATGCTCTACCAAGACAAGATGGCACATCTGTTTGAAGTCTGTACATATTCTAACCTGAATCCAATGTTACAAAAAGACACTTTTCTGTTTCCACGGAGAGAAACCCTTATTTGCCTTAAAATAAAGTAATGTTTTAATATTTCTTGCAGTTATACATCATTATATAATAGTGTAATTCAATTACTTATAGTGTCTTGGGGAAATTTAAATACTGTAGGAATTCATTTAGTGGCAAGTACATGCATTAAATTTGATTGTTCTTTTTAAGGTACAAAAAGTTAATTTGTGCTTATTCTTAAGGTCTTTTTTGTATTCTCAAGGTATAAAAGATCAAATATATGTGTGTTTGCCCATTGTTTGATGTTTGCCTTGTGCTTGGTGCAACTTGGCCAAATATGCCCCTTGTGCCACACAGCTCAACCAACTATATATGGGTTATGGTAATAGTTGATAGTCAATGAGTGCAAACCATCACTATGCACTTTCAACATTCCTTGACCTAAAGTTAGTTAACAAAAGAATCAACTCTGCTGTTGTAGACTGTTGATTGCATTTGAAACAGGGCTCAATTTACATGAGAGCAATACAGGATTTGTGACTCCAATTTAGAAATATGTTTAATTTTTGACACTGAAAAAAGAAATTCAAAATATTGTCTGCCACACAACTTTTTCCTTTTCAAGTTGTAGCAGAACGGCAACTACGAAACATTTTGTCATTATGAGTATTGCAATCGAATACTTCTGTGTCAATTTTTTAGAACTTTTCCATTTTTAGCTGTCATGGAAACTATTTTTTATCAGCTGTTTGTAAATTAAAATTAATTAAAATTTACTTGACTAAAGTACACTGGTGTAAGAAATTAAGATAATTTCCAGACTTGGTCGATTATCTCTAGAACTACTGTACTGATTTTAATGAAATTTGATGTGTACATACATTGATACAATACAAAACAAATAACCATTCAATAATTGTACTACACATGCATGATCGTGCGTAACACTCGTTGGAGTCGGAAGGTATGAAACAGCGGTTGCAGAATAAACAAAAAAATGGGTTAACAGGGGGTATGGTTCCCTCTAACAGATATACAGGTCTTGCAGTATGATTTCATACTTAAAATAAGGCACTTTATCATTTCCTGTGGCAATTGGTCCCACACGTTTAGAACCGCTGTTTTAATTCCCTGAATGGTTCTCGGAGGGGGGTTGCGAGTTGCAATTGCCCTCCCCAGAGCGTCCCAGACATGCTCTATAGGGTTCAGGTCTGGAGATCTGGCTGGCCAACCCATCCGGCGAATATCCTCACTCTCTAGAAATTCGTCGACCAGAAGAGCTCTACGTGGCCTTGTGTTATTGTCCATTAAAATGAATTTAGGGCCAACTGCACCCCTGAAAAGGCAAACATAGGGCTCCAAGACCTCATCCCTACACCTCACACCAGTTACACTGCCTCTTTCAAAGACATGGAGAGGTGTGCGGCCATCCAACATGATGCCTACCCAGACCATTAAACCTCCTCCGCCATAATGGTCGATTTTGCGAACATTGGAGGGTAGGTAGTGGGTCCCTGGTTCTCTTCATATGAATGTATGGCGAGAATCTGTGTTTAGGCTGAACCGGGACTCATCAGTGAAGAGAACGGTCGCCCATTGATCCATACTCCAATCTCTATGTTCTCTGCACCATGATAAATGGATTCTCCTGTTCGTAGAAGTGAGCGGGACGCAAACAGCAGGTCTTCTTGCGAACAACCCTGTCTCATGAAGTCTTTTGGAAACAGTCACCCTTGATACACGGGTTCCTGTGGCTGCATACCAGTCACGAGAGAGCTGAGAAGCTGTAGCATTCCTGTTATGCCTCGCTATAATCGACAAATGACGATCTTCTCTGGCCGTCGTGGCTCTTGGACGACCTTGCCCAGGCTTTCTCTTGATGGATCTAGTATCCTGGAACTGTTTCCATAAGTTAAACACGACGCTGGGCGTTAAATTGAACTCTACAAATTTGGACTTGAGATTGGCCTGCTTCTAGCCTCCCCACAATTCGCCACCTCATTCCATCATCTAAACGTTGGTGGTTACTCATTTTTACTATTACAATTTGAAATTAACCGATTGCTGCAAAATAACAACAAGAAATTCGCCGAGGTGTGCTAGCGAACGAAATGCGTCTTAACTTACGCGCGCTTATAAAGCCTGTTTCTCTACTGGCTCCGTGTACACTTACGTATTTGACGTACAAGATTTGCAATTTTGTCTAGAAGCAGTGGTTTTACATTCAGTTAAGTTCTTTTCATGAAATTCGATAAAATATGCAAATTCTCTTAATTTATTTCACCAGTGTATCTGTTTACTGTTCAAAAAATCTTTTTGACAATTATTTTCTGATTTAGTTGCACATTGAAAGTATGCATTATTGTAAAAGTTATGTATACAAATGTAAAGTTGATTTCAAATAGGAGGCGCAAAGCATGCAGACCAATCGAGGTGCCCATGCAAACGATGAAAACACTTTGAATGGTCTGCACATGTTGCTTTACGCTTCTTATTTTGATGCAGTTTTACTGTTTCTTTCACAAGTCATTTTATTTTATAAAATAATGACAATCTTTATTTTTTTAGGATTTAAGCAATATTTTCTGCACTTCTGGCAAGTTGAATTTCTTCATTTGGTAAGAGTTTATGTTTTACCATTGTGGAGATGGACAGCTGTGCATTTAACTAACATACTTGACAAAGCTTCTACTATTACGCTTCCGTAAGAACAAAGAACTATTATTTTGTCAGAATAATAAAAGAAAAAGTATGAAATAGTCTAGAAAGATAGATATTTACTCTTTTGTGCAGAACTTTCGATTGAATATGATACTTACTTTTTCCTAGCAAAAAGAAAGTTCATACAATTAGTATACGAGACAAATTTGTTTAGAGTAATAGCTAAAATTACCCCTAGTTGTATTTTTCATGCTTTATTCGGAATAACGTTCCTTTACTTTTATTTTTTATAGTGGTTTTATTTAACTATGTACAACAATAGTGTTTACCATTGTATAAATTTTAACTCTATTCTTTGAAAATACTTAGTTTTTTTCCCATTTCTTTGTCAGAGATGATCATCGAGGATAGGAAGAAGGACTTGAACATCAAGTTTGAGGCTGTGGACATGTTTTCAACACTTCAAATATTCCAATGCTACTAATACGTATACACTAAATATTCAAATACTACTTCCTGCAAAATTTTTGAACTTTGATACAGCAACTATGTTGTCAATCACTCCAATCTATTCAATAGAACATCTTAAGTGAGAAATCAGCATAATATTAATTTCACTGAAATAGTTTCTAAATTAGGTACAAAACATAAAGGCTCTTAGTTATGTATTGCACAAAGTATAAGAAATAATTGTATTTTGACTTACATGGATGAGCTGTCAATGTTAAAAATATTGTATTTTATTTTAAAAAATATTTTCCTCCTCAATGCATAAAAAAAGTGTACTGAAAATGACTTGGATAAAGATCTAACAAGTCTAGAGCATTTGCCATTGCTGTAGCTAAAATTAACCTTTTCAATTTCATTTCTTGGTTTTGGTTTACATTTTCTCACTTTAACCCTCTAACGTCCAAGACGCCCGAAACGGCTTCACATGCAAAAGCCCAGCACCCGCCCGAACCGGCTGAAGTCATTAAAGCTACTGGCTATCCCCCTAACCCAGAGAAGGGCAATCCGTCATTCCCTCACTACAATGCTCCCTCCTTTCGCCTGAAGCAGTAGGGTAGTTTCCTTTAATGACAAACAACAAGTTAGGGACCGGCTTTTAACTGCGCCCTTTCACATACTTCTTCCAAGCTAGGCTTCGGATCGAACAGTTTTGTGCGGCTATTGAATAGAGAATTTGGTTTCTTAACTATCGAACTGGCTCATTATAGGAAAACATTGTCGAAAGAAGAAATAGAAAGAATTCTTTTCAATGATACAGATGAGTCGGATTTAAATTCAAGCGACGAAGACGATCTAACAAAATATGATTTGGAGAATTCAATCCAAGAGGATAGTGTTTCCGATAATGACAGTGACGTAGATGAAGTCCCAGAAATTGAAAGAAACGATGATATTATTTGAATGGGAATCAAACACTATACGGAACAATGATATATCCATTCCAAACTTTAATTCGCATGCTAGTCCTGTTCATGACTTGCCGCCTGGGTCTTCACCATTAGACTATTTGAAACTGTTTCTGACGGACGCGAGAAATCACATATTTTCACGGTAATTAATATCACAGAGTTATTTTCAAACCCACAATTTGGAAATGTAATTTTCTTGTATAGCATGTTAATAATTTTACTTAAAAAATGAAGCATTTTAGGAACATAATTATGTTAATGCTATTCTTTTAGCATAGGTTTCTCGGTCAAATTAATAATTCCTCTTTATGAACTGAGAATATCTTATAAAATGAGTATATTTATGAAACATAAAATAATCATTTTCGCCCCTTATAAAAAGTTCTTACTACGAGTTCCAATTTGGTTTGCTTCGCAAACCAACACCACGGCCACTGCGTGGCCAGCACGACTTTTCTTTTAGTGGGGTTTGGCCATCACGAGGTTGCCCGTGAGTTATTTTCGTGGTGACGCATATCTGTTGCAAAAATATTAATATTTAATTGAAAAAATATTTATTAAAAAAATCAACAACAATAATTCAATTCTAAACAAGAATAATTCAATTCTATTAAATTAATTTTAAAATGTTCTAGATTAAATTTTAAAATTCGGCTTCATACAAAACTCGCAAAACATTCGGGCTTCCTTGTGTGCCAAATGTCGTTCTTATAAGTGCCATAGATTCGTCAGGATAGTCCACGCACGCAGACAAACGTTTACTTTTATAATCGTAGAAATGAGTACTTTCAAATAAAATTTTACACACAAATATATAATAATTAATATGACTACACTGGATAGGAGAATTTTTAATAAAATTAATTTGATTTTCATACGAATAGCAAAATTATAATTATAACGCTAAGTGTTCTACCGAAAAACATTTTTAATATACATAGGACTTAACAGACTTGAAAACGCTTTTTAATCACATACTTGCTTATATATTAGACAGTCGGAGATACAAGATAATTTTAAGATATACGTTATGAAAATGAAGTAGCAGTCAAGTATTAGAAAATATATTAATTAATTTTTTTTTCTTTAAAAATGTGTTAGTCTAATCAAAGATTGAGGAATATATTATTTAGGAAAACCATATTTAAGTATAAAGAATTAACAAGTGATAAGAAATAAACTGTAGTCAATTATTTTTCGCTATATTTTCTTCACAACTAATAAAATGTGCGATAGATACATATAAGTTACTAATGTCCAACACCCAATGCGACTTACAAGTTGAAACAAGCACTTCATATACACCCCCTTACAAAGCACGGGGCGTCCCGTGCACTAAGAAAGTACCTAGATGACCATAGATGATGTGTAAAGGGGGAAGAAATCATTCGATTTTCCTAATGGTTTCGCGGCCGTTCTGGGTTTTTGAAGACATCGTCTTGAGACCCGTGTGGCCGTTAGAGGGTTAAAAGATTTTTAATAAACTCAGATTGCTCTAAGAACAAAGTGAAGAAATTAAACATGATTTATATCAAAAGAGGTAGTTGGAAAATATTCAACCAACCAATCCAATGAAATGATTACAATTTTTTTTTGCCACTGTTGAGTTTTGTAATTTGAAATACTTTGCAGATGCTTATTCAATTACAAATAATACAAGAAAATTTGCGCCAGTCTGTTGAGGATGTTAGAAATTTCATCAATCGGTTTTATTTGTAGAGATTATGAGGCATGCATTTTTGTAAATTTTTAATTTTCTGAGAGAAGCTTTGTCATTATGTTAGGTAACTGTCACATGATATATTATACTAAAGAATGGTAAATATATTAAAGATAGATATATTTAACATACTTTAGATATAATATACTGCTGATATAATAACTGCTGATATGATGTACTGCTGATATGATATACTACTGATATGATATACTGTTGATATGATATACTGCTGATATGACATACTGCTGATATGATATACTGCTGATATGATATACTGCTGATATGATATACTGCTGATATGATATACTGAATATTCTTGGGAAATATGACAGTACTAAAGGATGGTAAATATATTAAAAGATAGATATATTTAACATACTTATATGTAATATACTGCTGGTATGATGAACTGAATATTCTTGGAAGATGATATACTGCTGATATGATATACTGAATATTCTTAAGACATATATGTACTAAAGGATGTTATATTTCACATACTTTAGATATGATATACTGGTGGTATTATATACTGAATATTCTAGGAAGATGTTATATTCTTCAAAAGATTTAATGAACTTGAATGATGTGAGGAACAACAATTATGATTTTCCATTATTGAAGTGGTTTTTCATAGTCTAGCCTGCATGTATCCGGCTATTTTTGTTTTATTTTACAGTTGCAATTTGCCAGCGTAGTTCAATTATTACTAATTAATTATCCAGCAAATATCAATCACTATGGAAGAAATTAGCTCATGTAGGAGATTGTGAAATATTCTGCACATTTTTGTTTGTTTCTGCTTATGATATTTTTTAATATTTAATTTTTTTTTACACAACTAAGGGGCTCTGCCCCGTCTTGCCAACCCCCGGGGATTGCTAAGCAATCCCATTTGGTTTGCTTCGCAAAAATATGTATAACATAGTTTGCTTTGTAAACCAACACTTCTTTTGCAGAGTTAATCTCCTGCGATGGCGAAACCAACACCACCTCCACCTGCTCGCCTACGCACGCAATCCCATTTGGTTTGCTTCAAAAACCAACACTCTTTTTGCAGATACAATTTCGTTTGCTCAGCAAACCAAAATTACTTTTGTAGAGTCCTGTGATGGCGAAACTATCTTAATAATTTGTATAATCTTGATTTTACTTTCCGGTCCATGACATCACAGCGAGGGCTTTGCCCCCTGCTCGCTAGCACTCGGAAGCACCGTGTGATTGTTGCACAATCCCATTTGCTTTGCTTCGCAAACCAACAATCTTTTTGCAAGTGATTTCGCTTTTTTGAAAACTTCAACACATAATGCACCCTAAACCAGGGCTCGAAATATCCGGGTGCACTGTGCACATGAAAATAAAATTTTGCACCTAATTTTTTCCCACTAGGTGCACACAGAGCACGTAACGTTAAAAAAGGGTGGGAGAACGTGTTTTATGTTATTTTGATGTTTGAACAAAATATTAGTATCGACATCTCTTGCTCTTAAGGAACGTAATTAAAATTCCTAAATACACACTAAGCGAAAACAAAATCGCTGTGCCGTTACGGGTTTATACAGGAGGAAGGTTTACTTGTGACACTGCCACCAGAACTTTCCGATGATTGAAACATTTTCCAGATGGCTCTGTTGAAGCGACTGTGACGACAGTCGTGCGCCGTAGAATTTCGATATGTTTAAATATTTTTTATTTACTATCTACTACGAACCTATATAAACATGCCAACTAATACAGTAGTTTACATTATATTAATACTCTTATATTAAATTTTTTTTAAATGTGCACCTAATTTAAAAATTTAGGTGCACCTGTATTAAAAAATCTATTTCGAGGCCTGCCCTAAATTAATAGTCGCATCAGTAAAAAACCTTCGCGATCTTGTTCCCAAAAAAGCGAGTCCAGTCTTTTGAATTACAAGTCAGACGTCACAGAGAGTTTCAATGGAAATTTTTCTATGTTGATTGTAGCTATGATAAATTTGATAGCATGCAAACCCGTTAGTTAAAAATGCAGCGTTTCCTCTGCCACTGTCTCTGCTTGATCAACAATTTGTATATTTGCGAAATTATACTTTTCCTCACATTGAATTTATTTATGAACCAATTTTAAAAATAATTATGCCATAAGAAAGAGTGTATTCTATACTATCACATGGTATTTTTAAACAAATAACATTAAACTAGAGATATGACAATTTTAGTTTGGTATTGGAAATTACGATTTTTAAGAACAATTGTACTATAAAAAAGAATACATTCCAAGGTTTTCGTTGATGTTTTAAAATTAAAAAAAATAGTATTAAGCTATAGATACGAAATTTTTAACTAAAAGTAATGAAAGTATTCCGAAACTTGTGTGACCAACTTTTGATTGCATCGTATTTATTTATTAACCAATTTCTAAAATAATTGTACCGTAAGAAAGAGTACATTCTAAGATATACTACGATATTTTCAAATTTAAAAACAAAAAAATAAGATATTGATATCACAGTTTTAACAAAAAAGAAAAGAAAATATCTCGTTTTTTCCTGAATTACAAAAATATATACGTTTGTAGGTACTTTAAAAAAAATCACAACTGAAGACTGAAAATTTCTACTGCGTTTTCTCACTCCTGTTAAAAATTTCAATTTTGACACTTAATAAATACTAAACTAATTGCCACATCGGAAAAAAAATCTTCAAAATTTTTCAGGGAACGCGATGAAGAACAGACCATGTTATTTTCGTAATTTTCATATCAGTACTTTTTCGGGAAACCGTCTAAGACTTGAAGGAAAAAACCCAGTTTTCAATCCTGCTGTGGCTCGAGACTGACACTTGTGCCTTAACTGTGAAGTCAACCACTCTGTCTACTCCCGATACTGCCCCGACTGGGTATTTGAGGAAGAGGTGCTATCAGTAAAATCTTTCGAAGTGCGGAAACTTATGAAGTCACAAACTCCTAAGGTCAGGACTTCTTACGCTACAATAACATCGAAATCTTTTAGTACAATCTCCATACAAACCCCCTTTGTGTGAATTTAAAAACCCCAAAATTTTCTAAACCTGAAAAATCTTCAGTGGAGCAAAAATTTATGGCATATAAAAATACATTTTAAAAAAATCGTTTGTTCTCTACAATTTTTTTTTTTTTACAAAAATCTCCATCAATAAGATGAGGATATTGTTGAACTTGACACATTTCGTACCTTTTAGAGGACGACGATTGTGAGGTGCAACAAGAACCTCCATGACAGTGCAATACTGTTCCCTCAAAACGCTACATAAGTAGTTGTAGGTTCTTTAATATCCTGGAACTGTTGTGGCTTCAGTAATATGTTGGATGACGTTAAAACCCTTTTTTTAGAGTACAGGGCTTGTTTTTGTTCTTTTCATCACCTTCTTCAGTTGTTTAAGTTCTTAAATTCTACTTGGACAAGAACAATTTTTAGTGCAAAGTTTAAAAAATTCATTTTTTCCTATAAAAAAAGTCAAATGTCAATTAAATTTAAAAAATTGGAAATTTTTTGTGCTCATGTATTTTTTTTCGTACAAAAAAAAAGCAAAAAATGAGATTTTTCAAAATTTTGCTAGCAATTTCTTTTGGTATTTTCCTTTGCCCCCAATGATGATGACATGAGGCAGAGTTCCCACGGTCTTTGAAAAGTCCTTGAATTTTTTCTTCCAAACTCTGGGCCCTTGAAAATTGCAAAAATTGCTGAAAAGTCCTTGATTTTTTTAAAAAACTTACCCAGTGCTGAAATTATTGGTTGCTTAGTACATATTGTGTAATTTTGTCTTGCGTTGGAACTTGTCCAGACTAGTTTCCTCCACGGCAGGTACACCATTTGAGCGTCATTCAGAGGAGGGGGGGGGCGATTCCACTCCCCCTTCTGAATGCCAAAATCAAACCTTTTTTTATATTTATTTTGAGGCATTGGTGATGTGATGGTACAGCTGGCTCCGGCTGCTATAATATTGGTTTCGGTTCGCGAAATGAATGGGAGCTTCAAGTAACACCAAATAATGTAATCTTAATACATCAATTAACTGGTGCGAGATATTGGTCAGATTGGCAAGGTAAAATTGCCTGTGAACACTTGAAGACATTTTATATATCATCTGGAATGGCAGATATTTTATGCGACAAGATTTTGCAAGCTCTGAGTGAGTTATCCCTTCCACAGTCTCAACTGCTCATGATTGACTCAGATGGGCCCAATGTCAATAAGTCAGTTTGTAAAAAGATTAATGACTCATTACTTTCTACACGAAAAAAGAACTAATTAACATTGGGACATGTAATATTCACACATACATAATGCTCTTAAAGGTCTAAAAGAGCTTGGGGAAGGTACAAACAAATTCAAGACTTGAAGCTTTCCACTCACTATATCATCAAGCATTGTTCAAACAGGTGGCTAAGCCTCAGCTGCTGAAAGGTTGCTTGAACAGTGGATTGCAGTGTGAAAGTATATCCTTCACTACATTCCAATAAAGAAGCCAAAAATGATAAAAAACCAGGCTACAAAAAAAATGTTTATTTACTTAGAAGAGAAACTACGAATGCTGAGGTGATATTTGTCATATCAAGTGAAAGTATATTTAATCGTGTGACCGAATTTCTTCAGAAAAAGGAACCTCTAATACAAAACCTTCATTCTCAACTTGAATTGTTTATAAGAATAGTTATGGGTACTGTAACGTCGTAAGTGTAATTTACGTGGCGAGTGGCTTGTAGGCAGTTAAAACGACATTTAAAATTACAGCACATATAATTAATTATTGAAGATATACATATAAGTTAAAACTATTTCGAGGCTAATAGATATTGTATACAAATACGGTTTCAGTCCCGCGGATTCAATCTGAGCAGTCATTCTGCGTCCGCTCACGTTCCTGCTTTCCACGATTCTCTCTTTTTTTTCTCGAGAGAAGACCCCACTGTTATGTATTAATCGTAATCGATTATCATCCAGTTAACTGCAACCGTACCTACGGCTCCGCAGATCAACCATGCGTCCTTCTAATAAAGTTGTTGTTGTCTCCTGTTCCTAATCCTGACTCATCTATTTAGTATACATCAATTCATCTATGCAACTCAATCAAATATAGAATATGGTGTCAGAAGTAAATAGGCAACTACAGTATTTTTTCGCTCCAAATATCGCAACCAGATATTTTATTTACATCGAATCCGGCATGGCGCATAACATCTTACGAATCGATGCTTTTTCCTCCGGCGACAACCCTGCAGAAGCTTGGATGGAATGGCGTCGCAGCTACGAACTTTTCGAAACTGCTATTAAATACAACAAGGAGGATGACGACACGCGGATCGCCCTGCTGCTCAGCGTCATCGGTAAATCGTCTTACAAAGATTATCTGACATTCTCGTTCGCTCCTCTCGCAGAAGGACAGGTGAGAACCGTCAAAGACGTTCTCGACAAATTTGACGAACATTATCGACCTTACCGAAATGTTACGCTGGCGACATACGTTTTCAACAATCTGGTCTAGAAGGCTGGACAGAATTTTGACGCTTTCTTCACAGAAATCAGGCTACAAGCTGATCAATGTGAACTCGGTGTAGCCTACGATCGAAACATTAAAGATCGCATCATTCAAGGCCTGCGCGACGATGTGCTGCGCGAGCGTTTCCTCAGAGAACCACAATTATCACTGCAAAAGACTGTTGAACTTTGCAAATCACTGGAATTGTCGAAGCTGCATTCTTTGGCAATGTCCCAGTCGTCAACACCTGCTCAAGTGGATAGCATCAACCGGAGCAGAGGAAGAAAGGGTCCAAATCAACACAAACATCAAAACCACAAAACTCAAAACTTCTCCAGGATCCAGCAGAGACCTTGCTCTCGTTGTGGGTCTCATCATCAGCCCAGACAGTGCCCAGCATATGGCAAGACATGCAATAATTGCCAAATGCTAAACCACTTTTCCAGTGTGTGCAGACAACCAAAGAAACATCAGCCAACAAGACAACGCCAAGTTTCAGCAATCGACGCCAACAGCTCCAACAATATCGTATACATAGGTGCTTTGTCAATCACTAAGAGCTGTGACTGGCTTGAACAAATTCAAGTCCAAGACTACCCTGTAACCTTCAAGCTAGACACAGGTGCACAGGTAAATGTATTACCAACATCCTTATTCAAGGTATTGAATAACTGTCCTGCATTGCAGTCAACATCCACTGTTGTGTGCACTTACACTGGTGATGCCTTACCAGTTGTGGGTGAATGTACACTGCAGTGTGAAGTAAATCATGAAACACATCTATTAAACTTCATGATTGTGGATATTGATGTGCAACCTGTGCTAGGTGCAACAGCGTGTAGTGACTTACATCTGATTAAACGACAGACTCTTCCAGATAAAAGAACTGTTAACACAGTACAAAAATCTCCATCTGAACTGCTAAATATTATAGAAGAATTTAGCGATGTGTTTGAAGGCATTGGTCGTCTTGCTGGTAAACACAAAATTATTCTTCACGAGGAAGCTGAACCTGTCATAGCTGCTTCTAGGAAAATTCCACTAGCATTAGAAGACCAGGTACAAAATGAACTGCTAAGAATGGAAGAAAATGGCATAATCGAAAAGGTAACTAAACCTACCGATTGGGTAAACCCTGTTGTTATTGTTCCCAAGAAGAACAACTCCATTCGAATATGCCTTGATCCCCGTCACCTGAACAAGTTCATCAAAAGGCAGCACTATCAGATCCCTTCTCAAGATCAGCTACTATCAAAGCTGAAGGGATCTAAGCTTTTTTCATTGATAGATGCAAAAAATGCCTTCTATCATATTCAGCTGGATGATGACAGTGCTGATTTGTGCACTTTTATAACACCTTTCGGAAGATATCGCTTCCTAGTTCTACCTTTTGGATTAAGTTGTGCACCCGAGGTTTTCCAGATGGCCATGGACAACTTATTCGAAAACTTCCCAGATATTCATCCTTACTTTGATGATATAATTCTTCATAGTGAATCTCTGGAAGATCACTGTAAAAAGCTGAGAACTGTACTTCAAATTGCTCGAGAAAAGGGTTTGAAATTCAATCGAGAAAAAATTCAACTTGCTGTACCTGAGTTAAAATATTTGGGTCATGTTGTTTCAGCTACAGGGCTATCGCCAGACCCGAAAAAAGTCCAAGCTATCTCAGACTTCCCCACACCAACCAGCAGACAAGATTCCTTGGGATGGCCACATACTTAATGAAATTTGTACCACAATTTTCACAAGAAACATCTACTTTGAGAAGCTTGCTGAAAAAAGATACCAATTGGGTATGGGATGCTCAAAGTGACAGAGCATTTCTGAAAGTAAAACAACTGCTCCAGTCAATGCCTGTTCTACAGTTCTTTGACAAAGATCAAGAAGTAGTGCTTTCAGTCGATGCAAGTTCTTTTGGTCTTGGTGGTGTTTTATTGCAAGACGACAAGCCAGTTGCATATACATCAGCAACGCTATCTGATGCACAGGCCAGGTATTCTCAAATTGAGAAGGAACTCCTTGCCATAGTTCACGCTTGTGAACATTTCCACTATTATGTCTTTGGTCAACAAATTGTCATAGAAACAGACCACAAGCCATTGTTGGGTCTGGTGCATAAATCATTTGATGTTATATCACCCAGACTCCAACGATTGCTACTGCGGCTCCAAAGATACAGTTTCACACTCACACATGTACCAGGCAAACAACTAGCTGTAGCTGATGCCCTATCAAGAGCTCCTATAAATGTCAATCCAGTTGTAACCACTGATATTGACAATGTTCAATTCATGGTCTCGGTAGTTATTCAGGCCTCACAATCTAAACTGGATGAGCTCAGACAAGCAACACTAAGTGACTCGGAACTGAAATCTGTCAAACATTACATCTTGAATGGATGGCCACAGAATAAACAAAAAGTGGATGTTCTTGCAAAACCATTTATGTCATTTCAATCAGAATTGCACATCGAAAATGATCTGATTTGTCGTGGACAGCGACTTGTAATTCCAAAGTCCTGTCGCAAAGACATCCTTCAGCGTCTGCATATAGGCCGCAGAGGCATTGTCACCTGTAAAAATCTTGCTCGACAATCCTTATACTGGCCAGGATTAAGTGCAGAGATTGAAAAGATGGTTTCAAGCTGTACTATCTGCTTACAGAATCAAAGGCAGAATGCAAAAGAGCCTCTACTTGATAGAAAGTTGGCTGATCGACCATGGCAGAAAGTTGCCATTGATTTCTTTCACTTTTCATCTGCAACATATCTCCTGATTGTCGACTACTTTTCCAAGTACATTGAACTGCAACATTTGCATCATACAACTGCACCTTCAGTCATCAATGCACTTAAAACCTGTTTTGCACGATTTGGTATTCCAGAAGAAATCGTTGCAGACAATGGTCCACCTTTTGATTCCAATGAGTTCTCTCGCTTCTGTGAGAGTTGGGATATTTTCTTCAATCCCTCAAGTCCAGGCTACCCTCGATCCAATGGACAGGTAGAGAGATGTGTACAAACCATCAAGTCTAGCCTCACCAAAGCTGCACAAGATCACAGTGATGTTCACCTTGTTTTGATGGAGTACAGGAATGCCCCAATGGATGGAATGCCGTCTCCAGCTGAGATCTTGATGGGTCGACGTATCCGTACTTTGGTTCCTACTCTTCCTGCTCAACTTAACCCTCACTATGATTGCACTACTGTACAAAAGCGCGTGGAACACAGGCAGCAGCGCCAGCATAAGTATGATTTACATACCAGACCACTCCAGCCATTGCAACTAGATCAAGAAGTGTTGTTCCGCCACCAGAACAAATGGTGCAAAGGAAATGTAATTCAAGTTGGACCTCAGCCACGGTCCTACACCATAGCAGCTGAAAGGGGTGGAAGGTATAGAAGGAATCGTGTGCATATAAAACACATACCTCCACAAACACAAAGCTCAACATGGAATCTACCTACATCGACCCAACGTTTGAGAACAACTGAGGATCTCTATGCATCTGGCAGAATGGGAAATCCAAACCAAGTTCTTCCAACAGCATCTTGCAGAGGTTCCTCAACAAGTACACTACAGAGTGTTCCAGTTCAACAATCAATAAATCCTGCATTGAATGTACCAGTTACTCAACACAATGCAACTGTGAATAGTGACACTCGTATGACACGCTCTGGTCGTGCCATTAAACCTCCACAGCGTTTTAAGGACTAAAATGGACATTCGATCCATAGTATTCAACTCAGTCCTATCATTATATTTCCAAGTAAAATTTATTTGATATTTAGTATATTTCTTTATGTCAATTCATTTGCATTATATAATCAAGTTAAATTTATTAGTCTCATCTATGTGTAATTTGTGTCAACCTTTGTTTATGTATTATAATCTAGCACTGATAACTTCTTATGTTCGTCTATTTAAAAAAAAGAGATGTTATGTATTAATCGTAATCGATTATCATCCAGTTAACTGCAACCGTACCTACGGCTCCGCAGATCAACCATGCGTCCTTCTAATAAAGTTGTTGTTGTCTCCTGTTCCTAATCCTGACTCATCTATTTAGTATACATCAATTCATCTATGCAACTCAATCAAATATATAATACCCACATGTTCTTCCGAAGCCGTTATAGTCCAAAGAGAAAGGGATACCCCCATCCGGTCATAAATTCAAGGACCACCATGAAAGCTGTGGTTAGAGGGACCCCCTTTGTAACGCTACAGTACTCTCTGGGCACAGTTATGGGTAGGATCTACAAATCAAAATTCATTCGAGATTAGAAGATGGATGAAATGGAAGATATATGTCCTCAGAAACTGTTGCCTTTGTCTAATATTGTGATTGGAGATCAAATTTCTAAAGTGCTACAGAATGTGAAAACGAAGGAATTTCTTTTTTTTTTAAAGGCTCAGAAGCATTACATTGCCAGTGTTAAATACCTTTTGAAGAAGTCCTCCTTCAGTTCATCTCTGCTTAAAAGTTTATCCTGTCTTGATCCTCTTGAGAGACTCAGTGGCAAGAGTATGCAACAAGTATTAGAAGTTGCAAGAGCAATGTCATGGGAGGTCCCAACAGATATACTACTGGATGAGTGGAAATTACTCCAAAGAGAATTTGAGGAATCTAGAATGAAATCTATTGTTGTTTACTGGAATCAGTTCTTCAGACTGCAAGACATTAGTGGTGTGGATCCTAAATACCCAGTTGTGTCAAAGATAGTGAAGGCTGCTCTGTCACTTTTTCATGGTAGTGCTGACATTGAACATGGCTTCTCAGCCTCAGAAAGAGCTTTGACAGGAGACAGAGCATCAATGTCAGAACGCGCACTCAATGCATCTATGACGGTAAAAGTAGCTTGGGAAATTTTGACAATCAACCTTATTTGATGCCGATCACATCAAAGCTAATGGATATGGGAAGGGTTGTACATAAACCTTACAATGCCTATTTAGAAGATATAAAACGGAAGGTACAAGAAAAATTAGAAAAGGACAGGAAAGAAAAAGAAAGAATGGAAGCAGAGAAAAAAAATTAAAGCAGCTGCCAAAAAAAAAAGAAAGATAATAGAAAAAGAACGAAAACTGAAAATTATGTGTTAGAAAGAGGATGAGGGGTTGGACTGTGCTAAAAGATTGTTAAAGGAAGTCAATGATAGGCTCAAGTAGGCGATAAAAAATTAAGATTTTAAGGAAGCAGCACTTGTGTGCGTGCCCAGGCAATGATTGAAGTGTGGCAAAAGTTTTACACGATGCTGGTCAGCAAAGACAGACTTTAAAAACTGCACATTCTTCTCTTAAGAAGAAGGGGAAAAAATGATTTTCAGAATTTTTCGACAAAAAAAAAATCAGACATAATTTTTGAAAGAAAAGAAAAAAATTCTTCAAGCTGTGTCATAAATAAACAACATATTTAAAAATTGTGATTACAAAATTTAAAATTTCTTTTGTTAATGTGGTTTCAAAATAATATGCTTTTTAAATGAAGAAAATAAATGTATTTCCAAAGAAAGAGACGAGGTAGAGGTGATTAAGGAGGATTTTTTTTCTATCTTTATAGTTAAATATACTTGGGATTATTATTATTTGTCACTTATTTTGTTCGATTAGTCACTTGTTCTCATCTTTTTTGTTCTATTAGTCACTTTCGTCACTCCTTAAAACCTGTTACAACCCTTGAAAGTTGCACCTCACTGTGTCGCGCTTCAGGCGCCTTAACCGGAAGTCACGACACGACGAAGATTCGTCAATCAATATACAGTAGAACTCCAATTATACAGATCGCTTTGAGAGAAAAATCAGCAAAATCCGCATTTTAAAAGTTTCTCGTCGGTGAGTGACGAAAACGAAGAGGACGAAGTGTCAATGGAGGACATAAACTTTCCCGGATGTTCCTAGTGCAGTGCAGTGCAGAGGACGTGGGCGAGTGTTTGGTGTGGTGATTCTTCCTACCCTGGATTACAAATTCTGAGTGACGATGAACTCATTCAAAAGATGGGAGAGGAACTCATTGATACTCAACCAGACGCGGGATCGTCGGCTGAGTGCCTTGACACAACTTTAAAATGAACGGGAGCGTCAGCCTAATCGCAATTTCATGCGACACTTGGCCTGCACAAAAACGAGTAAAGTTCTACTGTACCTATATTCCTAGTTATTCATCAATAATGTTAGAAGATCTTCAGGTGTTGGCTCTTTTTATTTTCAGAGCTAACCACTGCGTGGATAGCACGACGTTGCCCGTGGCAGTTGCTTTTGTGGGGTTAGGTGTGACCATTGTTAACGCTCTCCAACCACCGGTGTTTACTTCGCATTCCCATTTGGTTGGCTTCGCAAACCAACACCACGGGCAACGCCGTGATGGCCTTGTCATTGTCAAATGCGGCCAAATTCGAATTGCGAAGAGATCCAATTGGTGTGACGTCACAATCACTTGGAGAGTGGGTTGTCAGCTTAGGTGTTATCTCGTCATCTGACCGTGGTTCAAAATTACGCGATGTTAGGGGATACGCCCATTAGGGGATTGATCCGGGAGGAGCCATATTACCAACCTTTACTAGAGTAGAAGACATGGGGAAATTTTAAGCCGGCTGATTCGTTGGTTTCAAACTGTCGTATGTGACGTCATCAGTAGTATGTGATGCTTCACGTGGACTCGGTAGCAAACAAAAGCAGCTGAGATATTAGCCATCTCTAATTTAATAATTAGTATTACTTTAAGAAATGCTTTTTTTGGGTTATAATAAAGCTTTTGGTATGACCAAGTATTTTTTTTTTTTTCAAATAATTTGTATTGAAAGATTAATTTAGTTCCTACGTATTACATTTTTAATTACTCCTATGGTTTTATGATGGATGTGATTTAATAACATCTTAAAAAATACTTAGCACAATATTTTTTGAAATGTTTGCGAAGTAGAAAATATTTTAATACTGCTCCATTTCAATCAAAAGTAGTATTTTCGCAAAACATCGTGAATAAACAAATTTTTTGCTCATGTTTTCACACTGTACTAGGGGGCCCCGCCCCATGCTCGCTAGCGCTTGCCAATCCTCATTGGTTCTTTGCGAGAAACCTTGCTCACTTCGCTCGCATCAATGAAGACATTGTTTATAAAATATGATATTCCAAGAAAATATTTTTCAAATATAAATTTGTTGTTCTACAGAAAAATTATACAGTACCTCTGGGAATCAGAACTCGAACAATTTGGAATTCAAATGAAAGCTTTGAGCACATTTTGACTTGAAATGTGAGCACTTCTTTGGAAGTGGAATACCCATTATGTCGTTTGTAAGCTGCAACAGCTCAATTTTTAATTTTTTTAAATAAAACTGTATCCGATAACGCTATAAATTCAATTGATGTGATAGGCTTCGTGGTAAACAAACAATCGTACAGTGTTGTCAAAATGCGATAACAAATATAACAACAGTATGGAGAACAAGCCATTTTAAATGGCCTTTTTTTAGATTAAGAAAAATCGATGCTTTAAAGTCAAATACACCCATGTCCATAAATGAAGGATAATGCCAGCTCCGGCAAATAAAGATTCAGAAACAAAACAAACGTGACTTATTCATAAAGCCCATTTATGAAACAAAAGATAAATAACAAAAAAGATGGTGTATGTGTGATACCTTTCATAAAAACTACGATTTTTGCTCACTGGAGCAATTACAAAAAATATCGACCTTACAAAAACTTGACATGGTTCGTATGATGTTTAATACATTGTATATCTCCTAGACGATGAAATACAGTCCGTACAACGCCTAGGCATGCTGAGGATCAAATTATCGAGCTGATCTAGCAATGCTCTCCGAAGTTCCGGTATAGATGTAGGAGGTGGTTGACGGGCTCCAACTCGTCGGCCAAGCATGTCCCGCATATGCTCTATCGGATTCAAGTCGGGTGAGAATGCTGGTCATTCCAAACGGATGATGAGAGTGGACCATACCCCATATTTGACTCATTTTCGGTTCGATTTCGAAAACGTGGGTTTTGGATATTCCTACACTGATGAGCTTTACTGGCAATCCTGCATGGCAATCATGACTTTTGTATGGTACGAGGGCTGTTCAATAAGGAATGATCGTAAATTAATACAGAATAATTTTCTGTACTAATCCTCCAAATTTTTAGGGTCTTTCTCAAAATGCTCCCCATTACATGCAATGCACTTTACCACTTACTAGTCTTCAAACACATGCTGCAAGTCATTTTTTGACAGGTCCTTCAAAATAGCCTACGCAACTTTTACCATTGCCTGTGATGATGAAAACCGCTTTTCCCGGATTTGTTTCTTCAAATTCGGGAAAAGAAAAAAAAACATGGTACATCAGGACTCTGGAGGATGACACACATGACATTGGTTTTTGAAAGATCTGACGATTTTTTGATGCGAAAACAAAATTTCAATGCAGCGTATTGCACTTGGCGTGTCACATCCATTTTTGCTGTAGGCGAAATAAAACTAGGCGTTCTTGGCCGGCTGCCAAGGCTTCACCAATGACGTCATGACCATGAAACTTGCGCTATCTATTCTCCACTTATCCTGATATCTGATTTTAGCATCTATAATAACATACCACGTCGAGAAAGAAAACCTGCTAAACAATAGACAATTTGGATATAGAAGGGGGAAATCCACTGTTGATGCCCTTAACAGAATTATGACAAAAACAGAAGAGGCAAAAAATAATGATTTGATAATGTGTATCTTCTCACTCGACATGCAAAACGCATTCAACTCGATCAGTTGGCCTATTATGAGAAGCAAAATCAGAAATCTAAACATTCCGAAGTACCTGAAGGCCCAAATCTATAGTTTTCTTGAGCGACCCTCGAAAATACCAAAAAGTACTACAACGTAGGGTCAAGCATGGGACCCATGCTCTGGAATATCTATGTCGACGGTATTCTGGAACTCGATATGCAGGAAGGAGTAGAAATACAAGCATTCGCGGATGTTACTGTCATCATGTCATTGGAAAGGGCAACCTATAGATTCCGTCAAAAAATGAATAATATATTGGTTCAAATCGAAACTTGGATTGAAAATAATAAACTAAAGCTCAATATTGAAAAATGCGTATTCTCATATTCAAAAAAAGATGTACCCACAATCCTAGAGAATCAAAATTAGAAAATAATCTCTCAAATTTAAAAAAGAACTCAGTTACCTTGGAATCTTAATAGACAAAAATCTATCCTTCATACTAATGATGCGACATCGACAGCAAAACATCCATATTTTGAAATATCGATGTTCAAAATTAAAACATCGATGTGGATAATACATCGCAACCAAAACATCGATGTTTTTAAAATTCAGTGTATTTAGACTTTTTTTCCCATTCCGATGTCGCATCACTAGTTGCTAGACCAGTTTAAAACTGGTTTAGCAACTAGTGATGCGACATCGGCCCCAATACATCGATGTTTTTTTTATAAAACATCAATGTTTTGGAAAGATCGACATCGATGTCGCATCCCTACTTTTCAGACCCTTCACCCTTGGCCACTTGGGTCAAAAATATGTTCAATTTGCTGATGATGAAAATTATGCTATTGGTTATTTTTAAAATTTTTATAACGGTACTTTTTTTATTTAAAAATAAACATCGACAACGTAAAACCATCGACAAGTATAAACATCGACATCGATGTCGCATTCCTACTTCATACTAGGGATGCGACATCGACAGCTAAACATCGATGCTTTGAAACATCGATGTTCAAAATTAAAACATCGATGTTGATAAAACATCGTTCCAAAAACATCGATCTTTTTAAAATTCAGTGTATTTAAACTTTTATCCCCATTTCTTAAAACTGGTTTAGCACCTAGGGATGCTACATCGACAGCAAAACATCGATGTTCAAAATTGAAACATCGATGTTGTTAATGCATCACCCCAAACTTTCGATGTTTTTAAAATTTAGTGCATTTAAACGTTTTACCCCATTTCTTATAACTGGTTTAGCAACTAGTGATGTGACATCAGCTCCAATACATCGATGCTTCTTATAAAACATCGTCATCGATGTCATATTCCTACTTTTCAGACCCTTCAATTTGGTCACTTTGGTCTAAAAGTATGTTCAATTTGCTGATTATGAAAATTATGCTACTTTGTTATTTTTAAAATTTTTATAACGGTACTTTTTTCATTTAAAAATAAAACATCGACAACGTAAAAACATCGACAAGTATAAACATCTATGTTACAAAAACATCGACCCCAATACATCAATGTTAAATACATCGATGTTTTTTTTTAAACATCGATGTTTTGAAGACATCGATGTCGCATCCCTACTTCATTCCACATCTTAATATGATACTAGAGAAAGTGACAAGACTTCAAGGCAAGTTAAATAGAATTTCAAGAGCCACATGGGGATTAGACCACAAAGTTAAGAAAATAATTTATCAGAAAATACTAGAGAAGGTAATTGGCTACGGAGCAGAATTCTGATACAGACACAAGTCAAAACAAAATCAAAAGATTCTTCAGATACAGAGAAGATGCTTGTTACCCATTACAAAATGCTACAACACTGTCTCTACAGATGCCCTACAGATATTATCTGTATACTTACCACTAGACCTCAAACTAAAAGGAATTGAGGATAAATTTTAAATACTTCAACAGAAAGAAAATCTAAAAATTAACGGAATAGAAATTAGAGCTGAAAACGTTTAAATAGAAGAAACAACTTGGTCACCACCTTGGGATATATTAAAAACCCCATGGAGATATCATGGTAAAGAAGAAAGATTAGAAGAAGTGAAAATTTTCACAGACTGCTCTAAAAAAGAAGGGAAGGTAGGAAGCGGCTTAGTCGTTTATTTAGAAGGGATAGAAGTTTACAGCGAGGCAATAAGAATTAGCGATCACTCTACGGTTTATATGGCAGAATTCATAGCTATTGAGAGAGAGAGAGAGAGAGAGAGAGAGAGCTATATCTCATTATAAAGAATGACATCAGAAAGGCCGACATTATTACTGACTCAAGATCCGTGTTAATGGCCCTAGGCAATATCACCAACAGTGATAAATATATTTGTAATATGAAACATCAAATAAAGAATTACTCAGGGGTTGTAAACCTAAAATGGATTAAAGCCCACGCAGGCCATGAGGGAAACGAAAGGGCGAATGCTCTGGCAAAAGAAGCAACATAGAAACAATACATCGACAAGGCACAACAAATGGACAAGGGAATAAATACATCCGGAAACAAATAATTAAAAAAAGAAGCAGTATGGATGTGGCGAGGGCGATGAGACTACTCAGAGAAGGGAAGAGTAGTCCACACAGAATACAAGGACGTATCACAGACGAGACTTCTAGGATCTTTTGAGATCAATCAATTTATCACTGGTCTCGGCGTATTTGGACAGCACCAGAAACGTTTATTCAATAAGGAAGACAAATGCGAATGTGGAGAAGGAATTCAAAGTGTTGACCACGGAATTTACGACTGCAAACTGTGGGAAAACATCAGAAAAGACCTATTTCCCCGTGACCACAAATATGGAGAAAGAAAACTACTTTGGACAGGTAAAAAGTCAAGACAATGCCTAAAGATCATAGCCAATCGATTTCTTGAAATAAGACTAGAAGATCTATCATAGTCCATCCCATGATAGAAAGTGTAATTGTATTGTGATATTGAGAAACAAAGGCGGCGACGCATGTACTGGGCGGGGTTGCTCGCAACCCAAAACTACACCGTATGCCTTAGGGCGGGACGGTTTGATATGTATACATTCTCCACGTATCCCGCTACACATTCAATATAAATTATATTTTTCTTGATTTTTTTTAAAATCACCTTTAGAAAAATTATGGTCATTCTTTGTTGAACAGCCCTTGTACATCTGCTATAACTGTGTATTCGTAACAAATTTCATTAAAATAGATACATAAGTTTTTCAGAAATTCGACATAATGTGTAAATTTTCTTTGTATGTTACTTGTGGAACACGATGGTTACTTGTGAAACCTGACAATGCGATGTTTTCGAACTTCATCATCAATATATGAGAGGATGTTAAATTAAATTCTTTTAGCATTCGTGATTAATTTATTTTGAAGGAAACGCATTTTATTCTTGAAAGTTCCATTCAGCGGGGACTAAGGAAGCGTGTGGTAAAAATAAATGTCACAAGTGTAGCAGGGCAGCAGTAAAGCAAACTCAATCGATGCAGATTTTCAAAAAACAAAGTCGATTTTACAGTGTTTTTAAAAACAAAAATCACGGTTTTCAACGGATGTTTCACACGTATCTAAGTTGCGTAAGAACAGTTTCAAGGAACGTCAACCTTTTATCATTAAGGACAAAAAAATTCCAATTTTTCAATATTCTTAACTGATAGTATTCTAAGATCATCAAAGTCTTATTTAAAATCCTTTTTACTCCAACAGACATTCAGTTTTAAAACGAATCCTTATTGTATTTTTTTTTAATTCAGAGATTCGGTTTCTAAATAGAAAAGTACATATTTACATATGGAGTACAGCTTTCAATAACACCCAAAGGAAACATGAAAAACAAATGCAAATTTAACTGATTTTAATGGTCCTGCAATAAAAATCTGTATCAAAATTTTGAATTATACACTACCCTACAATAATGGACCGGACGCCAGCGGATTTGGATAAAACTTACATACTTGTTTGGGGGTGGCATGCCTGGGACCTTTGCATGATGTTCCTGGTCAATGGAACGCCGACGCCTACATGAACATTTTGGACAGTCAGGTTCTTCCTACGCTCTGGCAATTTTATGGAACGGACGAATGTTATTTCCAGGACGACGACGCTCCATGTCATGTTGCAGCCTCTGTCCAGCAGTGGTATCGAGATATGGATGTAAAACGTCTTCCCTGGCCTGCTCAGAGTCCCGACCCATTCCCAATAGAACATTTGTGAGAGAGCGACGCTTACGGACCAGGGAACCACGTTCCGAAATCTACAGCTGAGCTGGGGACATTCTTGCGGCCGGAATGGACACCAATACCCGTAGCTGTGTATCGAAACCTTGTTAAAAGTATTCTCAGAAGTGTTGCTAGTGTCATTGCAGCATGTGGGGGACTATCCCTCTTTTAATGCATGTATTCTTTCCCTTTTACCATCACGTCTTGCCGCCCGGTCCATTATTGTAGGGTAGTGTAGTCGAACTACAACGTATGGTTGGTTAGTTGGTTTTCTGTAGTTGTATGGCACAAGGGCTACGTGTGGCCATGCAGACACAAGACATACAATACTAAGTAACAGACACACGCATGAAAGTTTGAGTGACACAGAAGAGAGAAATACATCCAGGGAGGAATGCACCTACTACGAAGGACTACCGGTTATAATTTAACGTAACAATTCGTTTAAGGTGTACGCATATGCTAGAAGATTTTTTTTTTTAACTTTAAAAATCCAGTTCTTTTACCACAGATAATTGGTTTATTTTTAAATAATTTCAGGGAGCGAAAGATCAGATTTTGCAACGAATTAATTATCGAATGAAGATAAAATTAGCATGTTTTTTGAAACGTGATATCTCAAATTCTAATGTGTTCAGAAAGACGTTTCTTGTTGGAATTTATCTATATTTATAATTCTCTTGCGTGGCACGCAAAAAAGACGTTATTTGCTAACGCGTTTTGGCAACATTGTACTGATCCGCTGGTAGGGATACTTATAGGCACACACAATCCTAAATATAACTTTATTTACTGACTAAATCTATTAAATACTGGTACAAGGTTTTGTCGATCAAACAGCTTTTCTCGATGTTGGGAGAGAACGGGGAAGAAGTGTCGAGGTGAACGTCTCGCTCCGTTGGTCGAAAAGGGTCTGGTTCTTTCTCCTCGGGGCCCCCTGGCGTTCCCAACAACGCTTGTCGTTCGCCCATGGTGCCATCTATTGTGAGCCATTATAGTACTCCCCCCCCCAGTGGGGCAACACACGATAGTCTTTTAGGGCAATGTACCCTCCGTCCGTAGCGGGTAATACGGGGAGGCTGCTCGCAGGGCGTGTCCCCCTGGAGGGTAATTTCCACGTTCAGAAAAAACGCAGGTTTCAATCTGTCGATTGACACTACATTGTCTTTCCCTTTAATGGAGAGGATACTTTTGCTGCCGAGCAATGACTTTGTACGGACCGTCATATAGGGGGCTGCAACGGTTTCCGCACTGCATCGCATCGCACGAAAACATGAGAGCACCTGTCCAAGTCGGGATGAACAAAAATGTTCTTTTGTGGTCGCTTTTCTGTTTCCACAGGTGAGAAACGGTGCATCTCTTCTTGAAGAGTCCTCACAAAAACCGCTTGCTCCACAGCAGGTGCTGTAGTGGGAGAGAGAAATTCGCCTGGCAGCCGAAGAGGTGTTCCATAAACCATCTCCGCGCAAGTAGCATTGAGTTCCTCTTTGAACACTGAGCGTAAGCCTAAGAGGATGGTTGGAAGAGCATCTACCCAGCGATCGTTTAGCTGGCACCTGAGAGCAGCTTTCAAAGGACGATGTAACCGCTCAACCATCCCATTTGCTTTGGGATTATATGAAGTGGTTCGTAGCTTAACTATTCCCAGAAGTTTCACTAGTTCCTGGAAAAGTGTTGCCTCGAACTGTCGTCCACGATCGGTGGTTACTCTCCGAGGTATGCCAAAACGCGAAATCCAACCGAACACAAAAGCACGGGCCACCGTCTCTGCTGTTATGTCTGCCACAGGGACTATTTCGGGCCAACGAGTGTACCTATCTACCATCGTCAATGCGTAGGTAAATCCCTGTGACAGCGGGAGTGGGCCGACCAAGTCTATATGTATATGCTCAAATCTCTCGTTGGCCATTGAAAAGGACCCTAGCGGACTTGATGTGTGCCGGTAGACTTTCGATTTTTGACATGGAATGCAGGCCCGACTCCATGTACTACAGTCCTTTTGCATGGAGGGCCACACAAAGCGATCGCTCAAGTCTTTTTGTTGCGTTAATTCCCGGATGAGACAGGTTATGCACTGCTTGGAATGTCGAGAACCGGTGGGATTTTGGTATGTACGGCCGGACTTTACCGGTAGAGAAGTCACAATAAATGTCTGTATCACAGTTTGGTAAGGCTATTTTTTTTTAATATTAATGATGAGTTGCTGTCGAGTAGGGAGCGTAATTCCTCATCAGCTTCCTGGGATATCGCAATTTCTGTGTATTCAATGGCAGAAGGAATACCAATAGATGCAATTCGAGAGAGAGAGAGAGAGAGAGTCGGCTACTACATTGTCGGTACCCTTAATATACCGTATGTCGGTCGTGAATTGAGAAATGTAGTCGAGTTGACGATTTTGACGCGGTGAAGCCTTTTCAGACTTCTGGTGAAAGGCAAAAATCAGAGGTTTGTGATCCGTTAATACCCGAAATTGGAGACCTTCCACCATAAATTGAAAATGTTTTATTGAGGCAAATATGGCTAACAATTCTCGATCGTACGAGCTGTAACGCTGTTCTGTCGCTGACAATTTTCGTGAAAAGAAACCGAGCGGTTCGACTTGGGTTTCACGCACCTGATTCAGTGCCCGTCCTATCGCGAAATCAGATGCGTCGACAGAAAGGACTAACTGTGCCGCAGGCGAAGGGTGAGAAAGCAGCATCCGCCAATTGTTGTTTGCAATCGCGGAATGTCTGACTACTTCTTTCATCCCAGCTATTCGGCGTAAATCGTTTTTCTTCGAGTCCCTCAAAAAATCGTTCAGGACCGCTTGTTTGTCGAGGATAAAACGACAGTAAAAATTTATTAGGCCTAAATAACGATGTAAGTCTTTAATTGTCTCGGGTTCTGGGTAAGCAAGTATTACATGTACCTTCTCGGGTAACGGCTTTATACCATCTTTCGAAACAACGTGGCCCAAAAAAGTAAATTCTTCTACCCCTAACTCACATTTTGATCCGTTTAGGGCAATGCCGTATGCATTTAGCCTGTCAAAGACCTTTTTTAAATGTTCTTCGTGTTCGTTTGCATTTTCGGAAAACACTAGAATATCGTCGATGTATGAAAAACAAAACGTCAAATCTCCCAAAATTTCGTTTATAAATCTCTGAAATATTTGTGCTGCGTTGCACAATCCAAAATTTAAAAATGGAAATTCAATTTAAAATCGTTTTCTCTCTTGTCGAGTATATTTGTTTCTATTTTTTACTTCGCCATTAAATTCCCAATATACATTCCCTGATCAGAAAACAATATGCAATTCTCTGTTACCAACAATGTTTGAAAGTGTCAAAAACGGTTTCAAATTTTATTTATAGCCACTACGTGGCTAGCCCGGCGTTGCCCGTGCGCAAACCAACACCACGGGTAACGTCGTGATGTTTGGTTTTTTAACTGGTGTAAAATTTTCCGTAGATTTCAAATCTGTTGAAATTTTCAATCATTCCGATTTTACGAAAAAAGAACTTAACAATCCCAATCAAAATGTTTTTGTTTTTTGCTCTCCTGCATTAAAATGAAAATCTGTTTTTTATTTCTGTTTTAACGCGAAGGTCAGAAAATGCAATCTGTTTCCTTTACTGGAATCCGTTTCGCAGGAAATCAAAATGAATGAATCTCAAAACAAAAACGAAGGTCTTTCGAATGTGTTCTCTCCCCGGAGATGAAAAAAACTTTGCATAGTTCCAAAGGCTGACGTCAATGTGACACGTGAGGGCGAAAAGTATAAATTTTAATGTTTCTTCATCCTCGGAATTTCCGCAAAAAAATAAGAATGTTGAAAAAAAACTATTAAATTCATTTAAAAATGTTCTAGATTGAATTTTAAAATTCGCCTCGACCCTAAAATTGCAGAAATTCGCACTACCTGTGTGACCAATCCCATTACTGTAAGTGCCATAGATTCGTCAGGACATTGCGTTCAAGAAACAAACAAACAGACAGACAAACACTTCCTTTTATAACAGTAGAGATAAAAGTAGCTTCCTATATTACTTTAGCTGACCAACCGGTATAGTGGCTAAAGTGTTAGCCTCTAGACCGGAAGGTTCCTGGTTCGAATCCAGGTCCGGGCATGGATGTTTGTAAGCGTATGGTGTAGAGGCGGTTGGTGCACCTTAAATTTGTCGTGGCCGAAAGTCCTCACGTTGGGTTGGTGTGGAAGTTTGGAGAGTGGGGTGCCAGCTCATGTGTTGATTCGTCATCTGACCGTGGTTCAAAATTACGAGGTGTTGTCCCCGGATCTTTCCCTGGACTGATCCCGGACCGTCGTCAATAGCCCGTTGTGCTGCTCTAGTACGGCGTTAACAAAATTACAATTACCCAAAAGAGGCAAATTAATCTTTTTTCAGGTTTTAGAAAATGCTATAACAATGGATTTATTTGAAAAAATTATTTTTCCCTGGCTGATTTCAATGATTTGCAATAAATTTTCTAATTGCAGCAGCTAATCATCAAAATTTTAAATACGTAAATTCGGCTTTTGTTTCGAAAGAAGACTACATATAATACATATGTAGTCTTCTTTCGAAACAAAAGCCGAATTTACGTATTTAAAATTTTTTTAAAATTCGAACAAAATTTCGTTACAACGATATTTCCGTTATAACGAAAACATTTTACGGTCCCGTGAAGTTCGTTGTAACTGGAACTTACTGTATATATTATCTGTCCTGATATTTCCATCATTGTATTTTTCTTATTTTCGTACTAGGAACATTTTTAATTAGATGGAAATTATAGTTTTATTTTATCCAGGATCGATCCAAAAAGGCGGCAAGGGAATACGCCACTAAGTGGGTCCCTAGCCGATCAATATTATTTTCAATGTGATTGTCAATGAAGCACATTAAAGCAACCAATTGATCGTGTTGTAGGCGATTGACGCATATTGATAGAAATTTTGATTGATGGACATTGACGGCGCCGATTGATCGTTTAAAACAGTGCTCCCCAACCTTTTTATCGCCGCGGACCGGATCAACGCTTGATAATTTTAACGCGGCCCGCTAAAGGGGGGGGGGGACGTTGATTGTTTATATTTTAGATTGTTTTGATTTAATAATTTTAATTTAATTGTATTTAAACATGTCTTAAAAATAAAATACAGTTACACCAAAAAATGAATAAAGTGATTTAACATTTTAACTCATTAGAACGCTAAATCAATGAGAACCCTGAGCTTGTTTCATTGCAACGAGACGGTTTCATCTGAGGGTAATAGGAGACAATGACACCCGAAGTGTGTTGCTTACGTCCAGTTTATTCCGTTGTTTTGTTTTGGTTGCTGTCACTGCAGAAAACCCTGCTTAACACAGATAGGTTGTCGGAAATGGCAATAGGGATTTAAGTGTTGTGGTGGCAATCTCAGGGTATTACGCCATGACTTTAATCCAGAGCACCGGCCGAGTTGTTGTTTCGAACGTAGTTTTAAGGCCGCCTTCATTTGCAATCTCCAGCAGTTGATCTACTTGCACAGACATGCTAGATTCGCCTGATTTGTTGACAAATAGCTTACGGATCATTACTAGTTCGTAGGTCTTTTGTGGTTGAGAAGTAGCGCTGGAACTCTTTTAAAAGCAATGACAGGTGATCGTGCACCAACTGGGAGAATGAATGTTTAGGCTCAGTCTCGCCTAAAATCTCCGCTAATGTCTGAAACATGTCCAAAATGCCTCTGTTCACGAGCCGTCCCCACAACTTCAGTTTGGCTTTAAATACAGCTACTTTGTCTGCCAACTTGAAAACAGTTGTCACATTTGTCAAAATTGGAAAATAGAGACATACAGAATTCAGAAATTATAATTAAAGCTCTAGCAACAGAACAAAGTTCTGATTTACCGCCTCCTAATTTGAGTGGACATGTCATATATATGAACCGCACAAACCCGAGAGAAATACACCACAGTAAATAAAATGGAAATAATTTAATGTTCCTTGGGCGGGCCGGTAAAATTTTATCCACGGACCGGTACCGGCCCGGGGGTTGGGGACCACTGGTTTAAAACATGCAATTGTCAATCCTTCGGGCAGTAGGGCTATTTTATTCTCTAAATCCAAGTTTTTATCTTCGCGATTGTCAAAGATAGGGTAAAAATTTCAACGGATTTAAAATCTGCGGAAGATTTTATACCAGATAGATACTTTAAATGCAAATTTCTGTTAACAAATAAGTTTTCAGTTGAAACTTTTATATTTTCGCAATACGAATTAAGTAATACGAATATGTCGAAGTACAACTTTTTGCATATAAATATGTATACATTTTATTTAAGGACTAACAAAAATACTAGGACTAGGATTTTTTTAAGAAGATGAAAAAAAGAGACATATTACATTTCCTGCCCGATTCCATTTCAGCGAATGAGAAGAAAAAATAAAAATAAACATTTTGACTGGGATTGTTAAGTTTTTTTTCGTGAAATCGGAATCGTTAAAGATAGATTAAAAATTTCAACGAATTTGAAATCTGCGGAAAATTTGACATCAGATTGATACTTTAAATCAAGGGTGTTGGTTTGCGAACACGGGCACGGGCAGTGGTTAGTTATAAAATATAAATGTGCGTGTCCAATTTAGATATGCATTGTTCCTCTGTTCTTGGCCACTACTACACACACTGTCTATCTAATTAGACATCGCTCTGTCACTCTGACATAATTGGTATCATGTGTGGTGTTGTGTTATTGTTTGATTATGTAGAACGAACGGCAAGAGGTGACGCTACGCCATTTTGGAGTTTCGTTAGAGCAACTGGATTGTTGCTGGACTCGATATACTGACGACGCTCCTGAATTTCTGCTTCCGTTTCGTGAAGAGCAACTGGATTGTTGCTGGACTCGATATACTGACGACACTCCTGAATTTCTGCTTCCGTTTCGTGAAGAGCAACTGGATTGTTGCTGGACTCTATATACTGACGACGCTCCTGAATTTCTGCTTTCGTTTCGTGAAGAACATCTGGATTGTTGCTGGACTCTATATACTGACGACACTCCTGAATTTCTGCTTTCGTTTCGTGAAGAACATCTGTATTGTTGCTCTACTCGATATACTGACGACGCTCCTGAATTTCTGCTTCCGTTTCGTGAAGAACATCTGGATTGTTGCTGGACTCGATATACTGACGACGCTCCTGAATTTCTGCTTCCGTTTCGTGAAGAGCAACTGGATTGTTGGTGTGCTCTATATACTGACGACACTCCTGAATTTCTACTTCCTAGTTTCGTGGAGAGCAATTGGATTGTTGCTGGATTCGAGATAGTGACATATTCTGCGAACCACACAAGCAGTTTCAGAGAATTGCTGCAGTGAATTCTATCCTCAGCCGGAACCTTCGAACGATCTGGACACTGGTCAGATGCAGTCAGCACAGTTAAATTTGAGAGTGACAGTTAAATTTGTTCGCTTCCCGGACCAATTTACATTTAAATGTGGAAATCGGTATTGAATGAAGAATATTCAAGATAAGAGATATAAATGATGACATAACATGTATTTCCTTGCAAAAGGTAAAAAAGAAGAATTAATCGATTTGGCTCAGGAATTGGGAGAGGAAGTTCCTCCAAACGCTAAAATTATCGAATTAAAAAAATTAATCATGAACAGTCGAGACTTCGAGGAGCATTTTGTGAGATAACTACTATACAGCATTTTAAGAGAACGTGGAAGAAAAAAATAGAATGGAAAGTCAATGGTGTTGAGAGGGACAAAAGAAGAGAAGAAAGGGACCACAAATTGAAATGAAAAGAATTAAAAATTATACAGGGCAGAGAACAAACCAGTGAACCCCATATTAATTCAAGTTCAGGGACAAATGAGTCCTTTTTTGGATATATAAATTTCATGAAGGGAGTTTTACCAAATACTCCGGGAAAATCCGAGGAATGGACATTTTTTTCCCATCAAACAGAAGAAATGTTTAAATTGTATGAGGTGCCCGAGGAATATCGGGGGGGAAATAATTTTGTATAATATAAGGGTGCAGGTAAGATGCCTAAGCTCATGGTTAGGAGAATAGAATTTTGACCAGTATGAAAGAAAAAAAGGAAATGGTGGTAAAATAGTTCCGTATAACCGCAATAGAACACGAAAAGAACTTAGATAGGTGTCATCGAAAGGATAATGAAACGTGTACGCAATATTCAGTTAGGGTAGAAGTGACGTTGGATTTATATTTAAAAGCGAGAAAAATAAACACATATGAGGAGATAAAAGACTAGCTAATTTCCGACAAAATAAAAGAAAGTTTACCCTCAAACATTAAACCCCATATTTATCTTAAGGAAACAGACAAATGGTTGACGACAGTGGAATTGGCTAACGAAGTAGAGAACTATACAAGTGCAGTACCCACAGGAAAACTAGAGGCAGGTGGGAATTTAGGGAAAAGTGAGAAAAACTTCTGGATACCAACACATAAGTCCAATTCATTCAACTGGGGAAATCAGGAATACAAACAACGTTTCGAGCAAAACTCAACGAAAGATATAGGTTGTTTTAGATGCGGATCAAAATTTCACGAAAAGAAAGACTGTCCGAAAAATAAAAATAGATTTATAAATGATAGGAGTAGATAAATTAATTCGGAGACGCATGGAATAAGCAAAGTAGCTGTATCCGATTCAGAGGTTGAAAATTGGGGTGTATGTATAGCCAAAATAAATTCTAATATCGGGACTGATGTGAATCTAAAACCATATATTGCACATCTAAAACATATCAAAATTAGCGCTGAAGGTAAAATCGTAAATGCTTTGCTGGATAGCGGATGACAAATAACTGTATTGAGAGAAAACAACATTCCCAAGAATAAGCCGAAAGCGGGACGTAAAATCTATCTAAAGCCAGCTTTTGAAGAGACAATAGTCGCGGAACTTAATACACGTGAATTTGGCGATCCCATGTAGTATTCACCCAGTAGATGGCGCTCCACTCTGCCGTAGCGCAGAGTTGTATATAAAGTCGGTCTTTGAATACTAACACCAGCAGACGCACTCGTACTGAAGGCGAGACGAACCATGTAACTAACCTATTATTGTTTATTAAAATTCTTGTTGTTCCTGTTCCTGAAGTGCTTCCTTTCTGCAACCATATACCGATCTCAACATGGTGACCCGGAGCTGAACATTTAAATTATTCTTGAATATTGCTTTGTTCGAATCGGTTTGTTCTCGCTGCTTACTTTCCCACTTCACTACTGATTTCTGGACTTCCCACCATGGACAATATTGCTGCCGTCAAGATTCCGATTTACAACGACGCGGATCCAAACCTTTGGTTTGGTATGTGCGAAGCTACCTTTGCCCTCGCCACGCCCAAGCCCATCAAGGATCCGAAAACAAAATACAACTACATTGTTGCTCATCTACCACCCGGCGCAGCTTCTACAGTGCGAGATGTCATCTTAAACCCGGATCCAACCAACCCCTTTCAGCACTTAAAGCATCATATTACTTCTCGTTGTGGCGAAACCAGAACGCAACAAATACGGAAACTTCTAACTGGAGAACAGCTCGGTGATCGTAAACCTTCCGAACTTCTCCGTGTTATGCAAAGACATGCTGAATCGCACCAGATTGCAGATTCACTTATGCTGGAATTATTCCTCTCACAACTTCCCGTCAATGTCCAAACAATTCTAGCCTCCATGATGCCAACTACATCGCAGAAGGCCGCTGAAGTTGCTGATCGCATATTAGAAGTAACACCAGCCGAGGTAAGTGGAATTTCGATTTCACCTTCCACTGCCGAAGCAGGTCCGAACACTTTGCAACAACTCATGGAAGAAATACATGAACTACGTAAAGAAGTAAACACTCTTCGCCGATCACGTAGTTTCTCCCGCAATCGTAACTCATCCCGCAGAAGCCACAGCACTTCGGCTGAAAGCTCTGTTTGTTGGTACCATGGGAAGTACAAATCCAAGGCCAACAAATGTGTGCAGCCCTGCTCGTTTACGGGAAACGAAAGCAGGCAAGAGTAGAAGCGACATACTTTTTGCCTACTCGATCAAGTCGCCTATTTGTTAGAGACAAAAAAACGAATTTAAACCTTTTGGTCGATACTGGATCGGATGTTTCGATTATCCCTGCTACCAAATCGCAGCGGAAACAATATCCAACTCAAACCTTTAGTGCTGCAAATGGCACAACAATTCATGTTTATGGTCAAAAACTATTATCTTTAGATTTTGGTTTAAGACGCAATTTTGTTTTCCCATTGTATGTTTGTAATGTTACCACAGCGATTCTTGGTGCAGATTTTTTGCATTATTTCAATTTAAAACCTGATTTACGGCGTAAGCGTTTAAATGATTGTACTACTAATCTGAATTCTCACGGTCTTGTTAATAATGCTGATATTTTTTCTGTCAAAGTTGTTACATTGGATAACGATTTTTCTAAATTATTGGTCGATTTTCCTAATATTACAAAAGTGCCATGTGCAAATCAACCTGTAAAACACAATGTCCTGCATCATATTGAAACTCATGGCCCGCCAGTGTTTGCTAAACCTAGACGTCTTGCTCCTGATCGGTTAAAAATAGCGAAAACCGAATTTCGATACATGCTTGATTTGGGTCATATGCGACCATCCAAAAGTAATTATGCGTCACCTCTACACATGGTATCTAAAAAAGGATGTGACGATTGGCGTCCTGTGGGTGATTTTCGAGCTTTAAATTCGCAAACAGTCAAAGATAAATATCCAGTTCCTAGTATATTAGATTTTACTAATGAGCTGCATGGAAAGAAAATCTTTTCGCAAGTAGATTTAATCAAAGCTTTCCATCAAATTCCTGTTGCCCCCCAGGACATCCATAAAACAGCCATTTGCACCCCTTTTGGACTATTTGAAAGTACAAGGATGCAGTTTGGGTTATGTAATGCTTCAAGCACTTTTCAAAGATTTATTGACGAGGTTACGCGTGGTCTGGATGGTGTCTTTGCATTTATAGATGATATTTTAATTGCCAGTAATACTAGAGCGAAGAACATATGATTCATCTTCGCGCACTCTTTGAACGTCTTGATCATTATGGTCTTACGTTAAAAACATCAAAATGTACTTTCGGTGTATCATCTTTAAATTTTCTTGGCTTTAAAATTTCAGAGCAAGGATTAGAACCACTCCCAGATCGCGTAGAAGCAATTCAAAACTTTCCCAAACCAACTACACTCACACAACTTCGTAGATTTCTAGGTCTGTATAATTTTTATAGACGTTTCATACCCAGAGCCTCTCACATTTTAGCACCCATGATACAACTTTTAGAAGGTAACCGGAACAAAAGAAAACCTACTCGAACTAGCAAATTCCCTGAAAATCCACTTGATTGGACAACTGCTGCAGATACTGCTTTTTCTGATGCAAAAAAGGCACTTGCCAAAGCAACTTTACTTAGATATCCGATTCCCAGTGCTCAACTTAGTCTTTGGACTGACGCATCGGACGTTGCAATTGGTAGTTCTCTCATGCAATCTACCGAAGGAAAGTGGGAACCTATAGCATTCATGTCCATAAAACTTAACAAATGTCAGAAAAAGTGGTCTACATATGATCGTGAACTTCTAGCAATTTATTCATCAATAAAAAAATTTCGACATATGCTAGAAGGCAGAGACTTTTTCATCTATACCGATCAAAAACCGCTAACATTTGCTTTTCAACAGAAAGCGGATAAATGTTCACCACGCCAGCTAAGACATTTGGATTTCATTTCGCAGTTTTCCACTGACATTCGGCATGTTAGTGGTAAAGACAACATTGCTGCAGATGCTTTATCTCGGATCGAGATTGATGCCATTACAAGAACTCCTTCACTTGACTATAAAATGTTTGCAGAGGAACACAACTGCACGATGAGGAACTTTCAAACTTACTCAACTCGGAAACATCACTAAAATTGGAAAAACACTACTTTCCACTTGAAGATATACACTTATATTGTGATAAATCCACTGAAAACCCTCGCCCATTTGTTCCGAAATCTCTGCGACTTACTGTTTTTGAAAACCTTCATTATCTCTCCCATCCAGGTATTTTAGCTACAATTAATTTAATCTCAAGCCGATTTGTGTGGCCTGGTATGAAAAAGTTCATCAAAGACAAAGTACGTGGTTGTAATAAATGTCAGAGAGCAAAAGTATTTCAGCATACCAAAGCTCCACTTAGCACATTTGCTTTACCCGACGCGCGTTTTGCGCATATTCACGTTGATTTTATCGGACCTTATCCACCTTCCGATGGCTACCGATATTGCTTAACCATCATTGATAGATTCACCCGATGGACTGAGGCCATTCCCACCACGGATATGACAGCAGAAACCACTGCTAGAGCTCTCCTCCACGGTTGGATTTGTAGATTCGGTACACCAGTCACTATTACTTCAGATCAGGGACAAAATTTTAAATCTAATCTTCTTCGTGAACTCACAAATACTTTAGGCACTGATAGAATTCTTTCTTCTGCTTATCATCCTCAATCAAATGGGATGATTGAACGCTTTCACAGGCACCTCAAAGCAGCCATAACAGCTCATGAACACACTAAGTGGACGGAAGTTTTACCCATAGTTTTATTAGGTCTACGCTCTTCTCTTAAGAAGGATATCAATGCGACCAGTTCTGAACTTGTTTATGGTACTACTTTACGTTTACCATCTGATCTTTTTACAACTGATTCCGTACCCCAATCCCTTACTCCTACTTATGTGTCCAATTTCATTTCAATGATGCGAAAACTAAATCCTATAGCATCTACAAATCATGGTAATACTAAAGTTTATGTAAACCCATCATTAAAAACATGCACCCATATATTTTTAAGAATCGACAAAGTTCGACCTCCTCTCACACCTCCTTATTCTGGACCACATCTGGTTGTTAACCGTACAGACAAAAAATTTGTCATTGAGTTAAATGGTAAGAAAAACACTGTTTCCATCGACAGAGTAAAGCCAGCTTTTTATTTTTCGGATACCATGGAATCCCCAAAGCTATCTTCCCACATTGACAAACTTAAATCGGTCACACCTAAGCCACAATCTAAAACACCTGTAATTACACGATCGGGACGGTGTGTACATTTCCCCGATAGACTTGTCATGGAGAAATAACTAACATTTTTTTTCCTCATTGTGTGTACTTCATTGAATTGTAAATGGTTACATTACTATTTAAAATTGTAAATATCTTCAATTGTACTAGTACTCATTTTCTTATTTTGTCTTGCTTATCTGTACTGTATTATTACCCATGTTTATCGTTCCTTCGTCACTGGAGGGATACTCTGTAGTATTCACCCAGTAGATGGCGCTCCACTCTGCCGTAGCGCAGAGTTGTATATAAAGTCGGTCTTTGAATACTAACACCAGCAGACGCACTCGTACTGAAGGCGAGACGAACCATGTAACTAACCTATTATTGTTTATTAAAATTCTTGTTGTTCCTGTTCCTGAAGTGCTTCCTTTCTGCAACCATATACCGATCTCAACACCCATATGGAAGTAATACTAATGTGGTGCACAGACCAATACTAGGTGCGATCACTCCCCACATTTCTGAGGAATCGATCCTTAACCCACAAATAGTTAATATTTTAGAGGGCAAAAATGACCGTAACGAACCAGCTGTAGTCGAGACTTGCGTAAAAATGGCAGAGTGTAGAGAAATCGTCCTGGAGGAAAGAGATCGGGGGTAGCAACAAAACAATAGAAAGAGAAAAGGGTCATTTAGTCACCGGCTGACGAATTTCAACGCACACAAAATACAAGCGACTCCCTGAAAGGGGAATGGGATTAGGCAGCGAGTGGGAAAGGGAAACCATTTCATTGTATGGTGGTCGTATGAGCGCGCGTTAAAAGGGGGAAAGAATACGATACTCCTTTTATTGATAAGAGTTGGAAAGAGATGTAAAACAATATTGCAGTTCCTGCAAACAATGCCAGTTAAGACGACCAGCAAAAATGAGTGAGCGGACACCCATTACACCAGTAGCCAGACCAGAATTACCGTTCCAAGTCGTCAAGATGATTGGTCCAATTGGTCCTCCTAGTTCGGCAGGCCACAAGTATGTATTATGTTTGGTAGATCAGCATACACACGATGGGATGAAGCCATTCCTTTACGATCTCTGACGGCTAGATCGACATGTGAAGCATTGCTTCATATTTTTGCTAGAACTGGAATACCTTCGGTCATCAGTTCAGACAATGGGACAAATTTTACTTCCGAACTAACTAGGGAATTTGAAAGGAAATTAGGAGCTCTAGTCTACGTTTTCAACTCCACAAACAAATGGACTAGTAGAAATATTTAATCAGACCTTGAAAATATGCTACACCATGTGATAAGGGCAGATGAAAAGGGTGGCATAAGCAATTACCATATCTTCTGAGGGCATGTATACAGAGATCCCAAATAGTACCATCGGGGTAGCTCCATTTTTGTTACTCTACGGTAGGTCATCAGAAGGTCACTCTCTATATTAAAGTCCACTTGGACTGGAAAAGTGCATAATGCACTATTAGATAAAACTCCCATGCATAAATATTTGGATGAAACGCAAGGGAGACGAGAGAAAGCTGCGAAATTAGAAAAAACAACTGGGAAAATCCAGCAATTTCGAATGGCCCATCAATGTAGTTAAAGGTCATCGGTAAAAACATTCAGGGAAGGAAAAAATGTACTGATCCCAGACTCCACAAACAAACTGCACGACAGATGGCAATGACCAGGAACTATTATTAAACACAATATAACCTATACATACGTCATTGAACTTGAGAATAGGAAAAGATGTCGAGTACATCAAAACAAGATTAGAAAATTTGCAGCCCCAATGAATTCTTTAAATGTAATATTTGATGGGAAGAAGAGTTTGGGGAGGTAGTACATATTCCGACGCAGACAGATAAGCGTAACTCTGAGGTAACTGATAAGATAAACGAGATAGATTTACAGCATATGTGAGGTGGGTTGTTAATTATATTTCAGAAATATCTGAATTATGAAGTTAAATTATGCGTAGCAAAGTGTGATAAAATACCTTCACACAAAAGCTTTATAATAAATCATTTAATAATATTATACACTAGCCACTGCGTGGCGAGCACGGCGTTGCCCGTGCTGTACTTTGTGGGGTTAGGTGTGTTAATTGTGAACGTTTGCCAACCTCCGGTGTTTGCTACGCATACCCATTTGATTTGCTTCGCAAACCAACACGACCGACAACGCCGTGATGCCCTCGTCATAGTGAAATGCGACGAAATTGGAATTGCAAAAAGATCCAATCGGTGTGACGTCACAATCTATTAGAGGGTGGGGTGCCATCTAAGGTGTTATTGTTTGACCGTGGTTGAAAATTACGCGATATTGTAAACGTATATTTTACTTATTGGATTTAACTCCGACCCTAGTTATTAGGTAGTTGTGTTGCTTGAGAACGTTAATTAAAAATTACCCCATTTTCTCGGATACTTTCCTTAGGGGATTGATCCTGAACTGTAGTAAATAGCCCGTTGAGTTGCTATAGTACGACGTTAAAAATTACCTTGGATATTTTGCTTAGGGAATTGATTTGGGACCGTTGTGAATAGCACGTTGAGTTGCTACAGTACGATAATTAAAAATGACCTATGATCTTTCAATTAGGGAATTTATCCCAGACCCTCGTCAATAGCCCATTGTGTTGCTATTGTGTAATGTTAATTAAAATTACAAATTTCCTCAGATTTAAAAATTCGTTGAAATTTTTAATAAAAACTTGTAGAATTTCTGTTCATTGTTGTATTATTTTTATAATCCATTTTATACACATGCATATTTTACACATTTTACTGCAATGCCAAACAATTGTATTTTCTAAGAAATAAAAGTTTTAAGTTTTTGAAAAAGGCAGTTGAGAAAATTGAACTGTGAAAGGAGTGAGAAAACATGCTTATTTTACTAAAAACAGAAAAAAAATGAGTATTATTTTTTAAATTTTACAACTTAAATGTTTTTTTTTTTTTTAACAACAATAAAATGTGTTGGTTTGGCCAACGCAGTATCTTTTAACCCCAAATTACTGTGATAATAGGGAGACAGAAAAATTAGAAATATTTTTGTAGTTTGAGGTAGTTTTGAATTTTAAATAAAATAGATTGATACACCAAAAAGGTATTTTTTATAATTTTGTTGAGCACAAAGTAAATTATTTTACTGCTTATGTGAATTTTTTATATTACCAATGTTTGTAGAAGTGAAATGTAACTTTAGAAACAATTAAATTGAATGAAATAAGTCTGTCCCATGTGGGAGAGGAAAAGAAAAAAAAAATTAGCATTTTATACTTGATTATTTTTTCCGAGAGAGTATACCTCTACACTTATTACAATAACCACATCCAGCCAGAAATTTAAGTGATATCTATTTATAAAAAGTAAAAAGGTATCCAATCGAACACTTCACCGTGGGATAAATGCGGTTTAATGTGACAGAGTCCTAGGACTTTGAGTGATTGTGCCTTCTTGATGCTAACAGTGAAACTGAAACGAACTGGGAACTGAAGTTTTTTAAATTGGAAAGGGGGGGGGATATGAGAAGTGATGATTGGTATTATAGGAATGAATATGTTTTAACTTGCGGCATGTCTAGTCACGATGGTGGCTTTAATAATATTTGGCATGAGTTTGTTGACAGTGTCGTACCATTTTTGCACAGTGAAGGTGGATTGAGATTTGTGAGAAGCATAATCGGTGCTCCAATATGTGCAAGAGTACTCCAGATGGTTACAATGTGTTAAAAACTGTGTCGAGTGTTTTAAGGCCTAATGTGTGTGACGTTTAATGTATATAGATTTGTAAATTTGAAAACTACGGGGCAATTCTGGCAAGAGTTGCTTTTTGATGACATCGACATCTTTATTTCTTTGGGAAAGAATTGCCCTTTGGCACAGCCATGCATGATAAGTGCTTTGCCACAACAGCAATATATAGATGAACTGCAGGGGTCGTAACCTTTGGGGAGCGGGCCACAGGAATTTGGACAATTGTTTGGCTTGTTTGTATTATCATGAAATCACGGAACGAATGGCAATGAAAAGAGCAACAGGAGTGATTCCTTGCCCTTCTTGAAGGCATCCCACAGAACGGCAGCGCTCACTATTTGCTATTCATGTTGTGGAAGTGACAGAAACATGTCCGTATTGAAAACTAATCCTACGAAAGTTCTAAACTAACCCTTCACAATGCTGGCTTCTTATACGACTGCCTTTTTTATATTTGTCGACACGAAACCATGATTGGCTGTTACATAACACATTTGCATATTTCCATCTAACTCTGCAGCAAATTGCAGCCCCTAGATTAGCTTCCAGAAATTAACATTTTCCACAATATCCTTAACTTTTGGTTGCGAGTGTAGACTATTACCTGTTAAATAAATTTATTGTCGAAATGTATTCCAAAATTGAATCGGAAAGGATGTTGTACATAAGACTGAATCAGAGTGGAACAGTATGCACATTTGTGAGATGCATTGATGAATAGTGGAAATGCTGCGATACAAAAACTGAAGTACACAGAAATGACTAAACTTCCAAAAAGATATAAAAACCAAAAGTTAAAAGTTTATGCATTTGTAAATTTATACAATGCATAAATTATTAAAATTAAGTATTGCTATGTTTTCCAAAAGACACCCAAACACAGAAACAAACAAAAAATAGCATAAAAGATAAACAAAATAACAGCATTTTAATCGCTAAATTTCCAAAAAAGATACACAGAAACAAACAAAAAAATAGCATATAAGATCAACAAAACAACATTTCGTAATAACAGTATAATTTTAATTTACAGCCCCAATATTAAAAAAAGGCAGTCGTATAAGAAGCCAGCATTGTGAAGGGTCGAAGCATTGGTGTCATTAACAAAATAATGTTTAAATGCAAGACTGCATTTTTAGCATATTTCTCAAAACAAAACCGTGATTGACCGTTACCTAACGCATTTGAATACTTTGTTCTTTCCGTGCAGCACATTGCAGCCTCTCAAATTCAGATTGGCTTGTGGAAATTAACATTTTACTCTCCGTGCTTAACTTCGGGTGTATCGTAGCGCGTAAAAGTAGCCTCGCGATAGGATTTAGAGTTGTGAAGTGGGCTTTGTATAAAGTCGGTGTTGGTCTAACTACACTAAAGCGACAACGCAGTAAAATGACGACAATGTTATGCAAACATTAGTGATATTTTCGTGAGGCAAAATGTAGCAGTGTAATGTAAAGGGAGAAGCTGATACCAAACAAAAGCATAAAAACAGCATTTGTTTTAGTTGTATAATGAAACATTGTGGGACGTAGATGAAAAGAGGCCGTTATAGCAAAAGGCCATAATTTTGTTAATATTCAATGCAATTTTGTGTTTGTTTCTGTGTTTCAGTGTCTTTTGGAAATAATAGCAACATTTAATTTTGATAATTTATGCAATATAAAAATGTACAAAAGCACGACCTGTTACTTTTGGTTTTGATATCTTTTTGGAAGTTTAGCGATTTCTGTGTCTTGAGTTTCCGTACAGCAACATTTCCATCGTTCATTAACGCATCTGAATGAGATGCGTTAATTACACTGCTACATTTTGCCTCACGAAAATATCAGTAATGTTTGTATAACATTGTCGTGATTTTACTGCGTTGTCGCTTTAGTGTAGTTAGACCAACACCGACTTTACCGATTACTGGATATCCTTTCTAAAATTTATTGCCTTTTTAAAACCATGTTAACTTTTAGTTAGCGTTGACTTTTAATCTTTTATATAAGTATCTTTTTATTGTGCTTACTTCATTTTTGGAACTGGATAACGGTTGTGCAATACGTTTGTTTTTTAGACTACGATACTTTGGATTTTGATTTTTAAAGCATATTAACTTTTAGTTTGGATATTTTTTTCAAGGTTTAGCGATATTTAATTTTGATCTTTTGTGCAATTTGTGATTTGTTTAATTTATGCAATGTTTTGTTTGTTTCTGTATAGTACTTCGGTTTTCGTATAGTTAATTTTTATTATTTTTGTTTCGATGTCTTATGGAAAGAAAAGTGATATTTATTTCCAATTATAAATTTAATGTATAACATTATAAATTGAATTTATTATTATATTTTTGCTTTATTTGGTTTCCTAAAAATGTCCACAGAATTTAAAAGGTCTTTACTGCACTCAGGCCAATCTTGGATTTTAATCATTTATACAAACTAAGAACATTTATTCTATGTAGTTCTACGCTCACAGGATGATGATGTGCTCTTAGAATTACAACGTTTTACTAAGAAGCAAAGACATGTAATGTAAAGGGAGAAGCTCATACTAAACAAAAGCATAAAAACAGCATTTGTTTTAGTCGTATAACAAAACATTGTGGGGCGTACATGAAAAGAGGCCGTTATAGCGAAAGGCCATAATTTTGTTATTATTTAATGCAATTTTGTGTTTGTTTCTGTGTTTCAGTGTCTTTTGGAAAGAATAGCAATATTTAATTTTGATAATTTATGCAATATAAAAATTAACAAAAGCATCACCTGTTACTTTTGGTTTTGATATCTTTTTGGGGTACAGCTACACTCTACGTTTATGACTGATGGCAACGGCTTGGCGTTTTGTTTTTGGCGCACTTCTAAAGTCGCCAAGGAAATAATTATTTCTTAACTCTTTTCCTGTCACAATTTTTTTTTCTTTTTACAACACACTTTTTAAGCACATTTCAGAACGTTTTAAAAAGTATATATAAAAAAAAACGTTCACAAAAAGTAGTAAGTTTAATCACATATCAAAACACATTTGTGAACCAGCAGAGAAACTAAGCTACGAATGGTAAGAATACCCTGAAACTTATCAATTACACTAAATACAGTAAGCATGTTGAAAAAGAAAAAGATTTACAAAAGAAAAAAAGCAAGAAATAATACCTGATAACGTCAGAATTCTCTCGTAAAAAAATAATGAAAACAAAAATGTTCAAAAAAACAAAACTCTTAATCCTGTCGTGAAAACTATTATAACAAAATAAAAATTCCACAACTGTCAAAATACAAATAAATGGACCAATGGTATTACAGAAAACGATTTAAAAGGACCAATGCAATAAAAGGATATTTTAAAAACCAAAATAACCAATGGGAGGAAAGAAAAAATTTCAAACGAATCAATGAAATCAAACGATTTTAACGGATTTTGGAAGAACTTTCTAGAATATTCAAAATGAATAGCGAAAGGCCATAATTTTGTTATTATTTAATGCAATTTTGTGTTTGTTTCTGTGTTTCAGTGTCTTTTGGAAAGAATAGCAATATTTAATTTTGATAATTTATGCAATATAAAAATTAACAAAAGCATCACCTGTTACTTTTGGTTTTGATATCTTTTTGGAAGTTTAGCGATTTCTGTGTACTTGAGTTTCCGTACAGCAACATTTCCATCGTTCATTACCCGCATCTGAATCAGATGCGTCAAATGTGCATACTGTTCCACTGTTGAGTCATCTGATTTAGTCGTATGTACACCTTCTCCGATTCAATCTCGGAATACATAGCGACAATAAATTGATGGAACATGTCTTTGCTTCTCAGTAAAACGTTGAAATTCTAAGAGCATATCATCATCCTGTGAGCGTAGAACTACATAGAATAAATGTTCTTAGTTTGCATACAGAATAAATGTTCTTAGTTTGCATAAATGATTAAAATCCAAGATTGGACTGATTGCAGTAAAGACCTTTTAAATTCTGCGGACATTTTTAGGAAACTAAAGAAAACAAAAATAATATCGCTTTTCTTTCTATAAGATTTCAAAACAAAAATTATAAAAATTTACTATACAAAAACCGAAGTACTATACAGAAACAAACAAAAGATAGCATAAATGAAACAAACCAGAAATTGCACGATCGATTAAAAAAATATCGCTAGACTTTGAAAAAAATATCCAAATAATCCAAAGTAAAAGTGAATATGCTTAAAAAATCAAAATCCAAACTGTCGTATTCTAAAAAAGAAACAATAACAAACGTATTGCACTACCGTTATCCAGTTCGAAAAATGAAATAAGCACAATAAAAAAATACAAACATAAAATATTAAAAGTTAACTCTAACTAAAAGTTAATATACTTTTAAAAAGGCAATAAATTTCATAAAGTATATTTAGTAATACTAAAAGTTAATATACTTCAAAAATCAAATTCCAAACTACGATAGTCTAAAAAAGAAACAATAACAAACGTATTGCACAACCGTTATCCAGTAGCAAAAATGAAGTAAGCACAGTAAAAAAATTGAAACATAAAAGTTGACGCTAACTAAAAGTTAATATGCTTTTAAAAAGTCAATAAATTTCAAAAAGGATATCCAGTACGGAAAGGTAAAAAATACGGATTCATTGAATACCGATCACGACTGTTGCCATTCGGAGGAAAGGGAATAATAATTAAACATCGCATTAAATTAATTTTAAAATTTTCAAGACTTAATTTTAAAAATCGGGCTGGTTTATAAAATTGCAAAAAAATTCGTACTACATGTGTGCCAAATTTCATTAGTGTGAATGCCATAAATTCGTCAGGGCACAACTTGAGTACACACACACAAAAACTTCATTTTATAATAATAGAGATTCGCATTATAAGTAGTAATATGATGCGTAGAGGCCGTCGTAGTCAACGACCTGTTACAAGCGCCGTGGCATGGAGTCCATTCAGCTGGCGACAAAGTCAGAATCTATTCTGATTGAATCCCAGGATCTGTTGTCAGAAATTTCTGTTTTCACTTTGTGAACAATCCCCAATAACGATAATAATCATCGAATTTTGCAGTCTCACTGCGCTACTAATTATGCACGTGAAGAGCTAAAATTATGGAATTCCAATGTTTCAGTAACAGTTGAATCGCATGGAGTCAAAATGTACTCATGTTTCTGTTCATCATTTTTCTGAATATGTATTAAATTCATAATTAATAAAAATTGGTAAAATTTAGTTTGATAATTAAAATGTTTACAGATTGTGTTTGGGTTTTTGGGTAGAAAAACAATTTCCAAGGAAAATTAATGTTTTTAGCAAACCTAACAATAAACGTGAAACACCAATTTAACATTATGAAATCCAATTTTCACACACTTGCAAATTTATATGAATTTAATATGAAGACGGCCCCTTAGATAAATTTTAAATATTATTGATATTTGTAGATTCGATTTCTACCTGCTTCTTCTCTGCGATGTAAATTGTGCAATTGCGATCGGTTGAGTTGGTTTTTGTTTTGACGTTGATGATTTCATCTGCGCTACAGACAGTGAAAAGGAAGCTTTGCGTTTTCATCATGAAGTGAAAGAGATAATGATGGAATCGTCAATGACTTTGACCAAGTGAAATTCCAATTCTGATAAATAAATTTTTTTTTCTTCCAATGGCGGGCACATATGAACTTAATCATTGTCCACCACAAGGCCGGAAGTAATGGCCACTTTTGAAGGAGCACCCAGTGGGAGGACCATCTTTGCCCCTAACAAAGGACAGCACAGTTTACATCCATTCCCTGACCCCGGGTTCGAAGCAAGAACCTTCTGATCCAGAGGCAACACCTTAACCACTAGACAGGTTAGTAGGCATAAATTAACTGTGGAAATTGAATCAGAAAGGGGCTGTGTAAACTTTGGAATGCCATTTACAGATTCCACATTTCAAATTCTAGGATTGCAGTGAGATTCCTCTAACGACGAGTTTACGTTTAGTAATGCCCAAGACATTATGGACTTTATCTTCTCCAACAAACATACGAAACGTTGTGTACAGCAAGGAGCGTCCAGAATATTTGATCCTCTTGGATTTCTTACCCCCTACGTGATTCTGGTAAAAATTATATTTCAAGACTTACCGTAATTGACCGGGATAAGTTTTTACCTCCTGAGGTTCAGATCAAGTGGGGTGACGAGTGCTCAATCGCGTGATTTGCCTAACATACAGATGCCTCGTTGATATTTTTGCCTTGAGAAAGAAACGCTTAATGAATTGGAATTGCATTGCTTTTGCGATGCTACTTACGGAGCGGTTGTGCACGTAAAGTTTAACAACTCGGTGAATGCTGCTACTTCGTTTGAGATTGCTGAGGGGAGAATAGTTCCTCTGAAAAGGTTATCAATGCCAAGACTAGAGCTTATAGCTAAGTAATATAGTGCCATATAATATAGAGCTCACACACACACATAGTAATTATTATTTCCTAAGAAAATCCAGGGAATCAGTTAAAAATCACCTGCACTCAAAACCAACGGGACGGCTGTCGAAGACCGCCTGCGTTAATTGAAAAAAGCTTATAAAAATTAAAAAAACAGACACCAACGAAGAACGCATTTTAGATACAAAGCAAGGATTAAAAAATTATTAGATTGCTAATAAGAAATTCTGCGTACGAAAAGAAAGCGTGTCGTCAGACGAATTTGTTAGATTTTATGAAGCCATCGACATCGAAATAACTTTTTTAGAAACTCATTAATTTTTTTAATATTTTGTATTAATATGTATAAAGAGAACTGCAATTTTATTAAATACTTTTCGTCTAAACTAGTCTTTTTGTTAGACCTTGGTCAAAATAAAATAAAATTTATATACAAAGTTGAAATCCGACTTACGCGATTTTTCTTCGGTTCCACCTATTGCGTAACTTCGGGGTGTTACTCAATCTTCAAAAACATCGAATACTATTGAATTTTAATTCTATTTTTAATGGCTATTTATATAAAGCAGTAAATTAAGATTACTAAGTACTGTAACGGAACCAACAACGCCCCCTAGCGGACTGACAAAAAACTTACACAGTGTAACTCCAACCCTGGAGCAAGCAGCAGCTAAGCTGTAGTATGTGATAGTAAAAATGTCCCTGTCCCGAATATTTTATGTGCGTGAAAGTCTTGTAATTTCTGTAGTGTATGTGTGTGTAAATAAATTCAATTTAAGTGTTAGCTAGCCGTGTCAGTATACATCATTGCTACAGAGAAATGGCGCCCAACGTGGGGCCGATCCCGATATCCATCGGATAGATAAGTATTTTTATACTTTATGTCGTCTAAACCTAGGCAAAAAGTCATTTATAAAGAAGGTTTTTCAAAGTTGTACTGTAGAAATAGTAATTTTTAACTCAGAAGAAATTCCTTTATTTTGTATGTATTGTAATGAGAAATTGATTTCGTTTTAATGCTAAGTTGTTCGTCTGACTACTTAAACTTGCAAATCAATCCTGATTTAAGTGTTTCAGAAAGCTTAAAACTATTTAACTGTATGTATGTATTTAAATAGTTGGATAATTAACGATTTATTATGAATATTAATGCTGTAGAATGTGTGTAATGTGCAGAAATAATGTATCGATAACTAGTAGTTGAACGACCTTGAACTCTAAAATCTCCCGCCTAAAGAAAATCTTAGTCGACGTCTAACACGGCGCCAGTTGTTTTTACTTTTCTTATTAGGCGCGTTGCATTGAAAGAAAAAGAAAAAAGATTTTGTATGTATGGTTTTTTTTTTCATGATCTGTATTTTATATTTACTGCATTGTCATTCTTCAACGAGTGAAAAAAAAAAAAAATTTAGTGTGTTTCAATAAAGATAACACACAAAAGAAATATCACTTTCTGAATTTGGGGAGATATTTTATTTCAAAAGAAGTTGATATTTAAAGTATTGCCTTTATTGAATTATTATTTTTGTAATGAATGGTAGTTTAGATCAAGTTATTAAAGTGTTGAGAAATTCATGATTTATAATTAGTGTTAATGCAAGTATCTGTATACAAGTGTTTCTGAATATATTTCATACTTTTGCTATTTTTCATACTTTAGCTAAGTGAATTTTTAAAGTGTTTGGGAAATGTTTTATTTGTATTTTGATAATGGTTCTGAGAATTCAAGAATATTTGCATGTAACTTTAGTTAAGTGTCCATAACGGAATGAACATAATATAATCTAAACGTTTTGCATTTAAAGGTATTAAGTTTAGGACTATTGAACTTTAAACTTAGGACTCTAGATTTAGGACTCTCTTCTTAAAGGAAAAAAATTCCAACCTAAACAATAGTTAGGGGTTTTGGACAATATGGCGTTCCTAGGGAAAGGAAGGAAAGAAGACCTCCGAACTCTTGCATCGGAGCTTGGTCTGGCTGTGTCGGACAGCTTAAAAGTTATCAAACTTCGAGAACTTATAATTAAAAGTGAAAATTACGAAGAAGAGCTCGTAAAGAATACGCTCGAAGTTATAATTGAAGATCGACTAAAAGCGGAGAATGCTGTCGAGGAAGACAAGTTGAAGGCTGAAAAGAAGGATGAGGAGGAAAAATTACTTAAAGCACAAGCAGAAGAACAGGTCCGAATTGAGAACGAGCGCAAGTATGAACTCGAAAAGCTAAAACTCCAGCTTGAAGCTCAAAAGGTTTCCAATTCAGTTGTTTCTACTCATGGCTCAGAGTACCCGAAATATGAACTCAGTCGGATTATCTCTAAGTTTAATCCAAAAGAAGATGAAATGGGACTGTTTTTAATTATTTTCGAACGTCAATTGAAGTTTATGAATCTTCCAGAGTCATCATGGATACCATATCTCATTGGTTCCTTACCAGCTGAAATAGCGCAGTTACTTGCTAGAGAAGATGAACAGGAGGCTCAAAATTACCAAAAGGTGAAAGAAATGCTTCTCAAGAGATTTAGGGTCACTGCTGATAAGTTTCGACAGTTATTTTCCCAACATAGGAAGAATCCTGATACGACATGGAGGGACTACTTTTTCGAACTGGCTTCTTATTTTGAAGGTTGGACAAAGGAAATGAATGTCACCACCTTTGATCAACTCAAAAGTTTATTAATTACTGATCAAATTAAGAAAAGGACTCCACCATACATCAAAGATCACTTCATTGATTTGTGGACAGATTGGGCCAACCCTCTAGAGTTAGCTGAAAAACTGGATACTTATGAGAATATCCGTCAAGGAGTGAAGAAACATGTGGTGCAGACTCAAAAGAAAACATATTGTAGAGACGAAAATAAAACAGCCTCTACAGATAGAAGATTCCGTCCTGTGGTTAATAGACACGAACATACGCAAAGTCAATTTTCAAGAGTTTCGATACCTCGAAATTCTACTCCTAGATCAGAAGGAAGACCCCCAATTCGATGTTTTGGATGCGGAACACCAGGAGTTGTAATATCTAAATGTCTTACTTGTACAAAATCTAAAGTTGAAGAAACTACTGTCAACTGTATGAACTTGTTCACAAGTAATACAACTAAAGATCTTTCAAGCTTGATTATCTTTGAACTTTTTGGTGAGAGAATTGCTGTGTGTGCCGATACTGGTGCCTCACACTCTATTGCAGGAGAAAAGCTGTATAACTTTCTACGAAAGAATGGAATTGCTTTCGAGGACAAAAAGATTTCACTGACTCTTGCTGATGGAAAACTCCAATCCATGGTTGCTCTTAAAACGGTTATCAACTTGTGTATAGAAGGTAAAATTGTGTCAACAGAACTTCTTGTTCTCCCTGAAGCAAAAGGGAATAGCTCGCTGTTAGGGAAAGACTTTCTCCATGCAGCCGGTATTGTTCTCAACGTTCAAAATGGAACCTGGCATTTTAGTGAAGATCCCCATAGACAATATTTCTTCTATGTAAAGCCTACTGAATTAAAGGATGCGCCGAAAACTTTTAAATCAACGATTGTGCCTGAGCCTACTACTATTGTCCACTTGAGAAGTGATGAAGGAAGACATCTGACCCAGATGCAAAGTGTAGAATTAAACTGCTTACTTCAAGAGTACAAACGCTGCTTTGAACCAGGGGGAGAACCTACTCCTTTCATGAAGCACAGAATAGTTACTATGAATCATCATCCTATATCTGTTCCACCGTATCGTATGTCACCGGCCAAGAAAGAAATACTGAAAGAACAAATTGATGAACTTTTGGCAAAGAACATAATAGAAGAATGTGAATCCCCATATGCTGCTCTGGTAGTGCTCGTCGCTAAACCAAACGGGAAAGTAAGATTATGTGTTGACTACAGAGGCCTCAACGCCGTTACGAAACCGGACACTTATCCATTACCTAGGATGGACGATCTTTTAAACGAAGCTACACCGACATCATACATGTCAACTATAGATCTACAATCAGGATATCATCAGGTGCAAGTGGATGAAAACGATTTGGACAAAACTGCCTTTATTTGTCCTTTCGGAACTTACCGTTATCTACGCATACCTTTTGGTCTGCGTAACGCACCTGCCACTTTTCAACGCCTGATAGATAAATTCCGAAGTGGCCTGAAAGATGTTTTTGCACTCTCATATTTGGATGACATAGTCATCTTATCAGAGACTTTTGACAAACATTTAAAAGATCTAAAGACTGTTTTTGAGAGACTTTCTCTTTTTAAACTTCATGCACACACACACACACACACAAATAGAGAGAAATGCCATTTTTCCTGTGATCGTGTTAAGTACTTGGGTTTCTGGATAACAAGAGATGGAATTGAAGCCGATCAAGAGAAAATTGCTTCTATCCAAAGAATTCCAGTTCCAACTAATGTGAAAGAACTTCTGTCTTTCTTACAGACCTGCTCATGGTTCAGAAGATATGTTCCGAACTTTGCAGACATAGCACGACCTCTTAGCAATTTAACTAAGAAAAGAGTCGATTGGTCGTGGGGTCTTGAACAGCAAGAAGCTTTCGAAACCCTAAAAGAACGCTTGACAACAGCCCCTGTGTTAAAGCAACCTGATGGATGTAAGCCTTTCATAATTCGCACAGATGCGAGTAACTACGCCCTTGGCGCAGTCCTTCTCCAAGGAAATGGTCCAGAAGAACATGTGATTGAATACGCTAGTCGTCTGTTGATCCCAGCAGAACGCAATTATTCGACTACTGAGCGGGAAGCTTTGGCAGTAGTTTGGGCATTAGAAAAGTTCCGAGGTTACATCGAGAATCAAGAAATTATCATTGCTTCAGACCATCAACCTCTTAAATGGCTTCTGAGTATTAAGTCACCCTCAGGACGTTTAGCAAGATGGGCTCTGAAGATCCAATCGTTTAATCTGAAAATCGAATATGCGCCAGGAAGAGCTAATGTAGTTCTCACAAATCGATCGCCGATAACATATGATATTGCCGACCCGGCCAGTCCAGACCAAACTCTTGGAACTTATCATGTGTCAGCATTAAAAACTTACTATGAACCCCAAGTAAAGAGAGCAACTGGGCATGTAGCTCCCATAAGAAGAAGGGGTCGCCCTAGAAAAAAATAATCCTGGCTCATCGTCGGGATGTCATCAGAGCCAGAGGGGGAGTCTGTAACGGAACCAACAACGCCCCCTAGCGGACTGACAAAAAACTTACACAGTGTAACTCCAACCCTGGAGCAAGCAGCAGCTAAGCTGTAGTATGTGATAGTAAAAATGTCCCTGTCCCGAATATTTTATGTGCGTGAAAGTCTTGTAATTTCTGTAGTGTATGTGTGTGTAAATAAATTCAATTTAAGTGTTAGCTAGCCGTGTCAGTATACATCATTGCTACAGTACTTAATTCGAGTTTTTTAAGAGATAACTTGTGCTTTTTGTGTTCGCGTAATGAATATCTTCGTAAAATGCAGACAAAACCGTATTGCGAAAATATAAAAGTTTCAATTAAAATATTATTTATTTACAGAAATTCCCATTTAAAGTATTGTTTTGGTGTAAAATTTTCCGCAGATTTTTCAAATCCGTTGAAATATTTACTAACGATGAGTTTACGTTTAGTTTAATTTTAGTGCCCAAGACATTATGGACTTTCTCTTCTCCAACAAACATACGAAACTGTCAATCACATTGACAATTTCAATTGATAGGTGCTTCAATAAACCCGTCAATCACATTCGGACAATGTTTTTCGTTGGAGCGTGACGCGTTTCATTTTTGAGTTTTAAAATTGTTTCAAATTCAGATTTGGGATTTCTTGCCTTGTTTTTGACTGTCTGCAAACGAAAGAAAGAAAAGTAGCTGGTCCAAAGAGTGGTACAAACTGAGAAGCCGCCGCTTTCTCACTTACATTCTTTTGCGAGATACTGAATCGTACGCATATTAATTTTCTGCTTTTATTTTTCCTCGGTATAATCTGATTTATTTTGTATCAACACATTAACAATTTTTTGCAAAGCAATTCTTATTTTTTTTTGTTGGCATATTCACTTAACTTTTCATAACTCCAGGTAATCATGCTACAAAGTAATTAAAAGCTTCACAAATTCCGTTCCCAAACACAATCGCTTCTCGAAGGACTCGCCTAATTTACAATTAGCTTGCGTTTATTTTACAAAAAAAAACCCTATATTCCCTATTAACCCTTATAACTAGGGCAACTTTTTGCAACAAATGCAACTTTTTTTCACACGTTCTACGCTGCATGTAAAGTACTAAAACAAAAATTCCTCCTACATTGGGTGCATTGTAAGTGAGTTATAATTGCAACATAAATGCAGCTTTCTGCATCAGATCACAAAGTCTCAGCTAGTTGAAAGGGGTTTAAAAAAATTAGAAAACAGAGAATCCACGGAAGAACGCGTTATAGATACCTAAAGCAGGGAATAAACAAATTATTAGCTTGCTACGAAGAAATTCTTCTTTAAAAAAAGAAAGCATTGTGTCTGTCGTCAGATGAATTTATTAGATTTTATAAAGCCATCGACATTGAAATAATATTTGTACTAATTCATTAATTTTTTAAATATTTTGTATTAATACGTATAGAGATAACTGCAATTTTATTAAATATTTTTCATCTAAACTAAAAAATCTAACTTAGAATATCCATTCATGTAATACATTTCACACACATCGCACCCTAGCTGTATGACAAAGCTACAAAATGAGGAAAGGTGACACTAAGGTTACTAATACAAAAGACGATTTTGAGGGAGATTTGGAATTCCTTTTGTTAAGTTCTTTTCATGTTCAACTCAATTAATAAAAAATACGATTTACGGCGCGTGATCTCGCACTCATAGTCAACATAACAATTTTTTTTACTTGTGGCACTCTTGCATTCGGTATGTGACAAAGTGAAATTTTGCAATCTTCTGTCATTATGACAACAAATTTTTTAATGTTTGAAAAGTTCTAGTTCGGATTTTTTAAACATTATTATTCTTTCAATAACGGCATTATAATTTCAAAAACGGCATTATTCTTTCAATAATGGCATAACTACACTTAAAATTTACTGAAAATTTATTCTGACTTACCTGCTATTTTTAAGTCGAATACTTTTTGGTGGTGTTGCGTGTGATGAGAAGGAAAACACATTTATTAAAATAATAAATATTTAAAACAGAAAACAGCAAAATAAAAGAAGTCGGAAAAAATTGTTCTAAAGATACTAATTTGTGATTCATTTTTATCTCTTGATCTCGCACAGTTGCCACAACTTACAACTAAAAGTGCACAAAATTTAGAAATGTGAAAATAATTCAGAGCGAAAGAAACAGAAAATATCACTGATCGCACGAATCTTGTTAATTCCCGTTCGTTGAAAAATATCGTCTGTCCCAAATGTTCGGAAATCGTTTTCACTGCGCAAAGAACAAAAATAAGACTCGAAATAAGTAAAATATTATAGCTGAAATTCCATAAAAAAATAATTATTTGAAGAATAATTACTTTTTTAGCAGTACTGGTAAAGCAATCGAAGTAATCGTAATATTCAATACATTCCAATTTTTCCAAAACTACTAAATTATGGTTGATTTAAGTATACTTACTCAGATGTTTTAGCATGAAACTCAACTAAATATAACAATAAAGAAATGTTTAATATTGCATTCACTAAACTAATAAATAATGTATAAAATAAAACACATTGAAATCAAATATCTGGAATAAAATTTATGTGAGGCCTGCACAAACACAAAATCGAACATAGAACAGAAAGACGGACAGACAGACTTTCGCAACCTATTCCACTCGCTAAATGAAGATAAGTACTCACTGTATGCAAATTTCCATGAAAATATATTAAACCGTGTGGACGTGTATTGGGCACAACATACAGACAGATGGACAGACAGACACCAAACGCGAAAATGGCGGATTTGGCATCAGAAGGGTCCAAAACGGATAGAAAACTTGAAATGGGTCGAAAATATTCAATGTACAAACAAACACTCCATTCATATTTATATAGATGCCAAGTTTGAATGTTCACGATCGTTAAAGATAGAGTAAAAATTTCAACGGATTTGGAATCCGCGGAAAATTTTACACCAGTTCGATATCTTAAAATTGATTTTCTATAAATAATTTTTCAATTGTAACTTTTATTCTTTCACTTATCAAACTGTTGATCAGTTTCTGTTGAAATGTGTGAACAAAAACCGATTCAAGTCATATTCAACTTTTATCGATCAACTATAATCGGTTAATTAAACTTGATTCGTGAGAACGCGCCTTGAGCGGATCGTACACACAATCGCCCATCTGGAGACGGAGAAGAAGGGAATCGATGATTCAATTCATTTTGAAGGGGGAGTTAGACCAATTCGTTCACCTTAAAGATTCGATTCAATTGAACGAATCACTCATTTTCGTCCCATCCATAGCTAATTGTTCGACTTGCTACGAAGTGTAAAAATCGTCTGCCGTGATTTTATTTTCTGAACTCCTTCAGCAAACAGAACACGAATCTTTCACTTCGAGATTGATAGTTAACGTTCTTCTGTATTTTGACAGGTATGTTCAATTAATTTCCCATTTAATCTTTATCGCATGTTTCACTTTTTAGCAGTTTGAAGCATTTTGCTTTTAAATGAATTTGAAAGTATTCCATCCTAAAATTAAAAAAAAACAAAAGTTAGTATTTAGCATTTTGTATAATATTAACAGTTGAATTTTAGCATCTTCGTAAAAAAAAAAGTTGCCTTTTTATTTTTATTATTTAAGTCTGTTTTTTTAAAGAAATAACATTCTTAGTTATTTTGCAAATTATGCGATGGGATAAGGTCATAAAACTAGGTTTTCATTCCATCGTTTTTTAAATTGAACTGTGTTTTGGACATTATGCAATAATCCTTCCCTCTGTTCTAAATGAGAAATTTCCATTTATCAGCAAATACAGGCTGTTTGGATATTGTTTTGAACGATTTTAGTGAACTGAAGTTCGATTTTTTTGTACATGAAATATTTATATGTATTTTAAATGTTCTATTTGATAGCCCTTATTTTTAACCATCCTAGACACATTAATTTCCATGAAAATAATGACTTTTGTAGTATTGACAGAGGTATTTTATCTCATTTTTGTTCCAGTGTTTCCAAAGTTTATTATATGCAAAATCGGCAATTATCATAAATCCATTAGAGAAAGTTTCTTTATATTCTTTGAACCAGACCATATGACCTTTTAAAATTCAAATCACTGTTAATTATTTTATTTACAGTTGAAACGGAACATTTTGATGACTTTGCAGTAGTTATTTGACTTGGCGGATTCTCTTTTAAAATTAAAGACATCTTACCTTTCCTTTTATTCTCAGAAATTCTTTTCTTTTTTGGATACGTATTTGGAAGTATTTTTTTCACTTTTACGTTTTTTTTTCTTTGTCGTTAATAATATTTCTTATCGTACATTTAGATATCGAAAAACCATGACTTTTACAGCGTTTTTTAATAATTGAATAAGCGTAAGTAATTATCTTCGGAAGCATAACCTTCAATGCATTGCTTATTTAAAAGCGCCATTTTGAAAGTAAACGAAACTTTTGAGTCAGCAGACGTAAAAGTCAGCAGCAAAAGTAAAATTACTTCGTAGTATACGATTTTTTTACAGCTCATAAATTGTTCAAAAAATGACCCAATTGTGCTAGAATTCTGATTATTGCTCATTTATTTTTTTCAAGACAGAAACTATTTTTTTATTCTGTTTTCTTACAAGTTTCGTTTCTTCAAATCACCCTCACTATTCGTATAATATAATGACTTCTATTTGCTTCAGGAATTATATGCATTTATTTCCTAATTGTATTTTCTTCCAATTTGTCGCAAATTTGACAGAGTCAATTCTTTTTTCTGAGTTTGTTTAACATTCTGTAGGATAAAACTTTTTTTTTCTCATGAAACTTAAAATATTTGCCATTTTCAATGTATCACTTTTTGATAATTCTACAAAAAGCTGAAGGTTTTTGTTTCCGAATTTCAAATTTTGTCTTTACGAGCTATATATATCAATCAATTCCCTTATTACTTTAATGCTGGTCTATTATATATGCTTCTGATACTTAATTCATGCTGTCATATTTAAAAACGCAGACCTTCTTACTTTTTAGCGAGTAGTTTCAAAAGTTGTGGAAATATTCGAGTGTTTTTCAACCAAAAAACTAAAGATTTTAGACATTCTTACAGGGATGAGATTCTTCCGACTTCAGTCGGTATTTCCGACTTTTATCATTTTTTAAGAAAAAATTCCGACTTTTCCCTTTTTGTCTTCTATAAACGTAAAATGCGCCAAATGAGACATATCTCGCCAACATTGCACTCCTAAATTTTGCCAAGCTGATAAGTCTGCAAATTCCTATTTTAAAAGAATCCTTAGAAGCAAATAAGTTTAATGGCAAACCTGGAGAACTTGGATTTTGAACAAGTTAACGTACGTGGTTGCTGTAAATTTCGTAGGTAAAGCTACGGTTTCCTAAGAAAGCGGTTTTTCTTTCAACTAGAAAATAAGATGCTCGGTTATTTAACCGATAAAGTATTTCATCTTTTGTGGCAACCTCGGCAAGCGGAAAGTTTTACGTTTCTTTTTGAATATTCTATGAAGTACTTTCAAAATCCGTTAAAACTTTTTTGGCGACTTTAGAAGTGCGCCAAGGCGGTGGACATCGCTTTAAACGAACTGCAGCTATTTTTTGCAACGGAAGTTTTCAAAATGATGCTTCTTTTAAGGGCAATATTTAAGATTGCTTTAATAAGTACAATTATTTCTTGGATAATATGGGTTATTAATTTTAAGTTTTATTTGGTTTAAAGTTGACAAAATTAGAAAATAAGAATATTTACGGAAAAATATAAGCCGATTGAAATTGGTTAAAGATTTTGAAAAAAGTAATTTTATATTCGAAAATAGGTTAATTTAAACGTAGTTATATTTTATTTTAAACAGCTTCATTCTGTTTTTAGCAATGACAACGGCCTTGGCGCTTTTTTTGACGCACTTCTTAAATTGCCAAGGAAAGAATTATTTTAAATGAACCAATGAAATCAAATGACAGTTTAACGGATTTTAAAAGAACTTTCTAGAATATTCAAAATGAAAGTTATAAACTTTCCACTAGCCCAGATTGTCTTAAAATCCGTAATACAAATGGGTTACCTTAACCTGTCATTACTCGCTACTAGAAGTGCGTCAATACCGTTACCACCGCTATAAACGTAGACAAGCTGTACCAAAATAGGTTTTGATTTGTTTCAAATTAAGTATATTTTTAACGATTTCGTAAGTTAATTTGGGTGAAAAGCTATAATGCTAATTTTTATTTTTAGTGTCGACCTATTTTTTTCATAACATTTATGCTATTTAATAAAATTAGTATTTATTTCATTCATTCTTTTGTATAACATAGCGTTTTTATTTCCTGGTGATATCATTTTTGTATCAAGGTTTTGGAAAAATTGCAACTGTTAAAAAAATCGCACCTTTTTTAAAATGTTCTAAAATAAACATATAAATAGCATTTTCAACTTTATGCAACTTATTTTATACTATTTACAGAATTGCCAAGAATTTTTTTCTTTTTGTGCGAAATACGGTTTTACGCGCCTCTTTTCTTATTTGCAAAATTTGAGTTTTCGCGTATTTTCAGACTTTTTGTCCTTTTCCCACTCTTATGCCTAAGTCTGAAACTATAATCTGTTTCACCCTAACTTGGCAGTAGAGAAAAGGCTACGTTGACCGCATCGCAGACATTGTCGTAGAAACTAGGGTTACACTGTCTGAAGAGGTCAACTATAAGCGACGAAATTCGCCCTTTTTGGCTAGGAGATAAAATGCACGTGGAAATCCTATACGTTTCACGGATTTTTAATTTCTAATGGCTCTTGCATTACATTCGTTAATTAAACAAAGAGCTACTCTATGTTAATATAAATCCGTTTTGATTTTTCTAAATGAGTAATATTTTTAATTATTTAAAAATATATATATTTAAAAATTTTTTACAATAAATGTTATTAAAAAAAAGTCTATTTAAAAATGTGATGAACCATAAAATTCATTTTTTAAATTTACTTACCTGAAAGCTATAACACCTTGATTAATACTTCTTTTTTCAATTTTATTAATGGAAATTACTCATTTCTTCTTTGGTTGGACAAGGCAGGGGAGAGAGTGCGTTGTCTGCTAAAATATGTGTTTCAATGAACAGCAAAATATAGTCTACAAATGAAATCAAATCAAATTTATTCTGACATTAAAGAAAATAACTAAAAAATAAAAATTCATATAACCTAGAGGATATAAAATCCTGTGTAGGTATAAAAAGATACAAATACATTCATTATAAATAAATAGAATACAAAAAATACAAATGTAGTAAATATACATATAATAATAAAAAAATGAGACCCATTTTAAAAATTAGAGTTAAAAAATATTAACCTTTTTGTGAAACATATTCTGAAACTGCCGGAACGGTCTCGGGTTGATTAGTTGTAAATTATTAATTTTATGAATCATTTAAAATAGTTTACAAGAAAGTGTACAGAAGAAACCAATCTCTTTCATGAATATTAGTTACAATGAGAAAACTATATTTACGTTATACTTATTCATCACATGCATTTATACATCATCAATATATATAAAACATAACAAACATCATAACAAATCTATTTACATTACAATATACTTATTCATCACATGCATTTACAGATCATCATCACTGAACATTTCCGAATCGCTATCAGACTCACTATTAAAAAATTATGTCTTGCCTTTTTCACTTTTCAAAGGAAAATCCCAAATCTTTCAGTATCCTGCACAGTCGGCTAATGTTTGTCGAAAAAATATCCTTATCGTTGTTAATTTCATTTATAACTTTGTCCAATGTAGAAATTTCATTTCTACGGAAAAAATCATGAATTTTTCGTCGGATGCAGTAAAGTTGTCATATTTCATCATTCTTGTTCTTTCTCCAACGGCAGAAGGTCGTTTTTTTCCTGGAGTACTCAATGGACTTGACGTTTTCTTTTCTTTTTTCAAACGAAAAACAGTTCTTTTGGAAACACCAGTTAGTTGGGACACCTTTCCGATGATTTGGTTAATGGAATCACTAGGGTTTTCTTCTCGAAGTCGAGAATAAACATTCAATATGTTCCTCCGAGCTCCACTACCAATTGATTTTCCTTGCTTTGATAGCGTATACAGCTTGGTTGGTGACGTTCCTTTTTCAGCCATGTTCAGAGTATCAAACACACTCCAATAAAATAGCACAAGAGAGAAGCGAGAGACATGAACGTAGGTACTCACGTTAGCAAACAAGAAGCGGCTCAATCCCATGATAGTACTTTACGCAAGTCCAACTTGATTGGCTAGTTTCACGGGCTTGGCTTCACTTGGATATCTCGCCAATCTGATTGTTACAATAGCCATTTTATTTTGAATATGCGCGTTGTTTCGTAGAAATACAATACATACACTAGCGCCTCAGCGTACAGCGTAAGTGTCCGACAAGTTGACTCTGATTTGCTCCTCATGTATATGTTGTATGGTGGTTGTTAGTAGTATATCTTGGCAACTTATTTTAAGGGTACTTATACTTTAAAGAGCTTCTCTTCGTGAAGCATCGATGGCCTAATGGCTAAAGTCACCCACCTTCAGATTAGCGTCGGCAGCGGAGTATAACTTCCACAGTTCGAACCCAGCTGCCGGAAAAATTTTTAGATCCTCCAAATTATTTTTAAAAAATTCCAATTTAATTCCTTTTCATTCTAATTTACTTTTCCTAATTTTTAATACCCTTTTCATATTTTTCCAAGCTTCCGTTGATTTTACATAAATAATCTAAGAACCACTCCTGAACTCACTACCAGCTGATATTTTTCCGCCCCTCTGCCGTCCCCTTTGCTTTAGGATGATGGTGTCGTATCCACCGCTGGCTTAGGACCATTCTGATGTAACAAAAAGCATACATAAAACACTAACTTATATAATTATTAACTTATATAATAAAAGGATACAATTTTCGGCTCCCACCTCTACCCACCCATAGCCATGGATCTGAAAAGAAAAGAAGAAAGCAGAAAGGAAGAGATAAATCGCCAACAACTATAAACCGTGATGACATACGTATCTAGGTCATGTGATCCGATTAGCCAATCAAGTTGGACTTGCGTAAAGTACTATCATGGGATTGAGGCGCCTGTAGAAAAAGTTCGTTTTCTACCCACGGTGTTTCTTCTTTCGTTCAGACGAAACGCGTTTGAAGAACCCAGGTTGGGAATAAAACCTTAAATTCATTTAAAAATCTTCTAGATCAAATTTGAAAATTTTGCCAAAAACAAAAATTGCAAAAAATTCGGACTACCTGTGTGTCAAATCTCATTGCTGTAAGTGCCATAGATCGTCAGGATTTTGCGGCCGCGAAACAAACTAACAGACAAACAAACAAACACTTCCTTTTATAATAGTAGAGATATTTATAAAGTAGAATGTTAAAGTTAGATGAACAGAATAATATCGTATTGATTAAGTATATAAGGGAAGACGGGGTTCAATTAAACAAAATTTACGAATTATTTTTTCCGATCCGCAATTTTGCATGCACGAAAATATAATTAATGCATACTTTTAGTCTTGTATTTTCCCCATCTAAATAAATTTTTAATAGGTTCTAAACAATATCCTTATGCTTGAAAAATAACAAAAAGTAAATGTCTCATAGTGTTTCATTGTACCCCATATGCTGGGGTACAATGAAACACTCCAAATGATGCAAGCAATTTTCACCCTATATAGTTTATGATTTCTCCAACAGAATATATTTCCTTATGTTTCAGTTCACCCTCCTTGATTAAAACATACCTAATCTATATATATATCATTCAAATACCACTCACTCACTGATTCATCACTGTATCTCAAGAACTACAAGTCCTAGGAAGCTGAAATTTTGCAGGGTGATTCTTCTTATACCGTAGGGGTGCACTAAGAAAGGATTTGAAAAAATCGAATCCTAAGATGCCTAAAATTGACCTAAGGCCTAAGCCTAAAGCAATTTGAAATCGCCATAGAAATAACATTGAGTATAAAACGATTGCTACACGCATCTCAGATTGCTTTACCAGTGTTGATCGAAAAACAATTTCCTTAAAATAAATTAAATTATAATATTCATGTTTGAACTGAATTTTTACATCTTTCCCTGATGAAAATAATATTTATAAATATTTGATCGATGAAGAAAGAATATTTAGAACATTTAATTTTATATTTACTTAAATTTTATTATGGAGCACGAAAAGCCCAAACGATCAACTCATTGATCATAAAATCTTAATTTTGCTACTCGGTATCTGGCAACCTCAGAATTAATGTTTAATTTTTTAATTTGATTTATAGTTGCTTTATGCCGACCAACCGGTATAGTGGTTAAGGTGTTAGCCTCTAGATCGGAAGGTCCCCGGTTCGAATCCGGGTTCGGGCATGGATGTTTGTAAGCGTATACCAGCTTAGGTGTTGCTTCGTCATCTGAACATGGTTCAAAATTACGATGTAATTGTTAGGGGCAATGATGGCCCTCCCACTGGGTGCTCCTTCACAAGTGGCCATCTCTTCCGGCCTTGTAGTGGCCAATGACTTCGGTCAAAATGTGCCCGCCATTAGGGGGAAAAAAAAAAGTTGCTTTATTGGGTATTTGAGTTGAAAACTAGATGGTTGCGGTCACATTTGGGGACTCCAAAGTATTATAAATATGTGTTCTTTTTGCTTATAAATCATTGTCTTTATCAATATTGTTCAAGTTTTTTGTTGAATTGTTTCACTTTAGAATATATTCAGGAAATCCAACTTCAACATACTAGAACAGATTTTTTTTTTTACAGAATTCTGCCTTTTTTAAGTATTGGAATTTTGTTTCTGTTTGTATTATGTGTTCCGGTATATTACCTATTCCAGAAATATTATTTAAGAGTTGGATTTTATTTATTTATTTCCTGCAAAATATCACTAGACATGAGTAATTTCATGGTGGTATATGGATATTTCCACCAACTTTCTTTAAATCTTTGGTTGAATACGTAATAGTGTGTAGGTAAAAAAAAAAAATTTACAAATCAAAATATTTTTAAGTGTGAATTTATTATTTTAAAATGACATGACAATTTTAAAAAATAACTTTAAAATAAGATGGGTTACGTTAATTTAAAACTGGTTGTCATACTTTGTAGTTCAAAATATATTTCAAAATTTTGGTTTAGCTTTTCATTGAAAGACGATTAAATAAACTAAATTTCATTTGTTTTTCGTGTTTCATGGGCGTTATTGAAAGCTTACGCCATGGTCAAGTAACATCTATCATTCTAAATAGATACGTGCTTTCCATTTAGGAACCAAATTTCTGATCTTAAAAAGTACCATAAGGGTTCAATTTAAAACTGTATGTGTGTTGGAGAAACGGAAATTTTTAACAAGACTTAGTTGATCTTTGAATAATATCACACTAAGTAATTTTGAAAAATTGAAATTTTATGTCTTAAGAGACAGAAAGTCGAGGTTGATTGCTCTATTTATTGAAGCTGTTCTTACACAACTTAGATGCTTGTGAATCGTTCGTTGAAAGTGATTTTCTTTTTGTAAAAGGAGCGCTGTAAAATCAACCTTCTGTTTATTAAAAACAACAAATATTAAAAAATTGTTATCGATTGGGTTTAATTTGTCTACTCTGGTGACATGTATTTCAAACAAAATCTCTATTATTACACATGTCACTGAATGGAATTTTCTGGAAAAGTGCATTTGTTTCAAGTTAAATTAGTAACGACTGCTGTAAAAATTTAATTTACTATCTTCTCATATTGATGATGAAATTCGAAAATATCGCTTACTAGATGAAAGAATGGCGCAATGAAAACATATTCATAGGAAAACTAAGTGCAAGACAATCCACCGAAAATTCGTCATTTTTACTGAAATTGAATGCACGGGAACTCGAAAACTTAAAATCAATTTCAGCAGAAGTGTGAAGAATATGAAATGGATTATATGGTTGGATACAACATATATATATGCATATTTGCGTCCGAAGTAAACTGTAGAAGCGACGGAGAAGTTAAATTGTTAATAAATGTTTTCCCCCGTACACTTAAATGATGCTAACATTCTTTTATGAAAAATAATTGAAGACTTTTCAATCAACATATTATTAATTCAACCCGAGCAAAGCCGGGTATTTCTGCTAGTCATTTATACAGATACTGCTTGTGTCACACATGTTATGTGTGGACATCTCATTCTTAGTACTTCGGTGATCAGCTGGAGCTGGAAAATAATCCGGATCATCGTCATCTTCAGAGTCGTAGGAGGTAGTTGGCTTTGAAAACAATACCTTCTTAGTTTTTTTTTTCTTCCTATTTTTACTTTCTAATTGCTTAACAAGAGCATTTTTTTACTGGCGTGGTTAGAACAAAACTCTTTTTTTTTCTGTTTTCCTACTCTAACTTCTTTTCTTGGACCAGCCTTGGGGTAAGGTTTTATCTCCTGAGGAGAAATATATTTCCTCACAGGTTGAGAACTAGTGCGTGGTGTATGAACAGTTGCTGAACAACCTGCAGTCTGTTATTCTGATCTACTAATGACAAGATCCACCACTTCTGATTCTTGGGTTTTGTCTGTCTGGTCTTCAGTTTCATTAGTCAGCTCTTCAGTTTCATTGATCTGACCTTGGAAATAATTTTCAGTAAGACTAGGCCTATCTGACACCTACAAACACAAATAATCTTCTTCACAAAACATTTCTCTATTGAAAGGCCATATTCCAGTCTCTGAAAAACCTTTTGTAATATTTTGTGGACTGAAAGACATACAATAAACAATGCTAAGCAAAGAAGATATCTCATAGATAGATTCTACGACCTGGATTACACAGCATCCAATCATTTCCAGTAGATTTAAGAAATTTTTAAGTGACTTGAACACAGTTTTGTCTAAAGCTGCAATTTGTGACTGGTATGTGGGGGAAGGGTTACAACAATTCCGTTATCTTTCGTAAAATTTAGACTTGAAATCGTAATACGCAATTAATAATTGTCCATTATTAGTACAGCTGGATTTTCTTTCAAACAGCGTGTATGTGCCTGGAAATGTGTTAGAACATTAACAAAAATATCTCCATTCATTCATCCATCCCGATATTGTTGCATCACATGCAGTCCCAGGTGGAGCTCGATTCAGCATGCAAAACTTGAAATTTACTCTAGGAAATACTAAATAATGGGGAATAGAAGTTCCAGAAACATTAATAAATCCACACATAGCAACAAGAACACCCCTTTTACCAGAAGTTAATTGACCTATTTGTTTTTGGCCCCCTTTGACTGAGAACTTTAGGAAGATTGTGAACTTTAGTAAGTGCAGTTTAGTCCTATGAAATAAATAAACTATTCTTAAAGGTTTTTGAAGAAAAAAAACCAGTTTATAATTTTGCATGCTTTCAAAATTACTGTTTTGATTTGGCGTCACCTTTTCCTATTAATGTTAGGTGTTGCGATTTCCATAGTAAAAGTGTTTTATTTATATTAGTGACAACCAGTAATATGTTATTTTGTATCAGTGATATTATATTTACCAGTGATATATTACTTCAAGTAAATGCATTCACCCGGGGTACATGAAACATGTTTCATTGTACCCCGTACTGAGGTTAACTAAAAAAAGTTTTCAAGTATCTAAAATTTATTTTTTATAATTTTGGTTTTGGAGGTATGAAGACAACGACACAAAGATAACAAAATGTGTAGAAAAAATAATTATTACATATAACAACGAGGAAAAAGAAACAAAATTACTTTTAGGAAAGAAACTTACTTTCAATGGTAAAAAACCAATAACCTTCTATTGCTAATGTTGTAGAAGTGAGAATGTATCCAAATCACATCAGTAATTGGAACATATAGTTGCATAACATATATATAAATTGCAACTTTCTGTGACAAATTTTACTGATTTTAGAAGTAATGTTTCATTGTACCCCGTCTTCCCCTACTTACAATCACCAGAAATTAATAAGAAGTTTGAGCTTAAACTTGAGAAACAAGATAATCAATAATGGGTGCAATCCCACTAATACACAGGCGAAGAGTGTTTTCCAAATTTTCATCTACAAGTCTGTTTCGATACTTATTATTAGTCCAGAAACTCTATTAAAAAATTGCTACTACAGTGATTTTAGTTCTTCAGCATATTGAGTGTAATCAATATTTTCGTGACTGGATAGTGTTGAAAAATGATAACAGCTCCCAGATCGCATTTGTGTTTCCCACAAGCGAATTTTGTTTTGGAACGCTTTCAGATGGCTGACAATTCGTTTACCAACTGAAACTTTTTAAGACGTTTGAAATACCGTATTTCTCCGAAAGTAGGATTCCTCCCCACCCCCACCCCTCTTACTCAAATGTTGGCGAGAACCAATATTTAGTGTTTTTTTCGAGCGCGATTAGAAAATGTTCCGAGGGCCGGATCAAAAGCCGGGACGGGCCACATCCAGCCCGCGGGCCACATCCAGCCCGCGGGCCGGGGATTGCTCATATATGATTTATAGCCATAAAGCAAAAAATAAAAGAAAAATTAAAAAAAAAAAAAACGAAATTCTAAGCTACATCATTCTATTGCTACATCACGTCCAAAATTAATCTTATAAAAAGAGATTCTAATTAATGTTTTTTTTTTATGTTTTGGGACATCGGCACCTTCGTAACTAAAATTATATCGGCAATTCCATCATTACGTGATTTTGACATGGCATTTTTAAAAATAAGAAAAGTATGTTGACGGCAAAGAAAATGCACAAAACCGCATAATAATGCTTAAAAAGGTTTAAAAAGTTATTTTAAAGACAAATAAATGCATTTTAAAGTACTTCCCAATACATATTTTGCTTCAGGTATAGAGCTATATCGATCGTTACTTTTTGACATCGCGAAACATGCTGGATGGCTTAATACTGTTTCTTTGTTAATCTTCAAAGTTTTAATCAAATGATGCCATCTAGTGATCAAAATAGTAAACAAACTATCGTTATAATCTTTTCATTTTTTGTTCTGCAATTCTGGAAAACACGTTAGAATTTATTTTCTGGGTGATGTACTGTATCATTTAACATTATAGATGTCCAAAATCCGACATTTTTAATTAAAGAATTTAATTTTAAGGATATTTACACCAAACTGTTGTAATAAATCATACCAATTCTTGTCTCTGAACAGAACTAAAAACCCATTGAGAAAAGAAAAAAAAATTTAAGAATTAAATTTACTTGCTGTCAAAGCTTAAAGTTATGAAATGTGTCTTTTTCCCACCTTTTGAGAACTACCCTTTAAGGAACATCATAATTTAAAAATAGGACTCTCTAAATTTTGCTCACTATACAGTCAAGAGAATGTGTGACTGTGGAAGTAAAGGTATTCATTCAGTGTGTTTGTGTATGTAATCAAAATATTAAGTTCATGCTTCATGCTATTCATGTAAATGACTACGTATCATTGTTAAAAAAACTAGTTTGTAGCATTGATTCAGAAACATGCATTGGTGCACTGGTATGATAAGTGTCCTTCTCCAGAAATACTTAAAGAATATTTAATGACAAATTAGAAATATGCAGTGAAATTACTTATAAATAAACAATGGGCAAAGACTGATGGGACAGAAAGAAACGTTAGTTACATCAATAGATGAAGTTATTGATAATTTGTTTAAAAAACTTTCTGCTTTATACACCGATCACTTAAAAAAAAAATCTCAGTTATTATTTTAAACAAGCTAATGATGAACTGAATCTGGATACTGCTATCATCGTGGCAGATTTTTCTGAAAATTATTCTTGCATTATACAAGATGCCATTCAAAACATTCATTGGAAAAAATGGAAGGCAACGATTCATCCTTTTCCAGCTTATGTTAAGGATCATAGTCATGTGAAATCCATTTCTATGTATGTTATAAGTGATAATTTAGTGCATGACCCTGCAACATTTTGAACTTTTCAAAAGGTGATTGTAAAACATTTAATCACACAAGTTCCGCAAATTAAATACATGAAGTATTTCAGTGATGAGACCCAATACAAAAAATTTCAAAACTTTATTAATCTTTACCATCATCAAAAAGACCATGGTGTAAAAGCAGAGTGGTACTTTTTTGCCTCTTGTCATGGAAAAGGAGTTGGCTATGGTATTGGTGGGACCATAAAGCGTATGAACACTAAAGCAAGCCTTCAACGTCCATACAAAGAAGCAATATTAAATGCATTTGATTTATACAACTTTTCAAAAGAATCCATAAATGAATAGTTACTTTTTTCATAGCGAAATTGAAATTGCTAATAATCAATTAGCAGATAGGTATGCAATGGAAAATTCAATTACAAGGAACAAGTACTAATCACTGCTTTACACCAATAAACAAAAGTCAGATGCTGGTTTCCAGAGTTTCAGGTTTCTCAACAACTTTCATTGCTATCCATAGGATTGGAGAAAACCGTCAAATTACCAACATTCTAAAATGAACAATCTGTTGCATGTGTGTATGGAATTAATTGGTGGATTGGAAAGATTTTGTAATGCTGTGAGGAATATAATGACTACAAAATTATGTTCATGCATCCTCATGGATCAAATGCATACAATACATGGCCCGAGCCTTTAGATACGTGTTGGATTGCTTATGAACCCATAATAAAAGTAATATCTTCTCCCTGAACTATACAATAGGAAAAACATACTATGTTGCTCCTAATGGAAATGAATTAATTGAATTATCGTTCCAAAACTACCAGACAAATCGAATTAGAAGTAAAATTGCTTTTTACTTCGTGTATATGTGATTGGTGACCATTTTATTTATACTCACTATTTATTTTTATGATTTATTATTATTATTATTTTTTAATTTCAGTGCTCAGAAATTTTATTTTTATTTTGTCAATAAGTATTTTGGTATTTCTAAAGAGATAAGAGACTATTATGTAAAAGAAAATTCACTGGTAATTTTGAAACAATATACTCTAAGCATATATGTAATTTTTTACAGAAATACTGAAATTAAATACTGTAAAATTGGAAAGTACACTCAAAACTTTTTTTTGTGCGGTATATGAAAAAAATTTATTCAGTACAATCTACTTATAGTCCTTTCAAAATTTCAATCAAATTAGAACATAATTGACGAAGTTATCAATAAAAATTACTTAAATAAATTTTTTTTTAAATAGCACGTTTTTGTAACAGACTAAAAGTATAAAATAATTTCTCCTGGCCCCATACAGATTGTCCGGAAAATTAGTGATTGTAAAGTTTTAATAGCTATAAAAATACTTGTAAGATTTAAAACGAAAAACGCGGGGCGCATGCAATAAATAATAGTGAGGAGTGTAAAGCGCTTCATGTTTTTCGTTTTAAATCTTACAAGTTTTTTTTATAGCTATTAAAACTTTACAATCACTAATTTTCAGGAAAATCTGTATGGGGTTATAAATCTGTAAGGGGCCAGGAGAAATTGCTTTATACTTTTTAGTCCGTTACACCGACTACATGGTAACTGAAAATAAGTCAACTCTAAACGAGTGCGAGGTAGTATCTTCAAGTGACGAAAGTGATTTTGAACCAGTTCACCACAACAAAAATCCGCGTATTGTAAGATTACAAAGGATAATGGTTAAACATTTTGAAAAATTTTATATGTGTAAAATAAGTACAAATAAAATATTTAAAGATGTTCGCGTGTGTATTTTCTAAACGATATTTCTAAATAAGATTCCAAAAGGTTTGACGAGATTCTAAGTAGTTGCCAAGCATCGTGTCTTGATTTCGTTTAAAAAAGCAATTGCTAGTTATTTCGTAAGGTTTTGAGTTATTTTCTACGCGAGACTTTTTAAATGTGTTGCGAAAAATATTTTTTATAGCTACTCGTGAAGTTTTGGAAGATTTTTTTTTATGCGGTCCCTATCCACCGCACAAAAACAGGTTTTTTTTTTGTGAGTGTATTTAAAAAAAATTATATAAATAAAAACCTTTTTCTACAATGCTTCTTAAAAGTGCTTTTTGATAGACAGCCATGCTGTAAAACAAATTAAACTGTATTGATACATAAACATGCAATTATGTGAGCTTGCTTTGAATTAATACATCATAAAAATTCTTATTTGACAGTTGTTTTTCGTTATGGTTATTTTTGCACTGTAAGATGACCACCGTTTTGAAATACATGCTGTCCTTAGAATAGCTTTTATTCAAAAATGTATTGCACGCTCTGAATTTTTCTCAGATTAAAGTACATATGTTAGTTAATACTTCCACGAAGTTTGAGAGAAAAATAAAAGGGTTCATTTTTTAATGGTCCTTTAAAGTCGATTGTTTTTAAAAGTGAATTTTACACTTTACATGTAAAAAACTCCACTAAAATGTAAAATTACCACTGTTTTTGTATTTTATGTACACTTCTGAAAAAATGGCTTCTGTTTGGTACCAAAATTACTAAATTTCAACTATTAGTTCTATAGTTAGGGCCCTGTATAAACAGTGTGGAAAATCCAAAATGGCCGCCATTTCGTAAAATTGACCAATTTTTAAATATACTTTAATTTACACCTAGTAAGTGAAATAAACACGTTTTCTTCGATAGAATTTTTGTCGCAAATGGCGCAAAATGAGTACTTGCGTAATTTCACGGTTTTTTTGTACATAGTTGAACTTTGGTGCCGCAGCGGCGCCGCACGTTGAGAAACCGGGATATTCGGTATGTGAAATTGCATGACGATCGTCATAGCGGTCTCAAACAGATAGGGAACGTTTTTTCTCTTGTAGCGGCAACATTTCATTTCATGCACCAAAAGATTCGAGCGGAGGGAAGCAAAACGAAACAAAATTTTTTAACCTGGCATTGTTTAGTTCGTTTTTGTGAAATCGGGATCGTTAAAGACAGATTGAAAATTTCAACGGATTTGAAATCTGCGGGAAATGTTATACCAAATCGACGCTTAAAATGCAATTTTCTTTAAATAAATAATCATTTAATACAAACATTTAAAAAATCATATTGGAAATAATTGAATAATAAATATGTTTTTGGTATCGATCTGGCGTATGATTTTCACTCTATCTTCAACAATCGCGAAGTTAGAAACTTGGACTATAGAATAAAAAAGCAACTTTGTTTTGTTTCTCGAATAAAATGAACCACGACAGCCGTCTGTATTGCCCATTCTCAACCTTATTCTATCCATCTAAGTTGACACCTATGGTCTCTGTTAAGACGGCCGCCTAGTAAACAGCCTCCTCTTTCTTAAGAAACCTTAGCTTTAGCGAGCAGTGGTCACAACTGACCCCACAAAAAGAACTGTCACTGGCAACGTTAAAAAATAATGGGCAATTAAAAAAATTATGGTATTAGAAAGAGTACATTCTAAATCTTCCTGTGATGTTTTCAAAGCTATAGATATGACGGTTTTAAAATAAAGTAACGAAAATGTCCCGATTTTTCCCGAATTTGAAAAAAGTATTACCAGGAACCAAATTGTATTTTGTTAAAAAAACTCGCCGTGGTGTAAAAATTCACATTCAGAGGTACTTCGTAAAAAAAACCTCACTGTTGTGACTTAATTTGTACGTGTTTTGTTCACTCGCGTTAGAAGAAATTTCGCTTTTTTTTACTTTGACACTTAATACACCCTTAACTACTAGCGCATTAAAAAAACACTTCTCCATCCACAATTACCAATTCAACCCGAGTAAGGTTGAATGTTTTTGCTCGTTTTCTGTTATAATTACGAAACTATTTAAAATGAAAGCTCACGCTAGAGAAAGCTAATACATCAGAGTGGAAACAGAACCTGGACATCACTGAATTCTTGGAAAATTTTTAAAATATGGAAAAATCAGGGAAATCTATGGGAAAATTTCCAAATTTCGCAAAAAAATATAGGAAATTTTGATAATTTAAACGGCAACTATTGTCGTTTGTCCTATTTAGAGATGCGCGATTACGAGAACTTTCGAGAATCGAAATCGGTGTAATTCGAATAAAGAACACTGGCGTCGTAATTTTCAAACACCGCGAAAACCGCCGTCGCCGTGAGGCCGGTGATACAACTTGTGGCATACAATTTGAAATTTATGTTATTAATGATGTTTTTTTTTTGTTCAGTAAATTAATATTTTTTTGCTTGCAATTACATTTTTGGCAGGGGTTACCCCCATAGTCTTATATGTTTTTGAATTTAACGCATGTTAAATTTCAGGAAAATGAAAGAAACGCGTATTTTTTTGTTTTGTACAAAAAAATTCCTGGTTCAACATACAGACCGCCGAAGATGGGGCCTCGGGCGCCCTTTCTCACTTGCGATTTTCGGCAAATTTTTAAAATGCTCTTTTTCTGAAATGGTTCAAGATATTTTGTCATGTTTTTTTTATTTGAAAGATAATATTTTTTTGATTGAAATGTTTGTTTGGAAATATGTGTTTAAGTTTCTCTTGCTGAGCCTTTAAATTTTGTTTTTAATCAAAAAAAAATTTTTTTTTAATGCCAATTGAAATTTTTTTTTTTGACTGTTGATTAGTAAGTACTATAAAGTGCTACATTCCCTGAAAAGGAGAGCTGCCACTTTTAACAAGTTTTATAAACAATTGAATATTTTGCCATATATTAAACCAGTTTCCGTTAAATCAAATTTTAGTCTCATATGACATGTCATTTTAATTCTTAATAAAGATAAGTAATAGACACAGCTTTCAAAACACATTAAAGCTTCCAAAAATATGTTCAAGTTCCAAAACATATTACAGATTCCACAGCATACCACTTCTGTGCACTCTGCTTAAAACTGAAGTTAGCAGTTCAATGAACTAAAAAAATTGTTCAACTGCATCAGTATCTTCCTTTGATATCGAGTGATATCGTTAATAGCCCGTTGTTGTTGCTCTAGGACTACGTTAAATAAGAACTAACCCGAAACTTTTTTTAAATCATGAATAATGTGTTTGCTCATCCCACCACCAGATGGCGACAACAGACATTCATCATCATGGCAGACAGTCAAAAGACTGCAGGTTTCTGCAGAAATTTTGTCTGAAATTCATTCAGAAAACCTGCAGTTTTTTTTTTTTTTTTTTTTTCAAAGTTTTTTTGCTGATTTTTTTGGGGGGGTTGCAGTTTTAAATCTATATCTATGTGGTAGCATAAAGTTCACGACAATTTCATTTAACTCACAACTTATATCTATTACCTCTGCAATCCACCAGTCAAACAGTCATACACACACACAATAACACAGCCCATCACCAGTGCTCACTTTCAATTCACGATGTTTTAAAGATTGTGGGTGCCCCAATTCCTATTGGTTCAACAGGAAGGCATCACTCGATATAAAATGAAGATACTGATGCAGTTGAACAAATTTTTTAGTTCACTAAATTGCTAACTTCAGTTCTAAGCAGAGTGCACAGAAGTGGTATGCTGTATACCTACTCCATTGGCACCAAACACGATTTTTGAAGTGACTAAGAAACCATAGTGACCATCAGAAATAATGATGATTTTTTCTGGCTGTGACTGCAGCTGTTGTTCAACTATGCGTATTGCCAACAATGCATGTGCTGAGTCATGTCCTCTGTCATCTATATATATAAAATTCAAATACTACTGACTGATTCACTCATCACTGTATTTCAAGAACTACAAGTCCCAAGAAGCTGAACATTTTCTGGGTGATTCTTATACCGTAGCGGAGCACTAAGAAAAAGTTTTGAAAAATTCGAAATCTTAAGAGACCTAAAATTGATCGTAGGCTTAAGCCAAAAGCAATTTGAAATCGCCATAGAAATAGCATTGAGTATAAAACGATTGCTATACGCATCTCAGATTGCTTTACCGGTGTTGATCAAAAAACAATTTTTTAAAAAACATATTAAAATATAATGTTCATGTTTGAACTGACCTTTTACTTCTTCCCATGATGAAAATAATATTTATAAATATTTGATTGATGAAGAAAGAATATTTAGGACATTTAATTTTATATTTACTTATATTTTGTTACGGAACACGAAAAGCCCAAACGATAAACTCAAACATTGAGTATAAATCGATTGCTGTACGCTGCTCAGATTACTATACCAGCGTTGAAAAAAAGTGAAATTTTAAAATTTATGTTTGAACCATGGAAGTAGGAAAGATATCTTTCCTACTTCCATGGTTTGAACTGACTTTTTATTACTTCCTATGATGTAAATAATTTATAAATATTTGATTGATGAATAAAGAGAGAGACAGAGAATATTTAGACCAGTTAATTTTACGTTTACTTAAATTTTCTAATGGAGCGCGAAAAAGCCAAATGATAAACTCATTGATCATAAAAGCGTAATTTTGCTACTCTGTATCTGGCAACCTCAGAATCAATGTTTAATTTTTTAATTTGATTTATGATTCTTTTTTTTGGGTACTTGCGTTGACAACGAGATGGTTGCGGTCATATTTGTGTACTAGCAAAATACCCGACCTTATGAATGGAATTTTCAAGAAAAATGTTTTCTGAAAATGAATGCGCGAGAATATTTGTAGTCACTCGAAAACTCAAAATTAACTTTGGTAGTTAGTCACTTCAGAAAAAGAGACCTTCAGCAGAATTGCGACGAAATTGAAATGGATTATATGGTTGGATACAACATGTATGCATATTTCCGTAAATTGTAGCAGCAATGGAGAAGTTAAAATTGGTATTAAAATTTTTTCCTCCCGTGCACTTAAATGATGCTAACATTCTTTTATGAAAAATAATTGATGATGACTTTTTCAATCAACATATTATTAATTCAACCGGAGCAAAGCCGGATATTTCACTTGGACACATTTTTCCAAATGGAGGATATCATTTTAATTAGAAAAATATCTTTCAAATAAAAATAAAAAAAACGCAACACAATATCGTAAATCGTTTCAGAGATAGAGCTTTTAAAAATTTGCCGGAAATCGCAAGTGAGAAATGGAGCCCGAGGCCCCATCTTTGGCAGCTTGTATCTCGAACCAGGAATTTTTTTTGAACAAAACAAAAAAATACGCGTTTTTTATTTATTCTTGAATTTTAACATTTGTTAAATTCAAAAACATACGAGACTGTGAAGGTAAGCCTCCTCTGACTGAATTGAGATGCAATGTACCATTTGCATTTGATTTCGATGTGTGTAGTATGATAATGTAGGGTCACAGATGTAATACGTTCATTATCAAAATATTTTGTATTTTTTCTCCAGTTTTTTCAATTGCTATTGTAATAATTCCATTAAGGGTTCTAACCCTTACAATAACAATTAATATATCCGAAGAGAAACAATCTCTACTATTATAAAAGGAAGTGTTTATCTGTTTGTTTGTCTGTCTGTTTCTTGCCGCAAAATCATGATGATTCTATGGCACTTACACAGCAATGAGATTTGGCACACAAGTAGTCCAAATTTTTTTGCAATTTTTGGGTAGCGGCGAAATTTTAAAATTCAATCTAAAAGATTTTTAAATAAATTTAATAGTTTCATTCCCTACGTGGTTCTTTTTCAGACGAAAGAAGAACAGCCCCAATCTTGACTTTTCTCCCCACGTGACCTTGGATCCATGCAAAAAATTTTCATCGCTTCAGAGAAGCTCAAAAAATTATTATTTTTTGTTTCCGCTTTGATGTTACGCGGCGGAGGAGCCCTTCGCGTTAAAAAAAGAAACATATTACATATCCAGTCCCATTCCATTTCCGCTTCCATTCTCATTTTCAAAGAGAGCAAGAAATAAAAAACATATTTAAATAAAAAGCATATTGACTGGGATTAAGTTTTTTCCCCGTAAAATCGGAATCGCTAAAGATAGATTGAAAATTTCAACGGATTTGAAATCTGCGGAAAATTTTACACCAGATTAATACCTAACACCACAGGCAACGCCGGGCTAGCCACGCAGTGGCTAGTACTAGTTATTTGTGGAGAATAATCCTTTCAACCCTATCGGACCCTAAATATTTAAAAATAATGTGTGGATACTGTATATTGATACCAATCACCGAATCACAACGTTTATTGAGGGAATTTTAAAATTATGGAAATTTTGGTGACTATTAGGGAACTTTTTTTCGAGGATTTTGTTGTCACCCTGTACGAACATGTGGTTAAGTTCGGTGCAAAAATTTGTTCCACTGTTGTCACTGTCAAAAACTGTCATTAGTTCTAGGAAAGGAACAATTTGTTTTCCTTGCCATGAATTACATTCCCCTTGAAAAAACTGGGCAATTTTGTCTCGGCGAGGTATTTCGATTGATCTAGTAGCAAGCTTGTTTTTTGTAACAGTGGTATGTTGCATTTTAACTAACGTCGTTTTTTTAGCAATACAACGGGCTATTGGCGACGGTCCGGTATAAAACCCGAAGGGATAAATCCGAGGAGCCACGTAATTTTAAACCACGGTCTGATGACGAGGTCATACCTGAGCTGGCATCCTACTCTCCAAACTTCCATACTACTCCAACGTGAGAACATTTGAGGCCATGACAGATTTAAAGTTTCGCGATAGTGTACAAATTGTTGATCGTCTAAATGAAACGGTGAAACGAAAGGTCACATTTCTAACTAACGGGTTTGCAATATAAAAAATTTATCGTAGCAATAAGTACCGTAGCAACGATTTTTTTCAAAATTTGGTCGTTGAAACTCGCAAAAGGGTGAACTCACATTTTCTGCTCGATTCTCATACGAGTTCCCGAGAAAGAACAGATTAGACAATTACGAGATTAACATGGTTTATTCTAAATTGTACAAGAAACAAGGTGGTGACGGTTTTTTACTGGCGCGGCTATTAGTTTAGGGTGCATTAAGTGTTAAAGTTTAAAAAAAAGCGAAACCACTTTCGAAAAGAGAGTTGGTTGGCGAATCAAACCAAAAGGGATTGCGTAACAATCACCGGGGGCTTGCGAGCAAGGGAGCGAATCCCTCGTTGTGACGTCATTAACCTTAAAGTCAAATCACAATTATACGTATTATTAAGATAGTTCCGCCGTCACAGGAGATTGACTCTGCGAAAAGAGTGTTGGTGGGCAAAGCAAACCAAATGGGATTGCGTGGCAATGCTCGGGTTTGGCGAGCTGGAGGTAGAGCCCCCTAGTGAATAAAAAATATTAAAAAACTTTTACAAGCCACGCTTTATTCCAACATGCATTGGGAAATAAATGTTTCTTCAGCACCCTAATGTTTTTGTGCACACATGACTAAAAATAAAAGCTTGTGTGCTTTTTACTCCTTTCTCTTAACTACCAACATCTAAATTTACAGATCCCCGCGATCTTAATAATCTCAAAGAAGTTCTGAAATTTTTTCTGAGTCAATTTTTAATGAATAAGTCCACGATGAGTTGCAAAATAATGAAATTGGTTTACCTTCAGTGCTCATGTTTTTATTTGGTTACCAAAGAAAAAGCCAGGTACGTGTGCCGCATATCTCTACATTTCAAGTGGTGTAAAATGAAACGAGGTTTTGCAGCATTTTATCATTATTTGTTGGATGACTAAGCGCAGCACTGTACTGACTGAATGAAATCATGCATTGAGCGATGATGTGAGACGTACCAAATGCTTCTTTATTCTCCCGTTGAGTCATCCAGCAGATGAGGCAGCTGCATCACCATCGTGTCGACATCTATTACTTGCCAGATTATCTTTCCATTGCCTGGTTTCCTGTCACATAACCCGCTCAGTGATGGGACCTGGTGATGCGTCTAAAGAAATATTTTTCCAGCATGCTTTTAGTATGCCTCGTACTCGGCGCGCCTGTTATACTTGATTCCGACCCTCTCTGCCCAGTTGCCAAGCCAATCGCTACTGCATCAACGTCCATTAAATCATGCTGCATGGCGATGTCTGGTGCACGATGATTACTTAGTTGCAGATGAGCCACCCTTGCCCACTTCTCATCGGTATGCTGCTCGCCAGGTATGGCAGCCCAGGCGAGATTAGTACCCTCATAGACATGAATTCAACCAATTCATTTGCTTTTTTTTATCAGTACCTCCCCCAAATACACTCCTATTTACTTGTTTAGTATTTTATTTTTTGTCAGTTTGTTTTATTTGTTATCACTGGTGCTTTCTCGACACAAAAATAGAACCTAGTTCACAGATACCCAATAGGGATACGACATTGATGTCGATGTTTTCAAAACATCGATGTTTTATAAAAAACGTCCATGTATTTAACATCGATGTTTTTGTAACATCGATGTTTATACTTGTCGATGTTTTTCCGTTGTCAATGTTTTATTTTTAAATGAAAAAAGTACCGTTATAAAAATTTTAAAAATAACCAAGTAGCATAATTTTCATAATCAACAAATTGAACATACTTTTAGACCAAAGTGACCAAGTGTGAAGTGTCTGAAAATTAGGGATTCGACATCGATGTTTTCAAAACATTGATGTGTTTTGAAAAACATGATGTATTGGAGCCGATGTCGGATCACTAGTTGCTAAACCAGTTTTAATAAACGGGGGAAAAAGTTTAAATACACTGAATTTTAAAAACATCGATGTTTTTGGAACGATGTTTTATCAACATCGATGTTTCAAAGCATCGATGTCGCATCCCTAATACCCAGTACAAGTGGCATTCAGTTAAGGTAGCACACACACCAAAAGTTGGTTCATCTTGCTAAATTTTGAAAATAATTTTTAAAAGATCCTATGGTATAAAAGTGTGCTTTGAAGGTAGGTAAAAATATTTGAAAATGTGTGTGTTTTTTTTTTAATTTTGTGCTACATAGTTTATTTAATACCTGATTTTATTTTTTTAGTTCAAATTTTTCTGTTGACCTTCAAAGAAGAAAATGCATACAAACAGATGTTCGAACAAAAAGATACTGGAGAAATGGAATGAACAGGGATTATTATGTCCTTGCATTTGTCCTTACGTTATTATCAATCCCCCTCCTTCATTCTTGTTGGGCGGAAAAAAATTGACCGTTAGCCAATATGCGGGTAGACAGAGGAGGAAATACGAGCACGATACAAGAAGTGCGAGACAACCGAAAACGAGGAAGCTTTCACCTGAACACGATAGAAGAAAAGGTGTGCGAGAAACGAAAAGGAGGAAACTTTCACCCACATACGATACAAGAAAAGGTGCACAGGTACCGAAAGCGAGGAAACTTTCACCGGAACAAGATACGAGAGAAACCAAAAAGAGGAAGCTTGCACCCGATCATGATACAAGAGAAAGTGGGCGACAACCGAAAGCGATTACAATTGCAACGGAACAAAATGCAAGAGAAAGTGCACGCGAACCGCAAGTTTATAAAATCCCACCGGATCATCATGCAAGAGAAAGTACGCAAGAAACAGAAACAAGAATTTCACCCAAACACGATACCGGAAAAAAAACACAAGAACCGCAAACAAAGAAAATAACATGTACAACAAAACATAAGGAAATACACAAACCAATTCTAGAACATTCAGACCATGTTCAGGGAAACACAGATGAACAGAAAATTTCGTCCCTTCAGATTTATGGCCCTGAATTCTTCCTAGCGTCAATACTAGAATACGTCGAAAAGTTTCCTTCCAAAAAACTTAACTTAAAAAACTTCAGCGAAGCATTTCGTAAAACATACGGTGTCTTACAAGAAGACATCGAAAATGAAATCGAAAAGGTCATTCAAAACGACGACATGTGGGGGAAAATTTGCTCTGCCATAAAGAAGACTACAAAACGTGCTTCAGGTACTGCAGAACAACAAAAGGTGGTTAGCAATTATCAATCAGAAAAAAGTAAAGAGAAAATTGACAATTTGACCAAGAAAGAATCGCAAGATGCTGCTGAAAAAGACAGCGAAGAAATGAGTAACGAATTGAGCATTCTTTCCGGTAGTGGATCACAAGTAACGACTGAAAAAGACAGCGGAGATACGAATGCAGAAAAAAGAAACGTTGATAAAGATGAATCACAGCATGCAACTCCAGAAGATAACGAAATAATTATTACCCAATGTTCGAGCATTGTTTCCAATGATGAATCATTAGTGACAACTGAAAAAGGCAGTAAAGGTACAGAGAAAATTGGTGCTTCTGCAAGAGATACTGATGAACGTAGTCCAGAAATTACGAACAATTTTATCATCGATGAAACACAAGTTGCAACTCAAATAGTTAGCGAAGGAAAGTCTATCATAAAAAGAACTGTTTGCAATGACCAATCGCCAGATCCAGCTCCTAAAGATAACGAAGAAATTAGTACCGTATTTAGTAGCATTGTTTCGAATGATGAATCACAAGTGACAACTGAAAAAGACAAAGAAGGTATGGATTCAGAGAAGAGAAAGGCTTGTGCGAGTCATAGCGACGGAATGGTAATCGAGAAAATAGTTAATATTTCCAGCGATCAATCGTACAATGCAACTCCAAAAGGTAGCGATAAAATTGAAACAGAATTTAGTATCATTGTTTCCAACGATGAAACACAAGTTGGAACTGAAAAAGACAGCGAAGGAAAGAAAACAGAGAAAAGAAAGATTGTTGGCAGCGATGAATCGCAATATGCAAGTCCAAGAAAAAGCAGTAGAATTACTGAATTTCAAAACATTGTTTCTAATGATGAATCCCAAGTGACATCAGAAGAGGTATCAATCAGACAAAAAGACAGTGAAAGTACGGGAACACAGAAAAGAGTCGATTCTGTTACAGATACTGAAGAACTTCGTCCCGGATTTAAGACCAATAGGATCATTTATGAAGCACAAGTTGAAACTAAAATAGCTAGCGAAGGAAAGTCTATCATAAAAATAACTGTTAGCAATGACCAATCGTCAGATGCAGCTTCAATAGATAACGAAGAAATGAGTACAGTATATAGTAGCCTTGTTTCCAATGTTGAATCACATGTGACAACTGAAAAAGACAGTATAAGTACAAAGAAAAGTGGCGCTTCTGCAAGAGATACTGATGACCTTAGTCCAGAATTTACGAGCACTTTTATCATTGATGAAACACAAGTTGACACTAAACTAGTTAGCGAAGGAAAGTCAATCATCAGAACTGTTTCCAATGATGAATCACTAGTGACGGCTGAAAAAGACAGCGAAGGTACGGATAAAGAGAAAATAGACGTTTTCGCTAGAGATACTGAAGAAAGTTGTCCAGAATTTAGGAACAATATTATCATTGCTGAAACACAAGTTGAAACTCAAATAATTAGCGAAGGAAAATCGATCAAAAAAAGAACTGTAAGCAATGACCAATCGCCGGATGAAGCTCCGAAAGATAACGAGGAAATGAGTACAGTTTTTAGTAGCCTTGTTTCCAATGATGAAACACAAGTGACAGCTGAAAAAGACAGCGAAGGTATGAAATCTGAGAGAAGCGCTTGTGCAAGTCATAGCAACGGAATGGCAATCGAGAAAACAGTTAATAATTGCAGCAACCAATCGCACAATGCAACTCCAACTGGTAGCGAAGAAATTGAAACAGAAATCAGTATCATTGTTTTCAGTGATGAAGCACAAGTTGGAACTGAAAAAGACAGCAAAGGAAAAAAAACAGAGAAAAGAAATATTGTTGGCAGCGATGAATCCCAATATGCAACTCCAAGAAAAAGCAAAAGAATTATTGAATTTGAAAACATTGTTTCTAATGATGAATCCCAAGTGACATCAGAAGAGTTATCAATCAGCGAAAGTACGGGTACACAGAAAAGAGCCGCTTCTGCTGTTGATACTGAAGAACTTAGTCCAGGATTTAAGAACAATTTGATCATTGATGAAACACAAGTTGAAACTAAAATAGCTAGCGAAGGAAAGTCTATCACAGAAAGAACTTTTAGCAATGACCAATCGCCAGATGCAGCTTCAAAAGATAACGAAGAAATGAGTGCAGTATTTAGTAGCCTTGTTTCCAATGATGAGTCACAAGTGACAACTGAAAAAGACAGCATAGGTACAGAGAAAAGAGGCGCTTATGCAGGAGATACTGATGAACTTAGTCCAGAATTTACGAGCACTTTTATCATTGATGAAACTAAACTAGTTAGCGAAGGAAAGTCAATCATAAGAATTGTTTCCATTGATGAATCACTAGTGACGGCTGAAAAAGATAGTGAAGATACGGATAAAGAAAAAAGAGACGCTTCTGCTAGAGATACTGAAGAACGTAGTCCAGAGTTTAAGAACAATATTATCATTGCTGAAACACAAGTTGAAACTCAAATAGTTAGTGAAGGAAAGTCTATCATAAAAAGAACTGTAAGCAATGACCAATCGCCGGATGAAGCTCCGAAAGATAACGAAGAAATGAGTACAGTATTTAGTAGCCTTGTTTCCAATGCTGAATCCCAAGTGACAACTGAAAAAGACATCATCAGTACAAAGAAAAGTGGCGCTTCTGGAAGAGATACTGATCAACTTAGTCCAGAATTTAGGAGCACTTTTATCACTGATGAAACACAAGATGAAACTAAACTAGTTAGCGAAGGAAAGTCAATCATAAGAACTGTTTTCAATGATGAATCACTAGTGATGGCTGAAAAAGACAGCAAAGATACGGCTAAAGAGAAAATAGACGCTTCTGCTGGAGATACTGAAGAACGTAGTCCAGAGTTTAAGAACAATATTATCATTGCTGAAACACAAGTTGAAACTCAAATAGTTAGTGAAGGAAAGTCTATCATAAAAAGAACTGTAAGCAATGACCAATCGCCGGATGAAGCTCCGAAAGATAACGAAGAAATGAGTACAGTATTTTGTAGCCTTGTTTCCAATGCTGAATCCCAAGGGACAACTGAAAAAGACATCATCAGTACAAAGAAAAGTGGCGCTTCTGGAAGAGATACTGATCAACTTAGTCCAGAATTTAGGAGCACTTTTATCACTGATGAAACACAAGATGAAACTAAACTAGTTAGCGAAGGAAAGTCAATCATAAGAACTGTTTTCAATGATGAATCACTAGTGATGGCTGAAAAAGACAGCAAAGATACGGCTAAAGAGAAAATAGACGCTTCTGCTGGAGATACTGAAGAACGTAGTCCAGAGTTTAGGAACAATATTATCATTGCTGAAACACAAGTTGAAACTCAAATAGTTGGCGAAGGAAAGTCTATCATAAAAAGAACTGTAAGCAATGACCAATCGTCAGATGCAGCTCCAAAAGTAAACGAAGAAATGAGTACAGTATTTAGTAGCCTTGTTTCCAATGATGAATCACAAGTGACAACTGAAAAAGACATCATAAGTACAGAGAATAGTGGCGCTTCAACAAGAGATACTGATGAACTTAGTCCAGAATTTACGAGCACTTTTATCACTGATGAAACACAAGATGAAACTAAACTAGTTAGCGAAGGAAAGTCAATCATAAGAACTGTTTTCAATGATGAATCACTAGTGATGGCTGAAAAAGACAGCGAAGATACTGGTAAAGAGAAAATAGACGCTTCTGCTAGATATACTGAAGAACGTACTCTAGAGTTTAGTAACAATATTATCATTGCTGAAACACAAGTTGAAACTCAAATAGTTGGCGAAGGAAAGTCTATCATAAAAAGAACTGTAAGCAATGACCAATCGTCAGATGCAGCTCCAAAAGTAAACGAAGAAATGATTACAGTATTTAGTAGCCTTGTTTCCAATGATGAATTACAAGTGACAGCTAGAAAGGGCAGCGAGGTTAGTAATTATAAATCCGAACAAAGTAAAGACAAAATTGATAATTTCTCCCTGAATGAATCACAAGATGCTGCTGAAAAAGATTGCGAAGAAATGGGTAACGAATTGAGCACTCTTTCCTGTAGTGGATCTAAAGTAACGACTGATAAGGAAAGCGGAGATACGAATGCAGAAAAAAGAAACGTTGATGATGATGAATCACAGCATGCAATCCCAGAAGATAACGAAATAATTATTACTCAATTTTCAAGCATTGTTTCCAGTGATGAATCATTAGTGACAACTGAAAAAGGCATCGAAGGTACAGAGAAAAGTGACGCCTCTGCAAGAGATACTGATGAATGTAGTCCAGAATTTATGAACAATTATATCATCGATGAAACACAAGTTGCAACTCAAATAGTTAGCGAAGGAAAGTGCATCATAAAAAGAAGTGTTTGCAATGACCAATCGCCAGATGTAGTTCCTAAAGATAACGAAGAAATGAGTTCAGTATTTACTAGCCTCGTTTCCAATGATGAATTGGAAATGACAACTGAAAAAGACAGCGAAGGTATCAATTCAGAGGTGAGAAACGTTTGTGCAAGTTATAGCGACGAAATGGCCTTCGAGAATGCAGTTAATATTTGCATCGATCAATCGCACCATGAAACTCCAACTGGTGGCAATGAAATTGAGACAGAATTTAGTGTCATTGTTTCCAATGATGAAGCACAAGTTGGAATTCAAAAAGACAGCGAAGTTACAGAGAAATGTGACGTTTCTGTAAGAGATACTGATAAACCTAGTCCAGAATGCACGAACAATATTATCATTGCTGAAACACAAGTTGCATCTCAAATAGTTAGCGAAGGAAAGTCCATCATAGGAAGAACTGTAGGCAATAATCAAACGCAAGATGCAGCTCCAAAAGTTAGCGAAGAAGTGGGTACAGAATTTAGTCGCATTGTTTCCAATGATGAAATGCAATTTGCAAGTGACAAAGATTGTGTCGAAGAAGTGTCTACCGAAGAAAGAAATACTATCAGCAGTAATCAACCGCAAGATGCATCTGAAAAAAGTAACAACGAAGTGAGTACCGAATTTATGAGGATTGTTACCAACCATGAATCAAAAGTAACAATTGAAAAAGACAGCGAATGTACCAATACAGAGAAGATGAACATTGTCCACATCGATGAATCTCAAAATGAAGTTTCAAAAGATAACGAAGAAATGAGTATCGAATTTCAGAGCAATGTGTTCAGTGATGAATCTCAAGTGACAACTGAAAAAGACAGTGAAGGTATGGATATAGAGGAAAGAAACACAAATGCAAGAGATAGTGGAGAAATGGCAGAAGTGAGGAACAATATGATCATTGATGAATCGAAGGTTAGGACTGAAAAAGTCAGCGAAGGAATGGCAATCGAAAAAAGAACTGTTACAAATGATCAATCACTGGATGCAGCTCCAAAAGATATCGAAGAAACAAGTGCCATATTTGAAAGAAATTTATTAAATGAAGAATCACAAGTGACAATTAAAAAATATTTCGTAGGTATGGAAACAGAGAAAATAAATGATTCCTCAAGAGATGAGGAAGAGATGGATACAGAATTCAATAACAATGTTAGCGTTCATAAATCAGAAATTATGACGGAAAAAGTTTGCGAAGTAATGTCTGTTGAAGAAGAAATTAGCAATGATCAATCGCACGATGCCGCTTCAAAAGATAACGAAGTGGTTACAGAAATTAGGAGCATTAGTACCAATGATAAAGCACAAGTTCCAACTGAAAAGGATAGTGAAGTAGCTACCGAAAAAAGGTACACTGTCATCTATGTTCAATCGCAAGATGTAGCTCCAAACAGTAGTAAAGAAATGAGTACCGAAAATAGGAATATTGTTAGTAATGATGAATTAAAAGTGACAAATGAAAGAGAATACAAAGGTGTGGATACAGAGGAAAGAAATAAATCTGCAAGAGATAGCGAAGACGTAAGTTCAGAATTTAAGGGCAATCTTACCAATGATGAATTGGAAGTGACTATTGAAAAAGGCATCGAATGTATGAGTTCAGAGGAGAGAAACGGTTGTGCAAGTCATAGAGACGAAATGGCTAGCGAGAAAATAGTTAATATAAGCAGCGATCAACCGCACGATGAGACTCCAACTGGTAGCTCTGAAATTGAGACAGAATTTAGTATCATTGTTTCCAATGATGAAGCACAAGTTGGAACTCTAAAAGACAACGAAGTTACAGAGAAATGTGACGTTTCTGCAAGAGATACTGATGAACTTAGTCCAGAATTGACGAACAATATTATCATTGCTAAAACACAAGTTCCAACTCAAATAGTTAGCGAAGAAAAGTCCACCATAGGAAGAACTGTTGGCATTGATCAAATGCAAGATGCAGCTCCAAAAGATAGCGAAGAAATTGATACAGAATTTAGAGACATTGTTTCCAATGATGAAGCACAAGTTGCAAGTGACAAAGAATGTGTCGAAGAAGTGTCTACCGAAGAAAGAAATACTATCAGCAGTGATCAACCGCAAGATGCATCTGAAAAAAGTAACAACGAAGTGAGTACCGAATTTATGAGGATTGTTGCCAACCATGAATCAAAAGTGACAATTGGAAAAGACAGCGAATGTACCAATACAGAGAAAATGAGCATTGTTCACATCGATGAATCTCAAAATGAAATTTCAAAAGATAACGAAGAAATGAGTACCGAATTTCAAAGCAATGTGTTCAGTGATGAATCTCAAGTGACAGCTGAAAAAGACAGTGAAAGTATGGATATAGAGGAACGAAACACAAATGCAAGAGATGGTGGAGAAATGGCAGAAGTTGGGAACAATATGATCATTGATGAATCGAAGGTTAGGACTGAAAAAGTCAGCGAAGGAATGGCAATCGAAAAAATAACTGTTACAAATGATCAATCACTGGATGCAGCTGCAAAAGATATCGAAGAAACAAGTGCCATATTTGAAAGAAATTTACTAAATGAAGAATCACAAGTGACAATTAAAAAATATTGCGTAGGTATGGAAACAGAGAAAATAAACTCTTCCTCAAGAGATGAGGAAGAAATAGATACAGAATTCAATGACAATGTTAGCGTTCATAAATCAGAAATTATGACGGAAAAAGTTTGCGAAGTAATGTCTGTTGAAGAAGGAATTAGCAATGATCAATCGCACGATGCCGCTTCAAAAGATAACGAAGTGGTTACAGAAATTAGGAGCATTAGTACCAATGATAAAGCACAAGTTCCAACTGAAAAGGATAGTGAAGTAGCTACCGAAAAAAGGTACACTGTCATCTATGTTCAATCGCAAGATGTAGCTCCAAACAGTAGTAAAGAAATGAGTACCGAAAATAGGAATATTGTTAGTAATGATGAATTAAAAGTGACAAATGAAAGAGAATACAAAGGTGTGGATACAGAAGAAAGAAATAAATCTGCAAGAGATAGCGAAGACGTAAGTTCAGAATTTAAGGGCAATCTTACCAATGATGAATTGGAAGTGACTATTGAAAAAGGCATCGAATGTATGAGTTCAGAGGAGAGAAACGGTTGTGCAAGTCATAGAGACGAAATGGCTAGCGAGAAAATAGTTAATATAAGCAGCGATCAACCGCACGATGAGACTCCAACTGGTAGCTCTGAAATTGAGACAGAATTTAGTATCATTGTTTCCAATGATGAAGCACAAGTTGGAACTCTAAAAGACAACGAAGTTACAGAGAAATGTGACGTTTCTGCAAGAGATACTGATGAACTTAGTCCAGAATTGACGAACAATATTATCATTGCTAAAACACAAGTTCCAACTCAAATAGTTAGCGAAGAAAAGTCCACCATAGGAAGAACTGTTGGCATTGATCAAATGCAAGATGCAGCTCCAAAAGATAGCGAAGAAATTGATACAGAATTTAGAGGCATTGTTTCCAATGATGAAGCACAAGTTGCAAGTGACAAAGAATGTGTCGAAGAAGTGTCTACCGAAGAAAGAAATACTATCAGCAGTGATCAACCGCAAGATGCATCTGAAAAAAGTAACAACGAAGTGAGTACCGAATTTATGAGGATTGTTGCCAACCATGAATCAAAAGTGACAATTGGAAAAGACAGTGAATGTACCAATACAGAGAAAATGAGCATTGTTCACATCGATGAATCTCAAAATGAAATTTCAAAAGATAACGAAGAAATGAGTACCGAATTTCAAAGCAATGTGTTCAGTGATGAATCTCAAGTGACAGCTGAAAAAGACAGTGAAAGTATGGATATAGAGGAAAGAAACACAAATGCAAGAGATGGTGGAGAAATGGCAGAAGTTGGGAACAATATGATCATTGATGAATCAAAGGTTAGAACTGAAAAAGTCAGCGAAGGAATGGCAATCGAAAAAAGAACTGTTACAAATGATCAATCACTGGATGCAGCTCCAAAAGATATCGAAGAAACAAGTGCCATATTTGAAAGAAATTTATTAAATGAAGAATCACAAGTGACAATTAAAAAATATTTCGTAGGTATGGAAACAGAGAAAATAAATGATTCCTCAAGAGATGAGGAAGAAATGGATACAGAATTCAATGACAAAGTTAGCGTTCATAAATCAGAAATTATGACGGAAAAAGTTTGCGAAGTAATGTCTGTTGAAGAAGGAATTAGCAATGATCAATCGCACGATGCCGCTTCAAAAGATAACGAAGTGGTTACAGAAATTAGGAGCATTAGTACCAATGATAAAGCACAAGTTCCAACTGAAAAGGATAGTGAAGTAGCTACCGAAAAAAGGTACACTGTCATCTATGTTCAATCGCAAGATGTAACTCCAAACAGTAGTAAAGAAATGAGTACCGAAAATAGGAATATTGTTAGTTATGATGAATCAAAAGTGACAGTTGAAAAAGAATGCGAAGGTATGGATACAGAGGAAAGAAATAAATCTGCAAGAGATAGCGAAGACGTAGGTTCAGAATTTAGGTGCAATATTACCAATGATGAATTTGAATTGACAATTGAAAAGGGCATCGAATGTATGGATTCAGAGGAGAGAAACGCTTGTGCAATTCATAGAGACGAAATGGCAATTGAGAAAATAGTTAATATTTGCAGCGATCAATCGTACAATGCAACTCCAAAAGGTAGCAATAAAATTGAAACAGAATTTAGTATCATTGTTTCCAACGATGAAGCACAAGTTGTAACTGAAAAAGACAGCGAAGGAAAGAAAACAGAGAAAAGAAAGATTGTTGGCAGCGATGAATCCCAATATGCAACTGCAAGAAAAAGCAAAAGAATTATTGAATTTGAAAACATTGTTTCTAATGATGAATCCCAAGTGACATCAGAAGAGTTATCAATCAGCGAAAGCACGGGTACACAGAAAAGAGCCGTTTCTGTTGTTGATACTGAAGAACTTAGTCCAGGATTTAAGAACAATTTGATCATTGGTGAAACACATGTTGCAACTCAAATAGTTAGCAAAACAAAGTCCATCATTAAAAGAACTGCTAGCAATGACCTATCGCCGAGTGCTACAGAAAAAACAAAGGCTGAAGTTCCTCCTAAAAAATCTGAGGAATTTCATTCATATCAGGAATTTCTAGATTCATTGGATTGTAGAGCTGACGACGAAACTCCGGGTTGGCATTTTCGATATAAAGATGGTGTTGTTAGTATTAATCCCAAAAAAACACATCCATTAAAAGCAACTGTGATGCTTCTTTCGGATGTGCTTGAGTACGCGAATGATTGAATGCAAAATATATAGTAATGCAATTCTGTTTTCAGAATCTAAAATAGTAGAATTCCGTCCTGATTTTACAAGGTTAGGAATGGCTTGCTATGGTATTCTGATTTTGTTATAGTGGAATCAGCATCGATAAAAGTTCAATCATTGTACTTTTTTTTACATTAATTGAGCTTTTAGATTTGTCTAGCTGAAGTCAGTCATACTGTTAAATTATTTTTGTAAATTTTGCCATGTTCTATATGTGTATATAATTTAAATACCTGTTCCCTGTCCAAATATTTATTTTTATTAAAGGTTATAGGGCGAAAAGGTCCGACTTGTTAAACAACTTACTAAAATTAAACTAATATAAAGTATGCAAAAGTTCTTTTTAATAGCTTGAATATTTTCATAATTTTAAATGTTCTTTTTCTCCTTTTCTGTGAAATGGAATTTCCATGTTGAAAAATGGATATAACTTAAAAACTACTTGTCATTTTTGAATGAAATTTTCTACAATTACTTTTCAAATACATTTCTTTAATTTGTTTTCAGCAATTGTGTGTGTATATATATATATATATATATATATATATATATATATATATATATATTCTATTTGTTCTATAATTTTTTGAACTATGTATACTATGTGTTTTATATAGTTTTTGAACAAAATATTTAAAAGAAATTTTTTAATTCTTTTAACTAAAAATCACGAAGACAGTTTATAGTATGAACATTTAGGAGTTAATTAACCTTTTGACTACGGCTATAGATATAACAAGCGCGATTCTTATAACTTTCAAGGTAGAACTGTTGCAACAGCCGTAGTCTAAATTCTTTCTTAATGTGATTATTATAACTTTCAAGGTGCACTGATGTACTGTCTAAATTCTTTCTTGGCGCGATCATGGTACAACTGCTGTACCGGCCGTAGTCTAAAGGTTGATTCAAAATGAAGTAATTTGTTGTAAAATATTTTAAAATGCATCAATTTTGACCAACGTCAAAATTTTTTAATTTTAATAAAAAAAAATGAGAAAATGTGAAAATAGTTATAATTGCAAAATACAATGTATAACACAAAGTACAAATGGTGGAAACAAACCACAAATACAATGTATTTTAAAAGGATTTCAGAACAAAAACTTTAAAATTGAAGGAAGATTTTAGAATTTTGAGTCCTAGACTCCCTTTACATCTTTAGTCCACTGGGGACCATACCATAAGCTGGAAAAAACGAATTCTAATTCAGTTCCAAAATGGGAATGTCGCCAAATCACAAGAGATCTTACTTCTGCTAGTTTCATGTAAAGTATAACTGTGGAACGCGAGCTAGATTCCTTTTCCGGATTTCGTGATTGGTAGGTAGTTAATTAACACCTCACTGGTAGCTACACGACGGGCTATTGGCGTCGGTCTGGGATCAATCCCAAAGGGAAAATGCCAAGGATAATGCATCGTTATTTTAAACAACGATCAGATGACGAGAACACTTGAACTGGCAACCTACGCTCCAAACTTCTTACTTTAAAAATTACAAAATGGCGTCTATCTGACAATGGACTTAATTTGAGAAGTAATAGTTCAAGTTCAGAATTTGTGCTACCAAATGGAAACCATTTATTTCAGAAGTGTCATTCAAAAACATTGGCAATTTTACATTTTAGTGGATTTTTTACGTTTCGAGTGAAAAATTCACATTCAGGAACAGTCGACTTTTGGACTATGAACCCTCATATTTTTCTCCGAAACTCTGCTACAGTATGAACTTATGTATTTTAATCTAACAAAAATTCAGAGGTAAAACCCTGTGGTCCTTATCGTGCACAAATTACCATTTACAAACCAATGGTCAAATTTGAATTTTAATGATATATTCTTCTTCAAAGCAGGTTCACTTAAATGTTTTCGCAATATCAAATTGCAATCCAATATAATTTTTAATTTATTTTATCACGTGGTGTTTTTATTTTTCATTTTTTAAAAACGATTGGAAGAAAAATTGTTGTTATTCATATAAATTATTTTTTTAAATATATTTACATTTATGCTTAGCATACAATGTTTAAAAATTATCAGAATCGCAGTGAAATTCTTATACTCTAGTTAGCACTAGCTGAATAACTGGCGTTGCTCGGATTTGAAATAGGACCGGCGACATTTCCCTGTATGAAAGGGATCCGGGACACAAAAAACGTCAAATTTTCGAACTTTTTTTTATTATTTAAAAAAATCCTCTGTGTTTTTCTGTTTAAAATGACGTCTAAATCATGTTTCTATCTTAATTAGAACTCGAGATATAGTAATTTTTGTGGTGCGCTGTTTTGAAAATCTAACACTCTTGACAGTTGTTGTCATGGCAACAACATCTGTCTTTAAAACTTTAAATGCGTTTTTCTCCATGATACTTTTTTTCAAGATTTCCTGTATTCAAATTGCTTATAAGTCCAAAACCGATACAGTTTAAGGGTAGAAATTTGGAATATATCTTTTTCAAGCATTATACTTTAATTTTGATTCAGCAAATTTGAAACAAATATTTACTTTAAAAAATATGACTTTTCAAAAAAAAGTACCTTAAAATTTTCCTTAAAATATTTTTTATTAAATTGGTATTTTTTAAATTGTTGAATCAAAATCAAAGTTTATAAATTTGTGAATAATTTACAGCAAGAATTTCGAAAATTGATCAAGAATATTTTTAGTCTTAGCAATTTAAAATGACCTTTGTTTAAAAAAATTTAAAAAAATTTTGAGTTGTGATTTTGTTTATTAGTTAGATGGGTAATCAGTACAAAAAAAATTCTAAATTAATTAATAAAAAAATTTTCAATATGTCCCTGATATATGAATACACTCTATAACAAAAAAATCGACGCACCAAGAAGGAGTAGTCCGATGGAGACAAAAATTGGTGGATAGGAAAATTATGTACAGAATAGAAAGTTATTAAAATTTCAGAACAATTGAATGATTTATTTCAGAGTTACAGTAACGAGCTCAATAAGGTGTTGACCCGCCTCTAGCCTGGATGCAAGCTGCCACACGGCGTGGCATAGACCGATACAACTCCCGGATGGTCTCATGCGGTATTTCTTTCCAAATTTGCTCCAATTGTCGTACTACGTCATCAACATTCCCTACCGGATGCAGTCGCCTTCCCATCATATCCCAGACATGCTCGATGGGAGAGAGATCTGGTGATCTGGCTGGTCAAGGAAGTGTTTGACGAGCTTGAAGACAGTTCATAGCAACACGTGCCGTATGTGGTCTGGCGTTGTCTTGCTGAAAAAAAAAAGCCCAGGGTACTGCGAAAGGAACGGTAGCAAAACATGTCTCAGAATGTCGTCAACGTACCGCTGTGCAGTAAGTGTACCTCTAATGACGACCAAAGGGGTCCGGCTATCAAGGGAAATGTCACCCCAGACCATAACTCCTTGTTGAGGGCCCGTGTGGCTTGCAATAGTGAAAGCAGGATCGGCACGCTGCCCTGGGCGTCTCCAGACACGTCTTCGATGATCGTCAGGACACAGTTGGAAGCGGGATTCGTCTCTAAAGACTATACGTCCCCAGTCAGCATCATTCCAGCCTGATCGAGCCAAGCACCACTGTAATCTGGCTCGACAGTGTGCAGGCGTGAGTGGCAGGTGGCGTAACGGTCGGTACGAGCGTAGATTTCGCTCTCTTTGCCGTCTGTGAATGGTCATGGTGGACACTCGTGTGTGGGTCGCACGACTGATGGTTGATAGCGATGAATCAGGCGTTGTGACAGCTGATCTGACAATCACTCTGTCCTCGCGATCTGTTGTGGCCCTACGTCGACCGCTACCATCATGACGCTGAAATCTGCCATTGTCCACCCACTCTCGCCAGCATCCTCTAATCACCGCATCGCTTCGACTCACATGACGAGCGATTCTCCGATTTGCCAAACCTGCCTCTTTCAATCCAATGATACGACCTCTTTCAAACTCTGAAAGTTTGAGTAATGAGCTCGAATTCTGCGGCGAGACATTTTTTCAGTCGTTGAAAGGTATCCTAAATCGCAATGCAGCATACATTTTTAACAACAGTTCAAGAACAACTCCTTATATACATCTGCTGGATGCGCAGTTCCGATGTTCTGGAGATCGTACTATTCATTCATTGGACACCAAATTTTAATCATTTGCATATTTGGTCAAAACATTTTTGCATACGAAATTTCAAAGCAATCGGATGATTCCTTCTTGGTGCGTCGATTTTTTTTGTTATATATATATATATATATATATATATATATATATATATATATATATAATTGTATAACACCCATTTAATTTTTAAATTAGTATAAGGTTAAAACAGAAAGCTTGTTATGACGAATCCAATCAACATCCAAAAACAAGATTAGAGTAAATTCTGGAAACAATTTCTTTAAATTTGTAATGGCAAATCTTGAGGTAGAAATTTCTTGAAAAAAGAATGACGCAAAACTTTTTCAGTTACTAACGCATTGATTCCAATGCCTAACATGGACACATTCCTCAGTAGTAATAGAACGACTGAAATGTACAACGGCTGTAAAGTTCTGCATATAAAGGTGAGAGGTATAGTTGTAAAATAAAACTGAGTTGCATGAACTTTAAGGGGGTCCGGGACACATTGAAAAAAATTTTATTAATTAATTTTGAATTTTTTTGTACTGATTACCCATTTAACTAATAAGCGAAATCACAACACAAAAAATTTCCAAAATTTTAAAATAAAATTTTTTGAAAAAAAAAGAGGGGCCATTTTAAATTGCTAAGACTCAAAATATTCTTGATCAATTTTCAAAATTATTGCAGTAAATTATTCACAAATTTATAAACTTTAATTTTGATTCAGCAATTTAAAAAATATTAATTTAATAAAAAATATTTGAATAAAAATTTTAAGGTACTTTTTTTTTTTAAAAAGTCATATTTTTTAAAGTAAATATTTGTTTTAAATTTGCTGAATCAAAATTAAAGTATAATGTTTGAAAAAGATATATTCCAAATTTCAACCCTTAAACTTTATCGGTTTTCGACTTATAGCAATTTGAATACAGGAAATCTTGAAAAAAAGTATCATGGAGAAAAACGCATTTAAAGTTTTAAAGACAGATGTTGTTGCCATGACAACAACTGTCAAGAGTGTTAGATTTTCAAAACAACGCACCACAAAAATTATTATATATCTAGTTCTAATTAAGATAGAAACATGATTTAGACGTGATTTTAAGCAGAAAAACACAGAGAATTTCTTAAAATAATTTTTAAAAATTCGAAAATTTGACGATTTTTGTGTTTCGTGCTTAAGGCAGAAAAAATAATTTATTTGCATAGGACTAATTTGATATTGAATTTATATTCAACGTTTTTAATGTGGGCCTTCTTTTATTTAGTTTGTTATACAAATTCATATTCGACCACTAGTTTTTAAGTTATGGTCATATTTGCACTGAGTTTATCACCGTTTTGAAATACCTGCTATCATTAGAACAGCTTTCATTCATAAACATAAAATTTTACCTCACAATTTTGTCTCATCACAGAAAAATACGAGCGGGTAATTTTTTATATCCCTTTAAAGTCGATTGTTTTTAAAGTTTTTACTTTAATTTTCACAAAATGTAGAATTATTTGTATTTTATATGTACACTCCTAAAATAAATGGCTTTCACTTGGTACCGAAATTACTAAAATTGAACTAATAACGTCAATCACGAAAACAATAGAAGTAACCACTTGTTAAATTATCTTTGACCATGTAATGAAATAAGTTTTAAATCTGAAGAATGCTTAACGCACTCCATTATAAGAGACTACGTGTTCACAATATCTTGTAACCATCAAGAATTCGCGTCCAATTTGCTCTGCAATTTCCAAGTCAAAAGTATTTTTTTTTCTTTATGTCAAGAACGAGATAGCACCGAACATACATGCGATGCATTTTTTAAGTAAAGCGAAGTATGAGAAGCATGTTGAGTCAAAGTCTGATAGTTGGTGGTAGTTTCTACTACCGATATGTGTTTCCTGTATTTATTCTGAATTAGACGTTGTCGGCTTAGTTTTGGAATGGAATTTCAGCACTTCGCCAATGAAAATTCCAAAGAAGAAATTCCGAATTGATTGATTGGTTGATCGAATTCTTTTTATCGTTTGATCAATACCAATTCGATTAAACGCCGAACGTTGTGAAAACGGCGATCATTACATATTAAGGTATCCGAACACGTTCGAGATTAATATTTAAGGGCATTCGACTTTTAATATTTAAAATATAAAAATAATTTTGTAAAAATGATAATTATGTATGAAATTTTAAACAAATATCTCAAAAACTTCAACTTGTTTTTCTCAGGACGTTGAGAATTTCGCACAGATTCTTCCTTCTAAGCCTACTGTCGTTCAAAACACATTCGCGCTGGCATTCGACATTCTTGTAGCACCGTCTAGAAAGCATAATTTGAATTTGCTTCCCCTGATTGTTGGAAGACCAATTTAGATATCTTGACTGCAATATTTCCAGAAGAAATTTTCGGTTTGTTCAGTCAAGTAAATTCAAAGATGGTTTCGCGGCCCTTTCAAAAAGAATTCATTTCCAGAATGTTTTCTATTTCTACCAAGGGCGCTTTTACTGATGAACTAACCACATGAATAACATAATAAAGAAAAATATTCATATATTTTTAGATTCAAAATGTAAGAATATATTTATATCAAGTTGGTTTCATGTTTGAAAGAAAAATATCCTTGAAGTATTACTTATGTAACGGAAGATGTAGAAGTGTGATATGTATATATATATGTATAAATATAAAAATTGTAATAAAGAATTTTTACATTTCTATTTCTTGTGTCTTGTTATTCAATTTTAAATAGACTATTATCATAGTAATTCAGTTTTATTTTAGCTATACAAAATCAGGTCTAATCTTTTTTAACAGTTATCAAATAATATTGGAAGATTCTCAGAAAAACAAGAATTTGTGATTATGATATTTCGCTAAAAAAGCGACCGTTTAATTCTTTTAATGCCTAAACATAGTGATTCAACATATAGAAGTGCCAAATTAGCGCCAGTCTGTTCATATATTTGTTGATAGAACTTGAATGTGTAGCAAAGTACTGACTGAACACCAATAGCATTGATCCAGACGGAAAGTATTGTCTATCGCCATAAAAAGGATACTGAGCCCATTTTCTTTTGGGATTCTAAAAGCATTTGACTCGGTGTAATTATTCTAGTTGATTCTACATCATTATAAAGAACAAGTTATCAAAGCTTTACGATAATTCATCAATAACATTTTGTGTTATAACATTTTAAGTGAGAAAATAATGCATAAATATTAATTTAGAGTAAAAAGTAGTTTGAATTGTATCGTTTGCTCTCTAATTAATTCTACTCTTTGTGTAAACAAGCTTGTTCTTCACTTCTCTTTAAAAATGTTCCTCTCTAATATTTCCAAAAGAGAAACCATTTAAAAAAACTTTATAAATTAAATTTACAAAAAAAAAGTAAATTTAAATTTTGACGGGGTTTTGGTCTTTTAACGGCCATTTCTGGTGTTTTCCATACCTACTTCCTGTTTTCTCGCCTTGAATTAAATCTAATATCTCTACAACTAATTAATTTAGAGGGGGGAAATCAAATATAGCGGTATTTTGGAAAGTCGAAATATTCTATCTTATTTGATAGAATATTTAAAAAAAAAATTGATCTTATTTGATCTTTTTTTTTTTTTTGAATTAGTGTTCAAAAATAACATTTTAACGTGTTCGGATCCCTTACCTGAAAGGGAAATCGACTGTGATTTCAAACACATCTCATCTTTCAATATCTGACCCCGAAACTATTTCCTGACACACGGGTTGAAGTTTTCAGTAGATTCTCGGTTTTATACACTCAATTCCTCATTTCTTTTTCAAAATGATCGTTTATTTTACATGAAATATCCAGAATAAAACAACATGACGATGAGTTCGAAGGTGCAGGCTCGCATTTACGCCGACCGTACTGTGTTTCCGGAGAGAATGTCACTGCCCCCTGCAGCTGATGTCTTATGAGCACAGGTCTGAAACAGAGGAAAACAGTATGTAAATATCATTTCCCTGTTTGCAAAATTGCAGGTCAATGCAGGAAAATCGGCTCTACCTATGGACGGGATGTCATTCTGACAGTTATTGCAAAATAGCAGTTACCAAGAAAAATAACCGTTAATGGCTGCTATTGCAAAATAACAGTTAAGGGGTTAGTGTGGACAACTTGAATAATTCTGCTATTTATCAGTCAAAATCTCTGCGAGGTTTCGCAGAAAATAGCAATACTGATATAAACTTCCATGTGCAGTTAGTTGCATGACAATACACTTGATAGTTGAGTAGCAATTTATAACACAAGGTTTTCATGGTGGAAAAGTAAGTTCCTGATTTGTGTTTGAATTACTAGATTATATTATTTGGATTCAAAATAATTTTTAAGGTGACAGTATGTTATAAATGTTAAATATAAAACACGAGGAGAGTTCAATCAATATAACAAACTATTTATTTAGTCAAACATTTAGTTACTGTGAGAAAAACAGGTTGGGAAAAATCACATGGCAAAAAGCGTGGTGGAAAAAGGGAAGCGACAACAGATAACAAGTGATGCCACTCTGCTGATACAAAAGTATGCATTGCCAGGTTTGCAAGTAATAATGGGCATATTTTAACACGCCCCCTTGCTCATTATATTTCAAAATTTAAATAACACATATCTTCTTAATTTAAATCATATCTTGTACTAAACACACATTGTAAAATACAATAATAAAAAGAAAACACGTCAAAATAAGCAAGCTACTAAGGATACAAAAATATGGGGTACATGAACTAACAAAAATAAGTTGAATAAATTTTCAACTAGGCAATTAATTCTCAGTGCAAATAAAAAATGAAAACGTCAGTTTAAAACAGTCATTCCATACTGCAGATCTCTCAGAGCTGCAATCTTAATTCTCTTAGTGAGAATATCTGCAACATTCTGTTTCGAAAGCACATGCTCAAATTCCAGTGTCCCATTTGAGACTAGCTCACGCAAAAAGAAGTGCTTAATGTCAATGTGTTTACTCCTCTCCGAAGTTACATGGTTTTTCGCCATGAAGATTGCGCCCTGATTATCAGCAAACACCCTCTGAGGCACTGAAACAAAGGGCTTGCATATCTCACTGAGTAAGCTGTTTGTCCACAATATTTCCTTGGCTACATGGCACATAGCCACATACTCAGCTTCGGTCGAGGATAGGGCTGTAGTGGACTGTTTCTTGCTGGACCATGAGACTGGTCCTCCAGCGAGTGACAGCAAGTAACCGCTGTAAGATCTTCTGTCAGTTCTGTCTCCAGCCCAATCTGCGTCTGAGTAAACCTTTAGTTTTTCTCCTGATCTTTGAAACTTTAATTTCCTGTGAACAGTTAGATATCTAAGGATGTGCTTAATTCCACGCCAGTGTTCTTCGTTGTTCTTTGCATTGAATTGACTCATGTAGGATGCTGCAAATGCTATATCTGGACGTGTGCCACATGCTAGATACAATAAGCTTCCTACAGCTTGCCTGTAAGGTATCTTGCTGCTGTTTTCCAACTATTCATCTTCCACTTTCAGGTATGTGATACTAGGGTCCAGAGGTGTTGATGCTGGTTTAGCTTCGGTCATCTTGTAGGTTTCCAATATTTCTTTTATATATGCAGACTGATCCAGCGTTATAGAACCATCTTCTTCTTGAGATATATTCATAGACAATATCTGGTTTACAGGGCCAAGATCCTTTGCGACAAACCTTTCCTTGATGTCCTTCTTGAACTTATGGATGTCTTCAATATTACCAATTATTAGCAAATCATCCACATAAACACCAATAAGAAGGGTTGTCTGGCAGCTATAGTAAACACATGGATCTGCACTGGATCTCTTCATTCCATATTGGATGATGAACTCGTCTAGACAGGAATTCCATACTCTGCCTGATTGTCGAAGTCCATACAAGCTTCTCTTTAGGTGGCAAACCAAGTGTTCCTTGTTAGGTACTTCACATCCCTCTGGCTGAGTCATGTAAATATCCTCTTCCAAGACTCCATTTAAATAGGCTGCTGTGATGTCCATTTGGTGTGCATGAAGATTCATCTCTGCTGCTATGGAAAGAAGTATTCGGATGGATTTAAGCTTTATGACTGGTGCAAAGGTTTCTTGGAAGTCGACACCATAGGTTTGCAGGTATCCCTTGGCAACGAGTCTGGCTTTGTATTTCACAACGGCTCCTGTCCCATCCCTTTTCTTTCTGAAAATCCATCTTGAAGCAATGGTCTTTGCACCCACTGGTTTAGGGACAAGTTCCCAGGTTTGATTGTCCATGAGATTCTTTATTTCATTGTCCATTGCTTCTCGCCACATCCTGGATTTATCTGATGACAAGGCCTCCTTCACAGTTCTTGGGTCCTGCTTCAATCTTACAACTTCAGCACCATGTTCAATTTCTTTCTCTTTTACTTTATACAGAATATAGTCATTCAAGTGTGGTGGAATCTTTCTGGTCCTCTTGCGAGGGAATGTTGTAGATTCTTTACTGCTTTGATTTGTTGCAATATCAGTTCCATCTTCAGATTTATCCATGTCTTCTACATCCTCTTCTGAATCTATCACCTTGTCTCTTGAATTTGCTTCTTTTCTAGCTTTAATTAACTCAGATTGGTTTGATGGTTCAATGAAGTGACTTGGTTGGTTCTGCTCTGTTGGATCACTGGACCCTAATGCAGGAGGGTCAATTTCAGATGATACTCGGGGCTCATCTATGTCTGTAACAGCCTCTTCATTCCTTGTGACATTTTCACTTGCAGAGTCTTCTTCCTTTTCATTTTCAAAATCTAAAGGATTAATAGTTTCTTGGAATGAGTTGTTTGTCGTTGTTCGAGGAGATGAACTGCCCTTTCCTTCAGAAGTGAGTTGATCTTCTATGTCTTCATTTTCGACAAGAAGAATAACATCTTCATATCTCGCACTCTCTTCTCCAGACTTTGTGAAGGGAAAGACATTTTCTTCGAAGATGACATCTCGGCTGAAAATGAATTTCTTTCTTTTCAAATCATATAGTTTATATCCTTTAACACCATCAGGATATCCAACCAATATGCACTCTGTAGATTTAGGATCTAATTTGCTTTTTCTTGCAAAGGAACGTTGAAGACTCCATGCTCTGCATCCATATACACGTAGATGATCCAGCTTTACTTCCTTGGATTTCCATCTTCTTTCTGGTATGTCTCCGTCAATTGAAGTGGATGAGCATTTGTTTCTAAGATGAGCAGCTGTGTGTACTGCCTCAGCCCAGAACTTCTTATCCAAACCAGCTTCGATCAGCAGACATCTGGTTGTATTGAGTAGGGTCTGGTTCATTTTCTCACTAAGTCCATTTTGCTGGGGCGATTCTGGAACAGTGAGTTGTCTTTGTATCCCGTGTTCAATGAGGTATTGATTAAATGTCCCACTTCTGTACTCACCTCCATTGTCACTCCTCAATACTTTTATCTTCCTATCATGTAGGTTTTCTGCCATACTTCTGAATTCTTCAAACTTGTTTAAGACTTCGTCCTTGAACTTCATAGGGTACACAGTAGTGTAACGGGAATATTCATCTGTGAAAGTCACAAAGTAGTTTGAACCACCAAAAGAAGGTGGAGTAATCTTCCCAACAACATCTGAATGAATAACATCTAGTACTTGCTTGGCTTTTGTATAGGCGACCTTGGGAAATTTCTTTCTTTTCATTTTGCCTTGAATACACACCAAGCAAGGTTTGCTTTCAGATGACGATTCAGTTTCTTCGATGGAATCCACAGCCTTCATTCTACTCATATGAGGATGCCCTAGGCGGCGATGCCACAGTTCTTCATTTGCAGCCTTCGTGACATATGCTTTGGGATGGTTTTCTTCTGTGATGTATAGTCTTCCTTTTCTCACAGCTGTTAGGACAACAGAACCATTGCTATCCATGACTTTAGCCTTTCCATCATTAAACTGTACTTGATAACCTTTTTCTTCTATTCTGCCAATGGACAAAAGGCTCCCACCAAGATCAGGCACATAAAGAACATTAGACAGAGTGATCTTTGACTTCTCTGGACAGTTCAGTGGAGAAAATGAAATCTCACCTCTTCCAGTTACTTCTATCTGGTCAGCATTGGCAACTTCTACAGTTGAGGTGTAATCTATCAATTTGGAAAATTTCCTGATATCTGAAGTCATATGCTCTGTTGCACCACTGTCCAGGATCCACTGGTTTGAGTTACTCTCTCCCTTACCTGCTGACAATGCCCAGCTCTTCATCACAATTGCAGTCTTGGCATGTCTCTTTTGAGCTTCATCACAGTTTCTTGAGATGTGTCCTCATTCACCACATGCAAAGCATCGAGTTTTCTTTAGTTGTGTAACTTCATCCTCTTTATTATTTTTCGAACTCCTTCTTGCATTGAACTTGGATGGCTTCTTCGACTGATGATAGTTTCTAGTGTGGAGGGCCTTCTCTTCTGAGCTGTCTGGACTTGGCTCATGCCTGTGGATTCTCTTTTCTTCCACGAGTAGTCTTGACTTCACAATTGAAGTCGTCAGGCTTCCTTCATCTTTCTCCATGTTCAAGATGAGAGGCTCATAGACTTTAGGTAGGCCAATCAGCATCACTAGGGCAACTTCACGATCTGTAAAGGCATATCCACCACTCTCAAGTGTTCTATGAATGTTCATGAGTCGACTTAAGTATGATTGCATGGTTTCGTTGGGTTTCAAGGTAATATTGAAAAATTCTTTCATAAGCTGGAGTATATATAATAGTCCAAACCTTGTATGCATCTCCTTCAATGCCAGCCACGCATCTCTTGCTCTTAGAAGTTGTCCTATGTCGTCGAGATAACTGTCCTCCACTATAAGGAACATTAGCGACAACGCTTCGTCATTTCTTCTTCGTTGGTCGTCGGACATGTCCAAGCCAAAACCAGGCTCCACGGCTTCCCAACATCTCTTCTGTGTCATTGCAGCACGGGCACGTATTGCCCAGCTGTGATAATTCTCGCCAGTAAGTTTTGGCAGTCTTTGAAAGTCCTCACCCATCGTGAATATCTTCGGCAAAAAAACGAAATCCAACTTCTTTTTCTTCTTCGAACGGGCAAATCGTGCTGATAACGTGTTAAATATAAAACACGAGGAGAGTTCAATCAATATAACAAACTATTTATTTAGTCAAACATTTAGTTACTGTGAGAAAAACAGGTTGGGAAAAACCACATGGCAAAAAGCGTGGTGGAAAAAGGGAAGCGACAACAGATAACAAGTGATGCCACTCTGCTGATACAAAAGTATGCATTGCCAGGTTTGCAAGTAATAATGGGCATATTTTAACAATAAATGAATATATTCAATAGTCTACATGGTTTGAATTACCCATTAGTACGCCTAAATATACAAATGGCTCTATGGGGCTAATGTGGACACATGGTGGTGAGGCTACTGTGGACATGCCTAAACTAGCTTCATTTAGCTTTCAGTGGTAAAAAGTGGATTAAATATTACATTTTGGGCAATTTATTTATTAAATAAGATTGTTTATGTGAAAAATTTATTCACAAATATATATATATAGTTAGAATTTTTACTCTTAGGCTTTTATGCATTAAAATAAATAAATTTTTGTGAAATGGTAAATTAATTTACAAGGAATTGTATTGTTTTTACACACAAAGCAACTCTTCTAATAAGCAGAGTGAATATTTCTTTTTCCCAGATGTAAAGGACATATCACAAATCTCAAGAAATGAAATTGTAGCTAAATTACCATCACCAGATGTTGCTGGTAGCACAATTCGCACTGCATCTCAGTTGACATTTACTGTTAAATAATCTAACTACATTGCAAAATAGAAGGATAATTCCATATCTGCATTAAAATCATTTCCCCCCTAAATAAACCTTAAAAATAGCTTTTTATTGTGTTGATTTGTCTTTGAAGTAGATTCTATAATATAGTGTAGTTCCTAATTACAATTATACTGGGCTTTACATTAATTAAATATGCTTTAAGATTAACATTTATAAGGAATTATACTGTTTATGTTAAAATTGATTTCATTATGGTTTTACATACTTTCATGAGTTGTATTTACATCGTATAATCAGTATTCTAACTTGTCCCATAACAATGGGCTAGTGTGGACAAAAACAACTTTTTTTTAAATAAAAGATTATTAAAAAGCTATACTGCTAAATACTTTAATCTATCAACCAAAATAAAAGTTAAAATTGCATATTATTGTAAAAAAATAATTGATGCGTCAAAAATGATATTTAGTATACTTTTTTGCCAAATTTATAAAAATTGTCCACACTAGCCCCCTTCTCCCCTATCAATTGCTATTGAAAAATAACAGTTTTGAAATATGTTATTGAGATAGCAAAAAAGCGATTTTCATCAATTGAATTTTGAATTTAAAAGAAATTTTAGAAAAACAAATTTTTCGATAACGATTGCAGCACTTCGAATTCCAAATTGATATGTGTTAGTTGATTGGTCAGTGCCAATTATCTTAAACATTACCGAAACAGCGATAAACGACCTTTTAAGGTAACCCTGCTCTGTATCGTGCGACAACATTTGTGCAAGGAAAGTAAAATTGCATTGAGTCCTGGTGTGCTGACACTGAAAGGACTTAAATCAGATACTTGTTCAGCATTACAACATTCAATGAAAGAGTTTCAAACATGCTAGGAGATTATCTAAAATAATATCAATGCTTAGAAGCTAATTACTTTCGTATAGAGAATAAATAAAATCTTTAATTGGTTAAAGTAAATATCCGACGTGAACAAAAACACCAATCTGTGCATCGATAGCCAATCGGCTAAGTTAGAGTGCCTATATAATAAGAGTGGCGACATACGGGAAACACTTTCTGATTGGCTTAGAGACCTTTTCTACCGCCCGAGGCGGTCTTTTCCTAGCTCCCGTAGACTTAGCATGGGAACTTTTTGAGTGTTCCAGAAAAACGTGTGTATATTAAATTTTAAAGAAAATATAGCTTTTTCATGTTCCATTTCGTGTTCTAGAATGTTTATTTATTATTATTTTAATGTTTTGTCAGTATAAATTTGAAGACATTTTAAGTAATTAGCTTTGTTTTTAACAATATGGTGTTTCCCGCAATCTAAGTTAGCGCGTTGTGCAATCCATCTCATGAATTACGCATGTAATTGAACGTTTATAGGATTCATTTATACCGAATGTATCCATATTATAACAATCATATGCTTTTTGTTCTCCCTGAAATGATATATTAATTCGCCCAGCAACCTTCTTGGTTACGATTCTGGTAGAAAAATGGCTGCCGCACATGCGCATTGATCCAAATTGGGTCCCTTATCGCCACTCTTATTATATAGGCACTCTAGGCTAAGGGCCAGTTTACGATTCTGCGTATGTCCAACTGCGTCGGTTGCGTCGAACCAATGATAGAGGAGAACCACGTGATTGACAGATGGGCGGGATCACGCAGCCTCTCTGCAGAGCAACGCAAGGTCCAAATTCTATACTTCATCAGATCCAACTCTCGACGCACATACGCAAGCAAACGCGACTACTTTGACGAATCAAAATCCAGCATCTAATGTTTTGATTCAATCGAGTAATAAACTAAACATCGCCATTACCGAACTTGTTAGCGAGTTGCTGAATGCTGACTGTGGAAGTTTAAAAAACATTATAAAACACTGGGCATGCGTTATGTACGAATTTGACTTCGAAAGAGACGGACAGCTGTTGCAAAGGCCTTGGGAATTCCTTGTAAGTACATGTATTTACACTAATCTTTAATTTGCATTGCAATATGTCTATATTTTGTTTACCTAGTTTCATCCGAAATAATAAAACCTCTTAGTTTATGCTAGTGAAAAATTGTTTTCGAAGTTGATTTGTTGTGTAGCTTTTATTTCAACGTTTATGAGCGATTTTTAAGTTTATTGGCAAATTAAAGTGAGCGATAGAAAAGCGCTGTAGAAATAGCTGTTTATTTTTTATAACTGAAACTATTGTGGTCGTAAACATTTGTGAATGTAGGAAACTTTTGTTGTTTAATTATTCCATTCCACCTCCTCTTTTGACCAATAATTGTTACTTTCCCAACCTCACAAAACACAACACTTGAACTTCTACTAAAGTGCTTAGTTAAGAGGAAATGTACAAAAAACTTCATCTGTTTTTTTATGTGCAAATGTTCTTTCCCTGAGATTGAGGTGCCTTCGTTTCTCGGAGGCTTTACCCACAGTTAGCTACCTGCCAGTTGTAGGCAGCATAGGTTCTATTTCTCCCTCAGTGTATTTCCCTCTTTGGTTTCAGTAAAACCTTTGTGTATGTACATTACTTGACATGTATTCACAGCGCATTTAACGGTGCAGCCAAATATGGCCCTTGCACCGTTGAAACCTAACCAAACCCTGAGATTTGTTTTCAGTTTTCCTAGTGATAGTGTTTGATGACCAAAATCCTTCAGTTCGCTACTTTAAACAGAATTATCTTCATTAATTTTTCTACTGATAGTTTTTTGATTTTAGTTCAAGTCTTATGACAACCCCTATACATAGGCTTTCAACAAAGACTGAAAATTTCTTGGTTTAGTCAGATTAAATTATACTTTCTTTTGCCACATTTTTTTTTTTTGTCTTTTTTCTGCATTCAAAGGTTTTGTTGAACGGACCGGCACAGCCAACGAAAGCATTATTTCGATTCACAGCCCGAATAGCCACTGCACTGGAAGAACGAGACTGCAACAAATACCAACAAATTTCCACTTTTGAAAGCTTTACCGCACAATTATGACTAAAAACCAGTTAACCGAAAAGTACCTTCCAAGTAAAATGTATTATCAATTTTCTTGTGGTGGATTTGTATCAGTACAAATGGCATCAAGAGGGATTTCTTTGTCGAAAGCAATAAAATCAAAGGAAATTATGCCGCTGCAAACTACCAAATGTAATGGGCTCACTTGAAATCCACTACCCTTGCAAGTCAAAGAAAGTACATGTATTCACATGATAGGTTAGGTTTTGGTTCTCGAACCCGCTTTTCACAAAATAAACTTCCTGATGCTTAACACAAGGAAGAACACCTCATTTGGACTGTAGCTTATTTGTTTCTTACTCTGAGAGCTGAAACCGCTCGATGGCTTCTCAAGAACACACCAACAGTTGAAACCTTTCCAACAGATGACGCTTCTGGTGCAAACAGCACATATTTGGAGAAACCTTAAAAATTTTGAATTTTAATTCCTGTGTCAACTAATTGGTTGAAATTTTTTTTTGCAGAATAATATCCAACTTCATTTAAGTGATGAAAGTACATCCAGGGACAGATGTTCAATGGAAATGCTGTAGCAAGACAGAAGATGCTGCAATACTGAGCAGTTCTCTTACAAAAGGTCACTCATTATTTTCTTAAAATATGGTTTGTTTAAATAATTCTGGTAATATTTAAAATTTGTCGTGTCTAAAAAAACACAAAATTTAGTACCGTTTTCTACTGTAAATGCATAAAGTGTGAGATTCTTGTATGGAAACGCTGGCAATATTCTACTTTGTCACAAGATCAGTCACTTTCTGAGAAGTTGGCAATGTTCGAAGAACATGAAAAGTTATGCCTATAAAAGAGTGGTGCCAAAAACTGTTCCGGAGATAAGGGACACGAAAAATACGTTTATAAAGTAATAACACTATGTAAAATAATCTTTTATAACTTAACATTTTTATAATATTTATGTTTGTAATTCAAAACTAGTGTCATTTTATTCATGCTTAGTTGCAATGCATTTGATGTATATCTGTTTATGAGAAAACATTTCTATGTATGTTTACAAGGTTAATTACTATACTCTGCTTCCCCCCCCCCTCAATACATTTAATATTTTACCTTAGGTGACAACTATATATTGTGAGTAGTCAGTATCATAATTTTTCATCTACTCCGGCAATGTGTCTAGATTTACATGTAACTCCTTAAAAGCTCTGCTTTCAGCGAGTGATTGTGTGAAATTTTGAAACATCCTTGAATACCCATCAAATCAAGACACAGTAACCGCAATTGATTCTTCTGTAAAATTTCTATCTCAAATTTGAAAAACAATGTACTTTCCATGTTAAAAGTGATATAAAACTAAATGTTGATTAATTCAGTTTTTAAAGTGTTGCTATGTAAGTTTTTATAATCTTATTACACCAGGATAATAATCAATATATTGGGTAAAACTGTTTTAAGTTAGTGTTGTAAGTTATATAAAACATATAGTGTAGAGGTGGCTGATGTACCTTAAAGCTGTCGTGGCTGAAAGTCCTCACGTTTGGTTGGTGTAGAAGTTCGGAGAGTGGGGTGCCAGCTCTGATGTTGCCTCGTCATCTGACCATGGTTCAAAATTACAAGGCGATACACCGAATGGCTTAGGCTGAGATAGTGGTTATTAGTTGAATATAAAACATACTCCACTCCCAGTTTAATAAAATTTCTTTTTGAGTTATTCAGAAAGTCGAAAGTTAACTTACAGTGTGATTTCATGTTTAATACCTTATATCAAAAAATTAGTATCCATAAGATGAATTTCATGACCAGTGGTTATATAGTTTGCATTTTGTTTATTTCATTTTATATTTCAGACATTATTCTCTAAAGAAGAGAAAGAAGCTAACTTCTGAAAGATATCAGTTGCTCTGTCAATGGCAAAAGAATACACTTGAGCTACATGATAGTTTTGTAAACTCCATGGGCATAATTCGACTGTATACAATTGCACCCTTGCTTATATTGATAGATTTATAATTAAATAAATTTAATGCTAAGAATTTCTTGTGTGTACATTTTATTATTCATAATCTTTAGTACTAGTTTCATTTTAAAATTTACAAGTTTTGTATTTAATATAATTTTGAGTCACAAATGCAGAAAAAGAATAAAATAATTTTTTTTCAATACTTAAATTAAATAAAGTGAAATTATATTTGCTTTCTAATTATTTCTTAATGTTTCAGGTAAATATTTAAAATAACACATTACATGCATCATATTACATTTATTATAAATTAATTATTCTCATCTGTGTTTACTTCACTTGTATTTTGCCACCTATCCATTTTATAAATTGAAATTATTTGCTCAGTGAACGGCATTCAATCCAAGTATAATAAACATAAGTAACTTAAATTTTCTTTGAATATCTTAATAGGAAGTTTATATGAAATAGTAAATTGCATTGTTCTTGTGCTTATTATCTTATATATTTAAACTATCTATATATATAAAACACTAACGTACGTGGACCCGAAATCGACGTTATTTGTGTATCGTCGAATGGCAACAATCAACATATATAAAATAACCCAGATATTTTGAATTATTGCTGGTTTCAAATAGCCGAGGTCAATTTCTATTAAAAAGAAGGAATTAAATTGTAATATTTATGTTTGAACTTACTTTTTATTTCTTCCTTTGATGTAAACGTAATTTTGCTACCCGGTATCGGGCCACGCGTCAGAATTAATGTTTACTTTTTTAATTTGATTTAGAATTCCGTGTTTGGGTATTTGAGTTGACTGCGAGATGTTGCCGACATATTTGAGGATTCCCAAGTATTATAAATGTGTTATTTTTGTTAATAAATCATTATTGTCTTTGTCAATATCGTTGAAAAGTCTTTTGTAGCATTATTCTATTTCACAATAAATATAATCGGGAAGTCGAAATTCAACACGTTTGAAAAGATACATACGTGTTTTTTTTTCAGAATTTAGCATTTTTTCAAGGATTGGAATTTTATTTTTGTTTGCATTATGTGTTCCGGTATATTACATGTTGCAGAAATATTATTTAGGAGTTAGATTTTAATGATATGTCTATTTCCTGCAAAATATCTAGACGCGGGTAATTTTGTAGCGGTATATGTACATTTCGGCCAACTTTGCTTAAATATTTGATTGAATATGCAATGATTTAAAGAATTGTTACACAAAAATGAATAAAATATACAAATCAAAACATGTTTAATTACGGTGTGTAAAAAAGTTTAAAAAGCACTATTACACACTGCCGAGCGCTAGCTGGCGCAGCCCGACTAGTACTAAGTATTTAACAATGCTTATAAGATTGAATATGCAAGACACACAAATCATAAAAGAGAGGACATGGTAAACTAAATCTAAATGATTAAAAGAACATGGTTACCACATACATGTGTAGTATGCATAAATTAATTTCTTGAAATATGAGAAACACAGTAATTTTCCTATTGTAGTGAGTTGACACAAGAAACATATTCAAACCCTCAGTACAAAATAACATTTCTATTGAAACTAAATTAACTACAGAATATATCATTGGAAAATGTTTCGCTGACTAAAAATTCAATACTTCCCAACATTCAAGGTGTGTTTTGTTCAAGTTTAAAAAAAACTTGGGCAGAAATGGAATGCTGACAATTTGAATTTATAGCACCAACCCAATGATAAAATATACATACTCCAATTCATTAAAGCTTACTTTATTCTGTTTAATGTGAAAAAAAATTTGTAGATTTTACAAAAGATTATACAAATTTTCAGGAAAATGAGGTTTGTATGGACAACTAAATTTTTGTTCGGTGGTTGGCTGGATTAAATATAATGAGCAGGGTGTAAAAAAATCAGATTTTTTAAATTTCTGTAGGCTGCTTCTTTCTTCCTGCTGACATGTTAATGGCTGTGTGTGTGAAAATGTATATTTCTACTCTTTAATCTATTGCACACCACAAAAATAAGCTAGCTGACAAATACCTAAAAAAAACACTAGTAGGAAGTAATTTAGCCTCTTTCTCTTTAGTAAACTACCCTTTAGTTTATAATTTTGAATCAAACTGTGTTGCATACATACTTTTGAGTGTTAAAAAATGAGTGCTGTTAATCAGGAATGTTTATACGTTACTCTTCCTGGCATTTAGATTTATGATGGCATGTGTGTTTACATTACTGTTTCCAGTATATAGTATATTCTAATAGGTTACAACTGGCTGTTGCAATCTTTTATAATATGCATTAATTGACCCAGTTCTCTCTGAGCTTAGTGTAGCCATTAATGCTGAAATCACCATGAGTACAGAAACATTAAAGCGTTTTACAACTTCTATGGTGTATTTACTTAGTTATAAAAAATTTGTGATTTGTTGTGATTCAAATCAGTGAATTAAAAAAAATCATTTGATTAAAATCATGACACCCTGATAATGAGTAAATCGAAGATATATTTATCTACATTTCAATAACTAGAAACCCTCATCAGATATCAAATTTCGTGTTTTCCTTCAATCTCACATAAAAGGCTTCAAAAGTAAAAAGATTTTAAAACAAATTATTCATGTAACTCCATTTCATTTTGGTTTTTAATGCTCTGATTAAATTTAACACTTATATATAGTCTCAGTTTAAAGTAGATAGTTGTTTTGGAAAGAAAATAGTTTAATGTTGATTTATCTGAGTATTCACAATCGGTACAATATTTTTTAGAAATCGAGATTTACTTGTTTATTCTAATTTTGGTTTTGTTCGGAGTTAAAAGTTTCCAAAGTGATGTTAATTTCGCAATGTTCTCAAGTACCTACAAAAATGTCTCCCGTGGAAAAAGAAAAAAAAACCAACGGTTCTCAAAATTGGTTAAAGTAAACATAAGACGGTAGAAAAAAAACCGCTCGTAAAAAAATACTGAAATGGATCAAGAAAGCGCGCGAAAAGTAAACACGCCATCTAGTGTGCATAATCGAAAGCTGGATTTCTCGTTCCGACGCAAGCCCATACGCAAAACTGTAAACGACTATCCTCCGCGTATGCGTTAAGGCGGAGCATACGCAGTTGCACATACGCAGAATCGTAAACCAGCCTTAAGTCGGTTCGTAAGCCCACGGGATTTGCCGTTCAGACATCTTACGACAGCGACTCCGCCCACATGCTCTGTCATTAGAAGGTCGAAGCTAACACTGACAAGGAAACACGTATAGTCACAGAAATACCACCGTCACCTACATTTAACTTGGAAAAAGAAAACGTCTGTTTGAAATTATAATAAGAACGTTCTTAAAATAATAATACAATGTCATAAACTAAGGAAATGGGTAATGATGATTCATGGGTAACGATAATTCTCACCATTCCCCGAAGCCGATGATAACCGATACTTGAGCACTAGTTTTTAAACCTTAAGGGGGTCCGGGACACATTGAAATTTTTTTTTTATTAATTAATTTGGAATTTTTTTGTACTAATTACTTATCTAACTAATAAAAAAATCACAACATAAAATTTTTCCAAAAGTTTTTTAAAAATTTTAAATTAAAATTTTTTGAAAAAAAAAAGAGGGGTCATTTTAAATTGCTAAAACTCAAAATATTCTTGATCCATTTTCAAAATTCTTGCAGTAAATCATTCACAAATTTATAAACTTTAATTTTGATTCAGCAATTTAAAAAATATTAATTTAATAAAAATAAAATAGATTTGAATGAAAATTTTTGAAAATTTTAAGGTACTTTTTTTTAAAAGAAGTCATATTTTTAAAAGTAAATATTTGTTTCAAATGTGCTGAATCGAAATTAAAGTATAATATTTGAAAAAGATATATTCCAAATTTCAACCCTTATCGGTTTTCGACTTATAGCAATTTGAATACCGAAAATCTTGAAAAAAAGTATCATGGAGAAAATCGCATTTAAAGTTTTAAAGACAGATGTTGTTGCCATGACAACAACTGTCAAGAGTGTTCGATTTTCAAAACAACGCACCACAAAAATTATTATATCTCTAGTTCTAATTAAGATAGAAACATGATTTAAACGTCATTTTAAGCAGAAAAACACAGATAATTTCTTGAAATAATAAAAAAAAATTCGAAAATGTGACGATTTTTTGTGTCCCGGACCACTTAAGTGAAGTGAGCTGCATAAGTACAAAAAATTAACATATATCACACACCTGTAGGATGGACATCCACACTACTGCATCAGAGAAGTCCACTAGTCTTTCAACGCAATCGGCCAAAACATTCAGAACCTACATCACGAGAAAGCATGTTATTTTTTTTAATAACAGCTAATAGGTCTTATAGCGTTTTGGACAAAACGTTCAGAACATGCATTAAAGAAAGTGCGTAAAATAATTTTTATAACAGTGAATAGTCTTGGAGCGTTATAGCCAAAAGATGGGGGAGTGGGGGGGGCACAGTTTTCTATTCTTTTCGATAATAAAGATATTACTCTGGAATTTTTAATGAAGACATAGCACCTAATTTACAAATAGAAAATGATAAAAAATTAACTTAATATCAGTTCAAAAGTTTAAAAATTTTCAAAAAAGTGACTGTGCTTACTTTTGATATAACTTGAGAAATTATTCATGCAAAGACACAATATTTACATTTTCTAAAAGCAGATATTATATTTAAAAATTTGTCTTCACAGTTTTTTAATACATGCATATAAAAAAATACTTAAAAAATTTTAATTTAAAATGAGCATTTTTTGAATTTGTAATTTATAAAAACACTAATATTTTATAACATATCAATATTTTTTTAAATTGCCGAAGACAAATCACTTACATATGTTTGAAGAATATACATACCAAATTTCATGCAATTATCTTGAATAGATTTTGAGTTGCATCATTTTAAAGTTGGGAAAAGTGTGAAAAATCCATCATGGAGAAAAATCACCTTAAAGTTTCATTAATTAAAATCAGTTACAAAAGTAAAATTTTAGTACCTGATGGATTTTTCACTCCGAGTACGTAAGTAAATCCGTTAATGTTTTCAGACCTTTGATTAAGGTTTATTTTGGCTAATAGTACCTTTCTACGGTACAATTGGTATGCAATTGTACTTTTTTAGTAGTTTTTCGGATAAGTCGACATTTTTTCTTTTGTAAACTCTGACAGCTATCAAAACGTTGTTTTGTTTATAACTTCGGTTCTACTCAAGATATCATCATAAAATTGGTGTCAAACACAAGAGAATTAAATTCCAAATTTTTTCAGAATATAAAACATAAAAGGACTTTTTGAAGGTTTTTTGTGTCCCCTTTAAGAGAAAATACGTTGCTAGTTTTAATAAGAGATAATAGGTCTTGGAGAGCGTTTTGACCCAAACGTTCATAACGTACATCAAAAGAAAGTACGTTAAATAATTTCAATAGCGGCTAATAGTCTTGGAGCAGTCTCTAGTCATTACTAGTACTAGATGGACGAGATATCTCGTCAAAAGAACTTGAAGGTACAAGAGATAGGACATCATTTCCTTTAATAAGCTAATAAATAGTGTTGGTGCAAGAACCCACATCAAGAGAAAGACGATCTCTTTGTGGGAACGAAGACGGTGAAAATTGTTATTTATTGCACGATGAGTGAAAATTGGTAATTTACGTCATACTAGAGCAACACAACGGGCTATTGGTGACGGTCCGGGATCAATCCCTTAAGGGAAAGATCCGAGGACAACACCTCGTCATTATGAACCACGGTCAGAAGACGAAGCAACACCTGAGCTGGCACCCCACTCTCCTAACTTCCACATCAACCCAACGTGAGGACTTTCGGCCACGACCGATTTAAGGTGCACCAGCCGCCTCTTACACCATACGCTTACAAACATCCATGCCCGGACCCGAACCAGGAACCTTCCGATCTGGAGGCTAACACCTTACGGGACTCATTGAAACAAATTCTTTATTAATTAATTTAGAATTTTGAATTTTTTTGTATTGATTACCCATCTAACTAATAAACAAAATCACAACACAAAATTTTTCCAAATGTTTTATAAAAATTTTAAATTAAAATTTTTTTTAAAAAGAGGGGTCTTTTTAAATTGCAAAAACTCAAAATATTTTTAATCAATTTTCAAAATTCTTGCAGTAAATTATTCACAAATCTATAAATTTTAATTTCGATTCAGCAATTTAATAAATATTAATTAAAAAAAAAATAAAAAAAAATTGAATGAAAATTTTAAAGTACGTTTTTTTTTAAAAGTCATATTTTTAAAAGTAAATGTTTGTTTCAAATTTGCTGAATCAAAATTAAAGTATAATGTTTGAAAAAGATATATTCCAAATTTCAACCCTTAAACTTTATCGGTTTTCGACTTATATAGCAATTTGAATACAAGAAATCTTGAAAAAAAGTATCATGGAGAAAAACGCATTTAAAGTTTTAAAGACAGGTGTTGTTGCCATGACCACAACTGTCAAGAGTGTTAGATTTTCAAAACAACGCACCACAAAAATTACTATATCTCTAGTTCTAATTAAGATAGAAACATGATTTAGACGTCATTTTAAGCAGAAAAACACAGCGAATTTCTTAAAATAAAATAAAAAAAATTTCGAAAATTTGACGATTTTTTGTCCCGGACCCCCTTAACTGCTGTACCGATTGGTCGGCATGAGAGAAAAAGTAAGATATAACTGTATACCACTTTGAACTCCGGATCTAGTAGTCTGCAGGCCAAATTTGCTACTTCTTGCTTGTTCAAGTCTTTATCAGGATTCAAGCAGTCATTCCATGGTTTAAGAGCCTGAAAAAAAATAGAAACAACGTTGATCTCTACTATTATAAGAGGAAGTGTTTGTCTGTTTGTTTTTTTCGCGGCGCAAAATCCTAATAATTCTATGGCACTTACGGCAATGAGATTTGGCACACAGGTAGTCCGAATGATTTGCAATTTTCGGGTCGCGGCGAAATTTAAAATTTAATCTAGAAGATTTTCAAATGAATTTAATAATTTTATTCTCTACCTGGTTCTTCAAACGCGGAGGACGTATTCCACCCATGTGACCTTGCAGTCATTGTTTGGAACCATGCCAAGTTTTTTCATCCGCAGAACGCGAAGAAAATAATTATTATTTTTCGTTTCCGCTTTGATTTTGCGCGGCCGAATGATTTTCGAGCCAGACAATAAATCTTTTAACTGCAGTCATACTTCTTTTTTTTTTTTATCTCCTAGACCGTTAAAGATGGAGTTAAAATTTCAACGGATTTGAAATCTGCGGAAAATTTCAGTTTAGATTGATACTTAAAAATATGATTTTCTTTAAAATAAATAATTTTTATTGAATATATATATAAAACGGATTTGAAATCTGCGGAAAATTTTACACCACCTGAATACCTTAACATCACGGGCGCGGGCAACGTCGGGCTAGCCACGCAGTGACTAGTATTATATACGTACAGAATACTATCAGTCTGCCGAAAAGTGCTTTTGCTGAGATTGAAGTTGCACTGTCACGTTCCGCTTTATACTGATAAACGGCATGATGATGCTTATGCACCACTTGGGTCTAAAATCCTTACAATAAATTGATCGAAACAAGCATGCAGATCAAGTGTGTAGCCGGGCTTAGGGTTAGGTGAGTGGCAATGAACAGCGCGACCTGTTGAATGAATATACTCCTTACTGCTTTTGTCACTCGGTGTTGCGCAGCTCACCAAATCGCGCCGGAAGGCATCCCGAAGGGAAAGTTATTGGTAATTTTAATTAACGTCGTAGAGCAACACAACGGACTATTGACGACGGTCCGGGATCAATCCCCTAAGGGAAAGATCCGAGGAGAACACCACGTCCTTTTGAACCACGGTCAGGTGTCGAGGCAACTCTTAAGCTGGCACCCCACTATCCAAACTTCAGCACCCACCCAACGTGAGGACTTTCGATCACAGATTTAAGGTACACCAGCCGTCTCTACTCCATACGCTTACATATCTCCATGCACTGACTCGGATTCGAACTAGGGATGCGACATCGATAGCAAAACATCGATGTTTTGAAATATCGATGTTCAAAATTAAAACATCGATGTTCAAAATTAAAACATCGATGTTTATAATACATCGACCCAAAAACATCGATGTTTTTAAAATTCAGTGTGTTTAAACTTTTTCCCCCATTTCTTAAAACGAGTTTAGCAACTATTGATGCGACATCGACAGCAAAACATCGATGTTCAAAATTAAAACATCGATGTTGATAATGCATCGCCCCCAAACCATCGATGTTTTTAAAATTCAGTGTATTTAAACTTGTTTCCCCATTTCTTAAAACTGGTTTAGCAACTAGTGATGCGACAGCGACTCCAATACATCGATGTTTTTTTTCTAAAACATCAATGTTTAGAACACATCGACATCGATGTCGCATCTCTACTTTTCAGACCGTTCATTGTTGGTCACTTCGGTCTAAAAGTATGTTCAATTTGCTGATTATGAAAATTATGCTACTGTTATTTTTTAAATTTTTATAACGGTTCTTTTTTCATATAAAAAAATAAAACATCGACAACGTAAAAACATCGACACGTAGAAACATCGATGTTACGAAAACATCGACCCCAATACATCGATGTTAAATATATCGATGTTTTAAAAAAAACATCGATGTTTTGAAAACATTGACATCGATGTCGCATCCCTAATTCGAACCAGGAACCTTCTTATCTAGAGGCTAAGAAAGGTCCGAAGAAAATCTTGTATGAAAGAGGGGCGTTGATTCAAAAAAGATTGCTTCGAAACCTGGTGAAGGAATTTCGTATCTGTGGTTTCACAGAATGAAGTGGTAAGGATACTAAAAAAAAAAAAAAGGAACGCGTCCACGTGGGGCATGAATTACGTTCCGTGCTGCCCCCGCTTTCCTCGGTTTCTCCCGCATGGCAATGCAACCTCGCCATAAATATGGAGAGCTGCGGTGAGTTGGACAGATGTCGACCTTCGTCGATATTCGTCGCCAATGTTCGTCAGAGCGGAATGTGCGACTCACCTGTCCTTGCGATGAGTAGTTGACGCATTCTATCACATCCAGCCGGTGCTTTTGGCCTGAAACGAAAGGTGAGGAGAGATTATTCACACGCAGGGACGTATTCAGAGGACACACACACACAGCGGAGGGAGGTATGTCGCACTAGAGAAACACAACGAGCTACCAGCAGCGTTCGAAAAGAAAAGTGACTGGTCCCAAGGCTTCAGTGTATACGGAAATATACTGGTCCGCTCCTCAAATTATTTATAAATGAAAGTATAATTACATCTAACTGACTCACATAATCATGTAAAATCAGATCATGCATTCATTTTAGAAAGTACCTAAAAGGTCCCCAAAATGTCCCTAAATGGACCTACAGAAATTTAGTAAGACACCCTGATAATAAACACAAGAAAAAATTTAGAATCGCCAACAGGAAGAAAGATTGAGAGATGGAGAATCCAAGAAGATCCGGACATCCGATGCTAAGTGTCAACGGGCTCGAAGGGCGTTCTTGAGAGTATAGACGTCGCACCTTCAAGGTGAACAAAAATGCCTGATACGAGGACTCCAAGTACCTCCACCGCTTCGCAATAGCATCTCTTATGACTAGAGCTCGGATCGATGTACAAAAATGTGACCTAAAATATGCATTACAAAATCCCAAAATATGCGAAATTGCAACAAAAAATATTATATTCTGATAAAAAAGAGTAGTGAGGAGAATAAAGTGAAAATAACCCGCACTTTCATTCAATTAATATACAATTTTATTAATTAATCGCTACACCCACTGTCCTGTTGTTGTTGTTTCTTATGCCTACACTGGGCAGACCGGAGGAGTGCCTGGCCCGTCGAAGACGGCAAGAGGCGAGGGGGCTGCGCCTTCCATGTTATTGAGCCCCATTGGGAGGAAGTCCGTCTTTGCTCGACATACATGACACATCCGTTTTACAGGATGGTCCCTTTCATACATTCATTCACTCACACATATCGTAATTTAGATCCCAATCAGAGGCCGATAACCCCCTGATCAGGTACCCCCAGAGGTATTGATTCGGTATGGGAACATGGGGGACTTTGTGACCACGACCTATTTAACGTGCCCCAGTCACCATTAGTGAACACGACGTTCTTTAGCCAGGTCGAAGCGCCGATCTCGCAATCATCAGAATTGCAGGCTCCGCCGAGGACAGAACCCACAACCCTTCTGATGCGAGCCCGACGCTCTACTGACTGAGCTACCGCGGCTCCCCACTGTCCTGGCAATCGTGGAGTGATTTGTTTTTTAAAAATTCTTTACATAAATTAGGTATTGCCAGCGGGGATCAGTCGTTTCATCAACATCCAAATGGAAGAATAACATTATTCTTTGTATCACCTTCTCGTACAATGGCGCAATGCAGTTCTTTCTGAGTGGCAATTCATGAGGAATTTCATTTCCTGTGTACTTCTTCCAGAAGGCTCTAAACTATTTATTCTCCAATTTATAAAGAGTACTATTGGATTTCAACATTGCCTTGATCTTGATACATCTCGTTATTCAAAGATTGGGACACTGACTCAAACTTTTGATGCGCTGAAAGGCTGTTGAATATCCTTATATTTTTGCGCCTTTTCCACTCTTTGTTTGTGAGTCGTAGTTGACTTGAATGTGATTGCTTCTGAAAACCTAACTTCGAAACGCGCTAAGCAAAGTTCTTTGAAAACAAATTTTTTTTTTTGTACAAATGGTTAAAAAAAGAGAAAAATTGTCCGAATATATGCACAAAATACGCAAAAAACCCCAAACATGCAAAATGGTCCCAAATTTGCAAAATAAATTCAGTAAAAAATAATTTTGGTTGCAAATTGCTAAAAGAAAACTCAATTCGGATTACTATCAACATTATGGACTAAAACAAAGATATTCAAAATCCGAGCTCTACTTATGACCTAAAGGTTTAATAATCGAATGATGGAGTTCAACCCATAGAGATCGGTAATGAGCCACAGCCTTCGACATCAACAACGAGAGCACCCATTGTGATATATGTGCGGAGCAATGAACAATTCACCATGTGGCCTCATTGACGTATTCGACGCCTTAAACCTAGCGGCCGTGTCCCGACACAGCCCCGTTATTTTTTTTTCTGATATGATCAAGATGTGGTCAGTTTTGAAAAATACGAGAAGTCTCGAGCAGACAACTAGCAAGAGTGTTGAGAGAAATTTACTCGCGACACATTTGTGTGCATTTTTTGCGGCGTAACTCCAACAAAAATGTTCCCGAATTGAACAAAACAATTATTTTACATTGTATCTATCTCTACTATTATAAAATGAAGTGTTTGTTTGTCTGTTTCGCGGCCGCAAAATCCTGACGATCTATGGCACTTACAGCAATGAGATTTGGCACACAGGTAGTCCGAATTTTTTACAATTTTTGGGTCACGGCGAAGTTTAAAATTCGATCTAGAAGATTTTTAAATGAATTTCATAGTTTTATTCTGTATCGGTTTTTCAAACGCGGAGAGCTTTTTCTACTCATGCGACCGTGCAGTCAGAGTTTGGAATCATGCCAAGTTTATTTTCATCCGCAAAACGCGAAGAAAATTATTATTTTTTGTTTCCGCTTTGATGTTGCGCGATTGATTTCTCAGCCAGACGAAAAATCTTTAAACTGAAGTCAAAGTTATTTTTTCTGTCTCCTAGACCGTTAAAGATGGAGTAAAAGTTTCAACGAATTAGAAATCTGCGAAAAATTTCAGATTAGATTGATGCCTAAAAATATAATTTTCTTTAAATAAATAATTTTTTAACTGAATATATCTTCAACGGATTTGAAA